>CADEHL010000424.1:0-600000 GCA_902827135.1 Harpagifer antarcticus | reverse complement strand
TGATGCTGGTGCAGGTCCTCCTTCATCTGGTTCAGCAACTGAACACTGGGCACATCCCCCAAGTCATTGCCGCCACAGAGGATGAGGAGGACATCCGGGACTGCTCTTCCTCGCAGGGAGTAGGAAAAGAAGGGGAGGACACCTCTCCAGCGCAGTCCACCCCAACCGAACACACACCCCAGGTCGAGGCCAAGGTTGCTGCCGATGGTCTCTGTAGCTCTCTGGGCTCCACACCGGACATAGCTGTCTCCGATTATCCATACAGTCACTATGGGAGGAAACTAAATGAGAGTAACAAATGCTTCAGATAATGAGGAATATCAAAGTAAGTATAAAGGGTTGCTCATTTTGTTCCTTTGACAATAACATACAAAATAACTGAAATCACACCTGTATGGTTAAAAGTAACAAGAGAGCAAAACCTCAAAAAACAGAGCACACAGTGTATATATATATATATATATATATGTTTGTGTGTAATGTTATCTGTGTAATAATTCTCGCGTCCAGGAGAGAACCTTAAAAAGGAGACTAAATGGAGTCTCTGAGATGGTTTCAAATTGGTACTTTAATTAAAATAAAGGCGCGGTAATGTTACAAACAGAATATTGTTCGACAGAAAAGCAGCTGTGTTTCTGGCTCTGCCAGGTGAAGAAAGAGGCCGAACCCCTCAGGTCCCACTGTATTTATATCCTCTGCTGGCTCCTCCCTGCAGGCCGGCTCTCCAACGTTTGAATGTCCGTTGTTACGCATATCAGAGGATACAGACATTGTACATTCAATATATCTAAACACGCCTTTTCTCTTCCTTAACTCTTTCATAACTTTATATGCAATACATGTTAACGGCGTCAATAGCCACTTTAGTGATACTAATGGACGGTAGTCCCGGATGTCGTCATGAAGGATTTTCAGAATAAAAGCTTGGTATTGAGAACTTCCGTTTTTTTCCAGAATAAAATAGCATTTAAACTGACGGTATGTTTAAGCTACATTATGCTATTAAACATTGATTTTAATTTCTAACAGTAATGCAGGCTTGGATTTTCGTCATTTTAGGGGCAAGGCCATTTGGCCTTTGGTGTCACACATTTTTTCAGGGCGGAAAGGCCACATGCCAGGGCACAAAGGCCATTGAGGGAGAAATTACGATTTGGAGCTTACAAATAAATGACTTCACTTTCTAATGACAAAAAACAAATCACTTTTTTAATATCAATAAACGTATCATCATCATATAGGCCTATGCCTCCTTAGTATTACCGTATATAAAATGAAATACTTTACTTTGAATAATTAGTGTTTGGTATGTTTTCCATCTACTACTACTCCCATTCACAAATCCAAAATGAAATCTAAAAATCAAAAATTCTATTAATATGTAACAAATATATTCCATTTCAGAGTGGAAGAAACAGCCTTCAAGGGTCAAACTCTGCACATACATCATTCAGCAGTGCACCGTGAAGCTCCAACATCCAACTGTATGAACAAGCAATACTTTGAAATGCAAAAGTGTGTGTGTGTGTGTGTGTGTGTGTGTGCGTGTGTGCGCACGTGCGTCTCTTTAATCAACTCCTCACAGCTCCTCCTATCTATTCAGAAACTGGACAAAAGTTAAAGATGTACAAACCACAGACCGTCTCTGTCATGACGAATACAGTCGCTGCTTTAATTCTGTCTTTGGGACGTTGTTGTGAGTGTGGACGGAGCAGCTACAACGTTAGTTTAGCCTGATCGATCATCAAAACACGCATTTCAAAAGGTTTTGCATGCCGTCTTGTCTGCACACTTGTCAAAGCATTAAAGCATGTTTTTTACTAACCGTTATCAGTATTTAGTTACTTCGGCATCATTTTGAAATGTGTATTACAATGAAATCACGATAAAATAGGATAATTTGGTCGTAGTTGGTTTCCACCACAGTATTTACTTGGAGATACACCCCGCCCCCTCTCCAGCGCGTCCCGTTTGAATGACAGGAGTAAACCTGGAGTAAACACAGCTGACAGCCGCGGTGAAACTCCAGCGGTTAGAGCAATGCGAGTATTCGCATCGCGTCCGTTGTGAACGCAGCATAATGCAGTTCAGAAACCTGTTCTGACGCTTTTAAAGCAACTTTTAACAGTACGAGGGGCCCAAAGGCCATGGTGGCCGTAGGACGTACAATTATTTGTGGGGCATAACGGCCAGACCGAGGGGCTACGGCCATGGCCGTCGTGGCCGCCGTGAAAATCACACCCTGGTGTAGTGTCAACCATCTGAAGTCATGTAAAGTAAGCCAGGACCATCAACTTACAGGTTGTGCAGTTTGGCGTGGAAGAGGTTGCCATCTTCTTTTTTCTTAATGCTGAAAGAAATAAAAATGGTTTAATCAATATAAAACCACCTTTCTTTTTCTACAGTCATATTTCATTAATTTAATTTAATTCACGCAACACTGGCCATATCTCTGCTAGTTTACAAAGTTTAGTTACAAATGACATTTATATTTGAAAAACGGTGAAGCACTTAAAAAACAATTGTATAGTGTAGGTTCAAGAACATTTAAATCAAAAGGACAAGTTTTGTAAAGTTACAGGGTATCTTACCTTCAGAATATGCCGGGAACGAGGAGCGGTGACTGCAAGCTGGGTTGTTAGCATAGACTGTGTTGTTAGCATAGGTTGTTAGCTTAATACAACCTTTAAAGATGGCAGTGAGGCGCTAGCTAAACCCTGCTGGTCTTTGCATGACAGCTTGCGTCTCGACGCACTCCGTGAAGGTATTTCATGTTCGGGGTCATTTGTTTTCTGTATAATCTTGCTTCGTGCAAGTGACAATAGTTGTTTTCTTCTCTGTGAACGTTTTTTTTCGCCGTTCTTTTGCCATTTTGAGATTTCAATTTCTAGCGGAAAGCACACCACGTGACACATCTGAACAAATCACGTTGTCAGAAGTTGACACCAGCCAATAAGATTTTGTTTCTTGGTTTAAGACCCTTTTGTACTTTCACGATTGGTTGCTGATAAAAAGGAAATGACCATATTTGGATCTGATGAGATTGTGCAGGAGAGACGCAGCTTTCCAACGATATCTCTGATGACATGGAGCACACAACGGTCGCGGTACTTTATGTTACGTTAGAATGCTAACTTTTGGTGAATTTAGGAGAAACCTACAGACGCAAATAGACAAACTATAGTAAATGAACACTTAAATGTGTATTTTGTATGTTTTCCTTCCAAAAGCCTGAAAGAAAATGTGTTATGGAATCAAAATAGCACAACATCTCAAAATTGACCAGTGCATGAAAACAATGTTTTTGCCTGCCGTGTCTCACATTTAACAAACTATTGATGCGGCTCGTATCGCTGACAGACGGCCCGGCACCACCCTTTTTTCTCTTTTTTTTTAAGCGGCTCCCTCCCTACTTTTGACAGCACCCCCTGAGCAAAATGACTTCCCCGTGACATTTCACTCAGAGGTCAAAGAATAGGAGATAGGGTTAGAATTTAGGAGCTGATTTTTGGATTATCGGAACGCAACCATAGTCTCGTCTGAAAGGAGTTCTGACGGAGAGCACCAGAACGCCACTCCATCCCTTCAAATATTGCAGTACTGTTGGCGCAGATATCTCTGCTCTGCGCCGATCCTATATGAGTGTGCTTTAAAGAGGGAAAACTCAAAACAGCCAGGATGAGGGTTAAACAATAATCTGTTTTAATAATAAAAGGTAATAATACAATACACTTTCAAAGGGGTGGGGCGGGCCCCCACTCCCTGCTCTGGTTCTGATGCCGGGAGATCCTTTCATCTGGACGGCAGGAGTAAAAGAGAGATAACTAAAAAATAGAATAGCTTATATGCAGAAAAGGAGGAGCTGTTGTCAGTTTCTCATTGGGAGATGCAAAAAAGATGGCTTCTCTTAGCGAATCAGCGCGTGCCAGCAGAGATGATCCGGAAACAGTCCCTTGGTTTGAGGCAAAACAACCACATCTGGTGTTCGCTGTCTCATTCTGCATATATTTTCACACCCCCACCTTTCTACACATTCCAGAGGCTTCAGCTGTATCCCAATAATACCCCCTTGCTCACACAAAGATAATCCTTTCATTTCTCATATTTCCAGCTTTTGTTTACACACTGCTATTACTATACAAAGTAATTAAACACACATAATAAGGTAATTAAACACACATATACCATTCAAGATATGTAGACTTCCCTGAAACATGACATACTGGAGACCTTAAGCAGAAAACTCTCATCCCCCAGCCTGCCCAATACCCCTCCCCCACAGAGCAATAAAACCTGTTTAGCACCCAGGCACCCAGGAATGTTCGAAGCAAGTTTAGTCCTCACATTTATGAAAGGATAAAACAGATAAATCAACACAAAACACAAACACAGGTACCGTCCGAACAGTATTCACTTAACTGCTACTATTGATAATTACCAGAGAAACTCCAGGGGCCTCCTTCAATATCTGGAAATTGCAACAAGACTTTCTGCCATTTCTAATGTAACACTCTTCCCAAATATCAGATTATAATAATCTTCAATTCCCCCTTTTTATCTCTCAAGAGATAAATTTACACAAGGCATTTTGAAACATATCTACTATCATTCTTTTCTACTGTGTCTGTCCCCCAATATTGTATAAATCTATCAGAAACTGAGACCCAAAGTACTTGAACGTTTGGGAACAGAACACCATCTTCCATGGCAGTGAAGGAACCATCAGAGGTGGAACCTGAGCGCTAGAAAGCAAGCAGTCTCCTTGTGTGGTGAATCATCAGCCCCCCCCCCTCAGAGGAATACGCCAACAAGGGCAGCTGATAGGGAGGGGGAGATGCAGCTTTCCTTTCACTGGTGGAACTGATCAGAGAAGTAGACTCCTCTGCTGCTCGACAAGTCCCCCAGCCCGCTGACAACCGCTTCCAAGTAGTCTGCTGTAAGGATGTCTTCAGGGTCGTTCTCGTCCAGTCCACTGATGACAGCTTCCGAGTCGTCTGCTGTAGGGATGTCCTCAGGATCCTGCTCCTCCCGTCCACTGATGACAGCTTCCGAGTCGACCCTCTCTCTGCGAGGATCACGTCCATCCTGATGTCATCCCCGGTCCTAGCAGGTGGTTTCCTCCGCCCCAGCACACTGGCTCCCGTGGTACGAGCTGTCCACCTTTCCTCCCACGCGGACGGCATGAGAGATCCGCTGGGTCACTCGGTCGGGGCCGGAGAGCCTGGGGTTGAGCCACTTTGTCCTGATGACCTTCAGCCAGACGAACTCTGCTGTGTCCGCCTCCTGCGTCTCGTGTCCCCCTTTGGCATCACCAACCTGTGTGGAGAAATTTGATACAAATCCCTCAAGCCTACGCTCAGGGCTCCGGGGCCCTCCGCTGTTTGACCCACCATTGCGTAAGCAGCTTGGAGCCTGTTGGTGGGGTCTCTTAAAACAACAGCCGTCTGTGAACAGGTTTTCTAAATTAATTGTAGACCTCCTATCTGCCAGTGCAGCTTCAGAATCTTAATACTTGGCCTGTGGCAACAAAACAAAACTCCAACATCTCTAGGTGAACCAAATAACATATTTCAATAGCTCTGAATTTCTGACAAGCGTCTGTGTTATTCTTAATGAAATCCCTGAGATCCCATTTAAAATATAAATATAATATGAACTGCTAATGTTTCTGGTAAAGAAACACACTAATGTTATGGATCCAAAAACAACCAAAATCATGATACTGACAAAGTGAATGATTTCCTGGTGATACTGCTTCTACCTGTCAGTGCTTAGATATTATCAAGCTGAAAAAATGAATACAAATTCCAACAAACTGTCATCAAATGTCTTTCCATTATGAATTTAGATGAAATGTATATCCCCATAATGACCTAAACAATAAAGTCTATGGCTTTTACTTCTTTACCAGGCTAGTTATGATGTTGTCTAAATTACATTCTGTCTCATTACATTACTATGTTTTAGCTTTAACTGTAATATGTTCTTTGTACATTTCAAACCTCAGTTACTTTAATACCTGTTGAAACATTACTCACCGGTCAACTTCTTCAGTATTCCATTCTGAAATTACATCTCTCACAGTAGCCCCTTGGCCACTGATTCTGCATCTGTGTTACCTGTTATAACTCAATCAATATTAGAAACATGTCAACATTCATCAAACAGTATCTTATCCCCAGATATGGAGCAGGTCCATTCTAAAACTGTCAATCAATGGTCAGATTGAACAATCGAGTTGGGGCAGCAGGTTCCCTTCAGTCCCTAAATGAAAAATGTATATTGTAAAGTTTACACTCCCCCTTTTTACACATAACTCATGTGTAACCAAAATCCTGTATGGGAAGAAAACCTTCAGGTAATAAGGGATTATAAAAAATACCCAACATTTTTCCCAAATGTACATCCATAATTTCCACAGTAAACACTTCAGTGAAATTAAGTGTTTCTCTCCATCCTTCAGTCCTAAAAGAAACAGAATCTTCATGTTTTAGTTTGAGTTTCACATTCTGCAAACTGCCACCTCCTGTGGGAGTGAAATATCAAGTAGATTAGAAACGGGTCACCTGTACGGTTTTCCAATTTTTGTGGAATTGTAGGAAACCTCTCATTTCCCACGGAGCCCCAGAATAATGTGTTAGTCCAAAAGCATGCTTGATTAATCATCGTTTTAAATCATGCAGTTGCACTGATCACATGCAGACATACACTCACTCTCACACTGTCAGGTTGTAAAGTGAAGTTTGGTCAGAGTCAGTCATTGACAGTGTCTTCTCAAGTTACACTGTCGGTCAGGGTCAAAGGTCAGTTGGTCTCAGTCTTATTGGCCATGTGTTGTGCTCTGCAGAGACTTTGATATTTCAGCATAGGCCAGTATCCTTTGTCTACAAAAATCTGTCTTATGGGAGCGCCATCATTAATTAATTCACGATTACAACTATAATTTCAAGATATATCTAACTTTTCATCGGAACAGCTGTTCCCCACATTCCCTGAAAAGTGTTAGCCTAAAAATGTCACTTCCTTATAGTACTACTACTGCAGTTCATTTACAACTAATTAGTATTAAAATGTCTAATAGATCTATTTCAGAAACTTCTGTACTTAACTATTATCTTGTGTCAAAACATTACTAGGATCTGTGTAGCTCTGCATTTCATAGCTCATTAAACCCATTTATCTTCAATTCTGGTCTACTTAAAAACAATGTTAAATTCTTTAGCAGTGTGTGGAACCCTGGGTGTCTGAACACGCAAACTACTCCTTACTTCATCAAGGATTTAAAAACAGAAGTCATTTCATCAATGGTTTGTAGTTGAATTTAGGAATTGTCACCTATGGTAGAAATGGATGTCCCTTTGAAGGTGGAGAAGCATGTCTTTAAAACTCATAAGATGATGCCTTGCGCTCCCTGTGAAGCTGCAAGTAAGACCTAAGAACACAGTATGGGTTCAGTGACCCCACATTCCTTCCAATTATATGGCTTTTACAAAATCAAATGTGCTGTTTCTACTTTTACTCTATTTTAAACACTACATACTGGACTACAAACAACAGTTACTTCCCCCTAAAAAGTCCTCGTATAGTAATTTGTTAACATGATGAAAAGATTAAAGAATATGGTTCTACTCTGTCCCCTTTTATCCCTCAGTGTGTTTTAGGATGATTTTCCACTTCACTTCACTTAATAGTTTCCTTTTTACTGCTATTTTTAATTTACCAATTGATTAATTCATGGGTAATACAACTTTTTATCTTTACTTATTTATCAAGTCAATTCAATTTCTTTAAATTTGTTTCTTTAAAATACATTAGTAGATACCTTGTGGAGTATTCACAATAACTAATCCTCTCTAGGATATGAAATCCATTCATCTTTAACAAGATACTATTTCCCTATTTATTTTTAGTTCATGATAACAATGGTATAAAAACCACACGTTTTACTCATAGCTAGTTTCTATGTCAAGATTATTATGTGTGACATAATAATCAGATGTCTTGTTTGCTAAACAAGAATAATAAACTTTAATATTTTCAGCATTCCAGACCATCATTTAAACAAGCAGCCTCCCATCTAAAACACTAAACCTAATGTTGTACACCACCCTCTGGAAAACTCTTGCACAGTTATGCTGTCAAATCATTGCATAGTTTCTTCAGAGTGTGACCAGTCTGAGACAAGCCTATCTCAAGATCTTGTCATAATGAGAACAGTCAGTGATTTGTTGTCCTCTGCAGCTGTAGTCAGTTGGATCAATGAAACTCTTGTTTGGCACTGGGATGTCCTGAGGGGGAAAAAACCTCTGGATCAATGTGCTACCACCAGCAGACACATGTTGTCCTCTGGAGAGTAGAAATCCCCAAACACTTGCAGTTCCTCTTCACACCACTGTTGCCTTGACAATGAGGCCCAAGCAAAATGTCAAAATCTCCTCAGAGATGCGTTCTTTGCACAGTTCTTCTGTTTCTGTAGTGAGCAACTTTTCACTAACACACTGATTCAGAGTACAACCCAAAGGTGGCGCATAACTATCCAGTGCTGCTGTAATCACAGCAAATCAGCAACTGGAGAAAAACTCAATTTAAATCTCTCCCCCAAAGGGTTACAAAATAAAACCGCTGAGTGTCTATATGGTCAGGAATGCTGAAACATGTGAATGTTAAAACAAACTAATGGTCGTAGTGTACCCAGATTCTTTACTTTATTAAAAGTGGTAAAACTACATGTAAAATCTCTTTTGTCTTGTTGGTGTCCTGCTTCTAAAAATTCTAGTCAGCAAAATAAAATAAACTTCATCTTAAAATGTTCTTTAATTTGAAACCAAAAAAAAAAAGGTCCTTCATTCTCCACCATGATCCAGTTCTTCATCAAAGTCCATAAAACTGATGATTTATCTTTAAAAACCAGGAGGAATGACAGTTCTCATAAAACACTATGCTTCCTTACTTCAGTTCTAAGTCAATGAGCAAAACAGGAAAACCCTCCTAACCACTACTAGATTAATCTTTTATCTACTACTCCTTATTCTATTATTTTTTCAATTGTTTATCTAAGTTGTGTTACAAGCATGGTAGATTTGTAACAGAAATACAAAACTAACTGTATTTAGCGCTATATTTGAAAAACAAGTAATCTGATTACAGTTAATGAATATATTTTTAACACTTATTAAAAGGAAGTATTGGTGGAAAAGTTTCCTCACAAAATGTAATCTTCATTACTAAGCTAAAACCTAAAGAAATCATCACGGAACAGTTTTCTGTCCTTACCACTTAATTGTTTCAAATAAAAACTAAAAGCATTGTGAAAACATCCCACTCTTGAGAACATTCAACACTTTATTCCATCTAAGCGCTAATGTTTATGACAGACATGCCCTATTAATCCAAAACGGTCTTAATGGTATCAATTGTGAACTTTCTTAATATGGAATTGTAAAATGCAACGTATGTTCTCTTTAGAACACAGATAGGATAGTTGCAGCTGAAACTGGTTAACAGCAGCTTTCTGTCAACCTAGATAAGCATGTAGGTCTTATATCTAGTAATATATTTTATTTCATGTTTTTACTCATAAAACAATATGACATTGTCCAGAATAGTAGTTAACTTTATATACTTTACTCTTTCTTCACAAACTTAAAAACACAATTGTCGTGAATTGTTTGCGTTTTCAGTTTCCTATCTACATTAAACAACCACCAACTCAGAGTCACTGTGGCATGATCAATACACTCCTAAATAACATTACAATGTAAATTTCGTACAGTGAGTTTGTTATTTATGTTTAACAAATTGTCCTCTTTGGTATATATAATCTAGGTAGAATAATCCACTATTATATTTAATTTGACAATGTACTTCATATACTCAGTAAACCTCTTTTACTTTCCCTCAACGTTACTGTATGCAATTAAGTTCCTCTGAAATCTAATTAAGTACAATTCTTAGTTAATGACAATACCACGAAATTAACAATGCAATGCAATGGTAACAAGCAGTTCTCAAACCTCTCATAAAACCACAATGTGACGTAACTGTATCCTACAAAACTATGCCAAAAACAACAAATTATAGTTTGTTATTTATTTCAATATATCTTACTTTCACACATTGATGTATTAGTTTTCACTGTTATTCCTTCCAACTTCAGATCACTTGTTGATTATTCACCCCTTGTTTTTGATTGTATGTTCCTGGTGAAGCACACTTATTGTGAGTCGTTCTGGATAAAGGCGCCAGTCAACTGTAATAATGCAAGAAATTACTACCAAATAAGTCCAGCAGATGGCGGCACCTCCCCAGGAATGAAATTCCACCTCTATGAGGGAAAAAAATAGTTGCTGAGAGCAACAAGCTTAAACTTCACATCTTTATCTGACTAAGGCTTTCCTATGTTCAATAATATATATATATATATATATATATATATATATATATATATGCACATAAATATATCCTCCACGCTGTCTGTTCAGCTTTTAAGATGCGATATTTCTTTCAACAGAATGGGCGTTAAACCCAACAGAACAAGCGAAATCCGTTACTTTCAATGGCTTTTGAAGTTCGCGTTTCTACTCTTGGATTCTTTAATATATATCACATATAATGCAACTGCAGATTCCTATGAAAACTGGAAAGCACTATTCTGTTTTGTTCTGGATGGAGTCTTTAGAAAACCACTGAACATCCCCGATGAGTTAGCCGTCTCGATTTCTGAAAAAACCCACACTCCTCATCGCTTCACGTGCAGCTAACGAGTTAGATTAGATTAGATTAGATTAGATGGACCTTTATTAATCCCCGTGGGGAAATTCAGCAGTAGGAAGCAGCAACAGGGTAAGCGTGAAAAAACAAAAACAGGACAGTACAGATTCACACAGGTAAAAAATAGAAATAGGATCAATAATAAAAAAGCAAAATGGTAATGACACGATAACTGCGAACATATATAAACATTTCGTCCTCCGTGCTATGAGGTACTAAAAGTTAAAGTGACAAGTGGAAAGTAGGTTCTGTACATATGACATATATATATACATATCTTAAAATATTTATCTACTAATAATAATAAAATATAATGTATTACTGTGGGTTGTGCAGACAGTATTTATTTTGTTTACATTATTGCCCCCTGGTTGTGCAGCCTGATGGCTACGGGCACAAAGGACTGTCCGAGGCGCTTGGTGCGCTGCTTTGGAGCGATGAGTCTGTGGCTGAACGTACTCCTCATCTTCACTAGCTCTGCATGGAGTGGGTGGGAGGGGTTCTCCAGGATGCTGTTGAGCTTCTTCCTCGTCCTCCCCTCCGCCACCTCCTCCAGATTGTTTACTCCGACTACAGAGCTAGCCTTCCTTACCAGCTTGTTCAGCCTGACAGTGTCCCTAGCGTGTGTGTTTCCACCCCAGCACGCCACGGCAAAGAAGAGCACACTGGCCACCACAGACTGGTAGAACGTCTGCAGCAGCCTCGTGCACACGTTGAAGGACCTGAGCCTCCTCAGGAAGAACAGCTTGCTCTGTCCCTTCCTGAGGAGAGCATCAGTGTTGTCTGTCCAGTCCAGTTTATTGTTCAGCTGCACTCCCAGGAACTTGTAGCTGCTCACCACCTCTACCTCCTTCCCCTTGATGGTGATGGGGGTCCGAGGTCTCTTCCTGCTCCGCCTGAAGTCCACCACCAGCTCCTTAGTCTTGCTGATGTTGAGCTGGAGTTGATTGTCGTCACACCAGCCTACAAAGTTCTCCACCAGGGTCCTGTATTCCTCCTCATCGTCATCTGTGATGCAGCTGACGATGGAGGAGTCGTCCGAGAACTTTTGAAGGTGGCATGAGCCAGAGTTGAAGCGGAAGTCGGAGGTGTAGAGGGTGAACAGGAATGGTGACAGCACAGTTCCCTGGGGGGCTCCGGTGTTGCTCAGCAGCACATCAGACACGCTGCCCTGCAGTCTGACATACTGAGGTCTGTTGGTGAGGTAGTCAGTGATCCAGGCCACCATGCTGTGATCCACCTGCATCACTGACAGCTTCTCAGCTAGCAGGTGTGGCTGGATAGTGTTGAAGGCGCTGGAGAAGTCGAAGAACAGGATTCTTAGTGAGGTGTGCGGTTCCTCCAGCTGTGTGTAGGCTCTATGGAGCATGTAGATGATGGCGTCCTCCACACCAATGTTCTCCTGGTAGGGCAAACTGTAGAGGGAGTTTTAGCCGTATGATTCTGAAAAATCTACGGCGCCTTTCACTTTACTCTTACCCACCTCGTTGCTTTATTTATTTATAACTTACCTATCTACGCTAAAATATGTATTGCATTATACCGTCAATGACACCTGGAAATATCCTTGACAACTCTAACTTTTAGCTTTGCCAATTTACAGACCTTCGATAGAAACAGGCGTCCGTTTTACCTTTTAGTTTTAGGATCCTTAGTTGTCAGACTATTCCAGGTATTTCCTCCATCCGCTGGCTGCTCGTGCTTTCCTCTAAAAAACCCCACTCATGACGTCACCACGTCATGACGCCATCACGTTGGGCGGGTCACCAAATTGTTGGCGCAGATATCTCTGCTCTGCGCCGATCCTATATGAGTGTGCTTTAAAAGAGGGAAAACTCAAAACAGCCAGGATGAGGGTTAAACAATAATAAGTTTTAATAATAAAAGGTAATAATACAATACACTTTCAAAGGGGTGGGGCGGGCCCCCACTCCCTGCTCTGGTTCTGATGCCGGGAGATCCTTTCATCTGGACGGCAGGAGTAAAAGAGAGATAACTAAAAAATAGAATAGCTTATATGCAGAAAAGGAGGAGCAGTTTCTCATTGGGAGATGCAAAAAAGATGGCTTCTCTTAGCGAATCAGCGCGTGCCAGCAGAGATGATCCGGAAACAGTCCCTTGGTTTGAGGCAAAACAACCACATCTGGTGTTCGCTGTCTCATTCTGCATAGATTTTCACCCCCCCCACCTTTCTACACATTCCAGAGGCTTCAGCTGTATCCCAATAATACCCCCTTGCTCACACAAAGATAATCCTTTCATTTCTCATATTTCTAGCTTTTGTTTACACACTGCTATTACTAATACAAAGTAATTAAACACACATATATAATGTAATTAAACACACATATACCATTCAAGATATGTAGACTTCCCTGAAACATGACATACTGGAGACCTTAAGCAGAAGAACTCTCATCCACCCAGCCTGCCCAAATACCCCTCCCCCACAGAGCAATAAAACCTGTTTAGCACCCAGGCACCCAGGAATGTTCGAAGCAAGTTTAGTCCTCACATTTATGAAAGGATAAAACAGAGAAATCAACACAAAACACAAACACAGGTACCGTCCGAACAGTATTCACTTAACTGCTACTATTGATAATTACCAGAGAAACTCCAGGGGCCTCCTTCAATATCTGGAAATTGCAACAAGACTTTCTGCCATTTCTAATGTAACACTCTTCCCAAAGATCAGATTATAATAATCTTCAGTACCCATAAGGAGCCGTACACATGCCGCTGTGTCTTTAGTTGTAAGCACAGTGGCGATCTGTTGTTATTAGCATCTGGTTAGCTAGCTATGCTAACGAATTTAACAACCAGGTGGAAGAGAGCTCTCTCCTGAGAGTCTCAAATAACCTCAGCTCAGTGAGGTTAAGGCACACCTTGATATGATCATTATAGTTATTAATGAGACTAAATGAAAAACAGGTATAAAATAATATATGACAGTAACAAATAATGTGTTAAAAATAAAATATAGTTTAAAAGGGGAGTGATTTGTAAAATACCCATATGGGTGTTGAAAGATGTATCCATAGATCTCTTAATGTTGCTCTCAAAGTGCACCAGATTGATGCTTTAACTTCAACATTTAAAAAAAAAGATCTTCCCCACCCCTGCTGTAAATAATAACAAAAACCTTTGATTTATAACTTAACATCTCTGTCTCCTATTGATCTGAGTATATTATAAAGAATAGCAGTTAATTGAAGCATTATAGCACAGGCCTTTGTCAGATGGTATATTACGCTGTTTTTTTTTCTGCTTCGAATAGTTCTATCTTTTTTCACCATACCTGTGTTTGCATCACTGGAACCAATGAGCACCTGCATGTGTGTGAGAATGGCCCTGACACCATTTCAGCCCAGATTTAAACTCCTGGCAGGACAAGCTCCAGTTCAATTCTCACACTGAATTTAAAGAAAGTGAGTGAGGGACTGCAATATAAGAGGGAAAGAAAGAGAAACTTTAAACTGTTCAACTGTTATGATGTGTAAAGACTGATATTGTTCTATAATCGGCTGAAACTGTTAAGTCATGATGTGAAACGGTTAACAAAGAAAAAGGGAAACTCAAGCTGCTGCTACACTTTATTTTATTTATCTAAAATTAAGCACTTTTAAGATATTTTCAAAAGCTATTTTATTTCTTTTCTCTATTTTATTGGTAAATGCAGCCCGAGAGGAACATTACACATATCCACAGTATTTAAAGGGCACCTATCATGCAAAATGCACCTTTGTACGTCTTTTATACATGATTATGTGTCCCCGGTGTTCCAGGGAACTCACCAAGTGTCAGAAAACACAACCCTCTCTATTTTCCTCCTTCGCCAAATCTCTAAAAAAGGGGCTGCAACGGATCTGAAAAAAATGGATCCACATTCCGACACTTTTCTACGTCACAAAGACGTACTCCGCTTATTGGTCAACTCTCCACCTATCAGGGGAATGAGCCACGGCCACGTGCATTGCCAAACCTCTCATTCGCATATAAGCTATCGGCAGGCTAAATCAACCCCAGTCACATCTGTGTTTTTGCCTGCTCTTGCCAGGATGTCTAAGCCAGTTAAACGTTGTGCTGTTGTTGGCTGCAAGACTCGGGACAGGGGACTGCATGCAATGCCATCAGTGGAAGAAGAAAAGAATCTGTGGTTAGACTTCATTTTCAAGGGACATGTGCCAGAAGACCCCGGCAGATTTCTGTTTGTGTGTTCCAAACATTTTACGACGGACATGTTTATGAACTTCTCTCAAGTCCAACACGGATATGCCTCCAAACTAATGCTACACCCGGGATCAATACCAACCATCCGGGACCAGGCCAGTGAGGACACATCCAACTCTGAAGCTGTAAGTTTTTATTTAGCGGTGTTTTTCCTGATAAAGCTATATCTAGCTTGTAGTATGTAGCATGTAGCATGTAGCTTCGCCGTATCAATGTCGCCTCAAACCCAACTAGTAATCGGTTAGGTGTTTATATGTTCTTGTAACATTTTATTTTGTACGCTCCGCAGTCTTTGCTTTGTCTTTTATTTTAATTATCAGGCATTTGCGAACATGTTCAGACTGCCGTAATGGCGATCTGTGTGAAGGCTGTAAAGCCACACCCTAGCTGATAACACAAGTATTTATTCTCCTATTTATTAGTATTTTGTATCCTCTAAAATCATATTGAGTAAGTTATAATAACAAACGTAATCTTCTGGAGGTAAGTGCCGTTTGTTCCAGCGTTATGTAAAAGCTTTTGTGATTGTAGTCTGTAAGAACGATCAGATATCATCGACCTGTAAGCTAAGCTACGCTAAGCTAATGAGACATGCCGTTTTTTGTAGCGTTATATGTAAAAGCTTTTGTGTGTTTACTTGTTTGCGCACATGAATATAAATGGAGGTGTGTTACAACACTGTGTGTATGCGACGGGACACACACACCACGAGTAAAACGGAGTGAAAGCCCTGGTATGTTGTTGTTGACGAGGCCTAACCTCTAGCAACAGGCTAATTAGCAGCTAGCACTCATTACAGTCAGTCTACTGAGCTCAGCCCCTCCAACACATCATCTGTATTGAGTCAGAAACACAGCATGCACGTTACGGTTCAAAACTAACTCAGATTGGAAAAGGCTAAGCAAAGACCTTTGCTAAATAGATAGTTTTAAGCCCCATCTTTTGGGATTTCAGACTATATTTATCCAAATAGTATTTTCTCATCCTGAATACTAAGTTGAGATGATTTTGTTCTAACTATGTTTTCTTCTTTACAGGCCAGCACCTCACATGCTACCAGCAGATTACCTGTGATGATAGATTCTGCATGTCAGACTGACCCACCCAAGTACCGGACTGTTCGTACACAGCTATCCTCGAGGACTCTTGGTTCACATCGAAGTACAGGTTAGAATCACGTTTTTCAAATGTTCTTTGGATACATCTTGACATTCTGATGTTGTAGCCTTTAATTTGGGTGCTACTAATTGTTGTAAAAATATTTTTGTTTTATCTTTTCTTTTGTTTTTAATGTCAAATACAATTATGTTACAGCTGTCCAGGCTAAAATTCCCTGCAGAAGCATTGGTGTGGAAACACTTCCGTTGGAAGTGCCAGTGCCCTTTTCAACATCCACCCCCATAAAGAGACCACCAAAGAGGGCCCGTGTAGACCTTGAAGAGGAATACGAAGTTCCATTTGAGGGAAGCTCTTCTTTGGTGATTTCCGAAGGCCAGGATGCAACTTATGATCCAGCAGAATACATAACAAATGCTACAGAAACAACAGCCATGTCGTAAGTTACTGAAATATCACTATGTGTGAGTTTGTCTATGTATTGTATTTTTTGCTGTATATAATTCAAACATTGATAATAGGGAAACACAAAAGATCTCTAAAGCAACAATCTGTGTGATGGATCGTAACTTCTATTTTTGTCACGGTTGTCATGTCAGGTCACGGGTCTATGTCTAGGTTTGGGTGTTTTCACTGCTCTATGTCATGTTTTCCTCCTGGGTTATTGTCTGGTCCTTTTCCCTGTGTTTTTCCTCCTGTCGTTAGTTTCCTCACCTGTGTCTCGTTAGCTGATTGTGTTCACCTGTGGCCCTTGTGTTTCTCCTCCCCTGCCCGGCTGTGTCTTGTCTTGTAATTATCCCTCCCTGTATTTAGTCTGGTCTCGTCCTGTGTTCAGTGTTGGTGCTTCTTTTGTTTGTGACTCAGTTCACCGAAGAGTGTTTTGTTTGTCCAAGTTTATTTAAAGTCCTTGAAATAAAGGTATCGTCAAGTGAAATCTGCGTTTGGGTCCTACCTGCTTCACTCTGCGTAACAGTAAGCACCAACCAGAAATGGACCCAGCAGATGATCCGTTCGAGCTGGAATTATTGAATTTTTCCTTTGATTTGGCTTGCTGCTATGATTGGTGGAAGGGAGCGTCCAGTGTTCTGCAGAAGGAGGCCGCTCTGGTAGAGGCGCACCGGTTGGCTATGGAGAAACCAGACTTGGTGAAATTCTTACCTGGCTGGATTTTGAACTTCATCTGGGTGTGTGATTTCCAGCCTGCGGACTATAAACGTCTCGGTGTGTTCCGTCTGGAGTCAACCCCTGCTTCTTCCCCATTTCCTGCTCCTGTCCAGGAGTTGTATTCCGGAACTCGTCTGGCTTCTGGAGGTCCACGGAGTATTCAGGCGGCTGCTAAGAGGAGTCGTCGCAAGGCCAGGTTAGCCCGAGCCCCAGCAGCCATGGTTCCGGCTCCAGTGCCGGCCCCAGCAGCCATGGTCCCTGCTCCACAACCGGACCTTAGAGCCATGTTTCCGGCTCCAAAACCGGTCCACACAGCCATGTTTCCGGCTCCAGAACCTGCCCATGCAGCCATGGTCCCTGCACCAGAGCTCGCCCATACAGCCATGGTTCCGGCTCAAGTACCGGCCCCATCAGTCATGGTCCCGACTCCATCTCCTCGTCACCTGCTGACTCATCGGCCGACGCCAGCTCCCCGAGTCCTGTCGGCATACCGGCCGACTCCAGCACCTCGTCTCCTGCTGGCTCTCCAGCCGACGCCAGCACCCCGTGTCCTGTCGGCGTACCGGCCGACTCCAGCACCTCGTCGCCTGTTGGCTCTCCAGCCAACACCAGCTCCCCAAGTCCTGTCGGCGTACCGGCCGACTCCAGCACCTCGTCTCTTGTTGGCTCTCCAGCCAACACCAGCTCCCCGTGTCCTGTCGGCGTACCGACCGACACAAGTTCCCCCTCAAGTCACCTCTCGAGTTCCCTCTCAAGTCCCCTCTCCAGTTCCCTCTCAAGTCTCCTCTCGAGCTACCTCTCGAGTCCCCTTTCAAGACACTTCTCAAGTCACCTCTCTAGTCCCTCCTCTGGTTCCTTCCCCAGTCCCCTCTCCAGTCCCCTCTCCAGTCCCCTCTCCAGTCCCCTCTCGAGTCCCCTCTCGAGTCCCCTCTCAAGTCCCCTCTCGAGTTCCCTCTCAAGTCTCCTCTCAAGTCACCTCTCGAGTTCCCTCTCTAGTCCCCTTTCGAGTCTCCTCTCAAGTCTCCCCTCCAGTTTCCTCTCGAGCTACCTCTCGAGTCCCCTCTCGAGTCCCAACTCGAGTCCCCTTTCAAGACACTTCTCAAGTCACCTCTCTAGTCCCTCCTCTGGTTCCTTCCCCAGTCCCCTCTCCAGTCCCCTCTCAAGTCCCCTCTCGAATTCCCTCTCGAGTCTCCTCTCGAAATTCCTCTCTAGTCCCCCTCTCGAATTCCCTCTCTAGTCCCCTCTCGAAGTCCCTCTCTAGTCTCTTCTCGAGTTCCCTCTCCAGTCTCCTCTCAAGTCCCCCTCTCAGGTCCCCTCTCGAATTCCCTCTCTAGTCTCCTCTCGAATTCCCTCTCTAGTCTCCTCTCGAGTTCCCTCTCGAGTCACCTCTCGAGTTCCTTCTCAGGTCCCCTCTCAGGTCCCCTCTCGAGTCTTTTCTCGTGTCCCCCTCTCAAGTCAACTCTCCAGTGTCCTCTCGAGTCACCTCTCAAGTTTCCCCCTCAGGTCTCCCTCTCGAGTTCCCTCTCAAGTCCCCTCTCAGGTCCCCTCTCGAGTACCTCTCGAGTCACCTCTCGAGTTCCTTCTCAAGTCAACTCTCCAGTGTCCTCTCGAGTCACCTCTCAAGTCAAACTCTCCAGTGTCCTCTCGAGTCACCTCCCAAGTCAACTCTCCAGTGTCCTCTCGAGTCACCTCTCAAGTTTCCCCTCAGGTCTCCTCTCGAGTTCCCTCTCAAGTCCCCTCTCAGGTCCCCTCTCTAGTTACCTCTCGAGTCACCTCTCGAGTTCCTTCTCGAGTCCACTCTCCAGTTTCCTCTCAAGTTCCCTCTCAAGCCCTCTCTCGAGTCCCCACTCAAGCCCCATGTCTTGTCCAGTTGGAGGGTCCCGCAGACTAGTCTTCTGCCGGGGGGTCCTGCCAACCCCCATGTCCTGTACCGTTGGAGGTTCCGCTGGGGGTCCTGCACAACCCCATGTCCTGTCCAGTTGGAGGTCCCGCAGACTAGCCCTCTGCCGGGGGTCCTGCCAACCCCATGTCTTGTCCAGTTGGAGGTCCCGCAGACTAGCCCTCTGCCGGGGGTCCTGCCAACCCCATGTCTTGTCCAGTTGGAGGTCCCGCAGACTAGTCTCCTGCCGGGGGTCCTGCCAACCCTTTGTCCTGTCCCGTTGGAGGCCCCGCCGACTACTCTCCTGCCGGGGGTCCTGCCAACCCCATGTCCTGTCCCGTTGGAGGTCCCGCCGTCTACTCTCCTGCCGGGGGTCCTGCCAATCCTATGTCCTGGGCTGTTGGAGGCCCCCGCCGACTACTCTCCTGCCGGGGGGTCCTGCCAACCCTGTGTCCTGTCCCGTTGGAGGCCCCGCCGACTACTCTCCTGCCGGGGGTCCTGCCAACCCTTTGTCCTGTCTCGTTGGAGGTCCCGTCGTCCACCCTCCTGCTGGGGGTCCTGCCAACTCCTGGTCCTCTTCCGTGGGGGATCCTGCCGAAGCCTGTCCCGCCGGCTCCGGGTCCTGTCCGGCCGACACCGGGTCCTGCCCGGCCTCCGGAGCTGTCTGGTCTTCGCCCTCATGCTCGGCTCCCTGAGTTCGCCCGCTGTGGCCTTCGCCCCACCATGGACTCTGCCTTGCCCCCGGGCCGTCCGCCCGAGTTCCCCCACCTTAGACTCTGCCTTGCCCCCGGGGCCGTCCGCCCGAGACCCCCACCTTGGACTCTGCCTTGCCCCCGGGCCGTCCCGCCCGAGTTCCCCACCTTAGACTCTGCCTTGCCCCCGGGCCGTCCGCCCGAGACCCCCACCTTGGACTCTGCCTTTGCCCCCGGGCCGTCCGCCCGAGATCCCTTCCTGGTCCCTACTGGGCTCCTGGGCGGTCAGCTTAGTCCCGTCCTCCGGACCCCCTCCACCCACCCTGCTGGACTTTATGGATTTTTGTTTTGGGGTTTAGGGACGTCTTGAATCCGTCCCTTGAGGGGGGGGTTTATGTCACGGTTGTCATGTCAGGTCACGGGTCTATGTCTAGGTTTGGTGGTGTTTTCACTGCTCTGTCATGTTTTCCTCCTGGGTTATTGTCTGGTCCTTTTCCCTGTGTTTTTCCTCCTGTCGTTAGTTTCCTCACCTGTGTCTCGTTAGCTGATTGTGTTCACCTGTGGCCCTTGTGTTTCTCCTCCCCTGCCCGGCTGTGTCTTGTCTTGTAATTATCCCTCCCTGTATTTAGTCTTGTCTCGTCCTGTGTTCAGTGTTGGTGCTTCTTTTGTTTGTGACTCAGTTCACCGAAGAGTGTTTTGTTTGTCCAAGTTTATTTAAAGTCCTTGAAATAAAGGTATCGTCAAGTGAAATCTGCGTTTGGGTCCTACCTGCTTCACTCTGCGTAACAGTTTTTTTGTTTTAGTGGTCAAGAACAAAACCCCCCCCCAGACGATCAACACATACATCGTGTATGAGACCTGCCTCATGGAGCTTTTTGAATCATGTCCTGTGTGCAAGCGTGTGTGTGATGTACAAACCAGAAGGATCGGTACATTCATATCAGTGCAGCAGCTGTGCCCCCATTGTCAGTTTACAAGAAACTGGAATAGCCAGCCTGTTCTTGGGAGTACTCCAGTTGGAAACCTGCAGCTATCAGTTGCAACATATGTCAACGGAGCATCTTTCTACAAACTTTCAAAGGTAAATTAACTGCAGAAGATTGTTTTGCCAATGTTTGAAAATGCAAATGTTGTTGTTGAATAAGATAGGACAAGGTAACAAGAGTGGGAATAGGGCACTGTTATGTAACGACCCATGCTAATATGTAAAGCTCTTTTGGGAGGGTGGAGAAAGAGAAGAGATGTGAAAGGGGCACTGTAGAGTAAGCACCCCTAATGACATGTTCAGCTGTTTAAAAACAAGGGCAGCTCATTTGCACTTTCCAGGTTCTCCTCAACGACTCGTCAACAAATCTACAGCTGATCTTTGAGATTAAAATGTATTCTTGCTGTTTTCTTTCAACCATTAGGTCTTCAAAGCAATGAATATGCAGCTGTGCAAATACAACACCTTCCGAAGGCATGCCAGGATGTTCATTGAGCCAGCGATTGTTTCTTACTGGCAAAAATCACAGGAATGCATGCTACAGAAGCTCCATGCAGAGGAGAAAGTGATAGTTGGTGGTGATATGAGGGCTGACTCTCCAGGTATGTATTTTTTATATAATTCAAATTTTACATTTCAGAAGGGGGTTTCACTATGTGTGAATTGTTAAATTCATGGTTCCTGAAAAACATATGCTAAACACTACAAGCAAAAATACTAATTCACCATCCGCAGAGAAAAGTAATTACTGTAAAACATATTTTCACAGGCCACTCTGCAAAGTTCGGAAGCTACACTATGATGGACCTGAAGAACAACAATGTCGTTGACCTCCAGTTGGTTCAGGTAAGTGGGTTGAAATGAAATATCAATGTTTTTTTCTTTAACACTGTTTGCACGTTATATTTAAAATGTGTGTATCAATAGTTATTTGTATGTGTCTTAACAGAGCAATGAGGTTGGTGGAAGCTACCACATGGAGTTAGAGGGCCTGAAAAGAAGTCTGGAGTTGTTAAAGGAACGTGGTGTGACTCTGGACTGTATTGTCACGGACAGACATCTGCAAATTCAGAAATTCCTAAGGGAAAGCAGCATCACCCAATTCTTTGATGTTTGGCACATAGAAAAAGGTATTTTTCTTTATATTAATTTCTATGTAAATAAATCAATTGTAAATACAATCATTATTTTATTTAGACACAAACCCGGCTTCCTCCAATCACATCAGTATACTAATATTTTGAGTAAACTTGTATGTATATTAACTACATGTTAAATGTATTTATTAGGGATTTCTAAGCAACTGGAGAAGGCTGCAAAAAAGAAGGACTGCGAAAAACTTCGAGGGTGGGTGAAGAGTATAAGAAACAACATATACTGGACTGCAGCAACCTCCACCACCGGGCCTGAGAGAGTGGCCAAATGGACTTCCATCCTGAACCACGTGCAGGATATCCACTCTCATGATGACCCCCTGTTCCCTAAGTGCCTTCATCCACTGCGCATTGCGCAATACCAATGGATGGCTGCAGGTATGTTGTTCATAAACCATATTACATTACTCCTCTATAAATATTTGTAAGGGACAACTATTGAATACAGGATGTTGTCAGACACAATCTATAAAGGATGACAATTCAAATATGACTTTGATTTTCAAATTCTTAGGAATGCCAGCCTTTCACAAGCTGGAGACAATTCTCTCAACCAAGAGGATTTTGAAAGCTGTGGCCAAACTCAGCCCCCACCACCAGACTTCATCTTTGGAGTCATTCCATGCCGTCATCCTGCGCTTTGCTCCAAAGAATGTTGTGTTTCCATTTCTTGGAATGTTGTGCAGGTAAAATAAACAATAGTTACTTACTAATTAGTGACAATTTGTACATCCTTTGCTATTATTTACATTTTTTTTTCTCATGGCGGAAATTAAAGAGTGTACCTGGCAGCCCTGCACGACAATGAAAATGCTGAGCGTGCACAGGCCACTACATCCACTGGAAACCCTCTGTATAAACTGCAGTTCCCAAAGGCCAGGAAGGGAGAATGCAGAGCAAAACCAGTAAAGACTGACCCCACATTCCGTAAGTGTTTCAAATATTTATTATACAACTATTTACAAATATATAAAATTAGAAAGAACTTTCAGTTTTTTACATGCATATTCTAATCTAAACCACATTTTTTTTTTGTGCTTTTGTTAACATTGCACAGGCTACGTGGCCAACTTGATGGACCTCATCTTCGACCAAGTCTTTGTGGACCCGGCACCATTCACACAGGAGCTTCTGAAGATACCCATCCCAGAGGACCTGTGTTCCCAATATGAGCGACCTGACAGGGAGGAGGTCATCGCCGGGTATGCTACACGGTTCAATTTGGCTGCTGTCTGAACCCAACATAGACATTTCGCGGATCAGGAAACTCCCTGCGAGGACAACGCAGGCCGGAATCACCACTCTGATCCTGCGTCCAAGGAAGCCCCAGCACCAGCTCACAAAGCTTCTGTAGGCTAGATACCTGTGACGCCTGGAATCATAAAAAAAATATTTAGTGTCATTTATACAAAATAGAAGTACATTTAGTTTTTTTTTATGGGTTCAAAGAACCGTTCATTTTTGACAATAAAGTTCCGAGTTGATATCGAATGTGTCGTGATTATTCATGTTGGGATGGGTAAAGAATATTCTGATTTCAAAAGCATAAGGTTGTGTGTGGACCTTTTTTGTCGTACACATGGGTGTGTTTTGCCATTGCTGTGTAGTATATAATAGTACAATGACAGAATGAAAGATTGCATAAAGCCATATACACCAGTATTTATTTCCATGAACAATATTAGCATTCGTATTACAATTTCAGTCAAAACAAATCACTCACTGCTCTATTTGCCTCAACTGTAGTACACCATGTTCAGCTCTGTAAATATTCAATGCGTTCTGCAGGGAGAACACATTCAGACACACAGGCTCCAATCCAGGATGTTCCACCATACAGGTTACAGAGTCCTCAAGTTCCTGCATCCGTCTTGACACCTAGTGTGATAAACATATATTGAATGACATGTGAAAAATGTATTCTCTAAACAGACAACTTAGTGAAGCTATCAAAAATGTTACCTGTGGTATCTCCATGCAGCACACATGCTCCGGATCAGAAGGCATCGTGGCGCAATTTGCACATGTACACCTGTAGAAAGAAGTCAATAACTGAGCTTTTAAAAACACATGAAACACATAATGCTGACAACTGAGGTGTTGTTGGAGTTATACTTTTTATCACCCAAAGTTATTGAACTTTCCAACGGTTGTTGCACGATGTTGGAAGAAAAGGACTGTAAATTATTATTAAACGCAATGAGGCCATTGTATATATGCTGAAAATATGAACGTCTCCCTTTATAAATATATATCGCTGTTTTTGCGTTACAAACTGTACACATTGCATTCTTGCTAATTAGCCAAAATATCAACGCAATAAGTAGCAAGCATCGTAACAAACAGAGTAAAAATAAATCGGGACAACAGCTTGTCAACTAACCATTCAGAAACGTCCTGCTGCAACCGAGATGTTTGCACCTCCACCAAAACCTCCGCTGCTTCAGGGTCAGTTTCTGGATCAAATCTATAATAATAATAATAATAAATAATATTTTTATAGCGCCTTTCAGGAAACCCAAGGTCGCTTTACAATTCGGGTAGGGGGGGGGGGGGAGTAGGGGAAAAGAGGCAGACAGGTTAAGGGGGGGGGGGGGGGGGATGTAGCGGAAAAATAAACCTATTAAACTATCTATACAGTGGGGAAAGCCTTAGTAAAAAGGTGCGTTTTGAGGGCTTTTTTGAATTTGTCCAGGGTTGGGGCACTGCGGATTTGGGGGGGGGGAGAGTTCCAGAGGGTGGGGGATGCCACACTGAAGGCTCTGTCACCGAAAGTCCGCAACCTGGTGCGGGGGGTGGAGAGGAGATCCTGTCCAGATGATCTTAGGTTCCGGGATGGAGTGTGGTAGCGGAGAAGGTCAGACAGGTATTGGGGGGCGAGGGCATGGAGGGATTTGTAAGTCAGAAGAAGGAGTTTATAAGTGATACGGTGCTTGACTGGGAGCCAGTGGAGGTGGATCAGGGTGGGGGTAATATGCTTGAACACATGCATTGCTCTGAGAGGACATGTGTATTCCACACTCGTAATCACAGCAAGCATGGTAACGTGACTCCTGCCGGCTCTTCTGCAGGGGGGCGTGGTCAGCTGCTGCTCAGAATTTTCAAAGACAGGTTTGGAATAAAGCGAAAATGAGCGAAACGAGGCATGGCTAAAAAATGATCTGTTTGGTATTTTGAAAAATAAAATGTATAAATATACCTTATATAGGTATGGTCATACACTATATCATTTAAATATAGCATGATAGGTCACCTTTAAGTAATGTTAATTGACAATAAATATTGTTGTTTTTGAATTGTACTTTCTTTATTTGATTGGCAGTCAGTTGTTGATTACATGCAGACGTTGATAAAGCTACAGGTCACTTCAATATATATCACACTAATTCATGAAGCAAGTTAGACATGTTGATGTTCCGGACCTTTGCATGGGGACATTTTCTCTAACTGGACCTCGTTGCATTTGAGTTGTCACTGAGGAACTGCACACTGCTAAAGCTGCATCCCTCTCCTCTGTCATCATCATGTTGGACCTGTCAGCTGCATTCGACACGGTGAACCATCAGATCCTCCTTCGCACTCTCCAAGAACTTGGAGTTTCAGGCTCTGCACTCTCCCTCCTCACCTCATACCTCAAAGACCGTACCTACAGGGTAACTTGGAGAGGGTCTGAGTCTGACCCTTGTCAATTAACTACAGGGGTCCCTCAGGGCTCTGTTCTTGGTCCCCTCCTTTTCTCTCTGTACACAAACTCGCTCGGATCGGTCATTAGCCCGCATGGTTTTTCTTACCACTGCTATGCTGACGACACCCAATTAATTCTGTCCTTTCCCCGCTCAGAGACCCAGGTCGTCGCACGCATCTCTGCTTGTCTAGCTGACATCTCTCAGTGGATGTATGCTCATCGCCTCAAGCTCAACCTTGACAAGACTGAACTGCTTTTCCTTCCGGGAAAAGATTGTCCCACTCTTGACCTGACGATCAACATCGGCACCTCTGTTGTTTCCCCGACTCAGACGGCAAGGAATCTGGGTGTGACCCTAGATAACAACCTCTCCTTCACTGCAAACATCGCTGCTACAACTCGTTGCTGCAGATATACGCTGTACAACATCAGGAAGATTCGTCCCCAGCTGACCCAGAAAGCCACCCAGGTTCTGGTCCAGGCTCTCGTCACCTCACGCCTAGACTATTGCAACTCCCTCCTGGCTGGTCTACCTGCATGTGCCATTCGACCTCTGCAGCTCATCCAGAATGCAGCGGCTCGTCTGGTCTTCAACCTTCCAAAATTTTCCCACACCACTCCACTCCTTCGCTCCCTTCACTGGCTCCCGGTAACTGCTAGAATCCACTTCAAGACACTAGTACTTGCATACCATGCTGCGAATGGATGTGGCCCTTCCTACATCCAGGACATGGTTAAACTGTACACCCCAGCGCGTGCACTCCGCTCTGCATCAGCCAAACGAGTCGCTGCACCCTCGCTGCGAGGTGGACCCAAGTTCCCATCAGCAAAAACACGTGGGTTTGCTATCCTGGCTCCAAGATGGTGGAATGAGCTCCCCATTGACATCAGGACGGCAGAAAGCCTGCACATCTTCCGGCGCAGACTGAAAACTCATCTCTTTCGACTCCAATTCGAGCGATAGAATTACTAACAAAGCACTAATATACTAACATAGGACTGGCTTATCTATAGCCAGCTGAGTAGCACTTGAAATGCTTGGCTCTATGATACCTGCTGTACTTATATGATTCTGTTTTTCTTCAGGGTTGTGTCTTCCTGGTCGTATGTACTTATTGTAAGTCGCTTTGGACAAAAGCGTCAGCTAAATGCAATGTAATGTAATGTAATGAATACACCTGTTATACACTATTGACTTTAAGGGCTTCAGTTTTTCTTCTTCTCCTTTGCTTGCGAAAGTGTTTCTACTGCTTTACGTCTGCTTTACTAACTGCTTTACGCAACCGACTGGTGCTGCTGCTGCGTCATGACGTCACCTGTGCTTATCAGGCTCTAGCTCCAAACTGGCTCTGAAACCGCATTGGTTCCAGGGCCTCGCAGCGGGGTTACAGCGCAGAAGTGCGCTGCATTTGCGCACGACTGATGTGCAACAACATGTGACTCCTCTGTTTGTCTTCTGTTGGTCGCTTGTTAGCAGACCCTTCACGCCATAGCAGAGCGAACAGGTACAGGAGGCGTAGAGCGAGGGATCATTGTCCACTAGTCGTGCTCGCGGATGGATACAAAAATATACTTTGGCGGCCGTTAATAAACTATACGTGGGCGGCCCGCCCAAGTAAAGTCTATGTTTTGAAGTGAACGAAAACTCTTCTTACACAAGTCACCCAATCAGCGTTAAAAAAGCGGGAGGCGCCGAAAAGCGACTAATTTGCATCACTGTCTATCGATTAGATTGACTGAACAAAACGTGATCCTTCTCTTAAATGTGTCTCAACCACAGACCTTATATCCAGCTATTTTCCAAAATCCTACGGAGAAATTGCATTGGTTTTTGTCGAAGGAACCCATGCGCAGGTTACTTCCGCGTTTTAGGACGCGTCACTGTGGCACTCTATACTTGACAGATATATTATATATTATCGTTTCATAAAATAACAAGCGAACATATAATTCCAAAATTAACAACAGAGGGAAAATCCAGCACCCTGTTAAAAAGGAAATTGTTAAAACATTTGTAACGCGGGTTTAGCTGTAACAGAACAAGGAATAGAACAAGTCTTGCTGGCTGCCTTGGAGTTGTGCAGCACATCAAATAACCACATCAAAGAACCTTAAGGTGGAACTCAGACAGGGAAGGGAACCACATCTCTCAGCACATCTCTATATTGTGTACTGAAGCAATTTGTTTTGCAGTCCATGAGCCCGAGCAGAGCAGGTGCTTCCACCAATGTCCATGATTACCTTCTAAATGACCTCAAAGGTATATTTCAGTCCCTTAAGATAATCAATGTTGAGGCTGTAAAGTATGCCCATCAGCACAGCAAAGCCGGTTGGTCCATCTCGCAGCTTGCGAAAAACAATACAACATCCAACATCCGCAATATTCTTTGGTAGGGCTGCCGGCTCCCGTTCTTCTATGACGATCAGTACGCCAACATCCACTCCGTTTGCAGCTCCCGCCTCCTCTGAGTCAGTGGCCTGAATTATATCAGAAAACATTGAATAACTAATCAACAACTTTATTAATCCCGCCAGTGGTTGTGACCAGCTTATGTCATGTACAGGGAGGAACATACAGGAAGAAAACACACAGATAGATACACCCGGGGGCAGATGTGGATCATTCAAATGTACACGATAAGTAGTAAATCAAGAATGTATAAGTTTGAGTGCAGAGGGGATGAATGATTTTGAAAAGCGATTAGTCTTAAGAGCAGGTAGAGCATATCTACACCCTAATGGCAACAGATGAAATTCATGAAGAAAACGTGCAGAACTTACATTTACACTTAGGATAGCCTAGTGCTGCAATGGAATGCTCCTCTCCCTTTCACACTTCCTGTGAAAAAAAGAAAAAAGTCAAGGTGGTTTAACATTAGTGCACACAGAAAAATAATGGGATGCTCCAGGCCGGGCACAGGAGTGTTGATATAGCCCCTGGATAATGGTAATAGTGGTTCATAATCATTGTCATCGGGAGAGAAGCCTATGCAGGGGTACATGAGACTTTTCTCTGCGCGCGGCAAAACAAGCTCACCAAAATGGCTTCACCGGTCTGGCAGTTGTTCAAGGTGTCCTGATAAGACAATAAAATAGCTGTATGCAACGTGTGTGAAGCAGAAAGAGAGAGGTGACGGAGACACGCAGCTCTACATGATCACCGCCGCAGCTCCTCCCGTTGTGAGGGACCGTTGAGCGGAGCAACACACACACACTTCCATGTTAGACCTAACACACTTAACTATTTTATCTACCTCTGGAACAAGCTAAACTAGTTATAAATATGTTTATTCTTCACTGTCGGGTGAAGAATAATCATTACCGGATTAGCGAGCTGATCGAACTGACCGGCTGTCAGGAGAGAGAGGGGAGAGAGGAAAAGAGTGTTATTATCCAAAGTGAATCTAAACTTTTGAATTATGTACTTCATCTACGTAGTTAGTTTGAATGTAATAATTATGTTGTTTTGTTTGATAGGAGCATCCCATGTAAACGGGTTGACACACGCAATTTTGCAGGGGCAGTGTTCTGCACATGTGCAAAAGCTGAGCAAACTCATCATTCTGAATTGAGTATACTATTTTAATTTCACAGACAAGTTGAATGGATTAAAACTTAACGTTTCTAGTTGTCTCAACTTTTTGGCCAAATGTAGGTGACCTGACTCACATAAATGAGTTAAAAGAACTAAAATCCCAAATATTTTTTTACAGTGTAGCCTTATTTCCAGTTCATGAAGAACATCTTTGGTTGAAATACGAGTCAATTATTAAAACCTCTGGACACATACTCCACCATCCATCCATCACCTTGGATACCAAGCTGACCCCTATTTACCGAATGTTCTGCCACGAGGGGCTAACACAGAAAATGTATATAAACATAAACGAATATTTTGCAATCAACCAGACCATTAAATAGTCCTCCATGTTTCCATATCTTCATCGGTCAGATATCTGCTCCTTGTTCAGAATGCCATCATCCTGAGAGACCTGCACTGAGTCCCAGTTTTCTACACAATCCATTTTAACATCTTTGTTTGTTTTTAAAGCTCTCAATTGCTTGGCTCCACCCAAACCTCTATAGATGAGAGCCGTGCACTGTCACTGCCTGGCGAACGGCTGCCCCCTAACGGTGAAAACAAAGAATTGGCGCCATGCGGAAAAGATATATCCATCATTCCTAAAGCTGCTGTCGGGAATCGCACATAAAACAACAAAGGTCCAAAGTTATAATTGCCTTTATATTAAATTAGGACAAAAGACGGTCAAAGAAAAGATCTGTCATCAGGAGTAACCAATGGGACCGGTCAGTCAATACATTTAAGTCTATGAGAAACACTTTACCACAGCTAAACTATGATGCTAATAAGGCTAACGTCAATCATCAAAGCAAACTGTTGTAATGTTAAAAGTCAGTACTGACTGTAGGAGCTGCATTGATATATGAAACACTGACAAGCCAAAGTAATCCCAGTTCAAGCCTGCTGCCTGCCACTCGTCCAATCTATAGCTTTTTAATATCAATCGCTAATGATATCTTGTCATGTTCTGCCTGACTAACCGTGATATGGGCTCCTGTTTAAATAAATGTTAAAGTGCGTTATTCCTAATTGACTAGGAAAGAACTCGGAATTTGTATTTACCGTCAGTCAAATGTCACCAAATGTTTTCAGAGCTTTGTGCTCCTCCATCAGCAGAGACGTCCTACAGAGAAACTACACACGCAGAGGGAGCTCTGTGGTCCCAGTCTGTACACTTTGAGACTCTTTCTCCACGGTCCGCCACAGCTCAAAGCTTCTGAAACTCAACTCAAAACCATTTGTTACCCGACATGACCGACTACATTTGGCCCAAATGTTGTTTTTATGCAGAGTCTCTCATTTGTAGGTTGTATCTGTGTCTTTGCCACTTCAGGATACAGTTCAGTTTAAAAAGATAAACTACACAAACAAGAGAGTAAAACAGCCAATTAAAAAATAAACAAGTTATGAATAAAGACTGTCTTATCTAAATAAAACAATACTTCTTCCAAAGGAACAGAAAATAAAATAAAATAGATCTGGGAATAAAACTAAAGAAACCTTGCTGTAACAATATTGCATCAGGTCCCAGGAGCAACCGATGCGTGAACAGAGTTAGACAAAAGAATCAAGTATTACACATTTGTATTGCGTGATTTCACCTCATATGTGTGGTATTATTGTAGTTCCTATCCATAACTTGAATACATCTAAATCCCAGGTATGTGTGAAAAACATTTATGTAAAAACGTATAAATATAAGCAAGGTAAGGGTGGCTCGATACGATAATAACATACAGTAAATATCACACATTAGAAATTATTTGGGGGTGGACACAGATTCCTTGTAGTTATTCTGATGATGTACTGAAGGCATTTCACCAACATGCTCCATTACAGTTTGTTTCAGTTGCTAACACACTCAAATTACACATAAAGCAACATTTCAAACTCAAAGAGCAAAACCTCAGCTCAAATCTCCAAAACACATTTTCAGCTCTGCACCCAATTTGCAATTCAACTTGGCACTTTTTGCAAAACACTGCACACGGTTCTCTAAGACAGTGCTTCTCAAACTCTTTTTCAGTAATGTACCCCCTCTGAAACATTTTCTGAACCAAGTACCCCCTGACCAACCCCCAACATTTTTGATCGAAAAAGCCTATACAAATAATTCCAATATAGTGATGTTCCCTCAGTGTGTGATTTATTAACTCCTTCATGAATTACAACAAACTAAGGATATTTTCATTTTATGCATGAAAAAAAAAGAATATAACGACATTTAGAACAGATCTTTCCAAGGAGTTTTTCAATTGAAGTAATATATGTTTAACAAACCAATGAACAAAATTATATATTATGCAAAACTATAAAATACAATACACACATTTGACATGTTTATATGAGGAGCCCCTTGGTGGTTCTGGGAATATTTTATATCAAATTGTGTTTTCTATTTAATTTATTGTACTAAGGTTACTATTTTTGTAATCATGCATGGTATTTTTTTAATTAACCTTTTTTTTTTATCTCACGTACCCCCTGCAGTACCCCAACGTACCCCTAGGGGTCCGCGTACCCCCACTTGAAAATCACTGCTCTAAGACACAGAAATCTGACATTTTCACTTGTTTTGACCATTTTCAAAATACTGCCATTAAGAATGCTACACACATGAACCAATCAACAAATACACGTGTCAAATGAACATAAACACGGACATGCTTTATTGTTGACTCAGCAATCAGGATGTAAGCACTTGAACATGGCTCCACATAATACCTTTTTACAACAACAATGGATATATGGATAATGGCAAGAGGTTGAGGGAAGATAAGAGTGAGAGGGAGGATGAACTGAAGTCAATTGAAGAGTTTATTTGGAGCATAACGGTTAAATCTGTCTTTTCCATGTACTGTATCCGATAGAGAGCATACTTTTGGTTCACACAACTGCAGCTGTGTTTGCTGTGCTACATTGTGTTGTGGAGAGGAATACAAATGTTTTGTTTCAACAGAATATTGGTGTTTCTGCACATAGTTTTCTACATACAGAAAAAAGCCCATCAAAGTAACTGTGCTTTAGATTGAGCACCACAGTGTGTAGTTTGTTGAATAAAGCGTCTTGTACTATAAATGAAGTGTGGGGAAAAGTTGGGTTTCGATAAGAATTGATGTTGTTTTGAGTGCAGTTAGTCATTATGCAGGATATATATATGTTTCTTTGCACTTTGGGTGCCATTGCCACTCAAAATACCTCACCCATGAACCAATAATCGAAAACAAGTACCTCCTGGCCAAACACCTGATTGCCCAATTGTTGGCTCATCACTCAGATTGTGAGCACTATAAAACTTATTTTACAACAACAATTGAAGCCAACATGGAAGCAAGAGAAAGAGGTAGAGTGGGGGTGAGAGTGAGAGGAGGAGGAGGAATAGTAAGAGGTAGAGCTGGAGGTAGAGGACAAGGAAAACTCTCCGATGAAATCCGGGCAACATTAGTTAACCATGTAATTAACCACGGGTTGACTATGAGAGAGGCTGGACAGAGAGTCCATCCCAACCTAAGCCAATGAACTGTTGCCTCTGTCATTCGGACATTAAGGCTTGAAAACAGGGATGTTACCAAATATTCATTCACTATAATTCAGGATCCAACAAATCATACTGCATGTATCCGTTGTGTGACACTTATTTACTGTAATTCATGAATTGAAATGTTGCCATGTCATATACTATAACTTTACAAAAATCCTGCAGAATTGACTGTGGAAAATCTAACTTCTTAGGCTACACACTGACCAATCACTATTTATATATATTTTTTTTTTCTGAAGCACTGAGGCAAAAACAAGTAGAGGTGGACGCATTTGGATGTTCAATGAGGCACAGGAAGAAGCAGTTACCAACTTGGTTTTGGCAAATAATGCAATCACCAAGAGAAATCCAAAGGCACATCATAAGGGACAAACCTTTTTTACAACATTGAGCAGGTCAGCCTGTCCACATTGGCCGTCTTCTATATTGGAACCAGGTTCAAATGAAGCAGCTTTACAGGGTGCCTTTTGAGAGAAATGCTCAAAGGACACCAGATCTGAGACATGTATATGTGGAGGTAAGTACAATATGGACTAGTACAGCATTGATTCAGTAACCCAAACACAGTCAAAAAAGAATTTCCCAATGTACTGATTTGGATTTTGTTCTTTGTTTTCAGAGAGTACTGGAAATGGATGCTGATGTCATCAGACATGAGTTCAGTTTCAATGATGAGGCTGGCTGCAACCTTGCTAAGACCAGAAGAAGGCGAAGAAATATAATTGGTCACAGAGACATCGTAGATGTCCCTGGCCAACGTGGTGGCTCCATCACAATATTCTCACATTTTTGGAAAGACTGCACCACATTTTGGCGGACCCTTTGGATGATGCAGAGCAACTGAGATACGTAATTGTATGGGACAATGTCAGCTTTCATCGAGCAGCCACCGTCCAAAATTGGTTCGTTGACCACCCACAATTTCTGCTTCTGTGTCTTCCACCCGACTCTCCATTTCTAAATCCGATAGAAGAGTTCTTCTCAGCATGGCGGTGGAAGGTGTATGACCGTCAGCCATACGAGCGCATGTCGCGGCACGTGATGACATGTGAGTGCTATCCAGGGATGGATACGACACTCAAGACGCTTCTTCCCTCTATGTTTATCCAGGGAAGAGATTGCATGTGATGTGGATGAGGTGCTGTGGCCAGACCCAGCCAGGCGGTGAGATAAGCACCCTAAGCACTTTTCTCTCCTCTGTTTTTTTGTTTAAGAAAAATAAAGTTTTCCTTTCATTTATTGTGTTTGAGGCATCATTTTTGTTAACACAACTGTTACTATTTGTTCTGCATGAATGTTGCACCAATATCTTTGTCTCTGGACATATCTTTGTAGACTTGAACAATCTTTATATGCAGAAATCTCTACATAGAGGAAAAAGAGTGTGCTTTAGATAAAGCACCACAGTGTGTAGTCGGTTGGACAAAGTGTCTTGTACTATAAATGAAGTCTGTGCCCTTTGGTGCAAACGTTTGGTTTTGGAGTGCAGTGCTTCATTTTGCAAGATATATGAGGTTTGCACTTTGGTTTTGTGAATAGTGTTTTGAGAAAATGAGCCCTGCTTTCAAAAAACGTGTTTTAGCAATTGAAAAAAACTGTAATTAACTCTGAAAGGAAAATGTCCTTGAGGAATAACAGCATCTGAAGGACAAATCTTTATATCAACATCACTCATTGGAGCCGACTTCAAAGAACCTCCGGCAGCTGTGAAATGTAACATTCTATCAAGTGTGGTGAGAGGGAAAGAGATCTCTGCAGTCAGAGGAGCCATAAAACCAGCTCGTAGGAAGTCTTAATGATTTGGAAAGGTCACAACCTTTTGATACAGAGACATAATAGGCGGCAGGAGGAGAGGTGGGGGGGGGGGGGCTCAGTGGGAGGGTCAGATTGGTGGCAAGACACATGAATAAAGATAAGAACACTCATACAATGCTTTAGTGTTGAGCTAGAAATGCCAGATGGCAACACATTACACAGCGTATTGCATTATTAATTGAATACCACCTCCTACAGATAAAACAATGGTGGATGAGATTAAAAAGGAATAAAGGAGAGAGAAGCTGAGACATCAAATGTACACCACTCAGTTATATGTGCAGGTGCTAAAGAAGCAATCTTTGTTTTGGAGCATCATTCATTTACCCTGAGATCAGAATTCATAACAACACGTGTTCTAAGATTCAGTGTAAGAAGTATCTGGAGCAGCACTGTAGCACAAAGACGAGAGGTGAACAGTCAAGGGCGTTCAACCCAGACTCCAAGCCAACTTTTTACACGTGGTGATACATGTAGAGTGTATGCAAAGACGAGAAATTCTCACAGCTGGTGCGAATAACGCGCCCTAGCTTAATTTGCGAGAGTTACATGTTTTAAACTTGAGCAATAAATCTACATGAAACTGCCTCGCAAAAGCCAATCAGCGGTGAGAATCTCAGCCTGTCGTTACTGACGTTAAACGTAACAGCAGCACACAGAGCTCACTGTTCCTCAACTGGACAAATATCAGTGTTTATAAATGTACAGACCCAAGTCTGTCTATGGCATGGTGAATACAGTCGCTACTTCTTTTAAGTCTGTATGATAGTGAGTGTGTTATCCGAGCAGCTACAACGGTAGCGGTAACTTTAACCACACTCACGATAACGTCATACAGGCAGAAATAAAGCACTGGGCGAATTTGCGTCTATCCGCATCTTTGCATTGACTTAACATGTAATCAGGACACTCAAAAAATGTGCTTCACGTCGGCTGTGAACGCACCTTTAGAAGTGCTTCCCTGACTCAGTGACCACATCTCGTCATCTATGGTTACAAATCTAATCTGGTGAAATGGACATATAAGAATAAACCCTCATTTGACAAGCTAATATTATCTAAAAAAAAAAAGAAGCAGATATACACATAAGCAGATATAAAACATAACATTTTTGGAGACTGACAAATAAATCCTGCCAGAGAGCTGCACAGGTTGGTATCCCAGCTAATAAACATAACTGTATCAGTGTTTCTCAAAGTGTGGTCCGTGAGTGCCCCCTAGTGGTCCGTGAGTATATTGGTAACATTTCACATTTTAAATAAATAAATACATTTAAGTTTTCCGCACTCTTGCGGGAACATCTCCGCAATGGAGCGAGTTTAAGTTATTTCGATTGCATCATATAGCCCAGTGCAACACCTTCGTCACACATGTTGCCACTTGTTTGTACCATTTTCAGGCGATTTGAAATCTGTTCTAGAAAAACTAGGCGTTTATTTTATTTCAAGAAACGTATTAAACAAACAATGTATGTCTTTTATGAACATTTATCCATGCTGGAAGTAGATTTAAATGTTTTAGGAGTTAGATAGAGATTATTATCTAATATATGCATCCAATGAAGCATTGCATGAAGTCTGTTGATGAATCAGAGGCTGTTGTTGGAGCTACATAAACTTTTTTTTATTTGTTTTTGTAGGCAGACCATGCAGGCCAGCCCGATGGTCACCAAGGTTCATGTTGTAATAGCATTTTTACAATAAAAAAGCCCAGACGAGCCTAACATGTGAAAACATGGCTTAGACTAGAGTTAGACTTGGGCCTGCAACCATAGTTTTACTGTATTTTGTTTTGCAAATCCACAGCGGAGGTTTGTGCCGTACTACATGCGGTGTATTTTGCATATCTCAGTAGCCAACGATCTGTGAGTCTGTTGGCTCCGACATAAACTCCGTAATAAATGTAGTCTACATTTTATAAGAGGTGTAAAACCTGTGAGCATTTACAATGCTTATTAAATCTGTATTTGTATTGTTGATTTAATGTGTGAACGAGGCGATATAGAGAAGGTTAAGCTGTCATTATTAGGCTGTAATTTGTTATAAACTGTTGGAGTGGTAAGCAGGTCTATTGTTTTTGAATATTTGTGGAGGTAGGTGGTCCGTGAGTGTTTTTTTATTGGTTAAGTGGTCCTTGGTATGAAAAAGTTTGAGAAACACTGCTGTAGAAGGACAAAGGTTTTCTTTCAGAAGCACGAAGGGAGAGTTCTGAACATGTCACTGGCTGCTGTTGATGGACTCTAAGGAATTGTTAAATGAGGGGCCTTGATATAGTGTTATGCCCAGGGGCGCCGCCAGGGATTTTGGGCCCCATGAAAATATATCACATTGGGCCCCACCACCAGACACAGGCCACTTTGTTTATAAATTACCTCGAGGGCCGTACCAAATGGTCTAGCGGTCCGTATACGGCCCGGGAGCCGGATGTTCCCCATCCCTGCTTTAATATAATAACATTAGTATTAATATCATAACCAAATGTCTGTGATTAACATTTTGTTTACAGACTGATCACTCAATACTTCAAACGGTCCATCAACCTAAATAGACTAAAAGCAATTTTTTGTTTTATATAGATAGGGAAAATACTGTGTTTGAAATGTATAATTTAAATTAGATGTTAGCTTTTTGTTATATATATATAGTATTCCAGTCTCCCTTCAGATATGTTTTCAGACATGTCATTCAACACAATGCTGCTCACCTCCTTCAGTTGGGAGAAAAGCTGGTTCAGGTTCATGGGGGGACAGGGCTGCTGAGCTTAGAGATGGATCTGTTGGTCCTGGCACCAGGGGGAGGGACAACTGATTTAGTATGAATAGGCGCTAAAAATTTGCCTGCATTTATTAAAGGTAAGTAGGTAAGAATCCTTAAAGATTCCTTAAAGAGCCCCTCCTCCAACACACACGAACGCGCACATGACCAATGAGGGCATGAGATAAGTTTGTGCACAGATGGAAGGCTGACAGGCAGGTAGGCCATCCAGTCATTTTTGCCGGGCCAGCTCAGATGATTGGTCGTGCTTTTTACAGCGCCACGGCTTCCACAGATGATATTTTTGTATGTATTTATTGTCAAAGCATTTAATATATTCATTGCTATCGGGATGTTAAGAGCATTCCATGAAATATAACAAAAAGTGTTTCTGAAGTGAATTACCTCCCATACCTTTTAAATATCAGCTAAAAGAGCAGTGAAATTAAAGACCTCTGAATTTTCTGTAAAGATATTAACAGTACTTAATGTCAGCTTAGTAAACAAAAAAACATTAGCTAACAGACTAATTTCCACCACTCATGGACCACACCCACCTTTTCTTGTGAAAAACTGGGTGACATACTGTCGCCCTTTAGTCCCTCTCTCTTGTCTTTCTCTCCTTTCTCTTCTTTTCTTAGAGCCTGACTTTGTTGGTCGTTGAGACATGGTACAACTATAGTGCCAGGAGATATGGGAGTCGGAGGCGGTGCATCGAAGGTGCAGAAGGGTACTTTAATGAGGAGGTGTTGTCGGGTCGCAGCCCGGGACAACAAGAGAGAGAGAAAAGGAGGACACACAACATACATAGACAACAACACATATATGTCCGTGTGGAAACCACACCCCTACCCCAAAGTTCCGTGTGTGAATTATGTAACCCAGTGTATTAATAAGTGATCACTACACAAGCCCCCCCAGAATTCAAACATGGCACAATCCCCGCGTCTGGGAGGAAACACCACAGGGGCCGAGGAGGGTGGGGTTGCAGGTGAGGGCCGGGCCATGGAACGGGCCGTCGGAAGGGGGCCGCAGGAGGGAGGGTGGGGTTGCAGGTGAGAGGTATCCTCACCGGGAGTGGAAGACGGGCCGGAGTAGGCGTCGTAAGGGGGCCGCAGCGCTGCGACGTGGGGACGGCGCGAACATCCCGGTGGTCCCCAGCAGGGAGGAGCGCTGCCCGGCCGCAGGCGAGGGCACAACGGCAGCGGGCACAAAGTCCTCGGGGGGAAAGAGCCGGGTCCCCGGGGGGCAGGAGCAGCATCCCCGGGAGGAAAGAGCCGGGTCCCCGGGGGGCAGGAGCAGGGTCCCCGGGGGGCAGGAGCAGCATCCCCGGGAGGAAGGAGCCGTGGACAGGGGAGAGGCCAGACGGGGCGCCGTCCGGAGCCGCCGTCGAAATGAACCGTGAGCCGCGGTAAGAGGAGAGGCCAGGCAGGGTCCCGGAGCGCGCCACCCACGGGCCGATGAAGACATGGGGACGTCCGAAACCGCCGAGGCGAAGAAAGAGGCCAGACAGGCTCCGGAGCGCGCCACCCACGGGCCGATGGCCGCATAGGCGACGTCCGAAACCGTCGAGGCGAGGGAAGAGGCCAGGCAGGGTCCCGAAGCGCGCCACCCACGGGCCGGTGAAGGCATGGGGACGTCCGAAACCACCGAGGCGAGACGGGGTCCAGGAGTGCACCACCCAGGCGTCGATGAGCGTGAGTGGCGTCTGAAGCCGCCGTCGAGGTGGTGAAACAGGTGAGAGTGTTCACACGAGGCCGACCAGACATGGTCGAACCTCCTCTCAGGCACCAGAAAATGCTCAAAAAGGGCCGTACTGTCCACGGTCAAAAACAGGTGGGCGAAATAGCGAGAGGATTCACACGAGGCCAACCAGACATGGTCAAACCTCCTCTCAGGCACCAGGAAAAGCTCGAAAAGGTCGATAGCCGTTAGCAGCTAGCCGTTAGCAGCTAGCCGTTAGCTGAGGCCGTTAGCTGGCAGCCATCGGTAGCTGCTAGCCGTCGTTAGCCCCACGTGGATAGCTGCTAGTCGTGGTTAGCTAGCGCCGCTGGGACGTGCAGCCGCACGCCCCGGAGAAACAGCCCCATGAGGTAGCCATGGGGTTGCTGGTCGACCCAGCAGGTCGTGCATCGTCCCCCCGATGCGGGAACGGCGAGCAACGTCTCCAGCCTTGTGCGGAGCACGCACCGAGCCTCAGTCCTCGTGCCGGTGGCAGCCACGGACGTCTCCAAAAAATCCCCGGCATTTCGAGAAAAGAACCTGAGTTCCTTTTGCCGTGTTCGGCTTCGTCCCGGAAACTTCCCAGACGTGTCAGAGTCACCAATATAGTGCCAGGAGATATGGGAGTCGGAGGCGGTGCATCGAAGGTGCAGAAGGGTACTTTAATGAGGAGGTGTTGTCGGGTCGCAGCCCGGGACAACAAGAGAGAGAGAAAAGGAGGACACACAACATACATAGACAACAACACATATATGTCCGTGTGGAAACCACACCCCTACCCCAAAGTTCCGTGTGTGAATTATGTAACCCAGTGTATTAATAAGTGATCACTACACAACACACGTATGTAGGCTAAGTACTAGCATCCCTATTCACATGCTTTCACTTTCTGCAAGTGCCGGTGCCGCACCGCGTTTGGAGGCAGGACCAAACCATTACATGTAAATAGAAGGGGGTGTACAGAGGCTTTGGGTAATTAACTTTTGGAAGAAAATAAGTTAAATGAATCGTAAGTTTAGTGAGTAATTTATCAATATGACGTTCTATTAATGTTAATTATTGAGGATTGATTAAAGGTTACTTACAATTTTTTTCTTAATGTTCTGTTCATTTTGGGGCCCCTGTCAGTCACGGGCCCTTAGAATCGTCCTAACTTTTCACCCCCTTACGGCGCCCCTGGTTACGCCCATAGACTGTATATATAAATGGACGTAGGGTCCGTGACGTCACCCATAGGATTCTGCAGAGTTGCTGAGAAGCCCTTAGTAGGCGGAGTCGGTATGACAAAAATAAAAATATCAGTATGACAATACGACACCCTCTGTCCTTAGACCCTCACATCGTACAAGGAAAAACTTCCGATGAAAACCCACAGTTTAAAGGGAAAAATGGGAGAAACCTCGGGGAGAGTAACAGAGGAGGGATCCCTCTCCCAGGACGGACAGACGTGCAATAGATGCCGTGTGTAAATTGAAAAGATAATACATTTGCAACATAGGTAGTCCAAATGTTTGGAAATGCATGTGTGTATAATAGGAAGATGAATCCACAAGGATATCCATCCAGGACCTATGATCCAGGACCACAGCCACGACTCAATATCCAGGGCTCGCGATGCAGGACACAGGACCGCAGGATCATCCATGACTCCGGATCCCTGCGTATATAGACACCACAAAGAAAGAAATTTGGGGAAGCTGGGTTAATCGGAACATGGGAGTACACAGGTATAGACAGAGAGAAGGAAGAAGTAAGATGTACCCCGACAAACTAAGGCTATATCAGCAAAACTAGGGGCTGAATCTAATCAGCCCTAACTATAAGCTTTATCAAAAAGGAAGGTCTTAAGCGCACTCTTAAAAACGGATAGGGTGTCTGCCGCCCGAACACAAACTGGAAGCTGATTCCACAAATGTGGAGCTTGATAAGAAAAGGCTCTGGCTCCCATTGTACTTTTAGAGACTCTAGGAACAACCAACAACCCTGCATTCTTGGAACGCAATGCCCTAGTAGGACAGTAGGGTATAATGAGTTCTTTAAGGTAAGATGGCACCTGCCCATTAAGGGCTTTGTAGGCGAGAAGAAGAATTTTAAATTCTATCCTGTGTTCTATAGGGAGCCAGGCAAGGCAGCCAGAACAGGAGTAATGTGGTCCCTTTTCCTAACTCTGGTTAGTACACGAGCTGCAGCATTTTGAATTAGCTGAAGCGACTTGACTGACTTCTTGGTACACCCTGATAATAAAGAGTTACAATAATCCAGCCTTGAAGTAACAAATGCATGGACTAGTTTCTCTGCATCGTTTTGAGGCAAGATATGCCTGATTTTTGCAATGTTACGTAGATGGAAGTAGGTGGTCCTTGAAATTGATTTTATGTGGGCGTTAAAGGATAAATCCTGATCAAATATAACACCAAGATTCCTTACAGTCTCTCTGGAGGCCAAATTAATGCCATCCATAGTTAGTAAATCTTTAGATAATTTGTTTCGTAGATTCTTCGGGCCAAGTACAATAACTTCAGTTTTGGTCGTGTTTAACATCAAAAAGTTTAAGGTCATCCACGTTTTTAAGTCCTTGAGGCAGTCTTGAATTTTATTTAGATGATTAATTTCATCAGGCTTGATTGATAAATATAGTTGAGTATCATCCGCATAACAATGAAAATTTACAGAATGATTCCTTATAATATTGCCTAACGGAAGCATATATAATGTGAACAAAATAGGTCCGAGCACTGAGCCCTGTGGCACTCCATGGCTAACTTTGGTTTGCGTGGAAGATTCATCATTGACACGTACAAACTGAGAGCGTTCAGATAGATAGGACCTAAACCAGCCTAAATCAGTTCCCTGTATGCCAACTAAGTGCTCTAGTCTTTGCAATAAGATATCATGATCGATAGTATCAAATGCAGCACTGAGATCGAGCAAAACAAGAATAGAGACAAGTCCCTTGTCAGAGGCTATTAGAATGTCATTTGTGACTTTAACCAGAGCTGTCTCTATGCTATGATGTGTTCTAAAGCCAGACTGAAAATCCTCAAATAAATGTTTGTATGCAATTGTGCTAAATTCAACACTGGAATCAAGCAAATATTAATATGTTTGCATGACATTAGTTATTTATATTTTGATATCAATTAACTATATGTTTAATACATTTAAGTCAAGCTAAGGTACATGTGATGGTAGCTAGTTAGTGCTCTTACCTGTGAGGCCTCCTCCAAACAGCATAATAACCATACTGTATCATTAAAACTAAGTACTAGATCCTTGACTTTAGACAAACAATTCAAAAGACAAAATGTATTTAAAGACCAATCTTTATTTGAATGTGCCTCTTAACCTGAGATATTAGTTATACAGTAATAGTATTGACAATCTAAAAAAACTGAGCAACTCAACAGTCAACTTTATATTTCTTATTGTCCAAAGCATTTATTATTTTCCCCCTCTCATATTCAGTGTGGATGGATTGAGACAGCAGGGTGTCCAGAGAGTTGCAGAGACTTCAGTGAGAAACCTCTGTGTGATGGACAAATTGAGACAGCGTGGTGTCCAGAGAGCTGCAGAGACTTCAGGGAGAAACCTCTGTGTGATGGACGTCCTGTCTGTTGGTTTGGAGAGGACTGAGTGTCTTTCCTCAGCGAGGAGGACCAGGCCTGATGTAGGAGGACCAGGCCTGATGGAGGAGCCCATGCTGGGCACAGCTGATACCAACTGCACAGGCCTAGTCTGTCACGTTATTTGACTAAATGTGTTTACTTATACATTTAATAGGTTTACACCTTCTGTCCATATGTGCTTTTTATTTAAAACATGTTTGATTAATTTTTGGTTCACATTTCAATAAATTGTATTTGTATTTGCACTCCTTTCGTCCATTATTCTTACTGAAAATGTTAGATTACACATTCACATCTGACTGAAGATTGGCCCCATTTATTTGTGACGTTGCAAACTCTGCGGTACAAGGCACAAGTGATGTGAAGCTCATAAAGTGAGGCAAATAGAAATAATCAGCTGATGGAGTGTAGATGTGGAAATAGCTGCATTTGATCAGCTGACTGTGTTTTCACAATAAAAGTAGTTTCTTAGTGAATGTCCTGTACTGGTCTTAAAATCTCATAACATCAGCTTTTAATGTTCCACTTGGATGTTCTTCTTGACCCTCAGAGAAGGAGAAAATGTTGTGTCTTTCAGGCATGTCCTTTCCTAACAAAAATGACAGGAAACATAAAACATATTATTGCAGAACAAGTGTGTTATTTATGAAAGCGGTGTGTTTGTGTGTTTAGGGGCTGTAGATATCATTATTTTGTAATTGTAATTTGTTTTTTATTTCAACAGTGAGCTACAAAGACAATCAGATTATGAATGAACAGTATGAAGTTCATCAACATCGAAATATATGTTATTATCAAAATAATATTGAACTGTTATCAAAACGTAGTGCAACTGTAGAAGCTTGTTCTGTTGTCTCACTGAAAGAATAACTTTTACCACGTTTTTTCAGACAATATTGAGAGATAAATAGTAGCAGTTCTCACTATGTGTTAAATATCTTTGCCTTCAATACATTACATTAGAAAGCTGACAAAGTCATATTGCTAAATATCTAAATGTAACTTTTTGCATGGAAAAACCCTTCAACTTAACTGATGTGTAGGTGATCTAGTATTTAGTATTGTTTAATGGAATGTATATCAGTGTATTAAAGTCAATACTTAATTTATTTAAACCAATATCTTTCTTGATTCTTTGTACAGTATGAAAAAAAGAGTCTTTGTACCTGTGCTGAAGTTCACTGCTGTGAGGAGTCCAGTTCTGTCTCTCACTCTCTGGTCCAGCCTGTCTGCATCACCTGGACACCTTAAACCAACAGATATATATGTAAAGTACCATGTGTACAAACAATATAACTGATTATCTTCTGTTGAACATGTTGGATTGTGTATTGTCCGAGTCAGGGTCCTTTTTATTTTACTGTAACTTTGGAAGTTGTGTTACCAATGCTTACTGTTTCTTTGATACCCATTTGGTAATGCAATTAATAAAAACAACAAAGTTTGTGTTCGTTCTTCAGATGACTGTGACGTTAACGTGTAAGCTCAATAATGAACTCCAGCTCAACCAACCATATTGTAATATCTAAGTAATCATCTTGAAATATGACATTAATAATTGTAATATACACACATCTTATTGTGAGGTTGATTTCACATACACTACTTCGACGTTAGCTTGTCTACATACTTGAGCATAGCCAATTTCAATTAACCTTAGCGATGCATACAGTTCCTACCTACATAATAAAATATCTCTCTAAGTTACAAGGATGACCTTATTTTATCAACGTCAAACAGAAGCCGTTTGTTCTACAGTATTATCCCACTTAACACTTGTCTATTTCGTTTTAACCTTTATATATATAGTCTATGATTTTAACTTGGAGGCTATTATTAGCTTCGTTAGCACCGATGTAGCTACCACTCGCTTACACGCTAACCCATGCCTTAACATTCATTACGTAGCTGATTAAAATCATTAACAAATAAATAAGTACTCGATTTTCACTTACTGCAAAACCGCATGCATGCACCGTCTGTTTCAACCGCAAAGCGAGTCACAATAGTCCGATATACAGTGGGGCAAAAAAGTATTTAGTCAGCCACCAATTGTGCAAGTTCTCCCACTTAAAAAGATGAGAGAGGCCTGTAATTTTCATCCTAGGTACACTTCAACTATGAGAGACAGAATGGGGGGAAATAATCCAGGAAATCACATTGTAGGATTTTTAATGAATGAATTGGTAAAATAAGTATTTGGTCACCTACAAACAAACAAGATTTCTGGCTCTCACAGACCTGTAACTTCTTCTTTAAGAGCCTCCTCTGTCCTCCACTTGTTAACTGTATTAATGGCACCTGTTTGAACTCGTTATCAGTATAAAAGACAACAGTCACACTCCAAACTCCACTATGGCCAAGACCAAAGAGCTGTCAAAGGACACAAGAAACAAAATTGTAGACCTGCACCAGGCTGGGAAGACTGAATCTACAATAGGTAAGCAGCTTGGTGTGACGAAATCAACTGTGGGAGCAATTATTAGAAAATGGAAGACATACAAGACCACTGATAATCTCCCTCGATCTGGGGCTCCACGCAAGATCTCACCCCGTGGGGTCAAAATGATCACAAGAACGGTGAGCAAAAATCCCAGAACCACACGGGGGGACCTAGTCCATGACCTGCAGAGAGCTGGGACCAAAGTAACAAAGTCTACCATCAGTAACACACTACACCGCCAGGGACTCAAATCCTGCAGTGCCAGACGTGTCCCCCTGCTTAAGCCAGTACATGTCCAGGCCCGTCTGAAGTTTGCTAGAGAGCATTTAGATGATCCAGAAGAGGATTGGGAGAATGTCATATGGTCAGATGAAACCAAAATAGAACTTTTTGGTAAAAACTCAACTAGACGTGTTTGGAGGAGAAAGAATACTGAGTCCAAAGAACACCATACCTACTGTGAACCATGGGGGTGGAGACATCATGCTTTGGGGCTGTTGTTCTGCAAAGGGACCAGGACCACTGATCCGTGTAAAGGAAAGAATGAATGGGGCCATGTATCGTGAGATTTTGAGTGACAACCTCCTTCCATCAGCAAGGGCATTGAAGATGAAACGTGGCTGGGTCTTTCAGCATGACAATGATCCCAAACACACCGCCCGGGCAACAAAGGAGTGGCTTCGTCAGAAGCATTTCAAGGTCCTGGAGTGGCCTAGCCAGTCTCCAGATCTCAAGCCCATAGAAAATGTTTGGAGGGAGTTGAAAGTCTGTGTTGCCCAGCGACAGCCCCAAAACATCACTGCTCTAGAGGAGATCTGCATGGAGGAATGGGCCAAAATACCAGCAACAGTGTGTGAAAAACTTGTGAAGACTTACAAAAAACGTTTGACCTCTGTCATTGCCAACAAAGCATATATAACAAAGTATTGAGATGAACTTTTGATATTGACCAAATACTTATTTTCCACCATAATTTGCAAATAAATTCTTTAAAAATCAGACAATGTGATTTTCTGGATTTTTTTTTCATTTTTTTTCTCATTCTGTCTCTCATAGTTGAAGTATACCTAGGATGAAAATTACAGGCCTCTCTCATCTTTTTAAGTGGGAGAACTTGCACAATTGGTGGCTGACTAAATACTTTTTTGCCCCACTGCAGCTAGCAGAGAGACGAGAAGCTAACAGCAGCAGTCACTTGACAGAGCTGTCACTCAATGTGACCACGCCCTAATCGTGTTAATCGTGTTAGAAAACAATTCACTCACAGATCCATAATCATGAAGGTGGAATCTAACTATATGCATAATAATATGTATTGCATCCATGGGTAGAAACATGTCTTTCTATGCTGTAAAGTTGGGCATTTTAACATGGGGGGTCTATGGAAAGTGCTCCTTTCTGCAGTCAGTCCCTATCGGCCAATATCTGAACTGCAGTGTGTGGCACTTCCGTATTGGCGTCCCGGCTCTTCCCCAGAGTTTGCCGCTTGGTTACGCCCAACCTATGCTATCACCTGGCTGAACACTGAAGGAAGACAGCTCCTCTCTCTCTCCCCCCCCCCCCCCCCCCCCACACACACACACATTTGGATACTCAGTGACTGACTTTTTCACTTCCATCATCCCGATTTATCTGTATTTATCAAACTGTCCAAACAACTATATTTCCCATAGCATAATCATATTTATTCATAGTATTTAAAATTGTCAATACGGTCCCTCAGTTATAGTGTATTACTCTTCTATAATGCCTTATACCAGGGATGGGCAACTTGGATGGTGTTGGGGGCCACATTATTTATGTACTGGCCACCAGGGGGCCGCAGATTCACTTGGAACACACACACACACACATTCCATATATTGTATGTAATTATTAACAAATATACTAAGTCTGACATCTTCATTGACATTTTACAATCTTTCAGGGAACATCCTCTAATAAGCTCACTAAACAAATATCAGTTCACAGAAATGTTATTTAATTTTTACAAGTGGCATGTTTGTATTGAACAGGTTATTTAACAGTGGAATACAACTATTTTAAACTATTGGAAAGCACGGAAAATGTGTGTGCATTGAGATTAACCATTAAGTAAACCATAAACATGAAGTCATGAACACTAACCCAGACATTAGTTGTCTAACTTGAACCTAAGACACTTGTAGCCTGTCTCTGCTGACGCACAATAAGGGATTATTTTGCGGTATTTGGCTGCTCGCAACGTAACTAGGAGTCTAGTGGACGGTATCAGTACTACAAGTAAACAAATATATATATGCCCATCTCTGCCTTATACTGTTCGTAGTGTAAATACTGTTGGATGTATACATTTATATTATATTATGATTAAGACTGCACTTTACTACTTGTTTCCCTACATACAGATGTAGCACTCCAGATAGGACTCCACCCAGCGGATTCCAACCGAAAACCCAGCAGATCCCAGTGGCTAGGGGCGTTGCCAAATTGATAAGAGGGCGTTGCCAAATTTCCCCATTTGTTCAATTACAGGATTTAACCATGAGATGGCGCTTCATTCACAAATACACAAAGACAACTGGGTGTTGTAGACCTTAATAATAATAATAATAATACATTACATTTATAAAGCGCTTTTCCTGGTGCTCAAAGCGCTTACAAGCAAGTAAAACAAAAATAACAACAAAAGTAGAAAGTGCTAAGCTAGGAGGAATAAGTGCAAGGGGTTAGTTGATTAGGAGTTGAAGGCAAGAGTGAAAAGGTGAGTTTTGAGGGATTGTTTGAATGATGTGAGAGTGTTGGCGGATCTGACATGGCTGGGGAGGGAGTTCCAGAGTGTGGAGGAGGCTGCTGCGAAGGCCCTGTCACCCCAGGTCCGGAGCTTTGTCCTGATGGGCTGCAGTAGGTTAGCTTCAGCAGACCTGAGGTGACGGGTGGGGGTGTGTCGTTGGATGAGGTCACAGAGGTAGGGGGGGGCAAGGTTGTTGAGGGCTTTGAAAGTGAAAAGTAATATTTTTAAGTCAATGCAGTGTTTGATGGGGAGCCAGTGGAGGTCATGGAGGATAGGGGTGATGTGGTCGGAGCGTCAGGTGGAGGTGAGCAAGCGGGCAGCTGAGTTTTGGACATATTGAATTTATTTTTAGTGTGAATGCAGGTGAGTAGTAGTAAGGATGCCGCTTCCATCACATTAGTATGCACGAAAGTGACAGGTGGTGTGACAGGTCACACCTCTCCTACTTATGCTAATGAGCTAAGTCCCGCCTCCCTTTGTTCGAGGTGGATATCCTTTGATGTGAGGGGTGAGGTGTCATCACACATAGGTGTGAAATGCCCCCCTGTGTAGCGCCTTTGTTGTCTACTCCTTTGATGTGAGGGTTGAGGTGTTATAACAGGCAGGTGTGATTTCACACCGGCGTGTTATAAGCCTCTGATGTTAATCTAGGTGTTGATTAAGGCAGTGTCTTTGCAGTTGTTCGCCCCCGTCCCCTCACAGCCCCGGCCACTCCCCCTTTCTCCACCCCTTCCTGTCACACGTTATGGGGCCAGAAGATAGTGGGGGTGGAGTTAGGTGAAAAAAAAAAGAAATCCGTGCAGACTAAATAAAAAGCCATTAATTTGCACTCACTAAGTCACCTAAAACTTTTATTGTCCTCTCTAAATTAGATTAGTTTTTTTTAATATGATTTGTGTTAACTAAAGATGTTCTTTTTTTAAGGTGTATGGCTTGTGAACTAATGTGTAATTACTTTATTAACTATAAGGAAGCCTCTTTTATGAAGAGGGGCAATAATAATTTAAAAGATCTTAATGACCCCCTGATCTTGTATTTTTAATGTTTAATTACTTCACACAACTTTAAAAGCCCCTATGAAGTTGTTTTTAACCAAGGATGTTCTTTTTGAAATTGTATGACTTGTGAACTGGATGTTCTCTTAAGTTGTATGGCTTGTGAACTAATGTTTTAATTATTTTATTAACTACAAGGAAGTCTCTTTGAAGAGGGTATTAATAGTTTAAAGATCTTAATGCCCCCTTGATCATGTCTTTTTTTATTGTTTAATTACGTTATTAACTATAAGGAAGATTCTCTCACAAAGGAACTGCAAGATACACGTTTTTGTATGCAAAAAGTGAAAACTAGAAAAAATTAAATACTTTTGTCTTTGTCTTGTTATTTAAGAATGTGACTCTAAAAGGCAAGTTTGTGATTTAACACTTTTTTACTGAAGATTATTATCATGTGATATTTGGGAAGAGTGTTACATTTGAAAAGGCAGAAAGTCTTGTTGCAATTTCCAGATATTGAAAGAGGCCCCTGGAGTTTCTCTGGTAATTATCAATAGTAGCAGTTAAGTGAATACTGTCCAAACAATACCTGTGTTTGTGTTTTGTATTGATTTCTCTGTTTTATCCTTTCATAAATGTGAGGACTGAAACTGCATGAACATTCTAGGGTGCTTGGAGTAAACAGGTTTTATTACTCTGGGGGAGGGGAGCAGAGAGGGAAGTCGGAAGAATGTGTGTGTGTGAAAGCAACAGAATGAGACAGCGAACACCAGATGTGGTTGTTTTGCTTCAAACCAAGGGACTGTTTCCGGATCATCTCTGCTGGCACGCGCTGATTCGCAAAGAGAAGCGATCTTTTTTGCATCTCCCAATGAGAAACTGACCACAGCTCCTCCTGGTTTTTCTTCTGCATATAAGCCTATTCTATTTTTTTGTTATTTCTCTTTTACTGCTGCCGACAAGATGAAAGGTTCTCCCGGCAGTTGAACCAGAGCAGGGAGTGGGGCCCGAGTCCACTCCTTTGAAAGTGTAATGTATTCTTACCGTTTATCATTAAAACAGATTATTGTTTAACCCTCATCCTGGCTGTTTTGAGTTTTCCCTCCTGTTATGATTGTATCCAGCTCGCCAAACGACATGCAGAGGCAAGGTGGGTTCTAAAAACCTCCCTAACCCAACATTACTGACACTGGGCAGATTTAGCTTTTTTATCCCGTTGTCTTTCTCTTACTTTTTGGATAGAGTTTTATGTATGACAACTTTACAACTGGTAGGAAGTTAAGTACTTTTTCTGAACAGATTTTCTTAAAGACTGTGACTCTTAATACACCATCCCTCCGAGAGCCAGACATACTCATCCCCTTTTCAACGCCCCCCTGCAGCCGCTCAGGTGTGAAACCCCCATACAGAATGTCAGTCACTGTGTAAAACTTTTATTTCTTAAAGACTGTGACTCTAAAAGACAAGTTTATGATTTTAACACTTATTTACTGACACTAGGCAGATTTGGGCTTTTTTTCTCTTTTTCTCGTGTTACTAAGATACTTTTAGACACACTTTGATGTATGCAACACTTAACAACTGGTAGAAAAGTACTTTGTAAGGAATTCGGTTTCTTTTAAAGGCAGATTTTGGCTTTTTTTCTCTTGCCAAGATACTGTTAGACACACTTTGAGGTAAGCAAAACCTTAAAACTAGAAAATGAAGTACATTGTCTAGGGGTGTAACGGTATCCATATTCGTCCCGTACCGTCACACGGCGAATACGCCTTTTTTTTACGAGTGGGAAAAAAGTCTGTCACTCAGCGCAGTATTACACTATATATAATCCAGGGGGCGGTATTCCGCCTAAAAGCCAGCCGCCCGTAAATAACAAATGAAGAACAAGAACAAAACACAACAAAACGAACACAATACATGAAGAAGAAAAGTTAGTAGCTATGGCAAGTTCACAGAACACACAGGAGCTAGAAGACCCACCTGCTTCTTTTAAATCAGGTGTGTGGGAACATTTCGGGTTCCCTGTGGACTACAACAATGATGGGGTGCGAGTTGTGGGTCGGACGAGGACGGTGTGTCGGCGTTGTTCGACAGCGGTGCGGTATGCTAGTGGTAACACGTCAAACGTGCTCAAGCACATCCGAGTCAGTCTCAGTCCCCAGCGAGAGGGTTTTCTCGACGGCAGGTGACATAGTTACCATAGTTACTGCCAACAGATCTGCCCTCACTGCTGACAACGTAGACACACTCATCTTTTTGAAGACAAACTTGAAAATAGAGTAAAGCTTGAGAACCTTTATTTAGGCATAATGGCCTCACACACTCACAAGTTAATTACACATGTTAGACATTGCTCCTAAAGGTACACATTTTATTTTGTTTTATATTTATCATTGTATTTATTTTATATGTTGACATCAGGAGATGTTATACAGTTCTGTATTGCCTTTTATTGATTGTGATTGAAACACTTTCTTATTATTTATTTTAATATTTTCAAGACATTCTTTTTAGTTTGTTTGACATCAGCCATTATAAATAATATGGCCATCTGAGTGTGTGTGTGTGTGTGTGTGTGTGTGTGTGTGTGGTACTGTTTGTGGTTTGTTTTTAACTGTGTAATACAGTTAATGATTCTAAATGTTAGAGTTCCTTATTTTCATACCAAAACTTGCACGACTGTTAAAAATAAATAACAGCAAAAAAAATTATGCATTTGGGACTTTTTTTTTGCTTTTTCTTGTTGTACCGAACCCGTACCGAACCGAACCGTGACTTCTGTGAACCGTTACACCGCTAACATTGTCTGATTAGATTTTTTTCTTAAAGACTGTTTCTCTAAAAGGTAAGTTTGTGATTTTAACACTTTTTACTGACACTCGGCAGATTTGTGTGTAATTCTCTCACAAAGGAACAGTAAGTCACTTTTTGATTTTAACGCTATTTCAGTGGAACAATCCAGTTTTGTTAACATCAATGCTTTTTTCTCTTTTCTCGTGTTACTAAGACACTTTTAGACACACTTTGATGTGATGAGCAGAGAGGTGCCAGGTGGATTTCTGTGACCTGTACATTGAGGTGCGGACGCTTCCGGTGTTTCCTCTGAAGCGATCTGGAAGGAAAGACACCGTGTCCTCCTTGGTCCTGGTTCACCGGCTTAATACAGGTACCATCACTGCTCAGGACGTGAAACTCACAGCACTCAACACTTAACAACTGGTAGAATATGAAGTACTTTGTAAGGAATGGGGTTTTCTTTAATGGGTTCAAAACTTTAGAACTGGGTAAAATATTCATTAATTTGTAATGAATTGAGTTTCTTTTTTGATTTTCAACATACTATTGTACAGAATCACTTTTCCATATTTTTGTTAACTTAAAGGTATCCGCTAGGAATTTCTTCAGTTCATTAATTACAATAAGGCAATTGTCTTTTGTATTACAAGTTTTCTGAAATAGCATGTTTAAATATGCAAATTATCCATTATCTCATTAAATTAAAGTGTATACATTTTCCTACACATTTATTCAGCTGTGTCTTGCAGAGCATCTGTGTTGTTGCTACACGGACCACTATTGCGGTAAGCATGTTGTAACTTCCGGTTGTTGTCATTGTCATCTCCGGGTATCCCGTGTGCCTGTTCTGCTGCTGATAGCTTATTATCTTAACTTAATCGATCGTTTTAAAACTCTTGAACACGGCAACTGCCTGACGTTGTAATCACACGTTACTACAGCTTAAGCACTCACAACTCTCCGTCTCTTAGCGACTGTAACTCCACAGTTGCCTACACTCTTTTCGGGTTTGCTAACGGTAGCTACTTTAGCTTGATAGCTAGCCATGGCTCTTTCCCCACCCTCTGGTGCTATTTCCTGCTCTTCCTGTCTCATGTTTGGTTACTCCCCTACCTCCTTTACTGGTACCGATACATGTGTTAAATGTAGTATAGCTGTTAGGTTGGAGGCGGGAATCATAGCCATAGAAGCCCGGCTCCGCATCTTAGAAAGTAATTCAGCTACAGTAAAGCCCATGTTAGCCAGTGCGGACCGGCAAAAGGTAGCTCCTATTAGCCGTCCCCCGGCAACTCCCGAGCAGCAGGGAGACTGGGTGACTGTTCAGAAGGGGCATAACGCGAAACCCGCAGGTCCCCACCATCCCGTTCACTTGTCTAACAGATATTCTCCACTCAGCGAGACACCCGCTGAGAAGCCAACTCTGGTTATTGGTAGCTCTATTATGAGACACGTGAAGTTAGAGACCAAAGCCTCCACAGTCGCATGCATTCCGGGGGCCAGAGCGGGCGACGTTGAGGCGCATCTTAAACTGCTGGCTAAAAATAAACGTAAATACAGTAGGATTGTTATTCACGTCGGTGGTAATGATGTTCGTTTACGCCGATCAGAATGCACCAAACTTAATGTGGAGTCGGTGTGTAGTTATGCTAAAACAATGTCGGACACCGTAATCTTCTCTGGTCCCCTCCCCAATCTGATCAATGATGACATGTATAGCCGCATGTCATCATTTCAGCGCTGGTTGTCTTGGTGGTGCCCAGCAAACAATGTGGGCTTCGTAAATAATTGGACAGCCTTCTGGGGAAAACCTGGTCTGATTAAGAGAGACGGCATTCATCCTACTTTGGAAGGTGCAAATCTCATTTCGGCAAACATTTCAGGGCTTTGTGGACTTAATCCATGACAAACTGGAGTTGAGACCAGGAGGCGGAGTCGCAGTCTTACACGCTTCTCTGCGCTCTCTCCTAGGCAGTCATCCATAGGAATCCCGAATCCAATAAAATACCCAATATTAGCGGTGTGTGTGTCTGCCCAAGGACAATTTAAGGTAAAACCTAATAGGGGTGTCATACATAATAACCTAATAAAAGTAAATGTAACAACTACTACAGTGCAACAAAACAGGAATATTAAATGTGGTCTCTTAAACATAAGATCTCTAGCATCTAAAGCAATATTGGTAAATGATTTAATATCAGATTATAATATTGATATATGCTGTCTCACTGAAACTTGGTTGAGACATGAAGAATATGTCAGCATAAATGAGGCCACTCCACCCAGCCATATCAATACTCATATTGCCAGAGGCGTGGGCCGAGGAGGTGGAGTTGCAGCAATCTTTGACTCAAGTTTACTTATCAATACTAAACCAAAATTAAATTATACCTCCTTTGAAAGTCTCGTTTTTAGTCTTACGCATCCGACCTGGAAAACTTTGCAGCCAATCTTATTTGTTACAGTGTACCGTGCACCAGGTCCTTATTCAGAATTCTTATCAGAATTCTCTGAGTTTTTATCAACTTTGGTTCTTAAAACAGATAAAGTAATTATCGTAGGTGACTTTAATATTCATGTTGACGATGATAAAAATAGCCTTACTGTTGCATTTAACTCTATATTAGATTCTGTTGGTTTTTGTCAGAGTGTAAATAAACCAACCCACTGCTATAATCACACTCTCGACCTTGTTCTGACTTATGGTATTGAAATTGAGCAACTATTAGTCGAACCGCATAATCCTGCTTTATCCGACCATTTCTTAGTAACTTTTGAAGTACTGTTACTAGACTACAAAGCATTAGTCAAAAGCTCCTGCAGCAGAAACCTATCTGTTAGTGCTATAGCCACATTTAAGGAAGAGATTCCACCAATGCTTAACTCGATAGCAGGTCTGCATGTAGGGGAGGAAACTTATACAAAATGTCCACCACCCCAAATTGATCATGCTGTTGATAGTACTACAGATGCGCTGCGAATAAAATTAGACTCTGTTGCTCCTTTGAAAAAGAAGAAAATAAAACAACATAGATTAGCTCCATGGCATAATGCCGAAACCCGCAAAATAAAGCAAAAGTCGAGACAACTTGAAAGGATATGGCGTTCCACTAAACTTGAAGAATCTCGTTTAATTTGGCATATTACTCTCAATGAATATAAGAAAGCACTGCGTAAAGCGAGAGCAGCCTACTACTCTTCACTAATAGATGAGAATAAGAATAATGCAAGATTTCTTTTCAGCACTGTAGCCAGGCTGACAGAGAGCCATAGCTCGATTGAGCCTTCTATTCCCATAGAACTCAGTAGTAATGATTTTATGTGCTTTTTTAACGATAAAATTGTTACTCTTAGAAACAAAATTAATGACCTCTTGCCTTTGACCAGTATAGTGTTATCAACTCCTGGAAACGTAAGTTCTAATATTACACTAGATAGTAAACTAGAATGCTTCTCAGCCATAAACCTTGAACAATTAAATTCAATGATTCTCTCTTCTAAACCATCAACGTGTATGTTAGACCCAATTCCAACTAAGCTGTTGAAGGAAGTTTTTCCATTAATTAGCACTTCTTTATTAAATATTATGAATATGTCTTTATTATCAGGCTATGTTCCACAATCATTCAAAGTAGCAGTGATAAAACCGCTTCTTAAAAAGCACAACCTCGATCCAGAGGTTTTAGCCAACTATAGACCTATTTCTAATCTTCCGTTCCTCTCAAAAATTCTTGAGAAAACAGTCGCAAAACAGCTGTGTGATTACTTAAAAAACAATGATTTATTTGAAGATTTTCAGTCTGGCTTTAGAACACATCATAGCACAGAGACAGCTCTGGTCAAAGTCACAAATGACATTCTAATAGCCTCTGACAAAGGACTTGTCTCTATTCTTGTTTTGCTCGATCTCAGTGCTGCATTTGATACAATCGATCATGATATCTTATTGCAAAGACTAGAGCACTTAGTTGGCATACAGGGAACTGCCTTAGGCTGGTTTAGGTCCTATCTATCTGAACGCTCTCAGTTTGTACGTGTCAATGATGAATCTTCCACGCAAACCAAAGTTAGCCACGGAGTGCCACAGGGCTCAGTGCTCGGACCTATTTTGTTCACATTATATATGCTTCCGTTAGGCAATATTATAAGGAATCATTCTGTAAATTTTCATTGTTATGCGGATGATACTCAACTATATTTATCAATCAAGCCTGATGAAATTAATCATCTAAATAAAATTCAAGACTGCCTCAAGGACTTAAAAACGTGGATGACCTTAAACTTTTTGATGTTAAACACGACCAAAACTGAAGTTATTGTAATTGGCCCGAAGAATCTACGAAACAAATTATCTAAAGATATACTAACTATGGATGGCATTAATTTGGCCTCCAGTGAGACTGTAAGGAATCTTGGTGTTATATTTGATCAGGATTTATCCTTTAACGCCCACATAAAATCAATTTCAAGGACCGCCTACTTCCATCAACGTAACATTGCAAAAATCAGGCATATCTTGTCTCAAAACGATGCAGAGAAACTAGTCCATGCATTTGTTACTTCAAGGCTGGATTATTGTAACTCTTTATTATCAGGGTGTACCAAGAAGTCAGTCAAGTCGCTTCAGCTAATTCAAAATGCTGCAGCTCGTGTACTAACCAGAGTTAGGAAAAGGGACCACATTACTCCTGTTCTGGCTGCCTTACACTGGCTCCCTATAGAACACAGGATAGAATTTAAAATTCTTCTTCTCGCCTACAAAGCCCTTAATGGGCAGGCGCCATCTTACCTTAAAGAACTCATTATACCCTACTGTCCTACTAGGGCATTGCGTTCCAAGAATGCAGGGTTGTTGGTTGTTCCTAGAGTCTCTAAAAGTACAATGGGAGCCAGAGCCTTTTCTTATCAAGCTCCACATTTGTGGAATCAGCTTCCAGTTTGTGTTCGGGCGGCAGACACCCTATCCGTTTTTAAGAGTGTGCTTAAGACCTTCCTTTTTGATAAAGCTTATAGTTAGGGCTGATTAGATTCAGCCCCTAGTTTTGCTGATATAGGCTTAGTTTGTCGGGGGACATCTTACTTCTTCCTTCTCTCTGTCTATACCTGTGTACTCCCATGTTCCGATTAACCCAGCTTCCCCAAATTTCTTTCTTTTTGGTGTCTATATACGCTGGGATCCGGAGTCATGGATGATCCTGCGGTCCTGTGTCCTGCATCACGAGCCCTGGATCTTGAGTCGTGGCTGTGGTCCTGGATCATAGGTCCTGGATGGATATCCTCGTGGATCCATCTTCCTATTATACACACATGCATTTCCAAACATTTGGACTACCTATGTTGCAAATGTATTATCTTTTCAATTTACACACGGCATCTATTGCACGTCTGTCCGTCCTGGGAGAGGGATCCCTCCTCTGTTGCTCTCCCTGAGGTTTCTCCCATTTTTCCCTTTAAACTGTGGGTTTTCTTCTGAAGTTTTTCCTTGTACGATGTGAGGGTCTAAGGACAGAGGGTGTTGTATTGTCATACTGATATTTTGTACAAACTGTGAAGTCCACTGAGACAAATGTAACATTTGTGATATTGGGCTATATAAATAAACATTGATTGATTGATTGATTGATTAAATATGCACATATTTTAACACATTTCAGGAATCGAAATCTGAACTTTGGATAAAGCCAGGTTCAAAATTCTTGTTTCATTTTGTAGTCATATTAGTATCTAAGGCTTTTACAGAAGGGATTTTGGATATCTCTCTTTATCACTCCATAAATCAGAAAATACTGTCAACAGCCCTAAAATATCCATTTTCGCCATGTTTCTAGGTATACAATGTTATACAATTCAGGCTATGAATGATATATGAACAAACCCTTCTGTAAAAGCCTTCATAATATTGATAGGAATATAACTGGAAGGTTTGGTCACCATCACCAAGGACAACCGGCGCCACTGCCAGGCATGCCGGCTCAAACGCTGTGTGGATATTGGCATGATGAAAGAATTCATTCTACGTGCTACTGAAGTTGAAATTTCGAACTCAGAGTAGGAGAAAAAACTCATTTTGAGAAAACAACCTTTAAAGATTGCAGTGAGGCGCTAGCTAAACCCTCCTGTTCTCTGGATGATAGCTTGCGCCTCGACGCACTCTGTGAAGGTATTTCGTGTTCGGGGTCATTTGTTTTTTGTATAATCTTGCTTCGTGTAAGTGACAATTGTTGTCGTCTTCTCTGTGAACGTTTTTTTCCCCGTTCTTTTGCCATTTTGAGATTTCAATTTCTAGCGGAAAGCTAACCAGGAAGTGTTTTAGCACACCATGTGACGCATCTGAACGAATCACGTTGTCAGAAATTGACACCAGCTAATGAGATTTCGTTTCTTGGTTTAAGACCCCTTTGTGCTTTCACGATTGGTTGCTGATACAAAGGAAATGACCATATTTGGATCTGATGAGATTGTGCAGGAGAGACGGAGCTTTCCAACGATATCTCTGTTGACATGGTGCACACAGCGGTCGCGGTACTTTATGTTACGTTAGAATCCTAACTTTAGTTGAATTTAGGAGAAATCTACAGACGCAAATAGACAAACTATAGTAACATAAACACTTAAATGTGTATTTTGTACGTTTTCCTTCCAAAAGCCTGAAAGAAAACATGTTATAGAATCAAAATAGCACAAAATCTCAAAATTTACCAGTACTTGAAAAACGATGTTTTTGCCTGCCGTGTCTCGCCTTTAAGAACTTTTTTAAAAACTCAATTCTACAGATGACTCCCCCCATTCAACTCAATAAGTCCCACCCTTCACTCAGCAAATCATCTAAAACTAAGGACCCCACTAAGACGACTGTTGAAAACTAGCCATGGATCTGAGAAAAACCAAGTCTCCCCCCGTGAGTTGCAGCCAGGAACAAACTCCTGGACTACCATCTGGAATGCACTTCCTGCCGAGATCCGTAATGCTGCCTCCCTGGACATCTCCAAATCTTCACTAAAAACACACCTGTTCACCCTGGCCTTCGGGCCCTAGCCCTTTTCTGGTCCCCCGGCTTCCTTTATTTATTTTGTTTGCCTGTTGATTGTCTGTTTGTTTTGTTTGTCCACCATGTACAGCGACCTTGGGTCCCTTGAAAGGCGCTATATAAATATCCATCCATCCATCTTCTTCCGCTTATCCATGGTCGGGTCGCGGGGGTAGCAGTTCCAGCAGAGAGCCCCAAACTTCCTTTTCCCTGGCGACATCAACCAGCTCTGACTGGGGGATCCCAAGGCGCTCCCAGGCCAGCGAAGAGATATAATCCCTCCATCTGGTCCTAGGTCTACCCCTTGGTCTCTTCCCAGCTGGACGTGCCTGGAACACCTCCCTAGGGAGGCGCCCAGGTGGCATCCTAACTAGGTGCCCGAACCACCTCAACTGGCTCCTTTCGACGCGAAGGAGGAGCGGCTCAACTCCGAGTCCCTCCCGGATGACCGAACTTCTCACCTTATCCCTAAGGGAGACACCAGCCACCCTGCGGAGAAAACCCATCTCGGCCGCTTGTATCCGCGATCTCGTTCTTTCGGTCATGACCCATCCTTCATGACCATAGGTGAGGGTAGGAACGAAAATGGCCCGGTAGACAGAGAGCTTTGCCTTCTGGCTCAGCTCCCTTTTCATCACAACGGTGCGGTAAAGCGACTGCAGTACCGCTCCCGCTGCTCCGATTCTCCGGCCCATCTCACGCTCCATTGTTCCCTCACTCGAGAACAAAACCCCGAGATACTTGAACTCCTTCACTTGGGGTAAGGACTCATTCCCTACTTGGAGTGGACAATCCATCGGTTTCCTGCTGAGAACCATGGCCTCAGATTTGGAGGTGCTGATCCTCATCCCAGCCGCTTCACACTCGGTTGCGAACCGATCCAGTGAGTGCTGAAGGTCGCAGACCGATGAAGCCATCAGAACCACATCATCTGCAAAAAGCAGTGGTGCAATCCTTAGCCCACCGAACTGCAGACCCCCCCCCCCATGACTACGCCTCGAAATCCGATCCATGTATATTACAAACAGGATTGGTGACAAAGCGCAGCCCTGGCGGAGGCCAACCCTCACCGGAAATGGGTCCGACTTACTGCCGAGGAGCCGGACACAGCTCTCGCTTTGGGAGTACAGAGATTGGATGGCCCTGAGTAGAGACCCCCTCACCCCATACTCCCGCAGCACCTCCCACAGTAACTCCCTGGGAACCTGGTCATACGCCTTCTCCAAGTCCACAAAACACATGTAGACCGGATAAGCGTACTCCCAAGCCCCCTCCAGGATCCTTGCGAGAGTAAAAAGCTGATCCGTCGTTCCACGACCAGGACGGAATCCGCATTGTTCCTCCTCAATCTGAGGTTCGACAATCGGCCTGACCCTCCTTTCGAGTACCTTAGAGTAAACTTTCCCGGGGAGGCTGATTAGTGTGATGCCTCTGTAATTGGCACACACCCTCTGGTCCCTCTTTTTAAAAAGGGGAACCACCACCCCGGTCTGCCACTCCTTCGGTACCGTTTCCGACTTCCACGCAATGTTGATGAGACGTGTCAACCAAGACAGTCCCTCAACACCCAGAGCCTTCAGCATTTCTGGGCGGATCTCATCCACCCCCGGGGCTTTGCCACTGTGGAGTTGTTTAACAACCTCAGTGACCTCCCCCCGGGAGATTGGTGTCGATCCCCCGTCATACTCCAGCTCTGCCTCTAACATAGAGGACGGAGTTGTCGGGTTCAGGAGTTCCTCAAAGTGCTCCTTCCAACGCCCTAACACTCCATCAGTTGAGGTCAACAACGTCCCATCCTTACTGTACACAGCTTGGATGGTTCCCTGCTTCCCCCTCCTGAGGTGTCGGACAGTTTTCCAGAACAACTTTGGTGCCGCCCGAAAGTCCTTTTCCATGTCCTCTCCGAACTTCTCCCACACCCGCTGCTTTGCCTCGGCCACGGCTGAGGCTACTGCCCTTCGGGCCTGTCGGTACCTTGCAACTGCCTCGGGAGTCCCCCGGGATAACAAATCCCTGAAGGCCTCCTTCTTCAGTCGAACGGCTTCCCTGACCACCGGTGTCCACCAGGAGGTTCAAGGGTTACCGCCCCTTGAGGCACCTAGGACCTTGAGACCACAGCTCCCCGCCGCGGCTTCGGCAATAGAGGCTTTGAACACCGACCACTCTGGTTCAATGTCCCCAACCTCCACAGGAATGCCCGAAAAGCTCTGCCGGAGGTGTGAGTTGAAGGCCTCCTGAACCTGGGCCTCCTCCAGACGTTCCCAGTTCACCCGAACTACACGTTTGGGCTTACCAGGTCTATCCAGAGGCTTCCCCTGCCACTCGACCCAACTCACCACCAGATGGTGATCAGTTGACAACTCCGCCCCTCTCTTTACCCGAGTGTCCAAAACATACGGCCTCAGGTCCGATGATACGATAACGAAATCGATCATGGACCTTCTGCCTAGGGTGCTCTGGTACCACGTACACTTATGAGCATCCCTATGTTCGAACATGGTGTTTGTTATGGCCAATCCATGACTAGCACAGAAGTCCAGTAACAAACCACCACTCCGGTTCAGATCAGGGGGGCCGTTCCTCCCAATCACTCCCCTCCAAGTGTCTCCATCATTGCCCACATGTGCGTTGAAGTCTCCCAGCAAGATTAAAGAGTCCCCTTCAGGAGCCCCATACAGGACTCTTTCCAGGGTCTCCAAGAAGGCCGTATACTCTGAACTGCTGTTGGGTGCATAAGCACACACAACAGTCAGAGTTTTCCCCCCCATAACCCGCAGGCGTAGGGAGGCAACCCTCTCGTCCACTGGGGTAGACTCCAACAACGAAGCACCCAACCGGGGACTTGTGAGTATCCCCACACCCGCCCGGCGCCTCACACCTTGAGCAACTCCGGAGAAGAATAGAGTCCAACCCCTATCCAGAAGTAAGGTTCCAGAGCCGACGCTGTGCGTAGAGGTGAGCCCAACCAGATCCAACTGGTACCGCTCCACCTCCCGCACAAGCTCCGACTCCTTCCCCCCCAGAGAGGTGACGTTCCACGTCCCCAAAGCCAGCTTCTGTCGCCCGGGTCTGGTCCGTCGAGACACTCCGCTTTCACTGCCACCCTTCTGGCAGCGCACCCGACCCCATCGTTGTTTCCCGTAGGTGGTGGGCCCGCGGGATGGAGAAGCGGAGGTGTAGCCCACGTTGCCTTTTCGGGCTGGGCCCGGCCGGGCTCCGTGGCAAGCCCGGCCACCAGACGCTCGCCGACGAGTCCTCCTTCTGGGCCTGGCTCCAGAAAGGGACCCCGGGCTTCCTCCGGGCCGGGTATCCTCACTCCTTGTGTCGTCTTTCATGAGGTCTTTTTGAACCAATCTTAGTCTGGCCCCTTGCCTGAGACCAATTTGCCATGGGAGACCCTACCAGGAACACAAGGTTCCAGACAACACAGCCCCCAGGTTCATCAGGGCACACAAACCTCTCTACCACGGTAAGGTGCTGGTTCTTCAGAGAGATATAAATATCATTTATTATTATTATTATTATCATCACCACCATTTTGGACACCCGAATCTTGCAGTACTACTGCTTCTGAGTTTGCTCCTTGGGCCAAGACGTCTCTGTTTATGGACACAGTGAAATCGGTGTTGGTTGATATTGTGGAGAGGGTGATACATCGGTACAGAGAAGAAATCTGCCACGGATGCCGAGTCAGTCACCCCGGCCAGAGGCAACACGATTGTCTGAATCACATGCCCGATTTTTTCTTCAGAAACAATTACAACGCGTTAATGACATCATTACTGAGATCGACCAGACTCTTATTGATAAGGACATTTTCACGGATGATTGGAGGATCCAAGGCGCTTCGGAGGCTTTTCTGCACAATCTCAAAAATTGCAGACGCCTCAAGGAAAGACTTGAAAAGATCCATGCAGAGTTGGATGGAGAAGAAGACTAATAACCAGCGGTTGATTGAAGCCAGGGATTTTTTTCTTTTTCGATACATTGACTTTTTCTTTAAAGTAAAATAAAAATGGGAATCTACTATGCAAAACGCTCTATATATATTAATCAGAATGTAGTCAATACCCTTTTAATAAGTGTGGTGATGAGGACGATTGAAAACAGAATGAATAGTGACCCCCGTGTAAACAGAATGGCTGAAGTTTGTAAACTAGAAGACATTTTGGATATCGTTCGTTCTGGCAGTACTATTCCGGGTCATTGAGAAACAATTGTAAACTAAACATTTAAAGTGGTCCTGGAATCTTCATTTTCCGAAACATTCTGTAACATTACCGAAGAAATGAAACAAACATCAAAAGTGTATCATGTGCTCTCATTGTATGCTCTGTTTGTAGATGTAATGCATCTATACATGAGCGTCGCAGCCATTATATGAGGGTGGGACAAGTCCCCCCCACTTTTTCAAATAATTAGTTTAGACCCCCCCACTTCTACCATGTGGAAAGTCCGTGAATCAGTCTATCCACTCGCCTCTCTCTGCAGTGAGCTGTGTCAGTGCTTCACTATCAAATCCATTCCACTTGCTTATTGAGAGAATGCCCAAATCAATTAAACTCCGTTCCATGTTTTCACTGCTACTTTGTACCAAGGCAGATTCTCACATAGCGTGCGCATGTTCAAAGAGTGTTGTTGACAGCTCAGATCTGTTGTATGAAGCGATGCCGGTAGCGGAGGTAAGGCACACACACCAAATGTTCAGGAAATGGTTAATACAGCGAAAATCAAAGCTGACGATCTCTTGGTTTGATATGTTTTCTCCCCCAGACAACATGGACATAAGAACACTTTTTTCAAAGAAGAGGAAAGTAAGTCTTCAGCTGGTAGCAGTTAATCAGTTAACAGTGATGGCGGCGGCGTCTCACTTCTGGACAGGAGTTTCGTCTTTATGTCATGATAGAGAGATACAAATACTGAATAGTTTAGATGAGAAAAGGCATCGAAATGCCAGGTTACTAGTATTTATCATGTAAACAGGGAACATGAATAACCCGATCTCTCTGTGCTCATGTAAACACCATATCCCCAATATGATCATAACCGGGATAATACTCATAAACGGCTTACTGATGTCCATGTAGAGACGCAGTCAGTGTGTTTTACTGCCTCAGTTCGATAAGAGATTATTTTCTGAGTTCTTTAACTTCGGTACTCTTTCTCAAAATGGTAATATTATTATGTTTTAATTATACTTCTTATCATTCAGAAGCTTTTTGTGTGTGTTTATGTTTTACTGAGTGCTTTATAGGCAATTTCCATCCCAGTATTCAGTTAACTATTTATTTTCTGTGCACATTACACAGACTAGCTAATATTCTACCTACTGCTTGGGACTTTGAGTCTTCAAAATGTCCAATGTCACAGACTGGGACTTACTTTAGAGTCAGTTGTATTTACATTCAGTATGACTTGTTATGATTCAATGTGAAAGAGTATGCTGCTCAGTAAATAATGATCACTTCACCACCTCTGTTGACATCTAGGCGCTTGAGAGTGAGTCAGAGGCAGAAAACAGGGACAGTGGAGAGAGGTCCGTTGCTCAGGTGAGTGATGAAAGGGAAATGACAGTTTCGAGTAAATTGTGACGTGGACTCTCATCCCAGAATGTTAAGGAAATCAGTGGGGATATTGAACAGGAAGCATTTCAGTCAAGGGGCATCATATGACCAATATAGACAGAAGAGCAACATTTATTTGAACATTTAAGTCAATGATACCATTCCTAGGTGAACTTAACATCTGTATGAAGTCAGATCAGTCTCAATATTAATAAATGCTCACAGAAGGATTCACAAATGTATTTAGCGATTTATATATAATTGACTCTCCACAACAATATCTCTCAATGCACTCACAAATATGTATTGTTGTATATAAATGTACAAAAATTTGGCATTTAAACTGCTTTTTATTCATTCAAAGACACATATGTTTCCTTTCTTTACTACTGGATGAAATTACAAAATGTACCCATCATTTTCCTCATGTTAGTATAGCCTGTCAAACCACCTTAAAATGCACCAGAATACAGGAAATCTATTTTTTTTTTCGTGGTGGGGACCCCCACACCCCCCGTTAAAAATGTCCCCCCCACATTCAGGATGTTTCCTACGCCCATGCATCTATGTGTCAAAAACAGCATACACATGAATATTTTGACTGAAGTGAAAAAACTCCATGATATTTCCAGTAATCTGGGGAATTCTAAGCTGGAGACGGTCCTGGGGATGTTACAATCAGTATAACTATTGATTTTGTGTGTGAAAAAATTAAAATGTAAATAGGAAATCTTTTTTAAAAGTGTTTTTTACATTTAAAAATTGTTGTCTTCATTATAGCAAGGGGAGTGTGTCTGATAGTATTACAGTCCTTCACATGCACTGTTGTCTTCATTATAACAAGGGGAGGATAACAGGGAAGATGTATAGAAACACGGAAACACAGAAACGCAGAAACACAGAAACACAAAAACACTGAAAACACAGAAACACCAACACACAGAAACACAGAGACACAGAAACACGGAAATACAAAAACACAGACACACAGAAACACAGACACACAGAAACACAGACACACAGAAACACCGACACACAGAAACACTGAAAAAACTAAAACACAGAAAACACACCAAAAAAAACAGGCTTGTGGGCTAGTATGGTTTTTGAATAAACACATCAGTATTTTAAAAAGTCGATGGGGGGCTGATACAATTTGACTTTTTAAAAATGAAACAAAGATACAGGGGGGCAAAGTACAAACACTCTGTTTTCTGACTAAATTAACCCAGGTAGGTTTATGTAAGTATAAGTGTCTTGTTCAGATAAATCTTTAACTGCAGACACTTATACTTAAATACACCTGCCAGGGTTAATTTAGTCAGAAAACAGAGTGTTTTAATTTCACTCCTCTTTTAGCTGACATTTAGTAAATGTTGGTATATTTTTAGCAGCTATTCATACTAAATCAGTTGTCCCTCCCCCTGGTGCCAGGACCAACAGAGCCGTCTCTAGACTCAGCAGCCCTGTCCCTCCATAAGTGTTATATGTTCACAGCTCAGTGTCAGTAAATACTGTGCAGTTAGTATTGGACTACAAGATGGATGCAAGCCTGTACAGGTAGAGTTATTTAAAGCATAAATGAGTTTGTTGGGTTCTGGAGGTGTGGTTACGGCAATTGTGCTTGGTTGGCGTGGCCTGGGCCTGGTGGTGGGGCCCAAAGTGATTATGTAGATGTAGTCTTTTAAAAAAACAAAACATTTACTGACTTTTTTAGGATAGCTTCAAGTAATGTTGTAAAATTACAACCGGGGGCCTTACAGGGTTAAGGGCTATTGTTTATTGTTATTTACTTTAAGATGTTTATTCTTAAGCTATCATTTAATTAAAAAAACTCTTATTTAAATTATGTGTGTGTGTGTCTCTGTATTCCTGATGATATTTCATGGCCTTTGTCGATCTCTCCAAAGCCTTCAACACTGTCCAGAGAGAACTTTTATGGGAAGTCTTTATTAGGTTTGGCTGCCCCAAAAGATTTGTCAACATCCTCCGCCAATTTCATGATGGAATCACTGCTCGGGTGACTATAAGAGTACAAGAGTCTTCCCCCTTCCCTGTACATACAGGGGTAAGGCAGGGGTGTGTATTAGCACCAGTACTTTTTAACATCTTCCTGCTATGTGTCACCCAGCTCCTCCACAAGAAGATTGAGGACAGTAGCGGTGTGGCTGTGGACTTTCGTCTAGATGGCAACCTCTTCAACATAAGGAGGCTCCAGGCAACCACCAAACTGCAAAGGGAGAGAGTCATTGAGCTACAGTATGCAGATGACTGTGCTCTTGTATCTCACAGTACACAAGACCTCCAGTCTGTTCTTACTGCTGTGGTGAGAGCGTACAGCAGGATGGGACTGACCATCAACACCATCAAGACGGAAGTAGTTTGCCAGTGGAGTGCCAACATCCCATCTACACCACCTACCTTCACTGCTGCTGGTGAACAACTGTCTGTTGTACCATCCTTCAGATACCTGGGGAGCATTCTCTCTGAAGACAACACCATCGACAATGAGGTCCAAAACAGGATAAAGCAGGCATCAGCTGCTTTTGGGAGACTCCGGCGTAGGGTCTTTTCAAAACAACAAACAAAACAAGAACCTCCATCTCCGCACGAAGGTCTGTGTCTACCAAGCCATCTGCATCACGATCCTCCTTTACAGCTGCGAAGCCTGGGTAACTTACAGCTGCCACATCAGGGCCCTAGAGCAGTTCCACATACGCTGCCTTTAGCGCATCCTGGGAATAACCTGGCGTGATCGTGTGCCCCACTCTGAAGTACTCTCGAAGACCAACTGCAGGAGTATTGAGGCCACAATTACTCAGCCCCAGCTACGATGGCTGGGCCATGTAGTAAGGATGCCCTCAAACCGCCTGCCTCGCAGAGTGCTATATGGCCAGCTACACCATGGTCGACTCTCTGCTGGAGGGCAGAAGAAGCGCTATAAAGACCAGCTGAAGACTGCGTTAAAGAAATGTCAAATCAGACTGAGGCCCTGGAGGACGCTGCTGCTGACCGTAACACCTGGCACCAGCTGTGCCGGAATGGGACCCAAATGCTGGAGGAGGAAAGGACAGCCAGGAGACAGGAGAGGAGACTCAGGAGGAACACGCCTACAGTTGCCGTTGTCCTACCTGTAATAGGATTTGTGGGTCCAGGATAGGGCTATTAAGCCACCAAAGAACTCACCGATAGAAGTGGACGTCATCATCATCGGATTCGATGGACAACCATAAGCAAGCCCATAGGGCTGCTGATCATCATAAGCTAAACCGTCTGTATATTGCATTTAGGGCTGTCAAGTTAACGCGTTAATAACGTGGTAACGCAAAAAAAAATTAACGCCACTAATTATTTTATCGCGATTAACACATGTGTATTTTTTGTCCTCGGCCGCCCCGTAGTTTCAGAGCCCATCGAGTTTAAAATACCATCTACAAGCTGATGCTGACAGCCCCGCTCCTGCTGCCCGCTTGCGGCAGACCATGCTCACCGGCAGGCACCGACTGGCCATCGAGAGGACCGGGAGGGTGTGTGTATGTGTGGCGCGAACGAGCGAGAGAGAGAGAACGGGCACACCTTATGTGTATTGTTGTTGTTAGCATCTGGTGCTAGCTAGTGCTAACGGATTTAAGGAGCTGTTTCGATGAAAACAGAGGAGCGACATTTCGCCGACAACTGCGCCGAGCACTTGACTTCATGCAGGTAGCCAGACAGTGGGACATTGTACGAAAAGCCAGCACACTCAGCACGGATAGTGCACGCAACATGATCGCAGCGTCCAGGCAGCTCCCGTTCGAGCATATGCCTTGAGTTGCACATAGCTCCAACGATCCATCACACTGTTGGAGCAGATATCTCTGCTCCGCGCCGATCCTATATGAGAAAACTCAAAACAGCCAGGATAGGGGTTAAACAATAATCTGTTTCAATGGTACAACACAACACAATACACCATACAGAGCACTCTGCAACAGTACTCAATTCCTACCACCGGGTGATATACGTACCACGACAGCCAGTCAGGAAGAGAGCACAGAGCATAAGAATGTTACAGTATATATACACATAAGCGGGGAGGAGTTTGGCCGGTTTGCCTAGGCAATGAGTCAGCAGTTTGTTGATTCCATCTCCTTACAGTGTGTGTGTGTGTGTGTGTGTGTGTGTGTGTGTGTGTGTGTGTGTGTGTCTACCCTTAGGCAGTCCCACAGTCATGCTTTGGAGTCATGTAATTTCACAGACAGACGACTCTTTAACAGAACGCACACACATTCCCCCTAACACATCTTTAACACACACATCTGTTTAAACTAATTATTCCAAAATGTGGTGGCAATTTAGTACTTATAACATGAAAAAACAGATAGAAATCAATAAAACACAAACACATAGTTTGAGCAGTAATTATACCTAGCTACTACAATAAACACACACATCCTCCCTATGCATGTTTGATGCACACACCTCTTATCCTCCAGCTCATTCTGCGTCTGCTTTTCATTTTTCTTCTCCTTTTCATTTTGCTTTTTCTTTTTCTTCGGTTTTCTTTAATTTTTCTTTTCTTTTCTGCTAATTGTCGTTTGCGATCTTGGCGAGTGGTATGAGATATACTGTTTCTATTAAGGTTATCTATAATACCATCTTTTAAAGAAAGATATTCTTCATATGTCATGTTATCATGGTCCTCTTTTGTCCTAAAGACCTTACATGGATATGATATAGAGGAGAGCTCTTCTTCGGGAACATCCTCTCCCCTACTTTGTACCGTCCAGTCATTAAACCCATATCCTTTATCCTGGTGATAATAAGGGTAGGCTACATCAGACTTGGTTTTTCTCAGATCCATGCCTAGTTTTCAACGGTCATCTTAGTAGGATCCTTAGTTTTATATGATTTGCTGAGTGGGGTGGGACTTATTGCGTTGAGTGGGGGGAGTCATCTGTAGAAAGTACTCTGTTTGAGTAGATTTCGTTAAGATTCTGACTCTTAATGGCAGTTTGTGATTTTGAGGCTATTTCAGTGAAGGCTGTTTTGAACATTTGACAGATTTATGCTTAATTCTCTCAACCAGTTACTGAAGATACACTTTTGTGTTTAAAAGCTGACCACTACCATGAAGTACTCTGAGTAGATTTCGTAAAAGCATCTGACTCTTAATGGCAGTTTGTGATTTGAGGCTATTTCATTGAAGGCTGTTTTGAAATTTGACTGATTTATGTTTAATTCTCTCAAAATGTTACAGAAAAGATACACTTTTCTTTTAAAAGCAGACCACTACCATGAAAGTACTCTGTTTTATTAGATTTCGTTAGGATTCTGACACTTAATGGTATTTTGTGATTTTGAGGTTATTCCAGTGAAACAAGGCTGTTTTGAACAATTGACAGATTTATGCTTACATTCTCTGAGAAAGTTACTGAAAGATACACTTTTGTGTTTAAAAGCAGACCACTACCATGCAGTACTCTGTTTGAGTAGATTTCAGCACACAGGGTCTCTAGTGTAAACAGAAAAACATAACATTTTAAAGTATCTAATAATATACTATCCACATAATATACTAGTTTAACCCCTACCAAAAAAAAAAACAACAACATTTAATAATTACATGATATTATAAACTAAAATAAAAGAAAATACTTATCAGAGTTTTTCAAGATCAGACACAGGTCAACAAAATGCATAGAGGAGGTATGGTGCTGGCTCATTAGCCCTCACACTCTTCTTAGAATGATCCTGTGCAATTTTTAAAAGTTGAACTCCTATCCCCATATAAACCAAAATAACAATAGCCCTTAATTAACACTAATCATTTAAAAACCCTTACATCTAATTTAGAGAGGATAACTAAAAAAAAAAAGTGTAAGGTGGCTGTTTTAAACTAATTCCACCACATATATATCTTATTTAAACCCTATAATGTATTTACTTAAAAATAGTCCTCTGTTCTACAAGATGAGACACAGCAGCTCAGAGATCTTTTGGGTCATGTAAGGGGGAGCAGCCGAGCTACGGTCTTTGGGCTGCGAGATGAATCGACTGGTTGTCAATTATTTCATTATTCATCAACTATTTTGATAATGAATCAGTCGAAGTTGATTGTTGAAGTCCTTCCAGCTTCTTAATTGTGAATCTCTTCTGGTTTCTTACGGTCTTAGTCCATTATTATTTGCTCTCAGTTATGAGCTGATGGCAGAAACTGTGAGTAAGGATAAAGATACCCACAAAATGTCACTGCTGGCGGATTATATACTCTCATTCATTTGTAAACGCTTCGGCAGAAAGACCTGTTTTGTTGAAGGATTTGTATGATTATCACCAAGGTGTTTAGATATAGGAACGACCTTATCATCCCATATATTTACAGTTTTAAGTAAAGCATTGTTAGCAGAGAAAAACATAGTTAAATAAATAGGGTATCATTTAATTATCACTAGTTGGCCAAATAGAAAAGGTGATAATAAATGCATATTTTACACCTGGCTGACTGAATGGCTAAACCTGTAACAGCGGATCTGAAACTTTGTGCTATTGGAAAGTTATGATCACGCTCAACATATATCTTTTTATATTTCCTATGGAGTCAAGTTTCTGACCAGCTGATCAATATTAACATAACCTTTTATATATATATATATATATATATATATATATTGGATGTATATCAAATATACTGCAGTTCACTGCTTCATTCGCACTTCTGGTTAGATGCTAATTGTATCTGATATTCCAGGATTTCCCCATATTTATGCTTAATTCTCTCAAAAAAGTTACCGAAAGATACACTTTTCTTTTTAAAAAAGCTGACCACTACCATGAAAGTACTGGAGACTGCCCCTGTCTTGTCACATAGATTATACTATCTGTGTCGTGGTAGAAAACTCTGTGCTGTAATTTCTCCAATTCACTGTACAGTTTCAGCCAGTTTGTGATTTTATGCTATTTCAGTGAAACAAGGCTGTCTTGAACATTTACAGATTTATGCTTACATTCTCTGAGAAAGTTACTGAAAAGATACACTTCTGTATTTAAAAGCTGACCACTACCATGAAGTACTCTGAGTAGATTTCGTTAGGATTCTGACACTTAATGGTATTTTGTGATTTTGAGGTTATTCCAGTGAAACAAGGCTGTTTTGAACAATTGACAGATTTATGCTTACATTCTCTGAGAAAGTTACTGAAATATACACTTTTGTGTTTAGAAAGCAGACCACTACCATGAAGTACTCTGTTTGAGTAGATTTCAGCACACAGAGTCTCTACTGTAAACAGAAAAACATAACATTTTTAAGTATCTAATAATATACTATCCACATAATATACTAGTTTAACCCCTACCAAAAAAAAAACAACATTTAATAATTACATGATATTATAAAATAAAATAAAGAAAGTACTTACCATAGTTTTTCAAGATCAGACACAGGTCAACAAAATGCATAGAAGAGGTATGGTGCTGGCTCATTAGCCCCTACACTCTTCTTAGAATGATCCTGTGCAATTTTTAAAAGTTGAAGTCCTATCCCCATATGAACCAAAATAACAATAGCCCTTAATTAACACTAATCATTTAAAAACCCTTACATCTAATTTAGAGAGGACAACTAAAAAGTGTAAGGTGGCTGTTTTAAACTAATTCCACCACATATATATCTTATTTTAACCCTATAATGTATTTACTTAAAAATAGTCCTCTGTTCTACAAGATGAGACGCAGCAGCTCAGAGATCTTTTGGGTCATGTAGGGGGGAGCAGCCGAGCTACGGTATTTGGGCTGCGAGATAAATCGACTGGTTGTCAATTATTTCATTATTCATCAACTATTTTGATAATGAATCAGTCGAAGTTGATTGTTGAAGTCCTTCCAGCTTCTTAATTGTGAATCTCTTCTGGTTTCTTTACGGTCTTAGTCTATTATTATTTGCTCTCAGTTTTGAGCTGATGGCAGAAACTGTGAGTAAGGATAAAGATACTCACAAAATGTCACTGCTGGCGGATTATATACTCTCATTCATTTGTAAACGCTTCGGCAGAAAGACCTGTTTTGTTGAAGGATTTGTATGATTATCACCAAGGTGTTTAGATATAGGAACGACCTTATCATCCCTTATATTTACAGTTTTAAGTAAAGCATTGTTAGCAGAGAAAAACATAGTTAAATAAATAGGGTATCATTTAATTATCACTAGTTGGCCAAATAGAAAAGCTGATAATAAAATGCATATTTTACACCTGGCTGATTGAATGGCTAAACCTGTATCAGCGGGTCTGCAACTTTGTGCTATTGGAAAGTTATGATCACGCTCAACATATATCTTTTTATATTTCCTATGGAGTCAAGTTTCTGACCAGCTGATCAATATTAACATAACCTTTTATATATTGGATGTATATCAAATATACTGCAGTTCACTGCTTCATTCGCACTTCTGGTTGAATGCTAATTGTATCTGATATTCCAGGATTTCCCCCACATAGACTTTACTGGGGTGGGCCACCCAGTATATTAACGGCCGCCCAAGTATATTTCGCGACCCATTTAGTTTTTTAATTTATTTTGAACGCAATGCTGCTCACATGTGGGCCTGCCTCACACAGGGTGACTGGCTGTCTACATGATGTGGCCTGCCGACATGGCCACTGTCATACAGATCATAAATCAAAGCCCTTGATTGGTCTCTGTGTGTCAGTCAAGCTCTGGATAAGCTCAGGTGAGGTAAAGGACTCTGAGTGTTTAGATAGTTAACTTAGTCTAAGTTATATACCATGGTAAATACTACTACAAAACCCTGGATCAAATCTAGAGAGGACAACTAAAAAAAAGTGTAGGGTGGCTGTTTTAAACTAATTCCACCACATATATATATATCTTATTCTAACCCTATAATATATTTACTGAAAAAGAGTCCTCTCCTGCTGATATTCAGGTATGCTGTCGCCATGTCTCTGCTTTAAAGAGTCCTTTATCGATGTGTTTAAGGATGCGTCTTTTGCCCCCTACAGAGTGAAACTTAGTTATCACTATTAAAAACTAAATAAGCTCTTTTTTAAATTAATATGAATACCCTCTTTGCCAAAACAGAAATATCCTTGTCTTAACAGTTTCACAAAAAACTTGAGAAGAAACATCCTTAGCAGACACCGTGTCTAATCAGCATATAGATTAGCATCCCTTATCTCAACCCCCACATCAAAGGGGCAACTCTGTGTGTGTGTGTGTGTGTGTGTGTGTGTGTGTATGTGTGTGTGTGTGTGTGTGTGTGTGTGTGTGTGTGTGTGTGTGTGGGTGTGTGTGTGTGTGTGTGTGTGTGTGTGGGTGTGTGGGTGTGTGTGTGTGTGTGTGTGTGGGTGTGTGTGTGTGTGGGTGTGTGTGTGTTAATTGTCTCAGAGTAGAGGGTCACCCTGCTTGACCAACAGAGACACAAGAGAAGTTTGTGCATAGATCTCTGACTGTATGCATCTGCACTCAGCATAGACATTCGTTTTCTTGACTGGACCCCCGCGGATAGCTGTTGTCTCATTTCGGCCATTTTTCTTTTTTGAAAGGTGACTTGGTAAGTGGAAATTACTGTCTTTTATTTAGTTTTGAGCCTATTTCTATTTTCATCTAATTCCACCCCCCACAATCTCCTTGCAGAGCAAGGGTGGAGAAAAGGGGGGAGAGGCCGGGGGCACACTGAGCGGCCAGACATCCTAACTTCAGAGAGACTACCTTAACTGACACATGTCTCACTCATAAAAATACCTAAATTAAGATCACAGGCTCATAACATCTAAGGCTAATTAGATTAGATAACCCCCTGAATGACCAGACAGCATAACTTCAGAGAGACTACCTTAATCGACACATCAAGGAATTAGACAACTAACCATGTCTCACTCATAAAAATACCTAGATTAAGATCAAAGGGCAAAACAGCAAAGGCTAATTAGATTAGATAACCCCTGAGGGATCAGACAGCATAACTTCAAAGAGACTACCTTAATCAACACATCAAAGAAATAGATAACAAAGGCATTCCACAGGGGGGCTTTTCACACCTACCCTTTATAACACATCACCCCTCACATCAAAGGGTCTCAAACAATGGGAGGCGGGACATAGCTCTCATAAAAAGCTCTCGACCAATGGGAGGCGAGGGGAGGCGGGACGTAGCTCATTTGGGGGCGTGTCACTTTTTCATGCATACTAATGAGACAAAAGCGGCATCTGTATAACTACTGTGGTGCCGGCCGTCAGCGAACCGATCCGGCCTTTCTGCGCAACTGTCACTCAAATAGACAGTCTCAATTTGTGGGACGCGGGACAAATAATAAAAATGCTGTGTGTGCAGACCCGCATAAAGCGGGACACCTGGTCACCCTACACACACACGGGGCTGCCCCTCACACACAAACGCTTCAAATCAAGTTGCATAAATGCTTGAGCTACGTTTTTATTATAATTACTGTGAAATCGTCATTATTACAACAAATACACACTTGCAACTGATAACACTGGCAATGATTTTATATTTATATATTTATATTTATATATATATAAAAATAAAATAAATCATGCTTCAAATAAGTGGGGGCACGGCGTACCCATACTTGCCAACCCTCCCGATTTTCGCGGGAGACTCCCGATTTCATTGCCCTCTCACGGTTTCCTCCCGGGGTCATATTTCTCCCGATTTCTGACAAAATCAGATTTACTCAGGACTGTTTCTACTCGGACTTTAATACAGCTACACCATTGTTTGGTTTCCATGGTAGCGCTTCTCTTTAGTAGTGCGAAACTGAAAGTCACATATGCTCCATTAAGACAGTGCACTTACAACTACAATAAGCGTACCCCCGCGTCCAACGCCCACTACACCACTGGTCACGGATATAATCATATTTCGTTTCTATTTAACGAAATAAATGTGGTTTATGAGTGCAATGATAAAATTAGACTGTTGTTTTTTTCTGAATGAAACTGAAACCCCTTCAGATATGTTAAGTGGCATGTCATTCAACACAATGCTGCTCACCTCCTTCAGTTGGGAGAAAAGCTGGTTCAGGTTCAGCCTTATGGGGGGACAGAGCTTCTGAGCCTGAAGATGGATCTGTTGGTCCTGGCACCAGGGGGAGGGACAACTGATTTAGTATGAATAGCTGCTAAAAATGTACCTGCATTTATTAAATGTCAGCTAAAAGAGGAGTGAAATGAAAAACCTCTGCATTTTCTGTGAAGATATTAACAGTACTTAATGTCAGCAAAACATTACAATTATTATTTACGATGGACTCAGCTTAGCTAACTAATTTCCACCACTCATGGACCACACCCACCTATTCTTTTGAAAAACTGGGTGACATACTGTCGCCCTTTAGTCCCTCTCTCTTGTCTTTCTCTCCTTTCTTGAAAGCCTGACTTTGTTAGTCGTTGAGACATCGTACACACATAAGTACTATCCCTCCTCACATGCTCTCACTCTGCGAGAAAGTGCCGGTGCTGTTGGAGGCAGGACCAAACCATTACATGTAAATAGAGGGGGGTGTACAGAGGCTTTGGATAACTAACTTTTGAAAGAAAATAAGTTAAATGAATGGTAAGTTTAGTGAGTACATTATCAATATAACGTTCTATTAATGCTAATTATTGATGAATGATGAAAGGTTACTTAAACGTTTTTTTCTTAATGTTCTAAAATAGTTTGGGACCCTGTCAGTCACGGGCCCTTAGAATCGTCGTAACTTTTCACCCCCTTACGGCGCCCCTGGGTAAACTCAGAGGGTCCCTAGTTAATCTAAAGGCCCGGACACACCAAGCCGATTTTAGCCGTCGGTGGGCGTCAGGCCGACGATGAGCATCGACACGCCCTACTCAGATTGGTGTGTCCCGCACAGTTGTGTCTTTTCAGCCGTGCCGACACCTTTTCGGCCGAAAACCCACCGATGTCGAATCGGTGGGCAGTCGGCCAAAGGCTGTCGGCAAAATAAATCACTCTGATTGGCTGTTCAGCTAGCGAATCAGAGCATGAGAAGAGAAACAGAAGTGAGGGACCCAAACAAACTATTAAGAAGGCAAATCTGAGATTTCATTTAACTCCAGCTCTCGAGACAGGTTCGGGAAAGCCCCATGAGCTGAAAATCGAACGCACACGCTATTTGTTGTTTGTTTATATCACGCAGTCTGTTCTTCTTCACTCGGTTATCACACAGTCTGTCTTCCGGTTGTTGCCTCTTTCGAATGATGAATACACACTACCACCGCCTGCTGGTAAGGAGAGTTATTGCCACTCACGCATGCGCAGTTCGTACGTGCTTCTTGGCCGTCGGCTGAAGTCTTTGCGGGGTGTTCCTGTGCGACACATGGCCAAGACGCAGAAACGCGAGGCGACACAACAGTCGGGGGTCCGTCTCTGTCAGTTCTTTGGTGTCAGCTTGGTGAGTCCGGGCCTTAACATGCACTTGTATGGGTTAACAAGAAGGAAAAACATGTGTTCATAAAAAGGGTGAGGTTAGATTTCTGATGGGACGAAAGAGAACATGTCCACCTCTGTAGAGGAGCTGGGTAGAACTCAGAAAAAAGGGACGGCAGGACGTTCAAGTGACTTCTCAAGTCATCCCTTTCCAAGTGAACAGGATATAGTTATCAATACATTCAGATCGGTTGCTTAGTCATACTTTGTCTGCAATCCATGTACAAGTATACCTATGATATTCATATATTATATATTTCAACTGAAGTACATGTACAATATATTTTAAGTTAGAAAAAAGTGTTTCATAACTTTAAATGCTTGCTGTTATTGAAAAATAATAATAAAATAAAGATAAAGTCTCACATTCAACCAGATAATTCCTCAAAAATAACTTTGATCAAAATATGCCTTTCAGTAATTGTAGGGAAACATTTTTTACGCTGGCTACAGTAACAATTTCATTTCAGTTAATCTACGGCAAAGATGCTAAATGAAATCAATAACCTTCAAACTGTCCGGCAGAGTTTATAACAATACTATCAACTACAACTGGTAAACCAATACATATACAGTATATTTATATACGATGCACTTGCTGAATTCATTTCTATCATACAATAGATGTCTTAATTATGTTAATATGTGCAAAAAAGGACCTCAAGTATAAGAACTGAATGAAAAACTAAAACCTCCAGCTGACATCGTCTTAACCTAACATATTTTGTCCGTAAATCCACCGCACACTATCCCCGTCCACACAGGGCAGCAGTAAAAGCATAAATAAGAAGGGTCCCTCCATGCTGGTACTCTCATGTTTCCATGGTGCAGATTGGAACCACGATGACCAGGATCACGGTGCAGGTAGCTGCTGCGATCAGCGCTCCGATCTTACACACCCGGGTCCTCCGGAACTCTGCCTCCTTCCTTTTGAGCAGTGAGTCGTAGCCGGGGGTGTACACGTCCTCCATCCAGTACTCCAGGTTGTCGGGGTTCAGGGACTCCTGTGTCTGGGGAGACAAACGGAGGCACACAATTAAAGGATGCAGGTCAGAAAAAAGTTACATATTTTATTAACGTATAGTATGCACTTTCTGAATTATGATTGTGTTCAGGAACTTGAGACCTTGTCAACGGAGGAATAAGGGTCCAAACATAGCCACGGTTCTACTTGTTCCATCTCTAAATAGCATCATTCATGTCTGCATTTAAGTATATGAGTTTTGTTGTGTTTAGGAACTGAAAAACATTTCAGAATAAGAGCATTTTGTACGGAGCCCCCCTGGTGACATTGGTGAGAAAAATATTAATACGTGGCCACGTATTAATAATGCGTGGCCACAAATTAGTTATTACGTTCCCACGCATTAGTAATTCGTGGGAACACAATCATTATTTCGCAATAACTAAATCCGGATAGTCTATAGAAACTGATGACAAGTCGAGTAAAGTTGGAACGATATTGGCAGATACAGATTTCACGGATCAATAACTCATGAACAAAACGTTGTTCAGACACAAATGACGTCTCCTAAGTACCGTGGTAAGGTTGACAACAAACTACAATCACATTTTGATCAAAAAAAGCCAATACGTGCTGTCCTCAAAACTGGAGACATTACATTGGTCTCTATCTGCAGCCAGAGAAGAAATGAGTGCTCAGGGACCGTCTGCAAAGTGCAACTCCGAAAAAAGAGAATACAATAATATTCAATCACTTCACTAGTATACAGTATATTTCTACCAAACTCACTACACACATAAATAGTCTCCTGTTGGTCAGACTACAGCAGAGAGTTTGGAAGAATGTCCTTTTGAATAATTTTGGTGAATATTTATAGTGTAAAAGTGTAAATATGGCATCATCTTCAATAACGTTACTATTATACAGTATAGATATTAACCAACATTATTCCAAACCATATTCTTCCAAACTCTCTGATGTAGTATGAGCAACAGAAGACTATTGATGTGTGTAATGAGTTTGGTAGTAATATACTGTAGACTAGTGAAGTTATTGAATATTATTATATTCTCTTTTTTCGGAGTTGCACTTTGCAGACGGTCCCTGAGCACTCGTTTCTTCTCCGGCTGCAGATAGAGACCAATGTAATGCGTCCAGCGAGGAGCGAGGACCGCACTGCGGTCAAGCCAGCCTCCAATCTGGAAAACCTAGACAAGCCAGCCAGCCCGCAGGTGATATTGCGGTGCGCGAATATCCTATGCATTACGGTAGAGTCCTGGAAACACTGCCGTCAAAATAAAAGCACTTACTCGGTCAATAACATATACACCAAAATAACATACCAAACATATACTATATAATGTGATCAATAATTATTTAAAACAAACTACGTATAACTACCACATTATAAATGAGTGAATGTAAATGAGCTATCATCCCTCTGTTTTTAGATGAGAATAAAACAAAATGTGTCCAGTATAAAGACTCATCTCACTCCAGGGTGATAGCAGGACACCCCATCAGGACAATCTGATGTAGAGATGCACGATGCACGATGTAAGTACAATGGAGCAGATGGATCAAACAAAGTATGGTGCTGGGAGTTATCTGCTCTGCCAGGGATGAAGAGTTGTAGAGGGTTATTGCTTTAGAAAAGTTTTTCTTTGTGTAATTTTGTACACATGAAAATAAAGCCTTTGAATGATTGAAAAAAGTGGGTGTGGAGTCCCTCTAGTTCCTAGAATGCACTATCTTCAATGAGCTGAAAGTAACATACAATTAATAATAATGGATGCCAAGCATAGACTGTTTTTCCTAAGCCACTCACACACCTTATGTCCTATACAATTAGATATATTTTTAGGGGCACTGATATGATATGTTCACTTCCTATTCTTAAATAAACTTGCAACAAATATATGTTTCTTTGATACACAACACTTAAGTACAACTGTCTACATCAAATGAATTGTTAAACCTTCATCATTGCCTATTTTGCCTCAAGGGCCTTGTGCCTTTTAGATAGCTACTTCTTTTTCTGTTATTATCCTGAATTTTGAATATATTTTTTACTCAATGTCTATTCTATGCAAATGTTATGTATATTTGTATGTCTTTTAACCCGTTCATATCATATGTGATATCAACGTTCTTGTTAACTGTATTTTATGTGACATCCATTTTCTTAAACTCAATCTTATGAAACTGTGAAGCACTTTGGACTGTAACTCCTGTATGAAAGGTGCTATACAAATAAAGCTTATTATTAATATTATTATTATTATACTCTCACCAGGGGTGCCCAACCTTTTTTGAACCGAGAGCTACTTCTAAAGTTGCCAGTCTGCCGAGATTTACCAGTCCAAATAGAGACGTAGCCATTACTGACAGCCTACTACCAGGTAAATACACACTTCTACTTGAATAAAACTGACCTTTGTACGATTAATACTTCATAAAATACTGCAGATCCTTTATCTTACCTCTTTCTAATCTACACACATACAAGTATTTAACTGAAGTTACACAACAGTGTTCTTGATAGAGAGTTGGAGATTATTCACACGTCACATACTACATGTTTTCAAGAAACATTGAACAGTGCTGCCACATATGACACAGGGAAAAAAGAAAAGACTCTGAACCCTTTCTTTGCCATTATATAAAAATAGTGTTGCTGGGTCAATGACGTGACGCCTATTTTTTCTGTCCAACTTAATTTTTTACCTTAAAAAAAACATTAAAATTCATAAAAAGATAATATGTATCTCTAATACCTTCCCCATATACATACCCACTTTAACTTCTCCAAACATTTGAGGTATTGGTCATTTTTTTGCTATCTGAAGTGTCAAATGTCCATGTGGGGCAACCATCCAGCATTGACTTCTATTTGGACAACCGGCTTAAAATCACTTTAAATCTATTTAAATATTTCCCTTGCACTATTTGGCATAATTTCAAACATGTTTTGCATTCATTGACAAAATTATGAAGCATTTGCACATATAGTTCCATCATAATATACAAACGAATGTTGTCCGCATATGTTAATTTTATGAAAAATCATCTGGGGCGACCATCAAGAAAACACAATTGTGGGACTTTTATTTTGAAACTACCTCAAGGACAGGATGTTGCATCAGCCAGTCACATGTGAGGGACCCAGAGAAACAACTGGCAGGTTAGTAAGTCTTTCATATTTGCAAAGAAATCTCTTTTTTAACTGCTGTAATGTACTTGCCACTTTTGGATGTCTTGTGGGACGACCGCCCCAAAACTGTGAATAATACGTTTTATCTGAAAATCTGTTGATGATGAATTTGATAGTGACATGTGGTAAGAGCTAGCTAGTTTGGTTTCTGTAGCTAACGGTTAGCCTGTAATATTTGACTGACCTTGAAAACATCATCTGGGCGACCGAGTATCATGTGGGGCGACCACTGCTGAGTGTTTTAGATGATAGATATATGTCCTGTATTTGTAGTTTCTGTATATTTATATTGTATTCATGTTTTATATACATATAGTTCTTTGTTTTATCATAACTCTTTGTATACTTTAACATATATATTTTTAAAATGTTCAGTACTTTTTTTTTTTTTTTGTACAATCTTATGAGAAATATTTAAAGACTGTATAGCATGACATTCCATTTAGGTAATTGTACATGTATTAGTCATGTTGAACTAGTTGAACCTATTTTCAAGAGGGCAAAAAGAAGCAAAGAGAAGACTGCTTGCTACAGGCAGCGGGTCAATGCAGACCCGACAGTAAGAGCCGACTATCTTGCCAGGAAAAGAGAAAGGTAAAAAACTATATGTAACATGTAGTATATCTATGTTTCTCTGTTTCTTTGCCTATTGTCAGTGACTTTGGGTCATTGAAAAGCGCTATACAAAATAAATGAATTATTATTATTATCATTATCTTTCTCTGGTGTATTTCAAACTGTCATGTTAGTAGGATTAGGAATAACCTTTTCTGTAATATATTGAACTTAAATTGGTATGTGATTTAGCCCACCAGAATCAGTATAACATTATCCACTATTGTTTCAGCTACCATAGAAGAAAACAGGGCAAGATTCCATATTTGAAGTCGGATGAGATTTCAGAGAGGGAGAAAAAAAAAACAGAGACAAGTGGAACGCTGCATCCAGAGGTTACAGGGGAAGGAAAAAGATGGAAAAGGCGATGTTGGACCTGACACCTCCATCCATGGAGAACACTCCACCAGTTCTAGCTGGTGTAGAAGTAATCCAAGAGCAGCAAGAGAATCCAGGGCAAGCTGTGGTGGATCCCCTACCTCATGAGGATTTTAATCCACCGGTGTCCTCCACACCAGAGAGAGGACAGAGAGAGAATACATCAGCAGAGAAACATTGTAAAAGACTGCAGGCTGAGAACCATAAACTAAGAAAGCAGAACATAAATCTGATGAAAAAACTAGCAAAGATGAAAAAAGAAAAGGAAAGAGCCACAAAAGGTGAGACGAGGGCAAAAGAAAGGGCTACCCTGAGTGAAAAGTTCAAGCCAAAAGGGGGTAAGAAACTGGCAACAGAGAGAAAGCTAGCTGTTGTTAGTTTTCTGACTAGAGATGAGAACAGTCGACTTTTAGCAGGAAAGAAAGACACCATCACAAAAAACAAAGTGAAAAAGCAACGAAGAGTTCTAACAAAGCCACTCACGGAGCTCCATGCGCTGTACAACAGTGAGATGACAAAGAGTTCTAACCCAGCCACTCACGGAGCTCCATGCGCTGTACAACAGTGAGATGACAAAGAGTTCTAACCCAGCCACTCACGGAGCTCCATGCGCTGTACAACAGTGAGATGACAAAGAGTTCTAACCCAGCCACTCACGGAGCTCCATGCGCTGTACAACAGTGAGATGACAAAGAGTTCTAACCCAGCCACTCACGGAGCTCCATGCGCTGTACAACAGTGAGATGACAAAGAGTTCTAACCCAGCCACTCACGGAGCTCCATGCGCTGTACAACAGTGAGATGACAAAGAGTTCTAACCCAGCCACTCACGGAGCTCCATGCACTGTACAACAGTGAGATGACAAAGAGTTCTAACCCAGCCACTCACGGAGCTCCATGCACTGTACAACAGTGAGATGACAAAGAGTTCTAACCCAGCCACTCACGGAGCTCCATGCACTGTACAACAGTGAGATGACAAAGAGTTCTAACCCAGCCACTCACGGAGCTCCATGCACTGTACAACAGTGAGATGACAAAGAGTTCTAACCCAGCCACTCACGGAGCTCCATGCACTGTACAACAGTGAGATGACAAAGAGTTCTAACCCAGCCACTCACGGAGCTCCATGCGCTGTACAACAGTGAGATGACAAAGAGTTCTAACAAAGCCACTCACGGAGCTCCATGCGCTGTACAACAGTGAGATGACAAAGAGTTCTAACAAAGCCACTCACAGAGCTCCATGCGCTGTACAACAGTGAGATGACAAAGAGTTCTAACCAAGCCACTCACGGAGCTCCATGCGCTGTACAACAGTGAGATGACAAAGAGTTCTAACAAAGCCACTCACGGAGCTCCATGCGCTGTACAACAGTGAGATGACAAAGAGTTCTAACAAAGCCACTCACGGAGCTCCATGCGCTGTACAACAGTGAGATGACAAAGAGTTCTAACAAAGCCACTCACGGAGCTCCATGCGCTGTACAACAGTGAGATGACAAAGAGTTCTAACCCAGCCACTCACGGAGCTCCATGCGCTGTACAACAGTGAGATGACAAAGAGTTCTAACCCAGCCACTCACGGAGCTCCATGCGCTGTACAACAGTGAGATGACAAAGAGTTCTAACCCAGCCACTCACGGAGCTCCATGCGCTGTACAACAGTGAGATGACAAAGAGTTCTAACCCAGCCACCCACAGAGCTCCATGCGCTGTACAACAGTGAGATGACAAAGAGTTCTAACAAAGCCACTCACGGAGCTCCATGCGCTGTACAACAGTGAGATGACAAAGAGTTCTAACAAAGCCACTCACGGAGCTCCATGCGCTGTACAACAGTGAGATGACAAAGAGTTCTAACAAAGCCACTCACGGAGCTCCATGCGCTGTACAACAGTGAGATGACAAAGAGTTCTAACAAAGCCACTCACGGAGCTCCATGCGCTGTACAACAGTGAGATGACAAAGAGTTCTAACAAAGCCACTCACAGAGCTCCATGCGCTGTACAACAGTGAGATGACAAAGAGTTCTAACCCAGCCACTCACGGAGCTCCATGCACTGTACAACAGTGAGATGACAAAGAGTTCTAACCCAGCCACTCACGGAGGTCCATGCGCTGTACAACAGTGAGATGACAAAGAGTTCTAACCCAGCCACTCACGGAGCTCCATGCACTGTACAACAGTGAGATGACAAAGAGTTCTAACCCAGCCACTCACGGAGCTCCATGCGCTGTACAACAGTGAGATGACAAAGAGTTCTAACAAAGCCACTCACGGAGCTCCATGCGCTGTACAACAGTGAGATGACAAAGAGTTCTAACAAAGCCACTCACAGAGCTCCATGCGCTGTACAACAGTGAGATGACAAAGAGTTCTAACAAAGCCACTCACGGAGCTCCATGCGCTGTACAACAGTGAGATGACAAAGAGTTCTAACAAAGCCACTCACGGAGCTCCATGCGCTGTACAACAGTGAGATGACAAAGAGTTCTAACAAAGCCACTCACGGAGCTCCATGCACTGTACAACAGTGAGATGACAAAGAGTTCTAACCCAGCCACTCACGGAGCTCCATGCGCTGTACAACAGTGAGATGACAAAGAGTTCTAACCCAGCCACTCACGGAGCTCCATGCGCTGTACAACAGTGAGATGACAAAGAGTTCTAACCCAGCCACTCACGGAGCTCCATGCGCTGTACAACAGTGAGATGACAAAGAGTTCTAACCCAGCCACTCACGGAGCTCCATGCGCTGTACAACAGTGAGATGACAAAGAGTTCTAACAAAGCCACTCACGGAGCTCCATGCGCTGTACAACAGTGAGATGACAAAGAGTTCTAACAAAGCCACTCACGGAGCTCCATGCGCTGTACAACAGTGAGATGACAAAGAGTTCTAACCCAGCCACTCACGGAGCTCCATGCGCTGTACAACAGTGAGATGACAAAGAGTTCTAACAAAGCCACTCACGGAGCTCCATGCGCTGTACAACAGTGAGATGACAAAGAGTTCTAACAAAGCCACTCACAGAGCTCCATGCGCTGTACAACAGTGAGATGACAAAGAGTTCTAACCCAGCCACTCACGGAGCTCCATGCGCTGTACAACAGTGAGATGACAAAGAGTTCTAACAAAGCCACTCTTGGAGCTCCATGCGCTGTACAACAGTGAGATGACAAAGAGTTCTAACCCAGCCACTCACGGAGCTCCATGCGCTGTACAACAGTGAGATGACAAAGAGTCCTAACCCAGCCACTCACAGAGCTCCATGCGCTGTACAACAGTGAGATGACAAAGAGTTCTAACCCAGCCACTCACGGAGCTCCATGCGCTGTACAACAGTGAGATGACAAAGAGTTCTAACAAAGCCACTCTTGGAGCTCCATGCGCTGTACAACAGTGAGATGACAAAGAGTTCTAACAAAGCCACTCACGGACCTCCATGCGCTGTACAACAGTGAGATGACAAAGAGTTCTAACCCAGCCACTCACAGAGCTCCATGCGCTGTACAACAGTGAGATGACAAAGAGTTCTAACCCAGCCACTCACGGAGCTCCATGCGCTGTACAACAGTGAGATGACAAAGAGTTCTAACCCAGCCACTCACGGAGCTCCATGCGCTGTACAACAGTGAGATGACAAAGAGTCTTAGCCTATCTTACAGGCATTTTGCCAGAAGACGCCCCTTTTATGTCACTGAGCCAAAGACCAAGGATCGAGACACATGTGCATGCATGGACCATGAAAATGTGCACCTGCTGGCCAACATGCTCTACAGCAGAGATGTTCTGAAAACAAAGAGCATCTCTGAGCTGCTGGGCATGATAGTGTGTGACTCAAAAAATAAAGGATTTATGGATCGCATTCGTGCCAAGTGCTGCTTTGAGGTAGTACAGTTCCATGAAACAGAATAGCAGAGAAGTCACCTGGGAGCAGTGGAAGAGGGTCAAATCTACAAATGGAGTGAAAACATTTGATAACGTGGTCAAACAGACCCAGACCGGAACCATCAAGGAATTGATAGACCTTTTCTCCCAGAAGCTAGAAGCCTTGGCAATACACCAATTCAACTGGCTGCACCAGGCAGAACAGTTCCGCCTCTTCAAACTAAACATTACAGAGTGTGAAGCTGTTTTGCACATCGATTTTTCAGAGAACTATGCCTGCAAGCTGAGCACAGAGATCCAGGCATTTCATTTTGAAGGCAGTAGACAGCAGGCTACTATCCACACTTCGGTCCTGTACACTGTCCATGGAATAAAATCATACGCAATATTGTCTGACAGCCTCCGCCAAGACGAACGGGCAGTGTGGGCCCACCTAGAACCCATTTTGAGAGAGCTTCGGGAAACCTTCCCACAGATCACAAGTCTCCACATTCTGAGTGATGGGCCGGTTACACAGTACCGTAATAAAAACAACTTTTACCTCCTCAGTACTGTGCCTTTCCTCTCTGGATTCACAAATGTGACCTGGAATTACTCTGAACAATCCCATGGAAAAGGGGCCCCAGATGGGATTGGTGGGGCCAATAAAGAGAGAAGCGGATCTCTACGTTCACAGAGGTGGTGAGCTTCAGACGCCACAAGATCTGTATGAGATGCTGAACAAAAGGTTAAGCTCAAGTATCACTTACTATTGGGTAAGCAGAGAGAGCATCGAAAGCTGCAGCGAGCTGATTCCTGGCAGCTTGCAGGCTGTGAAGGGCACCTTTAAGATACACCAGGTTGTGTCTTCACAGCCTGCACAGATCACTCACAGGGAGGTGTCATGCTTCTGCAAGCGCTTAGAGATGAGTCCATGCCCTTGTTACAAGCCAGTAACAGTAGACCTGAGAAACACCGTGCACCACACTGAGAATCAACTCCGGTCTCTTCCTGAGCCACCTAGGGAACAAGAAAGTGTTCTAGATCTGTGTGGCAAGTTTGTGATTGTACCCTACGATGAGCTTCCATATGTAGGCCAGGTCCTCAAGGTTGTGGGAGAGGAACTGCAGGTCAGCTGCATGCGGCAGTCTGGTGACAAGAACCTGTTCATGTGGCCACAAACTCCAGATGTCATGTTCTACTTTAGGAAAGATATTCACGCTGCCATCTCAGAGCCTGAGCCAGCACCCTCACGCTGAAGCAAAGCTAATTTGCCAAGACTGGGTAAAGTTCAGAAATACCTGGGTTTAAATACTTACTTTGATTCAACTCTGTTTACTTTTTATTATTGAAATGGTTCATTCTTGACTACCAGGGTGCATGTAATGTGCATTGCACTTTCACTTTTTAAATGTTTAATGTTATGTTAATGTTTCATATTTGAATGTTCTTTTTTATTGTAAAACTTTGTTCCGTTTTCTTTCGTCTGAACTGTATTGTGTACATTTTAAATAGACACAAAATAGAATATCCATCAGTTTTGGCTCAAATATGAATCAACCTCATGTCAGTTTGTAGGGGAAGTGTGTGTGTGTGTGTGTGTGTGTGTGCGTGCGTGTGTGTGTGTGTGTGCGCGTGTGTGTGTGTGTGTGTGTGTGCGTGTGTGTGTGTGTGTGTGTTGTCTTGGATAGCTTCTTGCCTCAGGCAGTCGGCGGTTCACAGAACCGGCTACTCTCCATGATCACACAATCTTTTGTAAAACAAATTTTGATCCCCAACAAATTACACACAATTTATTTGTGTGTCTCTCTGATCTCTCTCTTGTTCTCCTGCAGTCTAACTCTATCCTGTTTAGAAACAATTAGAGAGAGAGAGAGACATCTGTGTGTCTCTCTGATCTCTCTCTCTTTCTCCTGCAGTCTAACTCTATACTGTTTAGAAACAATTAGAGAGAGAGAGAGACATTTGTGTGTCTCTCTGATCTCTCTCTTGTTCTCCTGCAGTCTAACTCTATCCTGTTTAGAAACAATTAGAGAGAGAGAGAGACATCTGTGTGTCTCTCTGATCTCTCTCTTGTTCTCCTGCAGTCTAACTCTATCCTGTTTAGAAACAATTAGAGAGAGAGAGAGACATCTGTGTGTCTCTCTGATCTCTCTCTTGTTCTCTTGCAGTCTAACTCTATCCTGTTTAGAAACAATTAGAGAGAGAGAGAGACATCTGTGTGTCTCTCTGATCTCTCTCTTGTTCTCTTGCAGTCTAACTCTATCCTGTTTAGAAACAATTAGAGAGAGAGAGAGACATCTGTGTGTCTCTCTGATCTCTCTCTTGTTCTCTTGCAGTCTAACTCTATACTGTTTAGAAACAATTAGAGAGAGAGAGAGACATTTGTGGTCTCTCTGATCTCTCTCTTGTTCTCCTGCAGTCTAACTCTATCCTGTTTAGAAACAATTAGAGAGAGAGAGAGACATCTGTGTGTCTCTCTGATCTCTCTCTTGTTCTCCTGCAGTCTAACTCTATCCTGTTTAGAAACAATTAGAGAGAGAGAGAGACATCTGTGTGTCTCTCTGATCTCTCTCTTGTTCTCTTGCAGTCTAACTCTATACTGTTTAGAAACAATTAGAGAGAGAGAGAGACATTTGTGTGTCTCTCTGATCTCTCTCTTGTTCTCCTGCAGTCTAACTCTATCCTGTTTAGAAACAATTAGAGAGAGAGAGAGACATCTGTGTGTCTCTCTGATCTCTCTCTTGTTCTCCTGCAGTCTAACTCTATCCTGTTTAGAAACAATTAGAGAGAGAGAGAGACATCTGTGTGTCTCTCTGATCTCTCTCTTGTTCTCCTGCAGTCTAACTCTATACTGTTTAGAAACAATTAGAGAGAGAGAGAGACATCTGTGTGTCTCTCTGATCTCTCTCTCTTTCTCCTGCAGTCTAACTCTATACTGTTTAGAAACAATTAGAGAGAGAGAGAGACATTTGTGAAATGTTTGTTTCTGCAAAGTTCATGCAACATTCCTGATGCATGTAATGTGCATTGCACTTTAACTTTTTAAATGTTTAATGTTTTGAATTAAAATGTTATGTTAATGTTTAATATTTGAATGTTCTTTTTTATTGTGATAAAAACTTTGTTCAGTTTTCTTTCGTCTGAACTGTATTGTGTACATTTTAAATAGACTGTTAACTACCTGCGGGTTTCTTATCATTTGGGGCGACCATCTGTCGTGCGGGGTAACCAATCAATAACGGTACTAAATTAAAAATAGAATATCCATCAGTTTTGGATCAAATATGAATCAATGGTATACTATGCTTAAGTGGATACTATCTGTACACATTTTAAATCAGTGTTATGGGTTTTAGAGCACAGATGGGTATTGTAACTGCATTACGAGAGACACTGCCATTATAGAATACACTTGTGAAATCATGGTTTACAAAACATTACAGGGCACACAAGCCTGTCTTTCTTAACATGTATATTTAATTACTGATACCTGTTAAAATATTAGTAATCTTAAGGAAATATATTAATTTTGGGATAAATTAGGGTCGCCCCAAATGACTTTTATTAAGGCCATGTCCTATTAATGCAACTTTAAAAACACTAAAATCTCTTAATTTGGCGGTTTTGCATAAATACATGTGTACACTACATTCCAAATGTTTGAACGATGGCAAAATATATCCTTATTTTTTGTATTTAAAAATTGGCCTATTGAAAAGTCTTATCCGTCAATGACCCTGCTACAAAAGTATAAATGAGGCTTACTAATAAGACGACTCCGATCTGAAGCTACTCAGGAATCTGCTGCCAAAGTGCAATAAACAATCAAACCCTTTGTTGTTGCATTTTAGTAGAGAATAAAAATAAATGCCTTTAAAATAGGATGCAAGCAACAGTTTCTTAACCTGAATTGATAATAGACTATAATCAATTTAAGTTTGCATTCTTATACCATTTTGTACAATAATTATAATGAATAAGTTCAAACAAACTCAAACTTACAGCTGATTAATAACGGTATCTAACTTGAGTTTTTATCATATCAAAAACCTGTTGAAATGCTTCTGTTATCTTTATTACGCATCGGCAGCCTCCAGGAATGCTTCTTTCACAACTTCGCCGTCTTGACTGACACGATAAGATGCTCTGGAGCAGCCTTGCTCTGACACGATAAGATGCTCTGGAGCAGCCTTGCTCTGACACGATAAGATGCTCTGGAGCAGCCTTGCTCTGACACGATAAGATGCTCTGGTAGCAGCCTTGCTCTGACCCGATGAGATGCTCTGGTAGCAGCCTTGCTCTGACCTGATGAGATGCTCTGGAGCAGCCTTGCTCTGACACGATAAGATGCTCTGGAGCAGCCTTGCTCTGACCTGATGAGATGCTCTGGTAGCAGCCTTGCTCTGACCCGATGAGATGCTCTGGTAGGAGCCTTGCTCTGACCCGATGAGATGCTATGGAGCAGCCTTGCTCTGACCCGATGAGATGCTCTGGAGCAGCCTTGCTCTGACACGATAAGATGCTCTGGAGCAGCCTTGCTCTGACCCGATGAGATGCTCTGGTAGCAGCCTTGCTCTGACCCGATAAGATGCTCTGGTAGCAGCCTTGCTCTGACCCGATGAGATGCTATGGAGCAGCCTTGCTCTGACCCGATGAGATGCTCTGGAGCAGCCTTGCTCTGACCCGATAAGATGCTCTGGAGCAGCCTTGCTCTGACACGATAAGATGCTATGGAGCAGCCTTGCTCTGACCCGATGAGATGCTCTGGTAGCAGCCTTGCTCTGACACGATAAGATGCTATGGAGCAGCCTTGCTCTGACCCGATAAGATGCTCTGGAGCAGCCTTGCTCTGACACGATAAGATGCTATGGAGCAGCCTTGCTCTGACACGATAAGATGCTCTGGTAGCAGCCTTGCTCTGACCCGATGAGATGCTCTGGTAGCAGCCTTGCTCTGACCCGATGAGATGCTCTGGTAGCAGCCTTGCTCTGACCCGATAAGATGCTCTGGTAGCAGCCTTGCTCTGACACGATAAGATGCTCTGGTAGCAGCCTTGCTCTGACCCGATAAGATGCTATGGTAGCAGCCTTGCTCTGACCTGATGAGATGCTCTGGTAGCAGCCTTGCTCTGACACGATAAGATGCTCTGGTAGCAGCCTTGCTCTGACCCGATGAGATGCTCTGGTAGCAGCCTTGCTCTGACCCGATAAGATGCTATGGTAGCAGCCTTGCTCTGACACGATAAGATGCTCTGGTAGCAGCCTTGCTCTGACCTGATAAGATGCTCTGGAGCAGCCTTGCTCTGACACGATAAGATGCTCTGGAGCAGCCTTGCTCTGACACGATAAGATGCTATGGTAGCAGCCTTGCTCTGACCCGATGAGTTGCTCTGGTAGCAGCCTTGCTCTGACCCGATGAGATGCTCTGGTAGCAGCCTTGCTCTGACCCGATGAGATGCTCTGGTAGCAGCCTTGCTCTGACACGATAGGATGCTCTGGTAGCAGCCTTGCTCTGACCTGATGAGATGCTATGGTAGCAGCCTTGCTCTGACACGATAAGATGCTCTGGAGCAGCCTTGCTCTGACCCGATAAGATGCTCTGGAGCAGCCTTGCTCTGACCCGATGAGATGCTATGGAGCAGCCTTGCTCTGACACGATAAGATGCTCTGGAGCAGCCTTGCTCTGACCCGATGAGATGCTCTGGAGCAGCCTTGCTCTGACACGATAAGATGCTATGGAGCAGCCTTGCTCTGACACGATAAGATGCTATGGAGCAGCCTTGCTCTGACACGATAAGATGCTATGGAGCAGCCTTGCTCTGACCCGATGAGATGCTCTGGAGCAGCCTTGCTCTGACACGATAAGATGCTCTGGAGCAGCCTTGCTCTGACCCGATGAGATGCTCTGGTAGCAGCCTTGCTCTGACCCGATAAGATGCTCTGGAGCAGCCTTGCTCTGACACGATAAGATGCTCTGGTAGCAGCCTTGCTCTGACCTGATGAGATGCTCTGGAGCAGCCTTGCTCTGACACGATAAGATGCTATGGAGCAGCCTTGCTCTGACCCGATGAGATGCTCTGGAGCAGCCTTGCTCTGACACGATAAGATGCTATGGAGCAGCCTTGCTCTGACCCGATGAGATGCTCTGGTAGCAGCCTTGCTCTGACACGATAGGATGCTCTGGTAGCAGCCTTGCTCTGACCTGATGAGATGCTATGGTAGCAGCCTTGCTCTGACACGATAAGATGCTCTGGAGCAGCCTTGCTCTGACACGATGAGATGCTCTGGAGCAGCCTTGCTCTGACCCGATAAGATGCTCTGGTAGCAGCCTTGCTCTGACCCGATGAGATGCTATGGAGCAGCCTTGCTCTGACCCGATAAGATGCTATGGTAGCAGCCTTGCTCTGACCCGATAAGATGCTCTGGTAGCAGCCTTGCTCTGACCCGATGAGATGCTATGGAGCAGCCTTGCTCTGACCCGATAAGATGCTATGGTAGCAGCCTTGCTCTGACCCGATGAGATGCTCTGGTAGCAGCCTTGCTCTGACCCGATAAGATGCTCTGGTAGCAGCCTTGCTCTGACCCGATGAGATGCTCTGCTAGCAGCCTTGCTCTGACCCGATAAGATGCTCTGGTAGCAGCCTTGCTCTGACCCGATGAGATGCTATGGAGCAGCCTTGCTCTGACCCGATAAGATGCTCTGGAGCAGCCTTGCTCTGACACGATAAGATGCTCTGGAGCAGCCTTGCTCTGACACGATAAGATGCTATGGAGCAGCCTTGCTCTGACCCGATGAGATGCTCTGGTAGCAGCCTTGCTCTGACCTGATGAGATGCTATGGTAGCAGCCTTGCTCTAGCACGATACGATGCTATGGTAGCAGCCTTGCTCTGACACGATGAGATGCTCTGGTAGCAGCCTTGCTCTGACACGATAAGATGCTATGGAGCAGCCTTGCTCTAGCACGATACGATGCTATGGTAGCAGCCTTGCTCTGACCCGATAAGATGCTCTGGTAGCAGCCTTGCTCTGACACGATAAGATGCTCTGGTAGCAGCCTTGCTCTGACCCAATGAGATGCTCTGGTAGCAGCCTTGCTCTGACCTGATGAGATGCTATGGTAGCAGCCTTGCTCTGGCACGATACGATGCTATGGTAGCAGCCTTGCTCTGACCCGATAAGATGCTCTGGTAGCAGCCTTGCTCTGACACGATAAGATGCTCTGGTAGCAGCCTTGCTCTGACCCGATAAGATGCTCTGGTAGCAGCCTTGCTCTGACCCGATAAGATGCTCTGGTAGCAGCCTTGCTCTGACCCGATAAGATGCTCTGGTAGCAGCCTTGCTCTGACCCGATAAGATGCTATGGAGCAGCCTTGCTCTGACCCGATAAGATGCTCTGGTAGCAGCCTTGCTCTGACCCGATAAGATGCTCTGGTAGCAGCCTTGCTCTGACCCGATGAGATGCTATGGAGCAGCCTTGCTCTGACCCGATAAGATGCTCTGGAGCAGCCTTGCTCTGACACGATAAGATGCTCTGGAGCAGCCTTGCTCTGACACGATAAGATGCTATGGAGCAGCCTTGCTCTGACCCGATGAGATGCTCTGGTAGCAGCCTTGCTCTGGCACGATAAGATGCTCTGGAGCAGCCTTGCTCTGACACGATAAGATGCTCTGGAGCAGCCTTGCTCTGACCCGATAAGATGCTCTGGAGCAGCCTTGCTCTGGCACGATAAGATGCTCTGGAGCAGCCTTGCTCTGACACGATAAGATGCTCTGGTAGCAGCCTTGCTCTGACCCGATGAGATGCTCTGGTAGCAGCCTTGCTCTGACCCGATGAGATGCTCTGGTAGCAGCCTTGCTCTGACCCGATAAGATGCTCTGGTAGCAGCCTTGCTCTGACACGATAAGATGCTCTGGTAGCAGCCTTGCTCTGACCCGATAAGATGCTATGGTAGCAGCCTTGCTCTGACCTGATGAGATGCTCTGGTAGCAGCCTTGCTCTGACCCGATAAGATGCTCTGGTAGCAGCCTTGCTCTGACACGATAAGATGCTCTGGTAGCAGCCTTGCTCTGACCCGATAAGATGCTATGGTAGCAGCCTTGCTCTGACACGATAAGATGCTCTGGTAGCAGCCTTGCTCTGACCTGATAAGATGCTCTGGAGCAGCCTTGCTCTGACACGATAAGATGCTCTGGAGCAGCCTTGCTCTGACACGATAAGATGCTATGGTAGCAGCCTTGCTCTGACCCGATGAGATGCTCTGGTAGCAGCCTTGCTCTGACCCGATGAGATGCTCTGGTAGCAGCCTTGCTCTGACCCGATGAGATGCTCTGGTAGCAGCCTTGCTCTGACACGATAGGATGCTCTGGTAGCAGCCTTGCTCTGACCTGATGAGATGCTATGGTAGCAGCCTTGCTCTGACACGATAAGATGCTCTGGAGCAGCCTTGCTCTGACCCGATAAGATGCTCTGGAGCAGCCTTGCTCTGACCCGATGAGATGCTATGGAGCAGCCTTGCTCTGACCCGATAAGATGCTCTGGAGCAGCCTTGCTCTGACCCGATGAGATGCTATGGAGCAGCCTTGCTCTGACACGATAAGATGCTATGGAGCAGCCTTGCTCTGACACGATAAGATGCTCTGGAGCAGCCTTGCTCTGACACGATAAGATGCTCTGGTAGCAGCCTTGCTCTGACCCGATGAGATGCTCTGGAGCAGCCTTGCTCTGACACGATAAGATGCTATGGAGCAGCCTTGCTCTGACCCGATGAGATGCTCTGGTAGCAGCCTTGCTCTGACCCGATAAGATGCTCTGGAGCAGCCTTGCTCTGACACGATAAGATGCTCTGGTAGCAGCCTTGCTCTGACCTGATGAGATGCTCTGGAGCAGCCTTGCTCTGACACGATAAGATGCTATGGAGCAGCCTTGCTCTGACCCGATGAGATGCTCTGGAGCAGCCTTGCTCTGACACGATAAGATGCTATGGAGCAGCCTTGCTCTGACCCGATGAGATGCTCTGGTAGCAGCCTTGCTCTGACACGATAGGATGCTCTGGTAGCAGCCTTGCTCTGACCTGATGAGATGCTATGGTAGCAGCCTTGCTCTGACACGATAAGATGCTCTGGAGCAGCCTTGCTCTGACACGATGAGATGCTCTGGAGCAGCCTTGCTCTGACCCGATAAGATGCTCTGGTAGCAGCCTTGCTCTGACCCGATGAGATGCTATGGAGCAGCCTTGCTCTGACCCGATAAGATGCTATGGTAGCAGCCTTGCTCTGACCCGATAAGATGCTCTGGTAGCAGCCTTGCTCTGACCCGATGAGATGCTATGGAGCAGCCTTGCTCTGACCCGATAAGATGCTATGGTAGCAGCCTTGCTCTGACCCGATGAGATGCTCTGGTAGCAGCCTTGCTCTGACCCGATAAGATGCTCTGGTAGCAGCCTTGCTCTGACCCGATGAGATGCTCTGCTAGCAGCCTTGCTCCGACCCGATAAGATGCTCTGGTAGCAGCCTTGCTCTGACCCGATGAGATGCTATGGAGCAGCCTTGCTCTGACCCGATAAGATGCTCTGGAGCAGCCTTGCTCTGACACGATAAGATGCTCTGGAGCAGCCTTGCTCTGACACGATAAGATGCTATGGAGCAGCCTTGCTCTGACCCGATGAGATGCTCTGGTAGCAGCCTTGCTCTGACCTGATGAGATGCTATGGTAGCAGCCTTGCTCTAGCACGATACGATGCTATGGTAGCAGCCTTGCTCTGACACGATGAGATGCTCTGGTAGCAGCCTTGCTCTGACACGATAAGATGCTATGGAGCAGCCTTGCTCTAGCACGATACGATGCTATGGTAGCAGCCTTGCTCTGACCCGATAAGATGCTCTGGTAGCAGCCTTGCTCTGACACGATAAGATGCTCTGGTAGCAGCCTTGCTCTGACCCAATGAGATGCTCTGGTAGCAGCCTTGCTCTGACCTGATGAGATGCTATGGTAGCAGCCTTGCTCTGGCACGATACGATGCTATGGTAGCAGCCTTGCTCTGACCCGATAAGATGCTCTGGTAGCAGCCTTGCTCTGACCCGATAAGATGCTCTGGTAGCAGCCTTGCTCTGACACGATAAGATGCTCTGGTAGCAGCCTTGCTCTGACCCGATAAGATGCTCTGGTAGCAGCCTTGCTCTGACCCGATAAGATGCTCTGGTAGCAGCCTTGCTCTGACCCGATAAGATGCTCTGGTAGCAGCCTTGCTCTGACCCGATAAGATGCTATGGAGCAGCCTTGCTCTGACCCGATAAGATGCTCTGGTAGCAGCCTTGCTCTGACCCGATAAGATGCTCTGGTAGCAGCCTTGCTCTGCCCCGATGAGATGCTATGGAGCAGCCTTGCTCTGACCCGATAAGATGCTCTGGAGCAGCCTTGCTCTGACACGATAAGATGCTCTGGAGCAGCCTTGCTCTGACACGATAAGATGCTATGGAGCAGCCTTGCTCTGACCCGATGAGATGCTCTGGTAGCAGCCTTGCTCTGGCACGATAAGATGCTCTGGAGCAGCCTTGCTCTGACACGATAAGATGCTCTGGAGCAGCCTTGCTCTGACCCGATAAGATGCTCTGGAGCAGCCTTGCTCTGACACGATGAGATGCTCTGGTAGCAGCCTTGCTCTGACACTATACGATGCTATGGTAGCAGCCTTGCTCTGACCCGATAAGATGCTCTGGAGCAGCCTTGCTCTGACACGATAAGATGCTCTGGTAGCAGCCTTGCTCTGACACGATAGGATGCTCTGGTAGCAGCCTTGCTCTGACACGATAAGATGCTATGGAGCAGCCTTGCTCTGACCTGATGAGATGCTATGGTAGCAGCCTTGCTCTGGCACGATAAGATGCTCTGGAGCAGCCTTGCTCTGACACGATAAGATGCTCTGGAGCAGCCTTGCTCTGACACGATACGATGCTATGGTAGCAGCCTTGCTCTGACACGATGAGATGCTCTGGTAGCAGCCTTGCTCTGACACGATACGATGCTCTGGTAGCAGCCTTGCTCTGACCCGATAAGATGCTCTGGAGCAGCCTTGCTCTGACACGATAAGATGCTCTGGTAGCAGCCTTGCTCTGACACGATGAGATGCTCTGGAGCAGCCTTGCTCTGACACGATACGATGCTATGGTAGCAGCCTTGCTCTGACCCGATAAGATGCTCTTGAGCAGCCTTGCTCTGACACGATAAGATGCTCTGGTAGCAGCCTTGCTCTGACACGATAGGATGCTCTGGTAGCAGCCTTGCTCTGACACGATAAGATGCTATGGAGCAGCCTTGCTCTGACACGATACGATGCTCTGGTAGCAGCCTTGCTCTGACCCGATAAGATGCTCTGGAGCAGCCTTGCTCTGACACGATGAGATGCTCTGGTAGCAGCCTTGCTCTGACCCGATGAGATGCTCTGGTAGCAGCCTTGCTCTGACCCGATAAGATGCTCTGGTAGCAGCCTTGCTCTGACACGATAAGATGCTCTGGTAGCAGCCTTGCTCTGACCCGATAAGATGCTCTGGAGCAGCCTTGCTCTGACACGATGAGATGCTCTGGTAGCAGCCTTGCTCTGACACGATAAGATGCTCTGGTAGCAGCCTTGCTCTGACCCGATAAGATGCTCTGGAGCAGCCTTGCTCTGACACGATGAGATGCTCTGGTAGCAGCCTTGCTCTGACCCGATGAGATGCTATGGTAGCAGCCTTGCTCTGACCCGATAAGATGCTATGGTAGCAGCCTTGCTCTGACCCGATAAGATGCTCTGGAGCAGCCTTGCTCTGACACGATGAGATGCTCTGGTAGCAGCCTTGCTCTGACCCGATACGATGCTATGGTAGCAGCCTTGCTCTGACCCGATAAGATGCTATGGTAGCAGCCTTGCTCTGACACGATAAGATGCTCTGGAGCAGCCTTGCTCTGACCCGATAAGATGCTCTGGTAGCAGCCTTGCTCTGACACGATAAGATGCTATGGTAGCAGCCTTGCTCTGACCCGATAAGATGCTATGGTAGCAGCCTTGCTCTGACACGATAAGATGCTATGGTAGCAGCCTTGCTCTGACACGATACGATGCTATGGCAGCAGCCTTGCTCTGACACGATACGATGCTATGGCAGCAGCCTTGCTCTGACACGATACGATGCTATGGTAGCAGCCTTGCTCTGACACGATACGATGCTATGGCAGCAGCCTTGCTCTGACACGATACGATGCTATGGCAGCAGCCTTGCTCTGACACGATACGATGCTATGGCAGCAGCCTTGCTCTGACACGATACGATGCTATGGCAGCAGCCTTGCTCTGACACGATACGATGCTATGGTAGCAGCCTTGCTCTTGTTGTTGGGCCTGGTGAAAATGGACTGCTGTGCATTTAGCTGTCCTTTCAGGCCCCTCCCCTTTTGGAGCGTAGGGCAGAATTAGGAGGGAATTCCGTCTCGTAGCGTTTGTGCACTGTTTTCAAATGCCGCTCCTAAATTACCCTTCTTCGATAAAGCCACGCTCGCATTGCAGATGAGAGACAGATGAGAGACAGATGAGACCGATGGACTTTGAATTGGAATAGATAAAAGTAATCATCCTCCCACTCGGAGTGAAAATTATATATTTTGGGCTTTTTTGCTTCTGCCATTGCGGTCTTGTGTGTGTGCGGACTGTCACTCCTGTTGACACGGACAACGTTAGCGAACTAGTGCACGGCCCACTGCCCACCAGCCACGCCCCGACACATAGGGTCACGCCGGCCAATCACAAAGCTTTGATGCGTTCAAGTGCAATATTCTGGCACAGGAAGATTATGTTATAGGACATTAACGATAAAACAGAATATTGTTGTTCTATTTTTAGACACATCTCGCGATCGACTGGGAATCTCCCCGCAATCGACCGGTCGATAGCGATCGACTGGTTGGGCACCCCTGCTCTACATCAACAAAAACATGTTCTGTTTTTTACTGATCACATTGGGTGTCAGCGTAATCGTGTTGTATTTCATTTTTTTAAATTTGTGTGTTTTTGTATTGTTCCTGCCTTACTCATAAGGTACGCATTATAATTAAAAGTCCACCTTTGAATGCTTTGCAGGTATTTCTGCAGAGTGTCAGATAACATCAAGATACACTAATATTATAAGTATTATACTATTTGCATAATTCAATTCCAGTGGGGATTAAGAAATACATTTTCAAACTCATGTAGTCCAAACGTTTCCAATAATTCCCAAATGCAACACGTTGTTATGGGTCATTACCATGGTTATTACACAGCTTAGTTAAATACTCGATTCTGATTGGTCAATTTGGTCAGTTTATTAAGACCGATTTTGAAATAATTGGTCATTTTCTATTTCATTCTTTCACTTATTTATAAGATAAGAATTACTTTATGAATCCCAAACTCTTTTTGATAAAAATGCTATTTGAACATGCCCCCTGTCCTGCAGTACACCTTCTACACCTCTGGGGACACTGGTTGGCCTGCATGGTCAGCATACAAAAACATTTCCGTGGCGCTGGGCAATATTGTGTATTTGAAAGTGGATATATTCCCGCCATTGTGCCGAAAACTTTTCATTCTCTGGGCAATATCCGCATATAAAATACAACACAAGGCATAATAACAAATAAATGTACAATGTAAAGAGGTGAATTGTTGTACAGTTATTATTTAACTTGATCTTAAAAACCCCGGATGACTTCAACAATGAAAAGAAGAGACAACGTGAAGGTGTCATGTTGTGCTCGGCATACATTGATGGCCCCGGCCTAAAACATGGACTTCAGGCGATCTGGAAGAAGCATTTGATAAGATGTCGAGGAAAGGGTGAGCACAGTGTTTTGAGTGTTTACAAATCTTTATAAACCCACTATTGATGCTATTGCACATGCATGAAGTTATATCTTTATGTCTGACACAGAGATGGAGTACTCAGTCCTGGACTCGGACTCGAGTCTGACTCTAGTGCTGATTCACTCGGACTTGCGCATTGATTGACACGACTCGGACTTGGACTTGTGAATTCTCGTGCACATGACTTGGACTCGGACTCGAGCAAGTTTTCTCTGGAGTCTGATGTCCTCTATCCCTGCGTGTGCACCTGCGAGGCGAGTTCACGTGAGTACGAGTGAGACGGAGAGAGAAGAGGGTCAAAAGTGGTTGAAAAAGAATAATGCTGATTTTAAGTCCAATTGGATTATGATTTGTCAGAGGTGTTTTTTTTGTATTGCTTCTGTTTTGGGACGAGCACCACCTACTGATGGGGAATGGATGATTTTTGTTATGTTTCTCCCCGCTATTCCAGTCTAAAGATGTCTAGAGACACCCCCCGCATCTTGCTGTATGCTTTCACACATTCTGCTTCAACATTGGAAAAGAGCAGGAAGCAGAATGAGGTCATTTTGCATTCTAAGTAGCCATGTGCTTTCTGGGGATCAATCTTTATTGGTAAACCATTCAACCGGTAAAAGTTCCTTCAAAATAAGAGTCCCAATCTTATTACTATCAAAATAAAAGTGCAAAACGAAAACTTTACCATAGGAAAATATTGGCATACAAATATCACTTCTCTAAAAGGTAACTCATTTTAAATATAGTTAGCCATATTATAGGTAATTTACAATAATAATATTAATAATAAGCTTTATATTTGTATAGCACCTATTACAAGAATTGTAGCCAAACTGGCTTCACAGCAGTTCAATAGACAGATTAGTATAACATGACAGGATGAAAGCAATGTGGAGGAGCAGCTATTTCAACACATATATCCACGAAGATTAATACATGAAGACTTGTGACCCGGACTTGACTTGGACTCTTCTTAGGTGACTCGGACTTGGACTCTATTAGTAATGTTATTAGTAATGTTAAGTTATTGTTTTTGTATTTAAAATATATATAACGTATATATTTTAAAACAGTTTCCTGATGTCTGTTTTTACATCCTGTTTTTGTGTTTCCCTCAAGTAAATGACCTGATTCTGTTTACCTGGTGCACGTGTGTGTTTCTTACCCTCCCAGCTGTTTCTTGTCCTTGTGATGAATTGGTCTGTATAAGAGCCTGTCTGCTTCAGCGTTTCTCAGTTCGTCGTAGTTCCAGCCTATGTCTTGCCCTGCGTATTCCCTCGTGTTGTTATTGTGGATTCCTGTTTCTCGTGCCTTCCTGGTTTGTTCCTTTATTTTATTTATGTTATATTTTAGACATAATATTTAACATAAATTGAACACATTGAAAATCTTTTTATCCATTACAAATTAATAATATTCAAAACTAATACATCAGAATATAGACTTTAGCAAATACCGTAAGTAAACTATAAAAAATATAATAGCGCATTTTTTTGTCCTCAATATCTGCCTCCCTTGTTTTAATACTGTGTTTGGGTCCTATCTTACAAATGCCCAATCGTGGTACATACCATTTTATTTTCAAAATAAATCAGAATGTCCTGATTTTTTCTGAGTGACTAGATGGGGTGTCCTGCTATCACCCTGGAGTGAGATGAGTCTTTGATACTGGACAGTTTTTGTTTTATTCTCATCTAAACACAGAGGGATGAAAGCTCATATGAGACTTCAAAGGTCTTTTATTTTGAAACTCTAAATCAGAATGTCCTGATTTTTTCTGAGTGACTAGATGGGGTGTCCTGCTATCACCCTGGAGTGAGATGAGTCTTTGATACTGGACAGTTTTTGTTTTATTCTCATCTAAAAACAGAGGGATGATAGCTCATACAATAGATATTTCAAAGGTCTTTTATTTTGAAACTCCTTAAGTTTTACATTCACTCATTTATAATGTGGTAGTTATACGTAGTTTGTTTTAAATACTTATTGATCACATTATATAGTACATATTTCTTAATTTAATATGTTTGGTATGTTATTTTGATGTATATGTTATTGACCGAGTAAGTGCTTTTATTTTGAAGGCAGCGTTTCCAGGACTCTACCATAATAGCTTGGTTTCACTTGACTCACACCGCTGCATTCCTTTGGCTCGAAATTCCATTGGCGGTCAGGAAGTAATTTTCTACAGAGGATCTAGCTGCTGTTACCATTGTGAAAATGCCGGTGTTGTGTAGTTTACGGTTGTTCCAATCGATCAGGCCGAGAGAAAAACAAGAGGTTTTACCGAGTGCCGAAGGTTGTGGTCCATAAAGGTGAGCAATTTAAGAAGCTAACCGAAGAACGCCGGAAAAAATGGCAATGGCAATGCAAACTTTGAATTAGGTTTAAAAAATAGAGTACTAACTTGAGAATCTGCAATAATTGGATCAGAGAACTTGCATGTCTGTAAAAAGGTTGTCAAAAAGATAACTTCACAACAATTCACATTCATATTTGACTATTTTAAATAACTAATTATGCTTGCTACTGCTATATTGTATGCAGATGCAGGATGCCAGACTGATTTAACGATGGAGAACATCGAGAGGATGGAGGATGTTCTGAGACAGAACACAACAGAGCTGGGAGATCTTCGGACAAAGGCACTGGACACAAAGTTCAACCAGGAGTCCTTTGAGAGCAACGAAGAGAAGACAAAGTTTTACACCGGGCTCCCCAACGTCTTAGTTTTACTTCAGGTGTTTCAACTGTGCGAGCCCTACATCACCTGTGGCCCTACATCACCTGTGGCCCTACATCACCTGTGGCCCTACATCACCTGTGGCCCTATGTCTGTGCTCTCCACATTTGAACAGTTCATTTTAGTTTTGCTGAGGCTGAGACTAAATCTCCCTCTGAAAGATTTGGCTTTCAGGTTCAACATCTCTCTCTCCACTGCTTCTAGAATTTGGCATAAGTTAATTGACATACTTCATGAGAGTACAGAATTAATAATTGAGTGGCCAGAGCGACATGTACTTCAAGCTACAATGCCAATGGGATTCAGACAGGCATTTGGATGTAGAGTTGCTGTGATTGTTGACTGTTTGGAAGTTTTTATTGAGAGGCCCTCTAATTTACTAGCTAGAGCACAAACATGGTCCAACTACAAGCATCACCATACTGTTACATTTCTGATTGGTGTTGCTCCCCAAGGCTATGTCACTTACATATCTTGTGCCTGGGGAGGAAGAGTTAGTGATAAACAGATCACAATACAGAGTGGGCTCCTAAAAAACCTGTTACCTGGAGATATTGTCCTAGCAGACCGTGGGTTCGATATTGGTGATAGTGTGGGATGTTACTGTGCTTCACTAAAGATGCCTGCATTCACCAGGGGGAAAAGTCAGCTGTCAGCATACGAGGTGGAAGAGACAAGAACAATAGCTAATGTGCGTATTCATGTCGAAAGAGTCATAGGATTAGTCAGAAGAAAATATCAGATTCTGCAAAGCAGGGCTGTGCCCATAGAGCACATGCTAACAACCAGGGGAGGCACTAGCATTCATTGACAAGATTGGGGTTATTTGCTGTGCCTTGTCTAATCTGTCAGTGTCTGTCGTCCCATTAGAGTAAAGTCATGGCGCTGTAGTCTTGTAAATAAGAAACATGTATTATTCAGTATCATTTAATCTTTTCAGTAAACATCTTTGTGTGTGTTGTAAATTGTGTAGCCCTACTCAATATACAACTTTCATCTACATTCAGGCTTAATTCATTCAACAATATTCTAGAGATGACAATTGGTCTGGTGACGCTCCCATGTATGGCCATTGAGGGTTATTGTAAATGTAAATAAGAAACCATGTATTATTCAGTCTTCTTAGTATCATTTCATCTTTTCAGTAAACATCTTTTTTACAATAGCAATATATCACACAGCCCTACTTCCTCTAGTGAGTGTGCTCAGTGGATATGAAGGTGCTGTAATGCAGGTTAAAGAGCTGCCACTGTGCAAATAGTAATGCAACAAGGAGAGAACCACAGGTGCTGGTAATCACGCCTTCTCTCCCTCCTGATCATCTTGCAACTGAAACTGAGAAATGGAACAGCAGACAGGGAGAGGAGGCTTTTAGTCACCTGATAGTTATGCACTATCATGTTCTTGTGGAAAAAAATGAGCACACCAACTCTTTATGACTTTTACCTTTCCCCTTGTAAGTTGCTGTCCCAACACTTCAGGGAGAACACATAGTCTGAAGAAACTCAACTCTGGGAATGATGTTGTCCCACAGGTCCACATCACGCACAATTCTCTCTACAAAGAGGTCATTTTTAGTCCAGACAACAAAGTCGCAGTAGTCAACGTCAACGACGTGGAGCTGAGCCTGTACTTGATGGTAGTAGGCATGTCTCCTGTCCAGCTTCACAGTGCCCCCATTGACGAGACAGAAGCCCTGTTCTCCAGCACACAGGCGAAGATTGGCCTCCTCTTGTTTGCTGTGTGGGCACTAAAAGTTCAATGAAAAGAAAAGTAATATATTGTACTGTAAATAAGTGTCTGCAGCTCAAAATGTATTGGGAGAGGATCCCCAGACTCAGGATCAGGTCACAATCCCATACTTACCCGCTTTACTGTAGCACAATACTGAACAAATAACTTACCTTTATCTCACAGATACCAGTTCCATGGCAGGTGCACGTGACACATCCGTCTGGCGACGCTCCCATGTATGGCCATTGAGGGTTCAGCCAAAGCCCGCTGTCTTTACAGCTGAAACCCTGGTGGTGCAGACTTTATACTCCTTCATACTGCTTTCGGGCAGTTGCCTCGTATTTGCATCCATACCTGTAATGTATACAACAAGGAACAGAAATAGAACATTGTACATTATAAAACGGACAAGTCAAATCAAGCAATCTGATTGGTTCTTAGCCGTGATATAATCAGCGTATACCACGGGTAGAATTGTAAGTTACTTTTCACAACAAGTCGGTATCCCTCCGCGTCTGAGAAACTGCCTGCAGTTTGCTTTTCAAACTGGAACAAGGAAGCAGCGGAGAAGTAACGGGGCAGACACCCTCCTTTTTACGCAGCGGTCGTGAGCTATTGCTTAATTATGGGTGAATACTCCATTCTGATTGGCTCCCGAATCCCTAATAAATACCTTGTTGCAGCTGTAGAGAACCTGTGTGCCTCTGGGTAGCATATGGACTTGATCAAGGACTTTGATGGCTGTGCAAGACTAGTCTGTAGAACCTGCTTCAGTCTTGAGGCTGTGATCCTTCCTGCTCTTTGGCTAAACCATATTGGTGATAAGCTCTGGTTTCTGGTCTCCTCCTCTACTGCCTGGACCTGTGGCTGTGTCAGCTCTTCCTGTCTGAAGTCCTGGCATGCATTCTGCAACTCTGTTGGGGATAGCTGTAGCATCTCTGGTGTCCTATCCTGAGGTAGTGCTTTAGGTAGCTTGCTCACAGATTTAGGGACACATTCTTTGTAATATGGTTCCCTGGACATCAGTGCAGCACATCTTGGGGAATTTCTGCTCAAAGTCTTGAAAAATTGCATATACCTCTCTGATCCTCGCTCCAATGTTGAACCCTGGACTGTGGGATGCTGACATGTGTGCTTCTCACCTGTCCTTCCAGCAATGGCATCATCCAGTTTTTGCTTTTTGGATTTTGCGGATGAAAAGTCTATCATCGCAACTGGAGCAGCAGGAATCTGCACATGTGAGAGACAGACCAACATGTATGTGAACATACATGTAGGTGCAGTGTAACAATGAGACAGGCAAGGACAGCATGAACAGCTGAATGACCACTGGGGTCTGAATACCTTTTTGACATGTGATGGCATTAGCCACTTGCACTTCTCAGTGGTGCAGGATGCAATCTCTCTCATCTTCACACCTGCTTCCATTGCAAACAGAACTGCTCCAACATGTGAGCAGGATTCTGACAAACTGTATAGACAGAGACATACGAGAATAGCTAGATTGATCGTAAAAGCTAGTAATAGTATAACATGAATATTATAGCAGGCATTATTTTGTCTGAGCTTAAGTGTTGTGTCAAATATGCTTTGGGTTGGGATATTTATTTTATGACTTACCCAGCCATACAGTTACAGTGTGCTGTAACAACCTCTCCATCTTCTTTAGCTACAATCCACGTTTTTAATGGTGTTTCTCCAAATTGAAGCTCCAGTTAACAACTTGCTAGTTAGTAACATACATTTAACAACATCAAGCCATAGCTAGCTAGTCTAGTTCTGTTACGTCCCCAGCTCGTTTCGGGGTAAAAGGGAAGCAACACATAACCAGATGGTCTTGGTAAAGAGGTTGTTTTTCATATTAACCTCAACATAGAGTGATATAAGCAACGTGCAGGCTGTTCAAAGGCTCTGAGCTGTCTATACACAACAGTACACAAAAACGAAGGCCACAGAATATCACAGTCACGAATGAGGACACTTAAGACAGAACTGGTGAGACGTTTCGCACAAGTACAACGCCGTCACCAAAACACAATATATCCTAAGCTAAACACATGCACTCACATCAATAATAACCATAGTACCTACATGTAATCATAACACACATACACACATATATATATATATATATATACACACAGAACACTCACAGGCCAATTAATGCTGAAGGCAAGGCGACAGCTGTAACACTGCCTTACATGAGTCCATGTAGCTAAAGTTAGCTAGCTAGATGTCTCCTAATAATGCTACTTAGAGGTAAGAAGGTATAGGTAGTTAACACTCACCCGGGCAAAAACAAGGCGACATTTGTTTAATGCCTGTTTGGTAACGAGGTCATTCACCCATCCACACACGAAGTAGTTGAAAGCTTCCAGGCTTTTATACGCTTTCATTTGGCTAGCCGTGTAGTAGGAGGTATGAAGGACGAGGTAGCTGGTGATCCATCGCCTCGACAGCGGGCAAATCTGATAAATCACGAGAAAAGTCGCTCTTTTTCAGCCGATACGGATCGTATCCGATGTGTGCTGTGATTTTTTCACGATATCTGCGGCGTGCAGGTTAATTTAATTGTTTGACATAGTCGGTGTCCTCCATGATTCCTGCGTTGATGAATGATTGCGTTTTCACTTCCTGACCTCCACTTGAATTTTGCGCGTCGTAGAAGTCACGTGACTGAAACCAAGCTATGCATAGGATATTCGCGCACCGCAATATCACGTGCAGGCTGGCTTGACTAGGTTTTCCCGAGTGGAGGCTGGCTTGACCGCAGTAGGACGGCGCATATTGGCTTTTTTTGATCAACATGTGATTGTAGTTCGTTTTCAACCTTACCACGGTACTTAGGAGACGTCATTTGTGTCTGAATAACGTTTTGTTCATGAGTTATTGATCCGTGAAATCCGAATCTGCCAATATCGTTCTAACTTTACTCGACTACGTTTCAAACCGTGCATTTTCAGCAGCCGAATCAAGTGCGTTTTGCTAAGGATGACACTGTGCTTAACTGCAAGGGATTGCAGAATATCATCTATAGACTATCTGGATTTAGTTATTGCGTAATAATTATTGTGTTCCCACGAATTACTAATGCGTGGGAACGTAATAACTCATTCGTGGCCACGCATTATTAATTTGTGGCCACGCATTATTAATACGTGGCCACGTATTAATATTTTTCTCACCAATGTCACCAGGGGGGCTCCGTAATTTTGTGGAAAATACCAATTATTCCGAAGATATGTACTCAGCTTTATGTGATTTCCAAAGCTAATGTTGCATGGAAAGCAATTGAGATGTTCACAGCACGCTTGTGAATATTATTACCACTGCCAATTACCATTTATTCTACAGAGGTTGAATATTAATAAACAAACACATGAAGTGGCTGATCTGAACTGAAACAACAACAATTGACAGATGCTTTAAAGAAAAGTAACAGATTTTTCAAACACCAAAATAACCCTCTCTTCTTATTCCCCGCACATTCTTCACCACCAACCCTGCTCTGTGCACTCCACATGGCACTCTCCACTGACTAAACACTAGTGAGTGTACACACTGCCACCAGGGAGCTCTTCTCTTCAAACATGGCGTTTTCGGTACAGCAGAAAAAATGATCACAACACATAAAATATTTGTTGGGGGTTTTTAATTATTATTAAACTGTGAATAATGTATTCACTCAAATAAATACAAAATATAATAAAATAAACATTAAGGTGCAGCATTTTGATGAACTGAAATAATCTATACTAATAATAATCTACTCCTCACCTAAGCAGCCAGCTTGACATTAGGACTTGCTTGCCATTGTATTTATGTTTTTTTAAAGAAAAATGAACTTGTCTACATTGCTTGCCGAAAGGGCAGATCTGCTGGCCACCTGCTGTTCACCTGTCTTTGCCCGTCATCCTTGTACGTAACTGCGAAACCAAAATCTTCCCAAACCGGAGACTTCAATGATGCAGGAGGATCTTCGAGCTCAACTTTATCTGCTTTTGACAGTTCCTCAAACTAAATTTGAACGCATCACTGTGACCAGCTCTCATAGTATGCCTCTCGTCCAATTAAATTACTTGGTCGCTCTATGACGCGTTGAACCCAATGTGAGAAAATTACACTGCATGCTGCGACGCAGCACCTGAGATTACTTCCAAAAAGTTGTTCACATTCTCAATTTGTTATGTTTAACGTTGTATTTGTTTGGTACACTTCGGTACACACGTGTACCGAACCGAAGGGCTTCGGTACGAATATCTTCGGTACGAATACGTATACCATTACACCCTACTTGATAGAGAATTATTTAACTAGTCTCCTTCTATTAATTCAGTTCATGTTTCTGTCTCTGCAGACAGCAGGCATTGGCACAGCACAACAACAGTCGGCAAACAAGTGGAATGACAACAGTGCATTCGAGTCAAACAGAAAAAGAAAAAAAAGGGACAGGACTGAGACAGGACAAATACAGAAAAAACAAAGACAAAATCAAAAACTAAAGGCTCTGAATCTAAATCCATTATCAATAACGAAATGAAAAAGTAAAAGTCAAACAATGTGTATAATGGGAACAAAAACACAAACACATCAAATAAAACATAGCAATTGTTGTCAGTCAGCTGCCCAATAATCACAATCCAACACACCACCACAGTACAGAGACATCCGGCATGTCCAGCTCCAGTATATACCTGTAGAAGGGGTCCCACATCTTGTGGAATTTCCCCAGGGAGCCCCTCACTATGCACCTTATTTCCTCAAGTGGCTGAATTTAGGAGTTCTTTTAACCACAAGGTATGTGAAGGGGATATTACAGACTTCCACATGAGCAATATCAAGCGTCTGGCTAGTAAAGTAATGAAGGCTATGTAGGTTGTCTCCAGAGAAGAGAATCGCAATGTGGGTGGAGTTACACCAAACAGTGCGGTCATAGAATTAGGAGCAATCGACTTTCCAGTGATTTCTGACAGTGATCTAAAGATGTCAGTCCAATAAGAGTGTAAGACCGGACAAGACCAGAACATGTGTGCATGACTCGCCGGTGCTTGGCGACACCTGTCACAAGTTGTGTCCACCTCCTTATATGTTTTAGAGAGTCTGACCTTAGTGAAGTGTGTACGATGCACAACTTTGCACTGAATCAGTCCATGTCTAGCACAACACGACGATTTATGAACGCAAGTGCTTCTTTCCAGAGTTCCTCAGACATCTCCTCCCCAAGATCTATTTCCCAAAGAGATTTAATGGAGTTCAGGGTAAGCAGACGAAGAGAATAAATCTGAGCATAAATCAGTGGCGAGCCGTCAGGGCCCTCTATTTTTTTGTTGTTCAATTTGTCATTAGTTTTACCAAAATAACTTGATTTAATTGTATTTAAAATAATATTTCCAAAGAAATAAATCCTTCGAATCTGCCTGTTCAGTTTCTGTTGGAATGTGAAGGGTTAAATGCCGTCTCTGCGAGTTACTGTGAAGACGGGAGAGCTTGTTGGTCCCTCTCTACATTCACAGAGGGCCCGCTGTAGTAACTCAATAAGAGAGTAATGTCAAATGACAGTACAATTGACCTATCATATCTTCCCTCTAAATGGGCGGGCTTTATTTTCGCGGACTTTATGACAAGTCACTGCACAAGTGGTGCAGTGACGCGTCCTAAAACCTGGAAGTAAGCTTCGCTCGGATTCCCTCCACAGAAAGCAATGGGATTTCTCCAGAGGATTTTGGAAAATACCTGGAAATAAGGTCTGTGGAAAACGAACCTGTTAGATAAATGCACGTTTTGTTCAGACGGATAATATCCACATGTCTACCCTACTTTTATTATTTTCGAATCATAAATCTAATCGATAGATTTATGATCGATAGATTTATGATTAGCATAAGTTTGTTCATGATGGCTCTTCAGTGATAGTGATGACATATTTTGCAAAATTATTAACCGAGTCATTTTCAAGATTGAGTTCCAATGATAAACTGGAGTGGCAAAGGATCAGCTGCATGACCCGCCATCAAGTGCTTCATCCAAAAGGACAGGAGGATGGACTTTGTGTTTAAGTGATTTGATCATCAAAGGTAGACCTAAGTCATTTTCAATGTGGGTCGCCGTGCCGACTTAATTCATTTGTAATTGTTACTTGGCTGTGTGTGCCCTGTCATGATAGGTGTTTATATAAATGGTGTTGTTTTGTGTGGTAGAGGGTCGCTGTCATTGATGCGTTTTGCACCCCGGGCCGCTGTTTTGATATTCCGCTGAAGTATACGGTGTGACGTAATATCTCTTCTTTTTTTTCTCTAGGGAAGGGGGTGGAGGGGGGCAGAGGGCCTAGGTATAAAAGTCACGGCTCGCCACTGGCATAAATACACGTCATCATTCCCTTCAGAGTAGGTAACGGCCTAAGGAGTGTGTCTAACGGCGAATCAGTTGGGTGAATAGGAAACTGAGGAAATCTATTGCTAACAAAACTGCAAATCTGTAGATATCTGAATAAATGTTGCCTGGGTAGTGCAAATGTATCAGATAGCTGTTGGAAAGACGCAAATGTGTTGTCAATATTAAGGTCTTTGAATGATTTAATGCCTTGGTTAGACCAAATAGTAAATGCGCCATCTACTAAAGATGGAGGAAAAACATGATTTGCAGTTATAGGGGCTAATGTAGAGTATGTTTGGAGACCAAAGAAACGTTTGAACTGATTCCAAATGTTCAAGGATGTTTTGACAATTACATTTTTAGTATAAGCAGAGGAGGGGCTCTTAATGGGAAAGTGAGCCAATGCCGAGAGAGATTCTGGACTACAGGAAGCAGCCTCCATTTCAAGCCAAACAGGAGGAGAGTGCTGTGAGTCAGACTGCAGCCAGGACTGTATTATTCTCAGATTTGTAGCCCAATAATAGAACCTCAAATTCGGTTTTGGCCTTTGGTCTCTGTACAAATTGCTTGCGTATCCTTGGGGTTTTCTTGTTCCAAATAAAGTTCGAAATAATAGTGTCAGTTTTACGAAATAATGTTTGAGGGAGGAAAATGGGCACACATTGAAATAAATATAGAAATGTGAGGAGTGTATTCATCTTGATGGAATTAATTCAGGCAACCAGAGACAGATTTAACACTGTTAAACTAACTGCGAAGTCTTCCTGTACGCGGGACAAAAGGGGGCCAAAAATTAGCTTTATAAAGATCTTTAAACGTATCAGTCACCTGGATCCCGAGGTAAGTGAAGCTGTGTAGTGCAGTTTTAAATGGTAGACTATGTAGAGGGAACTCACGTTCCGCTCTATTTAAAGGGAACAATTCGCTTTTACTTAAATTTAGTTTATAATCGGATATAGCCCCAAATGAACTAAGGATAGAGAGAGCTGCAGGGACAGACAGAGAAATCAGAGACATAAAGAAGAAGGTCATCCGCATAAAGAGAAGCTCTCTGTTCTACCCTATTTCTGAAAATACCTCTAATGCGGGGGTCACAACGAAGAGTGATGGAGAGGGGCTCAATAGCTAAGGCAAATAAGAGAGGGCTCAAGGGACAACCCTGCCTGGTGGAGCGGTGGAGAGGGAGATATTCAGAATGGGTATTATTCGTCCTCTCTGAAGCTAGGGGAGAGGAGTACAATAGCTTCACCCATGAGGTAAAGTTCTTTCCAAAGCCACATTTCTCCAAGGTGTGAAAAAGATACCTCCACTCCACACGATCAAAGGCCTTTTCTGCATCTAAAGATATCACAGCTTCAGGTACAGAATTTGCGGAAGGCTGGTAGATTGTGTTAAAAAGTCGTCTTAAGTTAAAAAAAGAATGCCTATTTTTAATGAAGCCGGTTTGATAGGGAGAGATAATGGTTGGTAACACGGTTTCCAAACGTAGAGCGAGCATTTTAGACAGTCATTTCAAATCCACATTTAACAAGCTGATTAGTCGATAGGAGGAGCATGCAAGGGGATCTTCATTCTTTTTTTTAAATGAGGGAGATAGAGGCCTGATTAGGTGTTGGGGGCAAATTAGTAGAGTTAAATGATTCACTAAACATATCTATCAAAACAGGGGCTAATTTCTATTGAAACTTCCTGTAAAATTCTAGTGGATAACCGTCCGGCCCCGGAGATTTTTACGCCTTGCATCGATGTAATAGCAACGGAAAGTTCAGCAGCTGTTACTGGCTTCTCCAAATCTTCAGTCATATCAGGATGTACCAAAGGAACTTAGAGGGTGGCAACATTTGTTTCCAAATCCTGCATGTCCGAACCGGTTTTAGATGTGTATAACGAAGTATAATAGTCTCTAAACTCATCATTAATTATTTGGGGATCGATCGTGGTATCCGAGGATCCTGGGAATCTGGTGAGAGGCAACATTCTGTCGTAATTGATGGGCCAGTAATCGGCCAGCTTTGTCACCCTGTTCGTAATAATTACTTCTGGTTCAGCAGCCTGGTAAACGTATTGAATTCCGATTGAAGAGTGAAGTGTTCCTTATACACATCTGGAGTTGGTGAAACGGAATAGAGGTCATCCAGCTGAGCAATGCGCCTCGTTAGTTCAGTTAATCTTTCCCTTTTCTGTTTCCTCTCATGGCTTACATAGGAAATTATTTGCCCTCTAATATAAGCTTTCAATGTCTCCCACAAACACAGATGCAGAAATGTCCGGAGTCTTGTTAATACTAAGAAATATTTAAATTTGGTTGGAAATCAGCTCTGTAAAATGTTCATCCGAAAGCAAACGCGTGTTTAACCGGTACCGGGGCCCTCCTGCAATATCTTGCAGGAAACAGTGTCAGAGGGCATGTTCATTTAATAAACTATGAATGTTATATATCTATGTAACGGGAAGAAACTCATCTAACTGATTATTTTATTATTTATTATTTAATTTTCTTTTCAAAAAAAACCCCACAATGCTAACGCTGAGCCTCTGAATTAGCAACGAGCGAAAAATGCTACCAGATGACTGCACCGAAATTCACTCACAAAACCTTATTATTTATCTTTGCTGCACATCCAACCCATTGTTTCACATCGTGAGGGGACACAGAATCAAGGGGTACCCTCATTATCACTCAATTATACGAACTCTCTGAGATAATAAGAAGAACAGACATCAAAACATATGGCGCTAGGTAGCTAAAAACGCTAACATGGCTCATCTGTGTGTCAAAAGTGGTCTTCAATGGCATTAAAACAATAAAAACGCTGCTGAAGTTAATCCATAGGTTAATCCAATGTGTCTGTGTCCCTTTGAATGATTTCTGATAATCCATAAGCAATAATCCTGCTTTTCAGTTTTCAGATGTCAGATTTAGCACACCAGGCGCGTGCAGCAACACTATCCAGATTGATCCCCAAGATTAAATCTACTTTAGGTGAAGTTTCCTCAGACCCGACAGAGATCAATAAGATATTTTGTTCTTTCTACACTAACCTCTATTCCTCCCAATGTCCTCCGGATGTTTGGGATGGAGATAATCCTCTATATAGGATAGTTTTCCCCAAAATAAATGAGGATTTGAGTAAGGAGCTGGGAAGTCCGATCTCTATCAAGGAAGTACAGGAGGCAATTATGTCACTTCAGAACGGTAAAACTCCAGGCCCTGACGGGTTTTCTGTTGAATTTTTTAAGTTACTCCCTGGCACAATTGCACCAGCCCTCCAGAAAATGTATAATGAGTCTTTTGCTGAGGGCCGCCTGCCTCCCACCCTGTCGGAGGCCTCCATTTCTCTTCTGCTTAAGAGTGATAAAGACCCTCTTATGTGTGGTAGCTATAGGCCCATCTCCCTCTTAAATGTTGACCTAAAGATCCTGTCAAAGATCCTAGCCCAACGCCTACAACGGGTCCTACCAAGTATAATATCTACTGATCAAACAGGTTTCATGCTTGGAAGTCACGTTTCATAACACAAGGAGGCTCTTGAATATCATTGGCTTATCTAGTTCATGCAGTCCGGAATTGATTATTTCACTAGATGCGGAGAAGGCCTTCGAGAGGGTGGAATGGAGCTTCCTTTTTTTTGTGTTGCAGAAATTTGGTTTCAATTCAGAATTTATATCTTGGGTCAAATTGCTTTATGCCTGCCCAGTCGCCTCAGTCCACACAAACGGTCTCCAGTCTGCCCCATTTCCCCTTTATCGAGGTACCAGACATGGCTGCCCTCTCTCCCCCCTCTTATTTGGCCTATTTAGCTATTGAGCCTTTAGCAATCTGGCTGCGTCAGGAGGGTGAGTTTGAGGGCATCACCAGAGCAGGGAAAGTTCATACATTATCGTTATACGCAGACGACCTCCTTTTATACATGTCTAATCCAGCTGCCTCTCTTCCCGTGGTTCTAGATATCCTCGACAAATGTGGGTCCTATTCAGGCTATAAACTTAACCTCCACAAGAGCGAAGTTTTCCCCATCAATTCTACAGCTAAAAGTATACCCCCAGCTTTTTTCCCTATCAAATATTCTACAGACGGGTTTAAATATTTGGGGGTGCATATTACTGACTCAATTGATCGCCTTTTCTCAAAAAATGTCTCTCCTCTCCTTGAGAGGTGTAAACTGGACTTTGTCAGATGGTCTGCACTCCCATTATCCCTAGTGGGTCGTGTTAATTTGGTTAAAATGGTTGTTTTACCCAAGTTTCTATATCTTTTCTCACATATCCCCATCCTTATTAAGTATTTTTTCAAATTGCTCGATCAACTAATAAGCTCTTTCCTCTGAGGCAAAAAAATCCACGCATCAGAAGATCAGTGCTACAGCTCCCAAGGGCTCTTGGAGGCTTGGCATTGCCCAATCTCCTACACTATTACTGGTCCTGTAATATTCATAAACTTTTATACTGGTTTAACAATGCTGCAGACGGCTTACGCCCCACGTGGGTGGATATGGAACTTGCATCGTCTAAACTCTCTCTTCACTCCCTGGTTTGCTCCCAACTCCCTCTGTCTACCTCCAACTTCACCTCAAATCCAGTGGTAACTAACACCATTAGAATTTGGATTCAATTTAGGAAGAGCCTAGGCCTCCATAGGGCCTCAGATCTCTCCCCCATTGTAAATAACCACCTATTCCTGCCCTCTTGCACCAATATGGCCTTTCGGACTTGGTTTGACAAAGGGTTAATCAAATTTAGGGACCTCTACAACCAGGGGACTTTTATGTCCTTCCCTGAGCTCACGAAGAAATTCGACCTGCTTAGAACCCACCTATTTCGTTTTTTTCAGACGAGGCATTTTGTCCAGAATCAGAACCCCAAATTCCTGAGTCGTCCCCCAGAAACCCTGGTTGACTTGTTAGTGGTGCTTGATCCTGAACAAAAGCGGCTAATTTCGAGCATTTACAGTCTTATTAGTTCTGCTATTGACAGCCCAGCGACCGGCCCCAGGGATTCTTGGGAGCAGGAGCTTGAAATCACACTGCCCGATGATTATTGGCAACAAGTTTTACGGTTGGTTCACTCCTCTTCAATCTGTGCAAGGCACGGCCTCCTACAGTGTAAAGTTGTGCACAAAGTTCACTACACTAACTTGAGGCTATCTCGGATTTACCCCAATGTAACTGACTCTTGTAATAGGTGCAAACAATCCCCAGCCAACCATTCCCATATGTTCTGTCTCTGCCCTAGGCTCACCACATTCTGGTCCGATGTCGTCAAAACTCTTAGCACAGCATATAATACTACTATCCTTTCAGATCCTCTCTTGGTCTTGTTTGGTGCCCCCCTGCAGCCTGTCACCTCTAAAGTTATACAGACTGTTCTAGCCTTTGCCACCCTGTTAGCCAGGCGACTTATACTCCTCAATTGGAAACACGCTCAACCTCCATCTCATAGTAGGTGGGTGAAAGAAATGTTACTGTCCATTAGACTCGAAAAGCTTAGGTTTTCCCTCAACTGCTCTTTAAGTTCTTTTGAAAAAACGTGGAGACCTTTCTTAAATCATATTGAATCTCTGACATCCCTGCCTGACTGTGACGACTGATAGTAGATTTCATCGCTATGGATATGAGACCATTTACATAGTCGAAGGCTTCAGAAAATTAATGAAGAAGATGGAGCCCGACTACACTGTCCCCAAACGCTCCAGTATTTTAGATGCCATGTCTCTGAAGAACAGCGATCACTGAGACCAAATTGTAACTCATCGAAAACTTTTTACTGCTCCGGCTCACTTCAGATCAAACTTGGCTGTTTGTGGCCCCTGAACTAAAATGTGTTTGACACCCCTCTCTAGATGATAGGAAAGGAGCTTCAATGCTTCCTTTGTTATCTCCTTTAGGAAAGGATACACTGGACGTAAGCAACCATTCACTTCCTTCTTTTATTTTAAGCCAAACATTTATGAAGCCTACATGAAACAACATAAGAAGGCACGGGGCAAAATATCTTTCAGTAGTCCGTCTCTAAGTTAGATTACCCAAGTCAGACGCCAACCAATCACATCCTCCATCGCATCATAAATATGTCACCTAGGTTTGTTTTTTCCTAAATCACATTTTTCCTTATCCCCACAAGGCCTTTTCAGTGAAAATACATAGGACCTAATTTTTTGGATAATTCGACCGCAGCCCAAGCATGTGTTGTATATTGACTTTATTTGTTGTAGAAGTGTGTTTTTCATTCTTGAGGAATTGATTGTTCATTTCATGTTTGTCTTAATGATTGAGTTTATGTCCTTATAGTGTGTGAATGTGTGTTTGACTCATACTTGCCAACCCTCCCGGTTTTCGGGGGAGACTCCCGATTTCATAGCCCTCTCCCGGTTTCCTCCCGGGGTCATATTTCTCCCGATTTCTGACAAAATCTGATTTACTCAGGACTGTTTCCACTCAGACTTTAATACAGCGACACCATTGTTTGGTTTCCATGGTAGCTCGTCTCTTTAGTAGCGTGCGCAATTGAAAGTCTGAGAGGGTGACGAAGATAGTCACAGAAAACAGAACAACCCAATCGACAACTCGACCCTCTGCTCACTCCTTTCCTGTAAAATAGAGGTCCAGCCCACACATATGCTCCATCAAGGATGGTGCTACAGGCCGCAAGGCAGTGCACTTACAACTACAATAAGCATGTTAACGTCAATCTAATACAGCTCCGGCGATCCACTAGCACCCCCCCCTCACGGTGGTTTTGAAATGCTCCCGATTTCCGAGGTCTCAAGGTATGTAAGGTAAGTATGGTTTGACTGTTGTTGTGGCTTCCTTCCTTTGTTTCCATCAAGCCGCTAGATGCCCTAAACACACTCAAAAATACTGAAACGTTGACTTGAATTAAATGTATTATTTAAACAAATTACACATAACTGTATTAGGTTGGTTGAAATCAATTATATTAAGTTGAACCTAATATATATTTTTTAAAAGACCGGCTCTAAACTGTATTCGGTTCCCCAGAAACATGCTTTGGTGCAGGTAAATGTAAAACGGTGTAAAGTACCTACAAAGGATCAGGGCAGCTTAACCTATTCTCCCCCATGCCCTCCTGTGATGTGAGTCCAGTACCTGCAGGTCCAGAGCGGTGAGCTGCTTCCCCTTCTCTCCTGAGTTGCGTTTGAACTCCTCGAGGGTCCAGGAGGGCAGGCCCCTCGGACCCTCTGACAGGCTGCTGATCCTCAGGTCCGTGTACAGGGGGCTGCCTTTCACATGGGTCTTGATGGAGGGGGTGAAGGGGTGCGGAGAGAAGACCTGTTCGCTCAGGTAGGACTCCTTCGGTGGTTTAGACGGGCGGTGGGCCTGGGGGAACTCGTACTGACCCTCTCGCTCTGCCTGGGGAAGGAGAGGACAAGAGAAGAGAATTCAGCCTGCTGAGCTTCTGCTGTAGGAGAACTAGTCTGTCATTTGCCTTTTTTTAGGGTATTACTCATTGTAGTTCATCCTAAATAACAGAACAGAGGGTCTAACGTCACCAGATCGCTGATGTAATTTATGCCTGGCAGAGAAGAATAAAAAGACTAATGAGCAGAAGAAACAAAGAGGAAGCGTGCTTTCCTAACCTGCCTGCGTATGGGGGTTATTCCCTATCTTTATTCAAGAACATGGTCTTTACATTTTAGAGCATAATTTATTGATTTCATGTTCAGATTATGTATTTCTTTCCCTCAAACGGCTGTCCTCACACTCAAATAGTTCCTGCTTGCTCTGCTTCTGCTCAAACTGTACGCTTGCACTCAGATGTATTGCTGCTTACAGATTTCCCATGTTCCAGTTTAAAACCTTCTCCTCGCACTCAGGCTGTTTCTGTGCACTTGTCAAATGTCTGCTCTCAGACTTATGCTCTGCGCTTGGATTTCTTGTGCAACAACCCTGTCAAAATCCCTCAACCAATAGGAGGCCAAGTGTCCTTGCGGGTGCGTTCGCTTTACTTATTAGAACGTCCTGTAAGGGCGGTAACCCCTAGATTCCACCGGGTCCGGCTGCGACGCGTTGCGGCTGCGCTGCGGTGTTCGACAAGATCGCGCCCACTCTATTCAATGGGTGCTATTCCACCAGACGCGCCGCGTTACGTCCCAGAAGCGTCTCGCCGCTGGGACCCGGTGGAATCTAGGGGTCACCCCTAGATTCCACCGGGTCCGTCTGCGTCGCGTCTGCGCCGCGGTTTTGGTCCGGCGTCACACCCTACCGGGCGCGTTTCAGAAGCAGAGCGTCTTGCCTGCCGGCTCGCAGTTTTTGTTGATTTGGGCATATTTCCTGGACAGGCTACTTTGTACAGACAAAGTTAATAATAATTGTAATATTCCAGTTGTAGACAACATGAATCAAAGGTGTGTTGCTGTATTTTAGTGGTAAAACAATTCATTCATTATCATAATTATTCTATAAATATAATTTACACAGTGCCTGTAAACCGGAGGAGAACGCTGGCATTTCTCCTCCAGACTACGCAGGGATAGGGTCTGCAAATTAGTTTATTTGGGGGATGGGCCAGATGCTGTCATCGGTCCACTTCCTGCCCGCCGCCTCTGCAACGCGTCGGGTCGAAAAATAAACTTGAATCCTATTAATCATTTAAATTGTACTCAAGGTATATAAGTGAGCGTTGTTAGTATATATGAATGGGTAAATTCTACCTACACTACCTAATTTCTGACAGTACCAACTGAAACACAAACAATCTGGGTAAAATCTACTTGAAGACATTAGGCCCACACTGCCCCTTTGCGCATGCGTCTGCGGTGATTCTTGGCTGCAGGCCAGAGGAACGGTTCTCTTTCGCGCCTCCCTCCTCCTGGTGTGTGGAAATGTTGGAAGGTAAGATATTACTGTCTATCATGTCCTACATATACATTTTCACGTTTTTTTAAGTTCATCACAAGACTTGTTGTCTGCTTGCTTCACTGTTGGACAAGGAATTTAAGTTTGTTCTCATCTATTACTCACTGGAAGTCGGTCAATGATGCTAGATAGCTGTAGCTAACATCGGAGCTAAGAGTAAAGCACTATGATGTTTAGCTCCATATTGTTAATAATTGTTTTTACAGCAATAATGTGCATGTTAACAGCATGCCGTCTGAAATGAGTTAAGCGTCACGGCGACAGTTGTATGTTAATGTAAGCTAACCAGCCAAGTTGTGTTTCACGTTAGCATCGTGCATGCTTAGCAGAGAAGGCTAGTTTGCTAGCTAAGTACTGTTAGAAATGAAAATCAATGTTTAATAGCATAATGTAGCTTAAACATACCGTCAGTTTAAATGTCATTTTATTCTGGAAAAACCGGAAGTTCTCAATACCAAGCTTTTATTCTGAAAATCCTTCATGACGACATCCGGGACTACCGTCCATTAGTATCATTAAAGTGGCTATTGACGCCGTTAACATGTATTACATATAAAGTTATGAAAGAGATAAGGAGGAGAAAAGGCATGTGGAAGTAAGCAATGAATGTAAAATGTCGAAATCCTCTGTTTAATGCGATATCAGACACAGAAGAATGAGGGGGGAAGTCCCCTACGTCACTACAGCTAACAGAGAGGAGGAGCGAACAGCCAGCAAGCGGGAAAGACAAGGCTTGTGAGCTCTCTTCTGCACGGCCAGTACCTGGGAGAGGAAGCTGCAGCCTTTCTCTCCAGACTGAACAATATCCTGTTTGTAACATTACTGCGCTTTTTATTAATTAAAGTACCAATTTTGAACCTTCTCAGAGACTCCATTTAGTCTCCCTTTTAAGCTTCTCCTGGACGCGAGAAAAACGATCACGGTTTACAATCTGGTGACCCGCTGACGTGATCTTCGTTGAACCGGGAGAGACTACAACCAGCTGTTTTCCGGAGACGCGGCATCCGTTCAGACACACAACGAGCTCGTATCAACTCGGTAAGGAGAAGCCTGTTATATCGAATTCTTCAATAGTTTATGAAGGACAACCATAGGTCTGTGTGTCTGACGGCGCCAGCGGATCCTGAAAATAGCTGTGCATTTAATGTTAAAACAACCAAATGTATAACAATAAGAATGATATACCTTGGGGCGTTGCTTTGTCACAAGCAGGGTGAGTTCAAATTTCTTCTTTTTCTTACATTTAACCCTGCATGCTATTCATTTGTGTGTGTGTGTGTGTTGTATTTTAAATATAAATGTGTGTGGTCATTGTACTTCGGGTAGGTGTCTTGTTGTGTTTTCATGTAGGTGTCTCTTGTTACGTTAGTAGTTAGCCTATGACGTAAGGATATATAAGTCCATTTAACGATTTTTGTTAAGATCTATGGGACATAGCGAATTGGTTAAGCACCGAGTAATTGAAAACCAACAAGGCATAGCGAATCAACTTAGGGTTGAGTAACTGAAGATAGTGCTAGTCGAAAACAGTTGAGAACTGTTTTAAAAAAGTCCTTTTTAAGGAAAAGGCTTGATTAAGGTGTAAGCCTTTATCAGTGGTCATAACTGTTCTATTTTCAACCAAGATATTGCGGGTGGAATACGGTATTTGGGGTTTCAGCAGCATTACGTTAAATTGACGACGGTCATTTAATAGTCGCTGATAGGTTTCCATATTACACCCACCTAACGTGTCTAAATAGCAATAGTTAACCAATAGTGGACTATAAAGCCAATTATTACGCAGATAGGTTTATAGCTTATGCGTAAGGGTTCCTAACTTTAAGTGATGATATCAATAAGATAAAGCCCATTTTTCATAGTAAACTAGATAGAAATGTTATTTTAAACTACAGTGTTGTTTTGTATTGAATTTTCTAGACTAAAGATCACCCCGCCATTATTTCAACTCCCCTGTGAGAGAGACGAGGTGTGTTTTCAAATCCCTTTGTTCTTCAGGTTAAAGGTTGGAAAATCAGTTGCCATCTTGTCTTGCTCTCATGTTGAAAATAAGCCACACGGCAGTCGCCATTTCGTGAAATGCTAATTGAAAGTACTCTGTTTGTTTTTACACACTCAGTCCCACTCACATGAGGCTAGGCACTCCATATTGAGAAGGACAAATCATATTTCTTGGCAGAGTTGGAACTATAAAATAGACAGGTTATCTTACCATGGGAAGTTTGGTATTTGTAGGAATCTGGTTTTGGAAGTATTTCTGCTTGCAAGTGTGTATTGTTTTTTTTTTAGATATTCTTGTTTGCAAGTGTGCATTGGCGCTTTTTTGAATATTCTTGTTTGCAAATGTGTTTTGGCGGTTATGTCCTGTGTTGTTTAACCATATTCAAATTTTCTTCCCATTTTTAAGGAAAATAAGCTTCTTCTTGTTAAAAACAGGTCAGTTTTGCAACAGCTATCCCTAGTGGATTGAGCTGGAAATTACAACGGCGCACTCTGCTGGTAATACAGAATTATTACAAAGATACTATAACATTTTGAAGCTTGATTTTAAGTGTTTTATATGAACAAATGCGCCAATCGCCAAGATAGAATTGCAAAGTGGTTTCTAATTAAAAGATGAGAAACCTTAAATAATAGTCTTTCAAACTAGACTGTAGAATATTCAAACACCAATTTATTGAAGCTAACAAGTTATGGCATTTGCATAATTCCATACACGTCGGTATGCACTGTACACACTGGATTTAGATTTTCACCAGATTTCTATTTTCATATTTCAAAAGTCAAAACCATACACAGATTTTAACATTTACATAATTTGTATCTTTTAATTTACTTTATTAATATTTTACAAAAAACTTAAATCCTAATTAAAAAAAAAAATGAATACAAAAATAAATAAAAATAAAAACTTTTAACAACTAAAAAAACCCCCCCAGATTTAAAGTTAAGTTCGGATGACATAGGATATTATTAATCAGGAACGAAGGTGCTAGTCGGAGGATTAGTGCTTCAATTTGAATTTCATTCGAATAGGAAGAGAGCATGTCACCGAAAGAAACTAAGTTGAGACCAGACGCAGAGTCAGGCTCAACTGCAGATATCAAGGAAAGGGTAAAAATCAGATCAGATGCTTTAACCTTTCCAAGTAAAAGACAGAAGACATGGAACCAAATAGAGAAACTGTTGGAACAGTGGCAAACAAGAGGACTGATTCCAGCAGATGATCAACCTGGACCAACAAAAGCCCATAGAAGAGCAGTACTCGACTATGAGCACGAACAATGCCTACAACAGCTAACTATATGGAGGAAAGCTCAAGAAAGATGTATAAGAGTTACAAGTCTGATACTCCATCTGGAATATGCCAGCCTATTGGCACACAGCATAAATGTGGTCCGAGTAGCAGACCTGCCAGTGAGGGAAGACATAGCAGAAAAAACAAAAGACACCGTAGCTTGTAAGAACAAGAAAAGGAGAAGGGAGGGGAAACTTCCAGAGAATGCAGGGCAGACACCTCAAACAGTTAAATCTCAGATAGTGCCAGAGAATCAGAAGCAGAACCAACAACCAGGAGGTTTCCAAGGAGGCACAGGCAGAAGACGTTTACGGTTTGAGGGATGTTACCATTGCAGCCAAATGGGCAATTGGACCAGAGATTGCCCGCAACTACTAAGGCAATACCCACCACATGCACCAAACAACGGCCCTCCATGCATTAACCCAAGGGAGGTTTCAATGATGACGACGGAAGCAGGGGGTCCCAGGGATGTCAAAGACGAACAGCATCGCCAAACATGACCCAAATGCCATTGACACCCTGGTATCAACCACAACAATGAGGAAGCTCAGAGGGTCAGACCACCAGGTGATGCATCTTCAGCACAAGCGTATTTTGAAATCCAGCTGCATTGAGCCATATCTGTCACCACAGGAGGGAGAGGTTTAATGTTTAATGTAAAACAAAATTGAAAGTAGCATTTGCATTTACACATAAAGCATCCACAGAATAGAACATTGAGCAGACTATTTGTGTAATTATGAGAAGGAAAGAGATTACGAGTGATGTTGTTCCCCTACACAGAAAACTATTGTGTCCGTCTTCTTGACCTATTGTTTCCACCCAAAAATATGAAGACGGAAACCTAGTACTCGCCCAAGACGGAGGATCCTTACCAAGTCCTCCTGTTTACACCGACTGCAGTTCAAGGGGCGGCGATACACCTGACGTGGAGCTGTTGAGACCTAAAAACAGAAACTCGATTCTGCTGTGGTGAAGTCTGGCTACAAAGGGAGGTGTCCGATAACAGAACTAGAGAGTGACTGTTAGCGGGAGAACAGTGACGGAGCGACAGAGACTGGCCCAACATTTTCCAGCCAGTACATAGATAGACCCCGTCAGAAGACCGGGGCTGTGTTTAAAGGGGAACTTCATTTATTGTTAGTGGAAGTGTAGTTTTTTTAGTCAAACAATTATGTGATTTATGGAGTCAGATTACAGTTTTTCTCATAAACAAAATGTTATAATCAGTCTGAAGTATCTGTTTTAAGGCAATGAGCTGCAGATTAAATAACATAACACTGATTGAGAGCTTGGATGAAGAAGTTGTAGGGTTTTTACAACAGTTTCAAGAATCAGTTTTTATTTATTTATTCTTGAGTAACTTTACAGATTTATAATGTAGTGCGTAAGGCAATATCTCATTTTGAGTGAGGGGCACCAGCCCTTCATGCATGTCACCCTCTGTGAGAATAGTTCATATTTTCACTCTAGTTTGGAGAAATATTATTTTATCATATGTTAGTTCAGCAGTAACAACCAATCCTCTAATCCTAGAATTATTGAGACGCATTAGTGACACCAGGGGTATTGTTTTTCGCAGCAACAATGATGCATAATACCATGACAAAAGCCATTATTAAAACAAGTATTTGTTGTGCTAATGGCAGATTTGAGTGAATATGTTTTTATACCATCGGAAAACCATACATCATACGATATTTTTGTACGCCTTATGGGTACACGGAGAGGTTATATTTATTTTGTGCAACGTTAGGGGTTTTACATATCCTGTTCAGAATAGGGTAATCATTGCAATATTAATTGAGCATGTTATGCTCAAAGGAGGGAGTGTCATGATTATACAGATATGTTGATTTCAGTGACGTTGTAGTTAATAAATAATAATATGTAGTTAATAATAGGTCTCATAACGACAAAAGGTATGCCGAAGCTTGGGCCTCCTCCAAGGAAGGAGTGGTCCAGTTTTAGATATTAGACGAATAGAAGTAATGAATATGTCAGAACTCTGAGTAATATTATCCAAGTTTTGTCTACACAGGCTAGGAAAGCTACAGAGATACCAGACGAGACACCAGAAGAGACTCCTGTTCGGCCAGGTGAATGGGTGAGGGTGAAAGTTCACAAAAGACAGTGGGCTGATCCCGGTGGACGGAACAGTGAGAAGTTTAAAGGTCAAGAAAAAGGAGCAAATTGACACCACCTCACACATTGTCACCCTTCACTGGCAACTTCCAAATCATTATTGGGAGTTAGGACTGATTTGGCAGAGCTGGAACAAAACAATAAGTAGAAATAAGATAAAGATAGAAACAGCTCAAAAGACAAATTGTCTATAGATTTGTATAGATTGTACACTAAAGTGAAAACCTATTTTTTGCTTTACATCTGAAAAAGAGTCCAATTTTTGTATACGTTATTATAGTACTCATTATTTAAATTCTGTATCTGACACAACCAGGGAGAAAATAGAGATGATGTCAAGAACAAAGCCAAAGCAATTGTGGGGTCCCCTAGGGATAAGAGTCAGAATAGCATTGTTGATTGTGCTCATTACACTTGGCACCTTTCTGGTTGGATGGGGAGTACAATATCAAGTAAGACATGGATCCATTAGTCCACTCATAGAGAATGCCCACATCACTAACAAAACTCCAGCTGAGTTTCAGAGACTTTCACTTATCCCCAGAGCCAAAAGATCAGCTGAGCAACAAGAGGAGGATTTAGAAATACTCGTTCCCAAAGGTGAGGCGGTTATAATCAAGATGATTCACCCCCCATATATGCAGTTCTTGTATCAAATGATGAGATGGGTTTAAGTGATCGGGATAATCAGTGATGGGGATTTACAGATTAGGAGAATCTCCAAATACACTGGATCCATGTTTTAGTCTGTACCAGAAACACCCCCTGTTAAGTTTATGGACAACCGACCGGTGACCTGAGCAAAGTTATTGAAAATGATTACAGTAGAAACAGGCTACTAACCCACAAGTACAGCTTTGTACGTACAAACTCTATGAACAAAATTCCCCAGCAGATTGTGGTGACATTGCAGATATGTCCAGTCACAAAAGTTACTTATGTTATAAATAACAGTGAGATTTAAAGTGATGGAGAAAATATGGGGACGCTCTTTTATAGTGTGTGAAATATGTGGTGCTTGAAACATGTAGGTATTTTTAATTTATAGAAGAAAATGGTTATTTGGAGAAGCCATGTTACAGTGGGTGGAAGCAATATTTAGGGATATGGCACAACTATTAGTAGACATTAATTGGGTTTAGATTACATTTAACATCTAAGACAGATAGTAAGATTAGGAAAATAGAGTGGAAAGGATTGGATTTATTTTACCTCAGTCTGTTAGAATTAACTATAGGTAATGCGTCCCGAGATCTCTCTCTCTGTCAGAACGCTACGACCCCATCTTCAGACAAATGACCTCACCACAGGAGACTCCTCCTCCTCCATCGAATAGACAGAGAACTCGAGCTGAACCAACAACGACCTGAGGCATCCGGAACCATCTCCACCTGAGGCATCCAGAACCAAACCAGCATGCTGACAATGAGGCAAACTCTCATCGGTCCCTCAGACAGGACATGTAGTTCCAAGCTGAGCCACGAGATTTGGCACAAGAGCAAAGTGTGGGACATGAGAGCGGAATACGCCCTCCATGCAACAGCGTAGAGACTGAAAAGGAGGAGATGAAATGCAAAGCAGTTGGGCCACTGAAAAGAGTTACAGCGGAAGGATTCAAGAACGGATGGACTGAGGAGAAGGCAGGACAGAGGAGAGGACAGAACCAGAGGAGTTGGCATGGGCCAGCAGAACGTGAGGGGGTCGTAGCTTGACAACCAGAGGGGGAGAGAAGGAAAACGGGAGTGAGTGAGTTTACACAGAAACACACTTATTAGAAAATAATCCTAAAAACACACTGTTATGACCTGGCTCAAAAGGCCACAACAAAAAGGAGACACACCATGTCAACGGTTATCAAAATATGTTTATTTAAAGGAAACAATTGAAATTAGCCAAATTAATTGAAGTGCAACAATAAGTAAGGCATGAGGTGTGGACGTCAGTGGTATCAGTAGTATAAATGCAGGGTGAGGGTTGTATGAATATGTATGTGTGAGAGTGTTGAAGTGCACAAAGTAAAGCAAATAGAGTAACCACAACATATACTCAACAAAACCGAGGCCCTGTACGGGAAAGCAGAGAGAGCACAGAGAGGAGCAGAGAGGCTCTAAATAGCTGCCGGACACCAGACCCAGGTGCCCTGAGTTACTGCAATCAATGCAAACACCAATCACCACAGCCACCTCCTCTCTACTGATGCACCCACAGGGGCATCACACACACTGAGGGTAGAACATATTATTCAATCTTTTCATCATATAAACAAATTATTCTTTTAGAGATTCTTATTCATGTGAGAATTTGGGGAAGATTTAATTTGTTACAATATAGATAGCAGGCAAATCTTTATTTGAATGGAAAATGTTAAAGGTAGAGCTAGAACCAAGCCAAAGAAAGTACTCAAATCTGGAGTATTGGTTTCTCCATTGTAGCATGGTTATTACCATAGGAGAACTGTTAAGGTGGAAACAACATTTGTTTGTCGTCCAATATGTAGAGTTTTAAAAAGAAACTAGGCAAAGAGCGATTGGAAATTTAAATTCTGAAAAACTAGTATAATTGGGAGTAATACATGCGGGGCCTTGGATCACTCATTTTAATGGTGCATATTTTTGACAACAAATATCGTTCAGGGAGAAGGGGTCGCTCAACCCACCCTGCAGATGTTTTAAATCTTACTTGCAGCTTCAGAGGGAGCGCACAGCACCAGAGTATGAGTTTTAAAAGACAAGTGCCACCACCTCCTGATGCTCATCCATTTAATCAGTGATGACCTGACATTTAGAGATGTTATTTAAAGGAGAAACATATCTGCCATAAGTCAACATTCCTGAATTTAACTAATTATCACATGCTCGGGCACCCAAGTTTCCACACACTGTAAAAGGAGTTAGCATGGTTCTTCAAGGAGACCAGAATTGAAGATAAATTAAAGGTGACCTATCATGCTATATTTAAATGATATAGTGTATGACCATACCTATATAAGGTATATTTATACATTTTATTTTTCAAAATACCAAACAGATCATTTTTTAGCCATGCCTCGTTTCGCTCATTTTCGCTTTATTCCAAACCTGCCTATGAAAATTCTGAGCAGCAGCTGACCACGCCCCCAGCAGAAGAGCCGGCGAGAGTCACGTTACCATGCTTGCTGTGATTACGAGTGTGGAATACACATGTCATCTCAGAGCAATGCATGTGTTCAAGCATATTATCGATTTGATCCAGAAACTGAAGCAGCGGAGGTTTTGGTGGAGGTGCAAACATCTCGGTTGCAGCAGGACGTTTCTGAATGGTTAGTTGACAAGCTGTTGTCCCTATTTATTTTTACTCTGTTACGATGCTTGCTACTTATTCCATTCATATTTTGGCTAATTAGCAAGAATGCAATGTGTACAGTTTGTAACTTAGAGTTTGTAACGCAAACACAGCGATACATATATATATTTATAAAGGGAGACATTCATATTTTCAGCATATATACAATGGCCTCATTGCGTTTAATAGTTTACAGTCCTTTTCTTCCAACATCGTGCAACAACCGTTGGAAAGTTCAATAACTTAGGGTGATAAAAAGTATAACTCCAACACCTCAGTTGTCAGCAATGTGTGTTTCATGTGTTTTAAAAGCTCAGTTATTGACTTCTTTTTAAAGGGGTACATGTGCAACTTGCGCCACGATGCCTTCTGAACCGGAGCATGTGCTGCATGGAGATACCACACGTAACATTAGCTTCACTAAGTTGTCTGTTTAGAGAATACATTTTTCACATGTCATTCAATATATGTTTATCACACTAGGTGTAAAGACGGATGCAGGAACATGAGGACTCTGTAACCTGTGTAGTGGACCATCCTGGATTGGAGCCTGTGTGCCTAAATGTGTTCTGAATGCATTGAATATTTACAGAGCTGAACACAGTTGGACTACAGTTGAGGCAAATAGAGCACTGAGTGGTTTGTTTGTTTTGACTGAAATTGTAAAACGAATGCTAATATTGTTCATGGAAATAAATACTGGTGTATATGGCTTTATGCAATCTTTCATTCTGTCATTGTACATGTACTATTATATACTACACACCCATGTGTACGACAACAAGTCCACACACAACCTTATGCTTTTGAAATCAGAATATTCTTTACCCATCCAAACACGAATAATCACGACACACTTGATATCAACTCGGAACTTTATTGTCAAAATCAACGGTTATTTGAATCAGGATCAGAGTGGTGATTCCGGCCTGCGTTGTCCTCTGATCCGTGAAATGTCTATATTAGGTTCAGACAGCAGCCAAATTGAACCGTGTGGCATACCCGGCGATGACCTCCTCCCTGTCAGGTTGCTCATAATGGTGCAGGGTCCACAAAGACTTGGTCGAAGATGAAGTCCATCAAGTTGGCCACGTAGCCTGTGCAAGGTTAAAAAAAGCACAACAAAAAAAGTGGTTTAGAATAGTATATGCATGTCGTCAACAACAACATACCAGGGCTTTAGCTCTGTTTTACTCGTGGTGTGTGTCCCCTCGCATACATACATACAGTGTTGTATCCTAACACACCCCCATTTATATTCATGTGCGCAAACAAGTAAACATGCAAAAGCTTTTCCATATAACGCTGCAAAAAACGGCATGTCTCATTAGCGTAGCGTAGCTTAGCTTACAGATCGATGATATATGATCGTTCTTACAGACTACAATCACAAAAGCTTTTCCATATAACGCTGCAAAAAACGGCATGTCTCATTAGCTTAGCGTAGCTTAGCTTACAGATCGATGATATATGATCGTTCTTACAGACTACAATCACAAAAGCTTTTACATAACGCTGGAAAAAACGGCACTTACCTCCAGAAGATTACGTTTGTTATTATAACTTACTCAATATGATTTTAGAGGATACAAAATACTAATACATAGGAGAATAAATACTTGTGTTATCGGCTAGGCTAGGCGTGGCTTTACAGCCTTCACACAGATCGCCATTACGGCAGTCTGAACATGTTCGCAAATGCCTGATAATTAAAATAAAAGACAAAGCAAAGACTGCGGAGCGTACAAAATAAAATGTTACAAGAACATATAAACACCTAACCGATTACTAGTTGGGGTTGAGGCGACATTGATACGGCGAAGCTACATGCTACATGCTACATACTACAAGCAAGAGATAGCTTTATCAGGAAAAACACTGCTAAATAAAAACTTACAGCTTCAGAATTGGATGTGTCCTCACTGGCCTGGTCCCGGATGGTTGGTATTGATCCCGGGTGTAGCATTAGTTTGGAGGCATATCCGTGTTGGACTTGAGAGAAGTTCATAAACATGTCCGTGGTAAAATGTTTGGAACACACACACAGAAATCTGCCGGGGTCTTCTGGCACATGTCCCTTGAAAATGAAGTCTAGCCACAGATTATTTTCTTTTTGCACTGATGGCATTGCATGCAGTCCCCTGTTCCGAGTCTTGCAGCCAACACCAGCACAACGTTTAACTGGCTTAGACATCCTAGCAAGAGCAGGCAGAAACACAGATGTGCCTGGGGTTGATTTAGCCTGCCGATAGCCTATATGCGAATGAGAGGTTTGGCAATGCACGTGGCCGTGGCTCATTCCCCTGATAGGTGGAGAGTTGACCAATAAGCGGAGTACGTCTTTGTGACGTAGAAAAGTGTCGGAATGTGGATCCATTTTTTTCAGATCCGTTGCAGCCCCTTTTTTAGAGATTTGGCGAAGGAGGAAAATAGAGAGGGTTGTGTTTTCTGACACTTGGCGAGTTCCCTGGAACACCGGGGACACATAATCATGTATAAAAGACGTACAAAGGTGCATTTTGCATGATAGGTGCCCTTTAATATAATGAGTGATTGATATTCCACCGGTTTTCACACCATTTCAGGGACTTATCACTGCATTAGAACAGACCACCCAAAGCCACCAAGTAGGGACTTTATCACTGCATTAGAACAGACCACCCAAAGCCACCAAGTAGGAACTTTATCACTGCATTAAAGCAGACCACCCAAAGCCACCAAGTAGGAACTTTTAAGTGATGAAATTCTACAACTGTTGTAACTAACCAAAATCTTCTCCTAGAAATGACAGTCTAGAATGCCGTACCCCAGAGTAGATGTTTGGTGGTATCGTGGAACTAAAACCTTGTACTCAGTCTTGCCACAGGATTGGGCTGGGACCTAGCACAGCCAGTGATGTTTTTTATGTAGTTAATCAACATGGCGAAACACCCCAAAGCCAGTAGGGCTAAGAGACCAGTCCCAGGGGGAGTTTAGGCTCCACTGTGTACAAGGATAACATAGGGGGGGCCCAGGAGAGGCCTAGATGTTGCATTTCCATGTCCTAACGTACCGATTGATCACGACGGCCTCTTCTAGAGAACATATTGTTTTCATACCTTAAATGGTATGAAAGGAGGGAGGGTACATTTCTCATGAGGAGACAGTTACAAATGCTAGCAGAACAAGACGACCCACCCCGTATACAGATATTGATGAAAATGATGAGATTGTTCAATGAATGTCCAGCTGATGTGATACTTTAAATTATGAAATCATGTGAAGAAGTGAGCAAACTAAAATGCTAAAATGGAGTGAATCCATTTCAATTTACTTTACACTATTCCTATTATATAGTTAATTTTATTATTTTATAATATTCTAATATGGTAGATCTCATGTTTTATAAATCATTGCTATTTTAAAATGGGTTGTTTCTTTTCACTTTGTAAAAACAAGTGCCTTAACACTGAGCGTGGTATGAGAACGGTTTCTGTGAAAGGTGGGAGGAAGAAATGTTCTGAAACCAAGCCATTGCTGCTATTTTGAAGAACCATATTGAATGTTAACACTAGAAGTTATGCACAAGGGAAAACTTTTATGTTTGAACACAGTCAAAGTATTTTTGTATTCTTGTAAAGTTGAGGCTATTCGAAACATTCCATTTTGATTGTATGTTTTTGATATGAGTTATGTACTATGCAGAGTTCAGATGAAGAACTCATTGATTTCAGTATTATACACACCTTTTAGGTGTGTAAGGAGGGACTGTTAGAAATTAAAATCAATGTTTAATAGCATAATGTAGCTCAAACATACCGTCAGTTTAAATGCCATTTTATTCTGGAAAAACCGGAAGTTCTCAATACCAAGCTTTTATTCTGAAAATCCTTCATGACGACATCCGGGACTACCGTCCATTAGTATCATTAAAGTGGCTATTGACGCCGTTAACATGTATTACATATAAAGTTATGAAAGAGATAAGGAGGAGAAAAGGCATGTGGAAGTAAGCAATGAATGTAAAATGTCGAAATCCTCTGTTTAACGCGATATCGGACACAGGAGAACGAGGGGGGGGGGGGGGGTCCCCCCTACGTCACTACAGCTCACAGAGAGGAGGAGCGAACAGCCAGCAAGCGGGAAGGACGAATGCTTGTGGGCTCTCTTCTGCACGGCCGGCACCTGGGAGAGGAAGCTGCAGCCTTTCTCTCCTGACTGAACAATATCCTGTTTGTAACATTACCGCGCTTTTATTAATTAAAGTACCAATTTTGAACCTTCTCAGAGACTCCATTTAGTCTGCTTTTTAAGCTTCTCTCCTGGACGCGAGAAAAACGATCACGGTTTACAGTACTAACAAGAACAGCGCGCAGAAGGCGGCATTCGTTTAAATCAACCTTTGAAGTTGGTCGTCCTCTATATAAGGTGTGTTTGTCCAATGTTATTTTCCACACAGTATCCAATGGACAATACGTGATGCACACAGCTAAAATCAGTAGCCGTTTATTAAATAGCATGTCAGTTCAAGTAATATGACGAACTCTGACCCGGTTGAGTAGTATTGAGTACAGTAACGGTTTGCCGGGGACACATTTAAATGATGCACAAGGCTAACAAGGCTAGCATCTCTCTTAGTCTATCTAACATCGGCCGTCAGTTTCCTCATGGGTCTGTATTCATATGAGCGTGCATGAAACGATAAATACTGAGACAACTATCTCGCGACTATCTCTTAGTGAAAAATAACCATCGTATATTCTTCCAAGCCACAGTAATAATGATTTATGATTAATTTGTCTTTTTTTAGGTATAGCTGCATCAATAGCCTATAGACTTATGTTTACATTAAGCTTACTGTATATTATCGTGAGGACTGGATAGATTACCACGGAGCAGAGCCAAAGCTCATTGTTATATATTTTAGGATTTTTCTACATATAAATGTTTAATTGTGTTATTTTGTTGGCAATGTTCAGTGTAAGAAATGTGAATATAAGTGTAACATCCTCAGACAGCACCTAAGTTCTATACATTTTAAATCCTGCAGACAATTTGTAGTAAAGTGGAGGTGGTGACCCTCAGCCCACGTGTCAGTGTCTTCAAGGAGAGATGGCCTGGTTTATTCAATGAGGCTCATTTCCATTTTTTTTCCATTTCAACTCACTGTTGTCAGAGTTGTGAGTAATGAGTGTTGTCCCCTATGCTCTTTATTAGATCAAGGAGGAGTTCCGACACACAACAACTCTTTCACTGGAAGAGACTTTGATGCTGAAACTGGATGGGTACACCAACACCACGTCGCTCCAGCTGATGCGTGCCAAAGGTGGAGATGCTGGCTCCAGGATGCGCCCTCTCCTGAGCACAATTGATGAGGTACCTTTATTTAAATGTTTCATTCAAGAATATGAAAATGCAGAAATAAGTCTTCTCACTAAAATGCATTTCCTCACAGGCCCAGAGTATTGGAAAAAAGGGATGCAGTGGCCAGGTGCCTGATTGAAGACCTTGGGGGACGCCAAGAAGACCTTTTTCAAGACAGCCAGGTATGTCATTAAAGACTGATCACTTCAAGATTTTAACGGAGTTATTTCGGAGGTTGCTCTGATAACATTGTTTAATTTCTGTGATTGTTACACCTAACAAGTAAATATGCAATTTATTGCTGTAAATCTGTAAACATCTTATTGTTTTTACAAATGGTTTAGCATTCACAGGAACATTATTTAGGGATAATTTACTGATGTGCTTAGCTACTTAACATATAAAACCTTCTTTTGGTGTTAAAGTGAAATAAGATAAATAAAATCATGCACTGAAAAGTTATGTTTATGGGAAAGAATCAATTTAATGTCATTGATTAGATCGATGGGCAATTTGACTGAGCCTGACATTTTTTATATAACTTAGAAATGTTTTTGTTTTTAATCGCTGCCACACATTTTTTCAAATCATTTAAAAAAAAAGTCAATCCCTGGTTTTATTGATTTGGCTTAATGCTAGACCACAAAGCCTATATTGTATAATAGCTTCTTGTTAATATGCCTAATTTAAAGTGAATATGCTTTTCTTTCTTTCTTTCTTTTCAACATGGAGGACGAGCATGACAACGTCGTGGACCAAACTATGAAGGTGCTTGTGATCCATGATGCCAGGGACAGGGGACCAGCAGATGTGTCCATTGTCATAGAGGAAGACAGAGTTTTGAATTTGTGCGGAAACCAAACAAAGGCATGCGCATTGTTGATGGGATTCATCTACGCTCTCAACCTGGAATACCCCAACAAGCTCAAATACACATTTGAGGTATTCTAAAAACTGAACCCTCGCTGCGAGGGGGACCCAAGTTCCCATCAGCAAAAACACGTGGGTTTGCTATCCTGGTGGTGGAATGAGCTCCCCATTGACATCAGGACAGCAGAAAAGCTTACAGACCTTCCAGACTGAAAACTCATCTCTTTCGACTCCACTTCGAGCGATAGAATTACTAACAAGGCACTTATATACTAATAAAGGACTGGCTTATCTATAGCCAGTTGAGTAGCACTTGAAATGTTTGGCTCTATGAAACCTGATGTACTTTATGATTCTGTTTTCTTCAGGGCTGTGTCTTCCTGGTCGAATGTACTTATTGTAAGTCGCTTTGGACAAAAGCGTCAGCTAAATGCAATGTAATGTAATGTAACTGTTTTTGGAGCTTGATGGAGCCAAGCTGCTCAAAAAGGTCCAGAGCCTCAAGTGCAAGCTCATGGAATAAACTATTTGTTCTGAAGTGGATGTTGACTTGTTTTAGTGAGTGACAGCAACACAAAATAATGTGATGTGGAGAAACCTTTTTCTGTTAAAAGTGGACTGTTTACTGGCACGTAAAGGTTTTAATAGTTGAGTAAATTGCACATGGAAGATTATGTTGAAAATGTTTACAATTTCCATGCACTTTACTGTTAAAACAATGTGATTGTATGACTATTTTGAAGATTCTGCTCAGTGTTAACAATTGAAATGCACTTAACTGTTTAAATAATCTCAATGCATGACCATATTGCACTTATACATTTGGTCAATAAAAAAAAACATGATCAATACAATCTTTTGTGGCAATATATTGTTTACTGGTAACCTTACTAATAAAGTAATATTAATGTGTAATATGGATCAATTATTACGTAAATAGCTGCCTACGATCAGGAGTAAATATTACTAATTTATAAGTAATACGTTTTAAGTAATTGAGTTAGATTTTACTTAATTTCTTAAAGTAAGTCTTATATATTAAATAGTGGTGATATTAGGAATTATGACGTCATCCCGATAAACCCGATAAAAGTATTAATAGCCCCGATAATATACAATATATTTTTTGTGTAAAAAAAAAAGAAAAAGATACTGCGGTGTGGGTGGATTGGGATGAGGGGCGCTTGTTTTTCACTCGGCACCTCCCGTTTTGCCAGTACTGTGGTATTAGTGGTTTAGGAAGAGGAGAGTTTTTCACAAATCCAGCGCTCCCTAACTCATGCCTGGCTGTGACGTAAATGGTGTGCGGCCGTGAAGCCAGGACAGTAAACAAACATGTCGTCGGTAGTATGGGACTATTCCAAAGTTTCAGAGTTAGATAGTTCGCTTGCTATTTGTATTAACAAATGCAGAAGTTCCATCGCCATCGCTACGATGGTGTGTTAAAAGCGTACGAAGACGCCTGCGCTGCTAAACTAGCGGCGAATCCAAAGCCAGCTGCAAAGGCACCGGGGCTTTTACCTATCCACGAGGCTTTTGAAAAAGGCAAGAACTTTATTTGGGAAAATAAAGATGGTCACTTTGAAGAGTCAAAACTGTTCTTGGCTTTGTTTTGTTCATAGTAGTAATGCTCATGTCATTTGCTCACTACTAGTCTTTTTTTTACCACCAGGTGTGCAAAAACTACAGGTACATTTAATATATATATATATATATATATATATATATATATATATATATATATATATATATATATATATATATATATATATATATTATATCGGTATCGGTCTTGAGAAGCAGGAAGTTATCGGTATTGGTTTAAAAAAAAAAAACAATATCGTGCATCCCTAATATTAAATGTTAGTAACCTTTACCCAGCTGCCTATGATTGAATGTAAATATTACTCATTTATAAATAATGTTTTATTAAGTAATTGAGTTAGATTTTACTTAATTTCTTAAAGTAAGTCTTATATATTAAATATTAGTAACCTTTACCCAAACACATTGGGTAAAATCTACTCAAAAGAAGTGTGTGCAAATTGTTACCCCCATTTTATTGAGTAGATCTTATAGGTTGATTTTTACAGTGTGTAGCACATGTCCTGTTTAAATGTAATCACTCAGTGTGGCTAAATAAATGACTCACATTAATAATTAGGGATGCTCCGATCAATCCGTCACCGATGGTTATCGGCCGATATTCACTCTTAATAGTGTGATCGGTGCTCTCTATAAAGGCCTACCCCTGGAACAACCTAAACTAGTTATACATATGTTTATTCTTCACTGTCGGGTCACTCGTTACTGGATCAGCGAGCTGCTGACGGGCTGTCAGGGGAGGGAGAGAGGAAAAGAGAGCGCTTCCGCCCATTTCTCCTGTGTTATTATTCAAAGTTAATGTCAACTTGAATAAGGTACTTCATTTGAATGTAATAATGATGTTGTTTGTGGAAGGGCATCATGTATTGAACAATGAATCTGAACTTTTCGATCTGTTACGATTATAAACTGAAGCAATATAAAAATGAGCCCCATTAGATTTAAACATCACTTTAAATGGAAGATCTGAGAGCAGACATTTGACGAGCGCACAGAAACAGCCTGAGTGCGAAGAGAAGGTTTTAAGCTGGAACTGGAAATCTGTGCAAGCAGCAATATATCTGAGTGCAAGCGTAGAGTTTGAGCAGAAGCAGAGCAAATCTAAGCGCAAGCAGGCACTATTTGAGTGCGAGGACAGGGTTTGAGGGAAATAAATACATAAAGTATGCTCTCAAATTTAAAGACCACGCTCTTGAATAAAGATAGGGAATAACCCCATACCTGCGGGTCATATGAAGCCTGCACTAATATAAACCTTCATTCAAGTCTTCCTTGTCTGCAATGTGCAAGATTAAGATTTTTTTCAAGACCATCAGCCGCATTATTTCGCTAATAACGTTCCATATCCACATAGAAAGAGATCTTAATTCTTGGCAGCCAATCAGAGTTAGAATAAGGCAGTGACGTCAGAGTTTTATTTCAGGCAGAGCAGCATGTCACTGTGGATTAAGGCACGGCAGAAAAATCCTCGCCCGCATAACATATACAATTGAGTAAATGTCATTAAAAGGTCAATGCAATAGTAACCCTAAGTCAAAACCACAAAAACTAAATTGTAGATATAATTTAAATGCTCGGTAGATGTAACTGAAAAGGAGACTTTTATTTAACAAAATAAATGTGTTAAATGTACTAAATGATACGCAGAGTGAAGCAGGTAGGACCCAAACGCAGATAGCACTTGATAACACCTTTATTTCAAGGACTTAATTATACTTTGACAGACAAAACACTCTACGGTGAACTAGGTCACAAACAAAAGAAGCACCAACACTGAACACAGGAAGAGACAAGACTAAATACAGGGAGGGGTAATCACAAGACGAGAAACAGCCAGGCAGGGGAGGAGAAACACAAGGGCCACAGGTGAACACAATCAGATAACTAGACACACCAGGGAAACTAACGATAGGAGGAAAAACACAGGGAAAAGGACCAGACAATAACCCAGGAGGAAAACATGACAGAGAGAACAGCAAAAACACCCAAACCTAGACATAGAAATGTGACATGACATGAGCATCGTGACAGAACCCCCTCCTCAAGGGATGGATTCCAGACGTCCCTAAACACCAAAACAAAGTCCAGCAGGGTGGGTGGAGGGGGTCCGGAGGACGGGCCTTGGCTGACAGCCCAGGGCAAGGCAGAGTTCGAAAAGAGGGGGTCTCGGGCGGACGGCCCGGGGGCAAGGCAGAGTTCGAGGAGGGGGTCTCGGGCGGATGGCCCGGGGGCAAGGCAGAGTTCGAGGAGCGGCGAAGACCACAGCGGGCGAACTCAGGGGAACGGGCTCGAGGGCGAAGACCGGAGGCCGGGCAGGAGCCGGTGTCGACCGGACAGGATCCGGAGCCAGTGGGACAGGTGTCGACAAGATTCCCCACGGAAGAGGACACAGGGCCGGCAGGACCCCCGGCAGGAGAGCAGTCGGCGGAACCTCCAACGGCACAGGTAATAGGGTTGGCAGTACCCCCAGCAGAACCTCCAACGGCACACGACATGGGGTTGGCAGGACCCCCGGCAGAAGAGTAGTCTGCGGGACCTCCAACGGCACAGGACATAGGGTTGGCAGTACCCCCAGCAGAACCTCCAACGGCACAGGACATAGGGTTGGCAGGACCCCCGGCAGAAGAGCAGTCTGCGGGACCTCCAACGGCACAGGACATAGGGTTGGCAGGACCCCCGGCAGAAGACCAGTTTGCGGGACCTCCAATGGCACAGGACATGGAGTTGGAAGGACCCCCAGCAGAAGAGCAGTCTGTGGGACCTCCAACAGCACAGGACATAGGGTTGGCAGGACCCCCGGCAGAAGAGCAGTCTGCGGGACCTCCAACGGCACAGGACATAGGGTTGGCAGGACCCCCGGCAGAAGAGCAGTCTGCGGGACCTCCAACGGCTCAGGACATGGAGTTGGCAGGACCCCCAGCGGAACCTCCAACGGCACTTGAGTAGGGACTTGAGTGGGGACTCGAGAGAGGGCTCGAGAGGGAACTCGAGAGGAAACTTGAGAGTTGACTTGAGAGGTGACTTGAGAGGGATCTCGAGAGGGAACTTGAACAGAGACTCGAGAGGAGACTTGAGAGGGAACTCGAGGGTGACTTGAGAGGGAATTCGAGAGATGACTTGAGAGGGAACTCGAGAGGAGACTCGAGAGGAGACTCGAGAGGGGACTCGAGAAGAGACTTGAGAGGGGACCTGAGAGGGAACTCGAGAGGGGACTTGAGAGGGGACTCGAGAGGGGACTCGAGAAGAGACTCGAGAGGGGACCTGAGAGGGAACTCGAGAGGAGACTCGAGAGGAGACTTGAGAGGGGACTAGAGAGGGTACTTGAGAGGGGACTCGAGAGGAGACTTGAGAGGTGACTTGAGAGGTGACTCGGGTAGGAACTTGAGAGGGGACTTGAGAGGGAACTTGAGAGAGGACTCGAGATGGGACCTGAGAGGGGACTCGATAGAGAACTGGAGAGGGAACTCGAAAGAGGGCTTGATAAGGAACTCGAGAGGAGACTTGAGAGGTGACTTGAGAGGGATCTCGAGAGGGAACTTGAGAGGGAGCTCGAGAGGGAACTCGAGAGTAGACTCGAGAGGGAACTGGAGAGGAGACTCGAGAGGGAACTGGAGAGGAGACTCGAGAAGGAAGTCGAGAGGGGACTTGAGAGGGGACTTGAGAGGGGACTTGAGATGGGTCTTGAGAAGGGTCTTGAGAGGGGACTCGAGAAGAAACTCGAGAGGGGACTAGAGAGGAAACTTGAGAGGGGACTCGTGTCGGTCGGTACACCGACAGGACACGGGGAGCTGGCGTCGGCTGGAGAGCCAACAGGAGACGGGGTGCTGGAGTCGGCCGGTACGCCGACAGGCCTCGGGGCAGTGTACCCGACGGGTGATCCGCAAAAAAGGTGATTCGAGGGTGGTATTTTTTCAAACGCATTTTTCCGGGTTCGGTTCTGGGTAAAACAAAGATGATGCGGGTCGGGTCGCGGGTATTGCATAATAAATATATTAAAATAATTTAGTTTAATGTTTAAATTAATCCTCAGACCTCTCCCCCGCGGGACCACACATAATCATAACCTCTGCAGCGCATCAATCTGCTTATGAGCGCGCCACATTCGAAATGGCTGAGGTGAAGCTCTCTAAATGGTAAATGGTAAATGGACTGTACTTATATAGCGCTTTATCCAGTCATTACGACCCCTCAAAGCGCTTTACATACTACATGTCATTCACCCATTCATACAGAGCAGTACCACTTGCTCTAGGACCTAACATTCACACACATTCACACACCGTTGGCCATGCCATCGGGAGCAACTCAGGGTTAAGTATCTTGCCCAAGGATACATCGACAAGTTGGCTGCACGGGCTGGGATCGAACTCACAACCTTCTGGTTGAAAGACGACCACACTCCCTCGCAGCCACAGACGCCCTCTAGCGGAGAATACAGCATTTTTTCAATAACACTTCCTCAAGAGCGAAATCCAATGTCTGGGAGGCTTTTGGTGTCATCCGAGACGGAGAAAATAACCAACATCCCACGCTTTTTGAGACAAATATGCAACTGCGTGTGTTAATAATTGCACGTTTTCACTGCTCATATATAGGCTATGCGGGTTCGGGTCGGGTTGCGGATCTTGTGCCGACGGGTCGGGTCGGGTGGCGGAACTAATTGGCAATATCTGCGGGTAGCGGGGCGGGTTCGGTATTGCACGTCGCGGGTGCGGGCGGGTCTTGAAAATCAGACCCGTGCAGGACTCTGCCTCGGGGAGCTGGCGTCGGCTGGAGAGCCAACAGGAGACGAGGAGCTGGAGTCGGCCGGTCACCAGTGAAGCAGGTAGGACCCAAACGCAGATAGCACTTGATAACACCTTTATTTCAAGGACTTAATTATACTTGGACAGACAAAACACTCTACGGTGAACTAGGTCACAAACAAAAGAAGCACCAACACTGAACACAGGAAGAGACTAAATACAGGGAGGGGTAATCACAAGACCAGAAACAGCCGGGCAGGGGAGGAGAAACACAAGGGCCACAGGTGAACACAATCAGACAACTATTGGCTGATTGTGTCCTGACAGAGATTTCTGAATCCAAAGTTAATTCTATAATTTCTTCTCTAAACAATTCCAAATCAAAAGACACTTTTGGACTGGATTCTCTGTTTCTAAAGAAACATGCTACTACCCTCACAGGGACAATTACCAAAATAATTAACACCTCTTTTAGGGAGAGAAAATTCCCAAAAGACTGGAAGTTAGCCATTGTTGTGCCAGTCCACAAATCCGGGGACACAACTGATGCAAACAACTATAGGCCCATTATTGTTTTACCTGTCATGTCTAAGCTCTCTGAGAAATGTGTAGCTGAGCAATTGACTGGACATCTTAACAGTAGTCCTTTCACACTACACCCCATGCAATTCGGCTTCCGAGCCAATCATTCCACTGAGACCTGTTAGAGATTAAAAGGGATTTACGCTCCACGTTTCAAATCTCTCCGCGTCCGTATAAAGCTGTTTATATGGAAGAAAATCAGTGCCGCCAAGTAAACAATAATCTACTTTAATGGCAATATCACAATGCAACACAATCGATACAATACATTCAATACAATATACATTCAATACAATATACTTGGGAACCCGAATTTACCTGGTGATCACGTCAGCCAGCCAGCAGAAAGAGAGTGAATCCAGTTGTGTGTTCTGCATTTATGCTTAAGCAATGGGAGGGGTCATCCGATCCCCCCCCTTTGATTGGCAGCCCAAATATCCCCAACACCTCAAATCTTAAGTTCCCCCAATCACAGGTGGCGAGAGCATTTGCATACAGTGCAAGTCAAGACATGCTGCCACCTTCCCCCCTCTCCCTTTGTCCTCAAAAACACATATGGTCTCTCAAAAGTCACATGTGGGGCAGGCCTCAAAAACCCAGCTCACAGTTTTACCCAAATAATTCCCATTTTTAAGTTTATCCATTGGAGCTAACATGAATACATTCAAATATTCTACTACAGACCGCAAATTGTTTCCTTGTGGAAAATATTAAATCAAAAATGGACAAAGGAGGCATTGTTGGAGCAATCTTCTTAGATCTTAAGAAAGCTTTTGATACAGTCAATCATCAAGTACTCATTCACAAAATGTCTTATTTTAATTTCTCACCCAGTGCAATAGACTGGATGAGCTCCTATCTGTCAGACAGAGTTCAGTGTGTGAGGGTAAGTGGCGAGACATCACCACCCCTGAGGAATGAACTGGGTGTACCCCAGGGATCTATCCTGGGCCCAATTCTATTCAGCCTTTATATAAATGACTTGCCATCAGTGTGCACTGGATGTGAGGTGCAAATGTATGCTGATGACACTGTCATTTATGTCCATGCAAAAACCAAGGCCGAAGCTGCGGCCAAATTAAATGATGCAATGGTTCATGTAAATCAATGGCTTACTGATTCACAGCTATATCTGAATGTTAAGAAGACAGTCTGTATGTTTTTTAGCAAGACCAACACTGTATCACACTGTGAACCCAAGGTCTATGTGTCTGGGGAGGTCATTCAAACAGTTACACATTTTAAATATCTAGGCATTATCCTTGACACTACTTTATCCTTCAAAAAACAAGTGAGAAAGGTAACGCAAATAACTAAATACAATCTAGCAAACTTTAGATATATAAGGAACTGTTTGACAACACCTGTAGCAAAACTCTACATGACTGCCATGATCCTTCCCCACCTAACATACTGTATGACCAGCTGGACCCAGGCGAATAGCACAACATTAAGGCCTATCCTGTCACTTTACAAACAAGCTCTCAAAGTTTTAGACAGAAAACCAAAGCTATACCACCATTGCAAAATCCTGGACAAACATAACCTGCTCAGCTGGGAAAATATATTAAAACACACTGATGCATGTCTCATTTTTTAAATTCTAAACGGCAAGGCACCCCCACCACTCTGCACTTTTATACAGCAGAAAAATTCAAACAGCAGAACCACAAGGTCTGCCCTAAGAGGGGACTGTGTAGTCCCTCTTAGGTCCAGTTCCTTTGGCAAACACTGTTTCTCTGTGAGGGCACCAACACTCTGGAACACAATACCAATACAGATAAGGAATAACACCTCCTATCATACATTTAACCACAATCATAACAACTGGCTTTTAAACAATCAAAAATGTGAACACTTTTAACTGTATCAAGGTATGATGATATTTAATCTGTTTGCATGTTTGTTTGTTCCTCTCTATTGTTGTACTGCTGTTCCTATTTATTGTATACTGCTATTTATTTATTGTTGTACTGATGCTGTCTGCTGTACTCTATTTAATTATGTTTTTATTTTCTAGTCTTGTTGTGGTCATTTAACATCTTGCCAAGGACAACAGTTGAAAATTAGCCTGCTGGCTAATACTGGCTCATTTACAGCAATGTGAATTAATGTGCACTGTCCTTTAAATAAATAAACAAACAAACAAACAAACTAGACACACCAGGCTTTAGAACACATCATAGCACAGAGACAGCTCTGGTTAAAGTCACAAATGACATTCTAATAGCCTCTGACAAGGGACTTGTCTCTATTCTTGTTTTGCTCGATCTCAGTGCTGCATTTGATACTCTCGATCATGATATCTTATTGCAAAGACTAGAGCACTTAGTTGGCATACAGGGAACTGCTTTAGGCTGGTTTAGGTCCTATCTATCTTGAACGCTCTCAGTTTGTACGTGTCAATGATGAATCTTCCACGCAAACCAAAGTTAGCCATGGAGTGCCACAGGGCTCAGTGCTCGGACCTATTTTGTTCACATTATATATGCTTCCGTTAGGCAATATTATAAGGAATCATTCTGTACATTTTCATTGTTATGCGGATGATACTCAACTATATTTATCAATCAAGCCTGATGAAATTAATCATCTAAATAAAATTCAAGACTGCCTCAAGAGGCGCATTCACACTGCGGTACTTTTCCCACAAAGGTTCATGCGAACTTAGTTCATGAGAACTCTTTTATCGCGTTCACACCAAAAAGAGCCGGTACTAAAATTAGTTCATGAGAACCTTTTTACCCGCTCGAAAGTCCCTGCTAGAGAGCAGGGACTTTCGAGCGGTTCTTTTGTGAGAAAAGAGCTATATTTCTGATTGGCTGGGCGGATTGCAAACCACGCCCCGTAAAACTCCCAAAAGGTTTTGTGAAGACGCCATTTTATTATCCTCGCATTAGCATTAGCATTAGCCCAGCGCAGAAACGCAGAGAGACTAACTTATGGCAACACAAAATAAAACATGGGAGCGGTGGAGATGAGGAGGTGTCGGCGTTCTGGCGATTTACTCGGAAGGCTTCAGTAGAAGCTGCTGGGAGTCCCAGCAGCTTCTACTGAAGCCAGTCCCCAACTCCGGGGACTTCCGGCCGGGGATTTTGGGCGGCAGTATACGCCGTGAAGTGGTTTGCAGCCTGCCAGTAAACCCAAAGCAGAAGAAGAAGAAGTGACGTCAGCGGCTTCATTTGCCTAATCCTCCCCAGGGACTTATTCCGGTGTGAACGCGATCTGTACTTAGTTCATGAGAACTAAAGAGTTCTCATGAACTAAATTCTCATGAACCTTTGAGGGAAAAGTACTGCGGTGTGAATGCGCCTAAGGACTTAAAAACGTGGATGACCTTAAACTTTTTGATGTTAAACACGACCAAAACTGAAGTTATTGTACTTGGCCCGAAGAATCTACGAAACAAATTATCTAAAGATATACTAACTATGGATGGCATTAATTTGGCCTCCAGTGAGACTGTAAGGAATCTTGGTGTTATATTTGATCAGGATTTATCCTTTAACGCCCACATAAAATCAATTTCAAGGACCGCCTACTTCCATCTACGTAACATTGCAAAAATCAGACATATCTTGCCTCAAAACGATGCAGAGAAACTAGTCCATGCATTTGTTACTTCAAGGCTGGATTATTGTAACTCTTTATTATCAGGGTGTACCAAGAAGTCAGTCAAGTCGCTTCAGCTGATTCAAAATGCTGCAGCTCGTGTACTAACCAGAGTTAGGAAAAGGGACCACATTACTCCTGTTCTGGCTGCCTTACACTGGCTCCCTATAGAACACAGGATAGAATTTAAAATTCTTCTTCTCGCCTACAAAGCCCTTAATGGGCAGGCGCCACCTTACCTTAAAGAACTCATTATACCCTACTGTCCTACTAGGGCATTGCGTTCCAAGAATGCAGGGTTGTTGGTTGTTCCTAGAGTCTCTAAAAGTACAATGGGAGCCAGAGCCCTTTCTTATCAAACTCCACATTTGTGGAATCAGCTTCCAGTTTGTGTTCGGGCGGAAGACACCCTATCCGTTTTTAAGAGTGCACTTAAGACCTTCCTTTTTGATAAAGCTTATAGTTAGGGCTGATTAGATTCAGCCCCTAGTTTTGCTGATATAGGCTTAGTTTGTCGGGGGACATCTTACTTCTTCCTTCTCTCTGTCTATACCTGTGTACTCCCATGTTCCGATGAACCCAGCTTCCCCAAATGTCTTTCTTTTTGGTGTCTATATACGCTGGGATCCGGAGTCATGGATGATCCTGCAGTCCTGTGTCATGCATCGCGAGCCCTGGATCTTGAGTCGTGGCTGTGGTCCTGGATTATAGGTCCTGGATGGATATCCTCGTGGATTCATCTTTCTATTATACACACATGCATTTCCAAACATTTGGACTACCTATGTTGCAAATGTATTAACTTTTCAATTTACACACGGCATCTATTGCACGTCTGTCCGTCCTGGGAGAGGGATCCCTCCTCTGTTGCTCTCCCTGAGGTTTCTCCCATTTTTCCCTTTAAACTGTGGGTTTTCTTCGGAAGTTTTTCCTTGTACGATGTGAGGGTCTAAGGACAGAGGGTGTCGTATTGTCATACTGATATTTTGTACAAACTGTGAAGTCCACTGAGACAAATGTAACATTTGTGATATTGGGCTATATAAATAAACATTGATTGATGATTGATTGACACACCAGGGAAACTAACGACAGGAGGAAAAACACAGGGAAAAGGACCAGACAACAACCCAGGAGGAAAACATGACAGAGAGAACAGCAAAAACACCCAAACCTAGACATAGAAATGTGACATGATATGAGCATCGTGACACTAAATATTTAATTAATTAAAACTGGACTATTAATTATATAAATATGTGTTACATTTACTTATTTTTTTTACTTTATTTACCCTTTACTCCAGGAGTGCTTTACCTGAGGTCAATAAATCTAATAAAACCAAATGATAAACATAAAGCAATTGTACACATTGACATTTTAATTATACATTTATTGTTCATATTTGACGAGTATAACACATACACATTAAGTCTCAACCTGGTTTACTTTACAAATTACATTTTTAACAATTAGGGGCTGTTCTTGACAAAATAAATTCTTAGTCGGCTAACACTCATACAAATTTGATGACTAATCGATTACTCGATTTAATCAACAGATTCTTCACAAAGAATCACACAAAAACACTACTTTAAATCTTCGTCAACCAAAACCACCAATAAAGTTGACTAATCGACTAAGAAGGGGCAGCCCAGGTGCCTCATTTATAACAGCATGCGTAGGATTCACGTGGGAAGGTTGCTTACGTAGTAGAAATCCAGAAAATAGGTACAGAAATGCAGAAATCCTTGAATATTGGATCCGAGTGGCGGGCAGCAGTCAGGCGACTCCTTCCCCTCCATTCACGGATCACCATGTGGCTCCCCCGGCCCTCTCCTCCGGACGGGGGAGACAGGGCTGACACTATCCGCCATCTTGGCTCTGCCGTATAGGCGGTATTCTCCAGGAACTCCCGGATTAGACAGCAGAGCTTGACGTTTAAACCTGATGCTCCTAACCTGTCGGTTAGCGGCAGCAGGGCTTGTGGCGCAAGCCAGCTGTATTTAACCAGGCGGTTATTAGACAGCAGGGCTTGACGTTTAAACCTGATGCTCCTAACCTGTCGGTTAGCAGGCAGCACATTTTTTTTCCTCTGTCCCAGATGTGCCTACTACACACGGTCGTAATGAGCCCAGGGCTGTTATTACGCACTGTGTGAATAGCACTGCACACACCTCCACTCATTCTTTTAATTTTTTACAGTAATAAACTGAAATTGTCCAACAGTATGAATACTGTATAATTTCAGTGTATTGCTGGCGTCTCTGCTGCTGGTATTTTACTGTTAATTGAAAAAATACAGCAGTATGCTGTATTTTATTTTTACAGTAAGAGGCTGTGAAGTCATTTCACAATATGAGTACTGTGGTATTGCAGTGAAGTGCAGGCGTCTGTGAAGAGACTGCCGGCGCTTTACTGTTATTTGACAGGAAAATGTGTTACAGTGGACATAATGAGAGCCTGTGTGAAATGCAGCGTCTGGAGGGCTCTGGCGTGGCTCGTCACCATGACAACCACAGCACATCCAGAGCAGGTTGGCGCACTGAGTGGCGGCGTGTGTGTTCAATGGACAGATAGAAGATAATATGCAGCAAGGCTCCCCGGTTAAGCCGGCTGCCAATAGAGAACCGCAGTGACGCGTCCTAAACCCCGGATGTAAACTCCTTCCGGTTCCTTCGTCAAAAACGCAATGCAATTTCTCCATAGGATTTTGGAAAATAGCTCGAAATAAGGTCTGTGGTTGACACACATTTAAGAGACGGATCACGTTTTGTTCAGCCGGATAATCTCCACATGTCTACCCTACTTTTATAATTTTTGAATCATAAATCTAGTCGCCAAAAGCGAAATGCTAACGTTATGCTATAAACGAACTCCAAGCCAGTACAGCAGCAGGGTCGCACGACTTCAACGTCACGCCAACTTAAGATCGTTTCAACTGACTTGCACTGAAACTGCACTTTGAACACTTTAAATATATTAACATTTTAAACTGTATACCCCGTTTATCTAGGCCCTTTTTGTTTTATGTATACATGTCACACTGTGGGAAACGATATTTCGATATTTCTGGATGTATAACACATGTAGAATTTTTTACAATAAAGCTGACTTTGACTTCCGCGTGCTTGCATATTTTAACAAAGCTTTTCATTTTAGCCACACTGAATTTAACTACAAGCCATGGCTGTGTCAATTACCAGTCTGATATCGTTTTACAAAGATGACAAGAAGAGTGTAGATAGAGGAGAGAACCACTACAAGTCAGGACACGTCAAACAGTGCAGCCTAGATGAAGGTGTGCTTACCGGTGTTGTCAGGGCTAGCATGAGGGACAAGGTTTATAGAGTGTCGGTGAGTAGGGATAGCAAGAGTACCGTTAACCTAGAGTTAATTTATTCACATTAATTCCCATCAACAAATCCATTTTATGTGTCACATGAAATCTTTATTAGGCAAGGCAAGTTTATTTATATAGCACTTTTCAACACAAGGCAATTCAAAGTGCTTTACAAAAAATGAAAGACATTAAGAAAATGGCATTTAAAATCAGTCATTAAAAAGAAAAGATAATAAAATAACATTAAAAGAAAAAATACATGGATAAAAGTTACAGTGCAGTCTAAGATATGAATAGTTCAATTAAAAGCAGCGGCAAAAAGAAAAGTCTTCAGTCTGGATTTAAAAGTAGTCAGAGTTGCAGCGGACCTGCAGGTTTCTGGGAGTTTGTTCCAGATGGAGCATAATAACTGAACGCTGCTTTACCATGTTTAGTTCTGACTCTGGGGACAGAAAGCTGACCAGTCCCTGAAGACCTGAGAGATCTGGATGCTTCATCATTTAGCAGTAGATCAGAAATGTATTTTGGGCCTAAACCATTCAAAGCTTTATAAACCAGCAGCAGTATTTTGAAATCTATTCTTTGACACACAGGAAGCCAGTGTAAAGACTTCAGAACAGGAGTGATGTGATCCACTTTCTTAGTGTTAGTGAGGACTCGAGCAGCAGCGTTCTGAATCAGCTGCAGCTTCCTAATAGACTTTTTAGTGAGACCTGTGAAGACACCATTGCAGTAGTCCAGTCTACTGAAGATAAAAGCATGGACAAGTTTTTCCAAATCTTGCTGTGACATTAGTCTTTTAATCCTAGATATATTCTTTAGGTGATAGTAGGCTGATTTAGTAACTGTTTTAATGTGACTGTTGAAACTCAGGTCAGAGTCCATGACTACACCTAGATTTCTGGCTTTATCTGTTGTTTTGAACATTGCAGACTGAAGCTCAGCGCTAACTTTGATACGTTCTGCCTTGGCTCCAAAAACCATTACCTCAGTTTTATCTTTGTTTAATTGGAGAAAGTTCTGACACATCCAGTCATTGAATTGTTCAATGCACTTACTCAGTGTTTGAATTGGAGCATAGTCTCCTGTTGAAACTGTTACGTAAATTTGTGTGTCATCTGCATAGCTATGGTAACTTATTTTGTTGTTTTTCATTATCTGAGCCAGTGGTAGCATGTAGATGTTAAAGAGAAGAGGCCCCAAGATTACAAATATTACACACCAGAAAACACAGAAATATCCATGAAATAAACATACAGTAGGCTATAAACCATTAAAGGGATAATTGGGAAGGCATTACAAATGTAAATATATTTTAAATAATAAAACAATCCCACCACCACAGGTATCTACAGGAGAAGAGGGAATTCTCTCCACAAAATGTGAATGCCCATGTGGAGAATGGAAATGCAGTCATGCGGCTGCATTAGCCATCTTTGCCATCCACAATTTCAGCTGCACTGACACCCCCTGTCAGTGGAAGAAGCCAAAGGAAGCTAAACGTACGCATTCAGTGGATGAGCTATTTCCTCCAACCAATAACTCATTCAACCCGCTGACAAGAGAGCCCACCTCCGAAGATCGTGACTGGCTGAGGGACAGACTCGGGGGCAGGTTCTCAGGAATTTCTTGGCTTCTCTCCCCCGAGCCAGAAGAGGAACACTACAGCTTGGAAACACTTACTTACTTAATTCTCAAATCTGTTGGGCATCAGGGACCTGAGGCAATTGTGGCAAGCATGGCATTGTCTGAGGAGCAACAGAGGGCAATTCAGGTGGCTACCACTGGTCAGCGAACCAACCTGGCATTTGTTCAGGAAAGGAAGGTTGACTGCAGGCCCTCGATGGTGTTTTGTCTGTACAGTGGGGAACTATGAATGAATGTGAGGGTGTCAGGGCATTCACCACTGCAACCCAGAGTCAGGTTTGTGGCTCTCCCAATCAGGAGTGTTGGGGGCATCTCCAGATGGTCTGGTAGGGTCTTCCGCTGTGCTGGAGGTAAAGTGTCCCGACGGAGCAAGGGAAATGACAATTAGTGAAGCATTGCAAACAAAGGGCTTCTGTGTCAGTAAGGAGGGAGAAACATTCAGCCTGCGTGAGGAACATCCTTACTGGCACCAAGTGCAAGGTCAGCTTCACCTCACCTCAAGAGAGAAGAAGACATTAAAAAATTGTGAATCGCTTTTAATTTACATTTACTCGCCTTTGCAATGTTGTGGTTGTTAGAGTCAGTGTTAGGCTTCCTGTCAGCTCGTCTGTTGGGCAGATATAAAATATTAGTTTCATGGAAGTCACACCGTCACATATAAGAGCATTAAGACATACAGTACATAGGCTAAAACAAAACATCTAAAGATATAACCTTGCACTTTGTCTCGTGAACATTTTCACTATTTTGACATTTTTATAGATGAAAATGGAACTAAAGAAATAAATGGTAGATTAATTCATATTGAAAATAGGTGTCAGCTGCTACACTAATTATAATAGTTATATTTCTTAATTAATTAAGATAAGATATTACTGTATTGATCCCAATTTGGGAAATGTTTGTGTTGCAGCAGCATAACAAGAAAAACAAAATATAAGTTATTATATATACAAAAGTATGTGAGGGATGGAATATTAAATTGAATATAAATGTAAAATGTACATGTGATGTTACGTCCAAGAGAAGCTATGGAGCAGAGAGTTCTCTGACGAGCAGAGAGTTCTCTGACAGCCAGAGGTGATTTGTTATTAGTTCAATATGTTAAACTGATTTCCCTGACTACAATCTTTAGCTACATGGTGAAACGTTATGCTGCTTGGACTAATTAGACTTATCATATAAGCCACACAGGTTTTAATAGGATGTATTCATTATCTTTACTCCACACTAAAAACTCACTTCTTCTCTCAGGCCTTCTAGTCAGAGCGGAGCACGACTCCTCACTATTCCCTGTGTTTGTTTTATATCTGTTGTAAATTATTGTCTTTTATTGTGATTATATGTGTTTTTAATGCATGTACAGCACTTTGGCTCGACCAAAAATCGCTTTTAAATGTGCTTTATAAATAAAACTTGATTTGATTTGATTTGATTTGATTTACTTATGTTGCGGTCTTTTCAGCAGCGCCATCTCTAAAACGGCGATACAGTCAGTACCCATCATTTACATTTCACCGTGACATGGACAAAAATGTAACGTCAGCTTACCTCATGGCACGAATCCAGACTCTCCTTTGGAACACATTGGCCGGGAAACGATAGAACGAGCACGTTTCATGCAAAGACCTGTGGCTGCAACCCGGAGCAAAGCAACACACCATTGCGTAGCTAACTAGTAGCACTAGCTTTAGCTAACGTTAGCTAACGATACGAACTGCCCAGTAACATTGGAAAACACTGGTAATTAATTATTCTAGTTATAGTAATAAAACTACGGTGTTAAAAACGACAATTTCAAAAATACAGATTCTAATGGTCAGATATAGATATACAGATACTAGAGATAGGCAGGTACTTGCTTTCAAGCAGAACACAGGGGAAAACAAACGTAGGAGTGTTTACGTGTTCGGCGTAATGACGTACAACGGCCTCAATAATTTCTGTAGTCCTATTCAGCCACTCGGTAACAACCATCGTTTTTCAGACACGTAAACTCTTCAAAAATCACCAGTGGGGTCACTGCTGATGTATTTAATGTCGTAGAACAAAACGTGATTTATCTCTTAAATGTGTCTCAACCACAGACCTTATTTGGAGCTATTTTCCAAAACCCTATGGAGAAAATGCATTGCTTTTTGACGAAGGAACCGGAAGTGCTAAAAATGCTAACTTACTTCCGGGTTTTACGACGCGTCACTGCGGTTCTCTATAGCCTATTGGTTACATGGCAGCATGGCTCGCTGCCTAAGCCGGCTGGGTTTTTTAACTCATCGGTTAATAAAACAGCAGGGCTTACTATTCAATCCGTCTACCTTTAAACTTTTTGCGTTTAGGCAGCACGGATTTTTTCTCTGTCTCAGACGTACCTCCTACCCACGGTCGTACTAAGCCCACGGAGGGCCATTATTACGCCTTGTGTGGACAGCACTGCACACACCTTAGTGATGTTGAGCGTTAATGCGCGGTTTACGAGTCTTCTCCTAAACGGCGACATATTGAGAGCCTGTGTGAAATGCAGCGTGTGGAGGGCTCTGGCGTGGTTTGCCAACAACCACAGCACATCCAGAGAATGTACACCCGGCACTATCAGAGTACTGGATGGTACTCAGGGTGGCGGCGAGTGTGTCTGATGGACAGATGGATGAGCAGGCGGATGGGCAGAGGATAGTCTCTGCAGTTCGCCTCTCCCCCCCGCAGTTCTACGGGATACAGGGAACCCTGTCATCCCGGGAACAGTGTCTCGCGCTCCGTGCAGAGCGGCAGGAACTCTTGTTATAAGAAAGCTTTTTTCCAGGGTTCCTCATGGGGAAGAAAATCAGGGTTTTTTATTCCAGGGTATTTTCTGGTCCCGAAGGAGACGGGCGGGGGGAATGAGACCCATCCTCGATCTAACAACGTTTTCTACGGGGAGCACAGAGACTCAGACATGTGTCACGCGCATTGGCGCCTCAATGGGTTTTTGGCTTAGTATTACGCGCACTGAGTAAAGCTCCATTTGAACCTTTAGATCAGGTCCCCCTAAAGTTCTTGTCAGCCAAAATAGCTCTGCTCTTGCCTCTGACATCAGCTAAAAGGGTGAGTGATTTGTCTGCTCTCTCTGTGGCTCCGTCATGTCTACAGATCCAAGGAGATGGCAGCTCAGCTGTTTTGCGCCCTAACCCGGCTTTTATGCCAAAGGTGATCACAAGCTCTTTAGATCGAGAGTGATACCTTTGGATGGCTTCTTTCCTCCTCCTCACACATCAGAGGAGGAAGCCACATCTCATCTCCTCCGTCCCTGTCATGCTATATTGCACGCACGGCTGCTTTACGCAGCTCGTCTGTTTGTGCATTACAGAGAGCGCTCAATAGGGCAGCCTCTGTCGGCACAGCGCCTGTCACACTGGCTGTGTGAGGCTATATCACAGGCGTATTTCTCCTCTGGGTTGGATCCCCCGGAGAACATCAAAGCGCACGGCACCAGAGCAATTTCCTCCTCCACGGCGTTGCACGGAGGAATGACAGTGGAAGACATTTGCACTGCTGCATCTTGGTCTTCCCCCTGTTCTTTAATTCGTGTTTATTTTGAGGGATGTCTCCCATTCCCTCTGACACACTCAGTACTGAGTGTCCTGTGAGTAATGTCGGGGACTCAACTGCGTGCCCTCTCTCCTGCCTGTCGGCACTTAGAGAGCTGCCCTTTTCGCCCTCTTTGATCGTTTTAACAAGTGAGACTTTGGTCTCTACTTTTTACAGGTAGCCTATTTAGCCTACCTTCTTTCCCGTATGGAGAATAGACCTCTCACACCGTAACCGATTTTGGTTATTTTGGGGAGGTCGAGATAAATCATATTGTAAATAAATACACATAGCCTTCCTCAGGCAGTGTGTTTGTACCGGGGACAGGAGACACCCCCTTGATGAAACTGTAAGAAGTGAATGGGGAATCCCTTCGGAGTGGAGTCATGACGACTGGATCTGAATTATGTTTTCGTATTTGGTGGTTTGTGTTCCAGCTGTCGATCAGCTGTGCGCAGCGTCTCCACTGCAGCCTGTGCGTCTCAACCCCTCCCGCAGCAATAATAATAAATAAATAATAATTCATTACATTTTTTATTAGAGCGCTTTTACAGGTGCTCAAAGCGCTTTACAAGTACACATTACAGTTGTGTCTTACCCAAGGACACAACGGCCTGACACAGTGGCGGCCGAGGCGGGATTCGGACTGGAGTTCATCTGGAGTTCATCTGATGACCAACGCTCTAACCACTGCGCCACAACCACCCCCAATATCTAATATATAATATACCCCAATATAGCAACCCTATATCCACCAGTTAAAGGAAATACAACTAATGTGTTGTGTTATATCAGCTGTACAATTGACCACATATGGTGTTCTTAGTTTCCATACCTCCTGTGTTTTACGAGCGACTTATCAAGTCTTGGCAAATGGCATAAAACATGATTAAACATGATAGTATCTACAACCTATAGAAATGCAAAACGGCGTCAGTTTAGATGCAATTCTGTCCTCCTGCTTACTGCATCATTTGAGAAAACATTTCATAACATTAACACAACATATTCGAGGTGGTTTTCAATAACATATCCGTATTTATTTATTTCTCCAAGTTATGTGTTTGTGTGCACTGAGGAGTCTCAAACAGGCGTTTGTTTAATCATTTTAAGATTGGCTTTAATCAATGTTTGAAAATGAATTCTTCATAATGATAAATGAGAGGTAACATTTTATTGATGGTATTATTTCCACTTATTCTCTCCATTCTTCCTTCTGCCAACGGTGTCGCAGTTTCTCGTCTCTCTCGTTTTTGTGCTTAGTGCGTACGCATGGATAGAGTTTGCGTGGAGGACCGCACATTTTCCCATCAAGTTAGTATTTTATAAATCGCAAACATTGCGTAGAAACTGGCGTACGCCATCTTTTGAGCGTATATCCCTTTATAAATGAGGCCCCTGGTAACAATGGCCAAGCTATAAAAACGATGAGCTGAATTGAGCTCTGCATATACAGTGGGGAAAAAAAGTATTTAGTCAGCCACCAATTGTGCAAGTTCTCCCACTTAAAAAGATGACAGAGGCCTGTCATTTTCATTCTAGGTATACCTCAACTATGAGAGACAAATTGAGAAAAACAAAATCCAGAAAATCACATTGTCTGATTTTTAAAGAATTTATTTGAAAATTATGGTGGAAAATAAGTATTTGGTCAATAACAAAAGTTCATCTCAATACTTTGTTATATACCCTTTGTTGGCAATGACAGAGGTCAAACGTTTTCTGTAAGTCTTCACAAGGTTTTCACACACTGTTGCTGGTATTTTGGCCCATTCCTCCATGCAGATCTCCTCTAGAGCAGTGATGTTTTGGGGCTGTCGCTGAGCAACACGGACTTTCAAATCCCTCCAAAGATTTTCTATGGGGTTGAGATCTGGAGACTGGCTAGGCCACTCCAGGACCTTGAAATGCTTCTTACGAAGCCACTCCTTCGTTGCTCGGGCGGTGTGTTTGGGATCATTGTCATGCTGAAAGACCCAGCCGCGTTTCATCTTCAATGCCCTTGCTGATGGAAGGAGGTTGTCACTCAAAATCTCACGATACATGGCCCCATTCATTCTTTCCATTACACGGATCAGTCGTCCTGGTCCCTTTGCAGAAAAACAGCCCCAAAGCATGATGTTTCCACCCCCATGTTTCACAGTAGGTATGGTGTTCTTTGGATGCAACTCAGCATTCTTTCTCCTCCAAACACGTCTAGTTGAGTTTTTACCAAAAAGTTCTATTTTGGTTTCATCTGACCATATGACATTCTCCCAATCCTCTTCTGGATCATCTAAATGCTCTCTAGCAAACTTCAGACGGGCCTGGACATGTACTGGCTAAAGCAGGGGGACACATCTGGCACTGCAGGATTTGAGTCCCTGGCGGCGTAGTGTGTTATTGATGGTAGCCTTTGTTACTTTGGTCCCAGCTCTCTGAAGGTCATTGACTCGGTCTCCCCGTGTGGTTCTGGGATTTTTGCTCACCGTTCTTGTGATCATTTTGACCCCACGGGGTGAGATCTTGCGTGGAGCCCCAGATCGAGGGAGATTATCAGTGGTCTTGTATGTCTTCCATTTTCTAATAATTGCTCCCACAGTTGATTTCTTCACACCAAGCTGCTTACCTATTGGAGATTCAGTCTTCCCAGCCTGGTGCAGGTCTACAATTTTGTTTCTGGTGTCCTTTGACAGCTCTTTGGTCTTGGCCATAGTGGAGTTTGAAGTGTGACTGTTTGAGGTTGTGGACAGGTGTCTTTTATACTGATAACGAGTTCAAACAGGTGCCATTAATACAGTTAACAAGCGGAGGACAGAGGAGGCTCTTAAAGAAGAATTTACAGGTCTGTGAGAGCCAGAAATCTTGTTGGTTTGTAGGTGACCAAATACTTATTTTACCGAGGAATTTACCAATTAATTCATTAAAAATCCTACAATGTGATTTCCTGGATTCTTTCCCCCCATTCTGTCTCTCATAGTTGAAGTGTACCTAGGATGAAAATTACAGGCCTCTCTCATCTTTTTAAGTGGGAGAACTTGCACAATTGGTGACTGACTAAATACTTTTTTGCCCCACTGTAACTAAGCGGTCCTTTAAACATAGGTAAAATGCAACAAGACCAATTGCCAGTCAGTAGAGAAATCTTAGCATTAATGGAAATCTCAACTTGGATTATATAATAATAAAACTGTTAGGCATGTTATCTAGTTTAACTTGAAACCAGGTATATTTTTGCCAATGAGCATGTGAACATTTCCATTGAGCTATGGGAGCAACGGGCTGAACTGAACTCTGCATATGACTGAAATGCACCAAGAACAGTGACACTTTACAACAATACCAGTCCAAAATGCAATTCAATCAATGGAACTCTCAAATTCAAAATTGCACGACAGTCTTTCTTCTCTGACATCATTGCCAAAAACAAAAACAACTCACGTGCCTTGTTTGCTACCGTCGACAGACTAAAAAAAAAAACAGTCTCAGTAGCCTCTGAATTTCTATCCACCAGGGCCTGCAATGATTTTGCCTCCTTCTTCACTGACAAAATTCAGAAAATTAGACAAGCAGTCAGTGCCTCTGTATCAGGTACAGCAAATGTTTTGTCCTTGTGTCCACTTAAAATCATTTCAAACACCATGATACAATTCCATCAGATTAATGATAAAAACCTAGAGGACATTATTCAACTTCTGAAATCCTCCTCCTGCTGCCTTGATATTATTCCAACAGGATTTTTCAAAAATGTTTTTCATTGCATGACCTCAGATCTACTCACTCATCTCTTCACTCAAGTGTTTTTCCACAGGCCCTGAAAACTGCAGTCATTAAACCACTCTTAAAAAAATAATAATCTAGATGCTTCAGTAATGAACAATTACAGGCCCATATCAAACCTGCCATTTCTAGGTAAAATCATTGAAAAAGTTGTTTTTCAACAGTTGAGTAACTTCTTTCATTTAAATAACTGTTTGGATGTGTTCCAGTCAGCCTTTTGTCCAAACAACAGCACTGAGACTGCTCTTGTGAAGGTCTTCACTGACATCCACTTAAACACAGACAGTGGCAGAACTTCAGTGTTAGTATTATTAGATCTCAGCACTGCGTTTGACACTGTTGACCACAACATATTACTAGACCGACTGGAAAACTGGGTGGGACTTTCGGCAACAGTTATAAATTGGTTTGAATCCTACTTAAAGGACAGAAACAACTTTGTTTCTATAGGTAAATACACATCTGAGTTGACAAATATGACATGTGGGGTTCCTCAAGGCTCCATCTTGGGGCCTCTTCTCTTTAACATCTACATCAAGGATGGGCAACTTTGATGGTGGTGAGGGCCACATCATTGATGTACTGGCCACCCAAAAAAATGGGAACATCCTCTAATAAGCTCACTAAACACATATCAGTTCACAGAAATGTTATTTCATTTTTACAAGTGGCATGTTTGTATTGAACAGGTTATTAAACAGTGGAATAAAACTATTTTAAACTATTGGAAAGCACGGAAAATGTGTGTGTATTGAGATTAACCATTAAGATGAACATGAAGTCTAACTTTTATTCTGAGATGACCATGAAGTCATGAACACTAACCCAGACATTAGTTGTCTAACTTGAACCTAAGACACTTGCAGCCAGTCTCTGCATTCCCCTTATTCCACAATAAGGGGAATGTCAACACAAACACCTGTCAGCCCGCACTCTTCTGTTCCTCAACGCCGGCCCCCCTCCCTCCCGCTGAAATTATGAATGAAAAGCGTAGTAATCATAGATAACACGGCAGGGTCCGTGACAGTTTGTTTTCATTTGATTTCAAATAAACAAAGTATTGGTTTTAAGAATATTAAACTTGTTTCGCCAAATTCAGATGATAAAAACAACTTTTAAGCTTGTAAAGGCATAATTACAAGAGGCAAGTTAACGTCACAGCAGGCATAACAACAGCCGGTGTTTCTTGTGAGGGTTTCCCCGGGAAACAAACACAATACACACAAATGCGTCACCGATTATTTTGCGGTATTTGAAATCATGTACGCAGCTCGCAACGTAACTAGGAGTCTAGTGGACGGTATCAGTACTACAAGTAAAACAAATAAAAAATATTTAATTTTTTTTTATTAATTACGTTGTTTATAAATTAAACTGAGGGCCGCAAAAAGAGGAGGTGGGGGCCGCATGCGCCATTTCCCCAATGAACAAATCAATGACTGGATGTGTCAGAACTTTCTCCAATTAAACAAAGATAAAACTGAGGTAATGGTTTTTGGAGGCAAGGCAGAACGTATAAAAGTTAGCGCTGAGCTTCAGTCTGCAATGTTCAAAACAACAGATAAAGCCAGAAATCTAGGTGTAGTCATGGACTCTGACCTGAGTTTCAACAGTCACATTAAAACAGTTACTAAATCAGCCTACTATCACCTAAATAATATATCTAGGATTAAAAGACTATTGCCGCAGCAGGATTTGGAAAAACTTGTCCATGCGTTTATCTTCAGTTGACTCGACTACTGTAATGGTGTCTTCACAGGTCTCACTAAAAAATCTATTAGAAAGCTGCAGCTGATTCAGAACGCCGCTGCTCGAGTCCTCACTCACACTAAGAAAGTGGATCACATCACTCCTGTTCTGACATCTTTACACTGGCTTCCTGTGTGTTAAAGAATAGATTTCAAAATACTGCTGCTGGTTTATAAAGCACTGAATGGTTTAGGCCCAAAATACATTTATGACCTACTGCTAAATGATGAACCATCCAGATCTCTCAGGTCTTCAGGGACTGGTCAGCTTTCTGTCCCCAGAGTCAGAACTAAACATGGTAAAGCAGCGTTCAGTTATTATGCTCCAAATATCTGGAACAAACTCCCAGAATCCTGCAGGTCTGCTGCTACTCTGACTACTTTTAAATCCAGGCTTGAGACTTTTCTTTTTGCCGCTGCTTTTAATTGATATATTCACATCTTAAATTGCACTGTAACGTTTATTATCTTTGCTTTTTTTAAAGTCATTATTGGGGTTAAAGTCCCCGACGTGTGCCGTTTTGGTTTCAAGACCCTGATTTGCGGAAGACACCAAAAAAGTCCTAGAAAGGACAACTTAAACTTAACTAATGTGCATTTAAAAATAAAAAAGAGGAATAGTTTCGGTGAAAACTAAAATTATTATAATTTTACAAAGGGGGGTTCGTTTAGCATGAAACACTTGAAATAACTAAAGGACAAGTTAAACTTGAGTGTTTTTAGATATCATTTTATATAATATGTTTCTTAATGCTCTTAATGTCTTTCATTTTTGTAAAGCACTTTGAATTGCCTTGTGTTGAAATGTGCTCTATAAATAAACTTGCCTTGAGATAGGTTGGGGATGATCAGTTTTATCAGTCCATCTGTATGGAAATTGATTTATGGAATTGTTAAGTTCTATCAAGGTGAAATACCGCTTGCGGATGAACAATTTAAAACATAGTGCCAATTCCAACTGAATGATGCCTTCATAAATATAGTGTAAAACATCTGGTGGGTACCCTGTTACAAAATGGAAATAACTTAATTTCCCAGTTCTGGGACAACCTTTCTGCACACCACAACAGTGTACCTGAGCAGGATTTCCTTTTACTGACTGAACATGTAAATCATAGTTATCTTTTGTTCTTGGTGGAGAAGCTCCTGAACGCACTTCCTTTTGCTGATAGTGAGAATGGTCCCCAATGCAAAACCTACAGATATAATGTCCAGAAAAGTTTTCTACAAGTCCACCCAAAGAATGAGCACCAAGATTGTTACAAAAAACAGTACCTCTGATATTTGTACCAACCTGAGGCAAAGAAATTCAGTTTAATAGCCACATTTGTTTACATCATTCGCTTTACAAAGGAGAGCCAAATAAATTGATGTTAGCTGTGATCTTAGTTCAGATGGTACATCAGCAAGTTCCCAGTAAACTGCTGTAACTTTGTGATTTTTTTGCAATGTTCCAAGAGGATTGTAGATTTCAAAATTGTCTACGTAAAGTATAAGTGAAATTCTGAACTCTCCATTAGCATGAAATTCATTTAGCTTGAAATATTTGCCATCATGGAAGAATGCCAACTGTGAAATGTTTGAATATTTATTCAATACATTGTTCACAATGTCTTAATTTTTCAACAATTGCTGTAAGGTTTGACGAACAGGCACATACTGAAAGCTACAATTCTCCCTTGGATCCAAAATATAGTCAACTGGCTCAATTACACTGAAGTTTTCCTTAAAATATTTTCCCCTCCAAAATTTGGAAGAAAATGGTCCCTCAGGACCAAAGGCTGCATTAAGAGGATTAGAGTGACACAGTTTGTCTACCAATTAACTGACAATTGCTTCATCAACAGCAGTTATTCTTTGTAAAAATATCATTAACTAACTTTGGAATATACTGAGTTGAGGATGTGCTGATAAACTGAAGCTGTTCCACCAAGTCATCAACACATTTGCCAGAGACATTATCGATGCTTTCCAATTTTAACAAGAGAGAAGCAATATTTTTTCACTATTTCACTTGAAGTATCCCTTTCAAAACCCAGCTCTAAGGTGGTATCTATGTCCACATGACCATGCGAGTCCAACCCTGGATGTTTTGCAATCACTTCAGTCTTAAAATCTTTCCATGAATAGGATCTGTGTTTTCTACTTCTGTGTGTTGCATAAGTCCCATATATGTTTGTCTTGAAATCACATCCATCAAAAGCACATTCTATGGTTTCATGTCTTTTCAAGTGGGAATTGATATGTTGAAAATAGTCTTTTGTATTAGGATAAATGAGTCACAAATTGTACATGTTAAAGACTGCACAACTTCACACTCGTCAGTTTCGTGTGAATTGTGGGATATATACAAGTGTGTTCGCAGGCCACCCCATGTCTTAAAGGAGCAAGGGCAGTTTAGATGAAGACAGGGTACTGAATATCCACGGCCAAAGGCACCGTGCTTCAATCGATAGTGCTTGAGAAATGACCCTTTCGCTGAAGCCACTAATGTGCAGAGCTTACATTGCCATCCCATAAGCTGTAACCTAAAAAAGTGAGGATAAATAGTGTTATCACATGGAGTGAACAGACTGGTTTAATGCTACTTTCATTTACCTATATATACTTTTGGGACTAATTTGTTTTATCATACAGAGCTTTAAAAATGACACCCAATTGTATTTACTCATTGGTGCCAATAATTACATCTACTCCAAAATATAGTTAATGGAACATCTACCGTAATTGCACAAACATTTGAAAAACAGTCAATACAAATGATTGGAGTTGCAGTGTTCAGAGCCAGGATCTTCAATTGCAGTAGACAATGCAGAAGTAAATGCTTAATATCCGTGACCCAATGTTTCAGGGATATAATTAGTAACAGTTTGTATTATCAAGTCCTAGATATTTGTATATAGTCACTGTTTGTGTTTCTAACAAATGCTTCCTTTGCAATCAAACATGGTCAAAATCAAGGTGCAACTAATTTAGCTTATTCACCGATTTCTTAAACTTGTATAAAGCAAACTAATATGTTGGCACCGTTGTTTCAGTGTTTAATAAAATAATGACATTTACCTCCTCTGTTTTGTTATCTTCGTTCAACTTCTCTCCATTAGCGCAGTCGGTGCTGTGAAACAGATATTGAAAATATTTAACATGCTTCACAAAAAAATGCAACTTTACTTGCTCTAGCATCAAATGTTCCCCCATAAATATGACAAAACATAAGTTGGGCGAGTAGGCCACTCCTCTTAAGAAAATGCAATGCCTTATTAGAATAATGATGATAATGAACAGTTTCATAAGCATATAGGCAAGACTAGTAACAGCTGCTGGACCACGGATACAGTAGGTAGACGTTATCTGGAATCACTCGCACGATACAGTAATCACCCCCTAACAGCCACCTTACACAAACAAGGTGCATTTATCTTTATATTATCCATATTTGTATCGGCGCTTCCACAAAAATCAACAACATAAGTAATACATTTACACAAAAAACTAATAGTAGATGAACTACATTATTCAAAAGTTTACAGTAACTTCGGATAGTAACACGAGAGAAATAAACAGGGTGCTCTCTTTTCCTCTCTCCCTCTCTCTCTCCCTCTCTCCTGACAGCCCGTCAGTTTAGTCTCATGCAGCTCGCTAATCCAGTAATGAGTGACGCGACAGTAAAGAATAAACATATTTACAACTAGTTTGGTTACTTCCAGAGGTAGATAAGATTGCTAAATGTGTTAGGTTTAACTTGAAGCGTGTGCTCTGCTCACCGGTCCCCTCACAGCGGCAGAACTGCAGGTGATCATGCAGAGCTGCGTGTCTCAGTCAGCAGAACCTGATCACTCTCTCCCGATTATACTTCACTCGCTTTTATGTCCATATCGATCAGATCTAGCTAGTTCTAGTTAATTATATGACTGCCTCCTTATCAGGAACAATAAGCAATAAGCGTTGCTTAGTAACCGGGTGTGTCGGCAAAGCCCCCTTCACAGCCTGTTCAAGGCGAGACTGTTGCACCGTTATGCCGGCATGCCGGGACTTGCAGACACACATATTTGCCTGCGCTGTTGTGTTACAAGTCAGGCCGGTATGCCATCTAATATCACACTGGGGCAGCATTATGCTGGCATTGTCTGGTTAACCTGTTAAGCCCGAGAGCCCCCTCAGTCTGGGGCTGCGGGGTGTTTTTTCACGAAACTGTGTCTCAGAGCATCTTAATATTTAACAAACCTATTAATGTGTTATACCAGATTAACGGGAAGAATCTCAGCTAACTGACGATACGAACCATTTTTACCAAAACAAAACACAAGTCTCATAAGAAGCGTCTAAATGACCTCTGAGCGAAAAAATGCTAACGCACTTGGCACAGACCTCAAGATAACGGTACCCGTATTACTTATCGTAACTGCACATACAATATATCCGATTAAAGCTGAGACTCCACAGATTATATAGGTATAGTATCATCACTGAGCGATCAGAACTCGTGACAGGGGAAGCAAACACAGACATCACAACACGTAGCATTACGGAGCAAAAACGACGGGACATCGTCTCACCTTAGCTGTTATTCTGATCAAAAGTTGTGTTCAATGGCATTAAAATGATAAAAACGCTGCTGAGGGTTAATCCATAGGTTAATCCAATGTGTCTGTCACTTTGAAAAAAGTATTTATAATCCATAATTCCATTTTTATGTAAAAATCGGAGAATAAAAGTTAGCTGCTAATGGTAGCCACCAGAGTTATCGCAGCTTCCGGTTTTGGCTACGCGTCACTCTCACTCCTTATTTGGTAATGTGTGTGTGTATGTGGGAGTTCTCCTCGATTCCATTGGCTCTCGCGGTTAAAAAGAGATGTCAATCATCAAAATCGAGCAAGGGGGGCCAGAGATAGGTCAAATCCACCCAAATGACCCCAGAAGTGTTTCTCTCTAAAAAGGTCAAATTTCACTTGTTTTGCATCAATCTTGATACAGGGTACTTATTATATGTTGTACTTTGGATTCCTAAAGCTTTTAGTCTACTATTCCATCATCCAAGGGTGGTTTTCACTATAAGTCATTTTTTTTTTTGGACGGACACTATAATTTATATTTTTTTTACTGTGTTCAATCTGAATTTACTTTAAAATAAAAACATCTATATTGATTCTGAAACTTCTACATCCAACTCACAGATGTAACCTTACTTTGAGAAAAAATTTAATTTAACCCTTTTAGAAGGGAAGATATGGTCATTTGTTCAGGGAATGTCATTTTCGAGCCTGAGACCTGAAAAACAGGCTCAGGGCTTAACAGTTAAGTATAAAAATGACAATTGAAATTGACGTAATGGCGGATCTTCTTTACTACAGCATTTCTGAATAACAGTGTAAAAGGGGCTTACAATAAACAGTTAACTATGCTACACAGACAGCTGGTTGGTTAGGTACGTTAAAACAACAACTGCAGACAAAGCAGGTGCTAATGTTTCTACTTTTACTCGAGTAAAACGTTAGCTTCACTTCACCTGGTTGACTGTGTCCACCATGCGTGTGTAGAAGCGGACAGAGAAACTAGCTAGACTTACGACAGCATGGCTGCAAGTGCAGGGCTGGACTGGGACAATAAGTCAGGCCGGGAATTATACACCCAGCCAGGCCACTACCAGTTTTCTTTTGTGCCATTTTTCTGGATTTATTTGTCAATATTTACAGCGTTGCTGCCCATAGTGATAGCCCTAAACGTTAAATCTACTACCCCAGAATAAACATATGGACATGGGTTACTAATTAAAAAAAAAGTGCAAATCTATTTAGGAACCTGTCCATGTGAACATATTTTAAGTTGAGGTGGACCTCAAATCCTCTAGGGGGGTCCGGGGGCATGCTCCCACGGTAAGATTTTGTTTTTAAATGTTGGACTTAAATGCATCAATCTGGTGCACTTTGAGGGGGAAATAAAGAGACTACACCCATATGAAACAGAACTGTATACATTTAAATAATCATAAATTCATAAGAACATGGCCATAACCAATAACATACCATATCCAATATGAAAAAACATTGAAACTTGTTTATTTATTTGTTTTTGGTTCATTTATAGTTGTGAGCGTGTCTGGGCTCTCTCCCCCTGCTCCTCTTTGAGGCAGCAGCAAAGACTAGTTTTAGCTCTCAACACGTTTTTAAAGTTTATCTTACCTTTTTTCACCTAGTTTTATTATTCATCCATATTTTACTAATCACTCCCCCTTCAAATGGAAATATGTGTTTTCATAAATGGTGACCAAACCGTTTGAGACCCACAGAGAACTTAGACTAAGTTAACTATCTAAAAACACTTTACCTCACCTGAGCTGTAGTTATCAGTCTCTCAGTCTGACAGCAGAGGACTCTCCCTCCACCTTGTTGACAGCTCATGATATCCGTTAGCGAAGCTAGCTAGCACCAGATGCTAACAACAACAATACACGTAACCGGTATGCGCGCTTTCTCTCACTCGCCCGCGACACACATACACACACCCTCCCGAGCTTGAATGACACACAGAGACCAATCGAGGGCTTTAGTGTATGATCTGTATGAAAGTGGCCATGTCGGCAGGCCACATCATGTAGACAGCCAGTCACCCTCTGTGATGCAGAGTCAGACCCACATTTGCGCAGCGTTGTGTTCACAATACATACATAAAAAAAAGAATCCTCAGGCCAGCAGGCCACTTAACAGGCCAGGCCATCGGGAAACCTCCCGGTCCTCCCGATGGCCAGTCCGGGCTGTGCAAGTGTGACAGTATTTAGATAATTACACACTATAAAGTTGTATATGCACAAAGACAGGGTCAATATTTCATTAACTTTTGCTAGCTGGCTACTTACCAGGATTTGCAGGGAGTTTTCCTGGTACTTCTCTTCGTGGTGTTTCCTTGCTTGCTTGCAGATAAAAAAGTAGATTTCCCATGAGCACACTCTATTTGCGCGCGATTGTTAATCGGGTCCACTCATGACGTTTAGTGTAATTTACTCAATGTCTTAAGTTGTTTTTAAAGATGAAGAATATTGATTTGGAATTAGTAATAATTGCAGTTCCTGAAACTGATCAGTATAATTAGCCAATTCTCAAATATTTGGAAATTTACCAAATATATTAAGGATATCTCAAAAATATAATTTGTAAGTCAAATACTCATTTATTTTCGTGTAATCAACTTAAATAATAGTAATAATTTAAGACAAAATTAACTGTTGGATCTTTAAGCATTTATTTTGGTATGTCCAACTCAACAATTACTTTGGTGATATTTAGAGATTGTATAGCTTTTTATTATTGTGATATTTACAAAGCCACTGGTTTAGTTTTTAGAGTGCACATTTAGCCCTCTCTCTGCTCATTTTAAGTATTTGTCCCACTCGTTGATTGAGATCTGAAAGTATTTGCATATCTATCTAAGGATAGAGGGTGTCGTTGTTCTCATTCTGTCACAGTTCTGTTTAGGTTTGGGTGTTTTCACTGTTCTCTGTCATGTTTTCCTCCTGTCGTTAGTGTCCCTGTGTGTTCTCCTCCCTCCTCACCTGTGTCCGTGGTCACCATGGTAACCACGGACACAGGTGAGGAGGGAGGAGAACACACAGGGACACTAACGACAGGAGGAAAACATGACAGAGAACAGTGAAAACACCCAAACCTAGACAGAACTGTGACACATACTGATATTCTGAACAATCTGTGCTATTGTATTAGCTGTAAAGTGTCTCTACTCTAGGCTATTTTTATTATATGTACAATACTTTGGCTCGACCAAAAATCGTTTATAAATGTGCTATATAAATAAAACTTGATTTGCATCCTAAACTTTGAACCCCAAAACAGTTTTGGCTTCCTTTCATCAACTTCATTTAAAAGGCCTATGGTTATAGAGATAGACATAGAGTAGGTTGTTATTTTTTAAGGACAATTCACGCTACTACATAAGTTTGCATGTGCGTGATAGTGTGACAGTATTTGACACAGTAAATATTTGTAACGGAATAAATAGAGTTTCAGTGTTTCATTTCTGAAACATTTCAAAATATTTGAATAAAAAATGCAGTCTATAAGTCAGGGCGGTTTATTTAAGGTTATATATCTCCTTATAATCCCTACCTGGGTGGGACATTCGGAAACAGTCCTAAATTGGTTTGAATCCTACTTAAAGGACAGAAACAACTTTGTTTCTATAGGTAAATACACATCTGAGTTGACAAATATGACATGTGGGGTACCTCAAGGCTCCATCTTGGGGCCTCTTCTCTTTAACATCTACATGCTACCACTGGCTCAGATAATGAAAAACAACAAAATAAGTTACCATAGCTATGCAGATGACACACAAATTTACGTAACAGTTTCACCAGGAGACTATGCTCCAATTCAAACACTGAGTAAGTGCATTGAACAAATCAATGACTGGATGTGTCAGAACTTTCTCCAATTAAACAAAGTTAAAACTGAGGTAATGGTTTTTGGAACCAAGGCAGAACGTATAAAAGTTAGCGCTGAGCTTCAGTCTGCATTATTCAAAACAACAGATAAAGCCAGAAATCTAGGTGTAGTCATGGACTCTGACCTGAGTTTCAACAGTCACATTAAAACAGTTACTAAATCAGCCTACTATCACCTAAAGAACATATCTAGGATTAAAAGACTAATGTCACAGCAGGATTTGGAAAAACTTGTCCATGCTTTTATCTTCAGTAGACTCGACTACTGTACTGCAATGGTGTCTTTACAGGTCTCACTAAAACATCTATTAGGAAGCTGCAGCTGATTCAGAACGCCGCTGCTCGAGTCCTCACTAACACTAAGAAAGTGGATCACATCACTCCTGTTCTGAAGTCTTTACACTGGCTTCCTGTGTGTCAAATAATAGATTTCAAAATACTGCTGCTGGTTTATAAAGCTTTGAATGGTTTAGGCCCAAAATACATTTCTGATCTACTGCTAAATTATGAACCATCCAGATCTCTCAGGTCTTCAGGGACTGGTCAGCTTTCTGTCCCCAGAGTCAGAACTAAACATGGAGAAGCAGCGTTCAGTTATTATGCTCCAAATATCTGGAACAAACTCCCAGAAACCTGCAGGTCCGCTGCAACTCTGACTACTTTCAAATCCAGGCTGAAGACTTTTCTTTTTGTCGCTGCTTTTAATTGAACTATTCATATCTTAGACTGCACTGTAACTTTGATCCATGTATTTTTTCTTTTAATGTTTATCCATGTATTTCTTCTTTTAATGTTTATTTGATTAGCTTTTCTTTTTAATGACTGATTTTAAATGCCATTTTCTTAATGTCTTTCATTTTTTGTAAAGCACTTTGAATTGCCTTGTGTTGAAAAGTGCTATATAAATAAACTTGCCTTGCCTTGCCTTGCCTTACCTCCACCTAGCATCCACCTGTAGACCCATAAGGATACTTGTTTTATCATCTCTCAGCACTTACTGCTTGTTGGTGTTTCCCTTTTCGGATTGACAAGGTCAGAGTCGAGATGGCAATCATTACCGCGATACATATTCAAAACTCCAAAACAATCTCTTCCTCTGCTGGGTTTTCTTTTCTGCATTTATTCATTGTACCTATCAGGTTTGGCCACATACATCCATCAAAGATTTGATGATGTCAGCAGGGAGTTTATCAATTCCAAGAACTAAAACATCATCATAGATGTGTTTGGTGAGTATGCCTTTTTCATTAGCTTCAGCAAATCTACCAGTTCTATGAATAAATGAAATTAAACTTGCTAGCACTTGCTTCAAGAGTCACCAGAGAGCTTTTACTCTCATTGCATATTGTTTATTGGATTGTCATCACACATTCATTTGCATAAAGCTCAGTGTGTTGTAGCAAAGGAGGAATCCCATGCAGCCAGTGGCGACTGGTCATTAGGGGCACAGCCCCACCTGGTTTCAGCAGAAAGTATTAAAAATAATGATTACAACAAAATGCAAAAAATAAATAAAAAAATATATAAAATATATTTTAAGATCATGTTTAATCATCTGATTCGTCTGTACATTGCTATTTTAGTATGTGTTCTTCTAATTAGTGTCTACAGTGTGTGCCTATTGAGCTGTTTAGAGCCATGTGGGACGAAACCCGATCCTGCCCCTCCCTCTCACTGTCTAAGTGAACGGTGACTGTAAAAACTACACTGCGCATGCTCAGAGTATTTTCCTATTTAATGTGTGTGGCAAAAAATAATGACCATAGGGGCATAGAGCTGCCATCCCCAACATACGTCATCTCACATAATTCAGAGCTGATTGGCTGTAAGTACGTGTGCCGCGAAAAGTGTGGTGTGTGAAGAGGAGGAGAGAGACGCGTCCTAAAACCAGGAAGTAAGCTGCGCATGGCTTCCCTCCACAAAAAAGCAATGAGATTTCTCCATAGGATTTTAGAAAATAGCTCAAAATAAGGTCTGTGGGAAACGTACCTGTTAGATAAATGCACGTTTTTCTGGTTTTAAAAAAATACATATAAATACTCCATTGCATTTTCTTAAAGTTTACAATCCAATACACTATCGTATTAAAAACATTACATATCCGACATAGATCTAATTAATCTTCAGGAAGCAGTTTTTCTTTATAGCAAACTCCTCTCATTATTTTCGCATTCCTGAAGACAAAGTATTGACCGCAACAGCAGCTACCAGCAGCTACCATCAATACCAAGCTCCGATAAAAACATCTGTCTGCGGCTTCCGGTTTGGTGTGCGACGCGATGGCTGCTTAAAGAACGTGTTCCCAACATTCGGTGCTAAAAGTTACCAACGACAACCGGAATACATAAAACATTTATTTTACAGTTTGGCTTAAGAGTGTTGGTCTTGAGAATGCCTAAAAAAAAGGGTAAAAAATTAATGCAGACTGATTTATTTGACGCTAGCTGCGTGGTGGGGGACGACAACACTCCAACGCACCTTGTAGACCAAACTGGGAGAGCGGACATGAGCCTCATACTGAAAGAATAGAGAGAGTTCAGGAAAGACAACGGTCAGCAGCTGAAAGAGATTCGTGAAGAAATAAACAAGACTAACACTAGGATTGCCGAGGCAGAAGGGCGGATTGTGGCGACTGAAACACGGCTACAGGTGGCGGAGGAGGCGGTGATGGAACTGTTACAACTGCAGGTGCATCTGGATGCTAAGCTAACGGACGTGGAGGGTTGGTCCAGACGGGAAAATATCCAAATCCACGGCGTTAAAGAGGGGGTGGAGGATAATTCCCCATTGATGGGAACTTTTGTGGAGGCTCTGCTGAGGGAGGGTTTGGACCTCGCGGCTACATTTGAACTACGAGTTGAGAGCGCACCGCGCCCTGATGCCGAACCCGCCCGGGGAAGCCTCGCAGAGGTCTATCGTAGTCAAACTGTCAAGCTACAGGACGAAAGAAGAATTGCTGAGACTGGCCTGGCAAAAGCGAGGATTTCAACATCTCGAAAGGAGGGTAAATCTGGATCATGACTACGCGCCTGATGTGTTAAGAAAGCGAAGGGCGTATGCAGAAGCGAAAACGGTCCTGAGGGAGAGGAAGATAAGATTTCAAACTCCGTTCCCGCCCAGGTTAAGAGTCTTCTATGAGGAGGGAATTGTCGTATACGGATCGGCGGAGGAAGCGACTGATGATATGGTAAAGAGGGGGCTCCATGTATCGGTCATTAAGCACCCAGATTCACTTTTGGAACGGATCCAGCGGATTACTGGACCCGGGACAGAGCCGGCAGGAATGTTAACTACAAGGAGAAGCTAGAGGCCTTTAGGCACAAGGACTCAGCGTGAATGGAAGTGAACTGAAAGCTGCTGTTTGCCAATAAACGGGTGAGTTTTTATTTTCAGTAGAGGAAGCCGAAGAGCTGGCTCCCACAAGAGAGAGACTTAAGACTATAGTCACGTTCTGCACACTAAAGAAGCATTGTACAGGCTATAACTAAGAATATTCTGTAAGGGTCAGGGCATTAATCTTCAGCCATGCAGCCGACAGATGTTTGAAGGTCAGTGAGGCCTGCCTCTGTATTATCCACAAATATGTAAGTTTGATTTCTGATTTCACTGTTGACTACAGAAGGCTTACAGAGACTATTGTATTATCTAAGACTGTAAACATGTGGAAAAGCTCAATAAAAAGAGAATTTCCAACAAAAAAAAACATCTGTCTGAGGTGAAGACAGGTGTGTGTATGTGTGTGTGTGTGTGTGTGTGTATTCTTTAGAGAAATTGGTGTGATACAGTACAGTGACAGAGAACAACATCCATGATTCATGAACACTCATCACATCAACATGGAGACCATCCACAGCTCATTGACCTTTCTCACAACAGTTAACGTTACAACCTGACACATTCACAACAATCCTCTCCATTAAGGAAAAGCAATTGGATGTTTTAGCACACTTTATTTGGAGGCAAAATGGAAGAGTGCTTGGCTGCAGTGAGTGCATGGATAAGGAAAGAAAGCAAAGACAACGGCCTTGCTACTTTTCCCAGCGTTGCCTGTTACCTGTTCCATCTTGAATATTAGCACACAATACATTTTCTTTTATGAACTCTGATCTGGCCATACCTTTATGCAGCCTGGAACCATCTATAAGCCTGAGTGTAACCTCAATGTGGCTTAAGTGGCTATGATGTAAAGATGAAGTGGACTCTGCCAAGAAAAGACAGCAGGTAATCTACAGAGATCAAACATTCCAAAAAGTCTGAACCCTTCAATGTCAAACAATCATGGCTTTCATGAAGCTGACAGAACAAAAGATTGTAAGTTAGACAGATTCAACTCAATTTCGCTAAAAAATCCCTCCATCATCTCCGACACTAACAAACTGTCCATAGAGTCAATCCACATCCGAAACCACAAATATATCGATATCATTAAAAAGATATACATTCTAAATTAGAGTTTGCTTAAATGTTAACCAATCTAATGTCTAAATGAGGGGGCAATAAGGAGTGAACCCAGAATCAGCCCATAGGGAACATGCCAGCCTTGGGTTTAACAGTGCCCTAAATATAATTCTCGTCTTGGGGTTCCAACTGGTGGGCTCGTCCCTGCTACAGTCTGCTGGCAGGGGGGCCGGCTTCACAAAGCTTCCTGATAGGCTGGAACTATGTGAAGCTGCATACCTAACAGTTACAGATTGCCTTATTCACTTTATTGGCTTCTCAATTAGCATTGGGTTTAAATCCATAATACCTGAAGTACTGCTAACAGTATTTCTGATTTAATGTAGCTGGTGTTTGCCTGACATGGTGTAACATGGACTACCTCAGCATGCGGAACGACGACAGAAACCACCCCAGCATTAACTTCTATCTTTCTAGAGAGAGATAAAGACAATCAATGCACCATGATGAATCAAGACTTAACCCATGTTGTATAGAGAAGAACATAGAGAATCACTATTTGGCAGTCAATTGTCATATTGTGGCAGGACACCAATCAATGCATGGGAAACACTCATTCCTGTGAAAACAGGGTATACAAGGGGAAGAAGATTAAGTGTCCAAGGCAGAGAATAAGCTCCTCTATGTGAATTACCCGAAGTAAAACCAAAATGCTGATTCACAACACCCCAACTATCAACAGACAACATCCTAAATATGCTGACAACGTTAGATTGCACAGACGGCTGCTTAATGTGCTGCAACTGTACCTCATTACGCTGTTTACATGTTTGATGAATAAAGAATGTAACTATATAAAGATGTCTTTTATATAGCTAACATAATAGGGTTTGGAGATTTGCTTTTAAAACACACAGTTCTTGGTTTTTAGTCACCATGAAATTCCTGCTTCAGATTTGAATAATTAATGAAAATATCCACAGTGCTGTGTGAGGGGGGGTCCTCTGCCATCAAGCTGCTCTTATTTTTTGTTCCAGGACAATGAGTTCTTAAAAATGTTCATATCTCTCCAGTTCTTCTTCTGTTTTTCTGTTTCTGTAATAATAATAATAATACATTTTATTTGTAAAGCACCCTTCAATGCTAAAAGCAATCCCAAAGTGCTACAACAGGCGTAATAGAAAAGAACAAACATAATCAAAGGCTTTTTTTAAAAGAAAGGTTTTTAGGCCTTTCTTTGCCCCTTTCACACCAACGCGGTTCCCGTTCTAGCTCCGTGCTTGCGCTCTTCTGGTTCGGAACCGGTTTTTCTTTTCAGCCCCCGTTTTGTTCACACCGCCCAGAGCCCGACTGGTGCTGCCGTGGCTGTGTCATGACGTCACCGTTTACTTCGCTGATTTTGATCGCGTTGCTTTTAATCATACGAAGCCAGATTAAATTAATAACGACTTCTCAACCCTTATACTTCGAGTGCCGTGGTTCATTGTTTATTCATGTGTTTCAGCGGCATTTACCGACCGCTGCAGTGCTGCTCGCTGTCTGGCATCACAATGCTGTTATGAAAGTTTCTTTGGTATAAAATGGGTGATGTTAGCATAGCAACCGAAGCTAAACTGACTATCTTGACTACTTGTTGCTATCCTATTGTGGCATAAGCCGTTTTCTACAGGCACATTTTACAGGCGTATTTTTCATTATGATTCTACTTGTGATAGTCGGACATGACAACCTGTGCAGCCCATGTATTGATTCCATCCGATAGCTGCTATAATACAAAACGTCTGCCTCTCTCCACAATGATCAATAACAGTGAACGGATGGTCAAAGTAAGGTACAGATAAACAGAATCACACAAAGCCTGGTTAGTGTTGCCTGACGTTTTAAAGTGTGTTTTTTTTATAAGTGTGTGGTTGCCTTCTAGTCACTTTGCTCAGCGCTACTGCTTGTTTCAACTTGTATTTGCCGTACTCGCCATTAACTGTTATTGCTCAGGTTGATCCCGCCCCCCTCTGACGTAAGCGTGACGTATGCAGTTCTTGCTTCTAGACCGAACATTTTTTGGAGCTTGGTAAGAACTGGTTTTCGGGGAAAAGAGCCGGCTCCGCTGCGGTGTGAACAGAGAAAACCGGTGTTTATCAGCAGGGTTTCGTACAGATGCTGGAAATCCTTGAAAATGCTTGAAATTTTATGTGGTGTTTTCAAGGTGTGAATGTGAGAATGCAGGGGCCATTTTCCAGACAATGTTTCCTGACAGTGATGGAGCGAAGCAGTTCAGTTGTGGGGAGAATAAAGTGGCATATCTCATTACATTTGGGATTGGTCCTCATTTCTCTTCCAAAGCCAAGAAAGAGTCCGGATATGTTCTTCTGTTCGATGAATTGGTTAATTTGTTCTGTTTTTAATTCAGCAGGTGAACCTATAGTCATGGGCACGGGAAAGGGGGTGCTGAGGGCGCTGCAGCACCCCCTAGCGGCAGGCAGGGGGTGCCCCTGCCTGAATTATTATTTGACGGTTATTGCTCTTCTGCTGTGCATAATCTGTGTAATATGTAGCCACTAAATTCCACATTGTTGGTAAAATAATATTTTGGCCTGGGACCGGTGCCAGCAGCAGGGACCGTGTTGTTAGCATCTGGTTAGCTAGCTGCACTAATGGACATAAGGAGCTGTTTGTTCCACAACAAGCTGGAGGAGAAGATTCTCCTCTTAGACTGAGAGGCTCAGGTGAGCTAAAGGACTCTCTGAGTGTTTAGATAGTTAACTTTAGTCTAAGTTATCTCAGTGGGTCCCAAATGGTTTGGTCACAAATTATTCAAAAGATTATTTCCGCGGCACACCTTCATATGATCACTATAGTTATAAAAAAAACAAGAGAATAAAGGAAAAACAGTTATGAAATACTATATGGCAGTAAAACAAGAATACAGTTTGAAAGGGGAGTGATTTGTAAAATATCCATAAAGAAAAAGAACATCTGATTACAGTTGTCTGTTTCATATGGATGTTGAGAGATGTATCCATAGATCTCTTAATGTTGCTCTCAAAGTGCACCAGATTGATGCTTTTAACTTCAATATTTAAAAAGCATCCCCCCGGACCCCCATAGAGGAGGTGAGGTCCGATCCCCACTCGTAGAAATTACCACTTTACCCCTGCCTATATGCCGTGAGCTGATTATCGAGCCTTCATTGTTACAGTCGCGGGTGTACTGTGTGTTTGCGTGTGGGGAGTGTTCAGTGTTCGAATTACCCATTTGCTTTCGGGGGAGCCCTATTTTTCAGTGCATATCCTGCTACTAAATATATCACACGCAGCAGCGCGGATTCGATCAATTACTATAAAATCACTCTGCTACTACAACAGACTGTGTCACTACGCCGGCGGCTGTGGCCGTTGTTGAAGCCTCTTCAGGCTCCGCATCGGCAGGCCTCTCCCTCGGTGTGGAGCTGTCAAACTCGACCCTAACGCTGCTTACAGCCAGCTAACTAAAAGTTGTTTTCCGTTCACGTTGTAATTTTTAGACTCCTTCGCTTCTTTGCTTGTGAATCCAAAAGCTGTGACGCTTGGCTGTTTCCGTTTTGCCATATTTTTTATTACAAAGCCAGAGTTAAAAAAATATCAATATGAACATTTCAAATACCGCGCCGGCATCGCCACCGTAACCATAGCAACGTAAGTAGCGTAAAGAATGCAGCACCCAGAAATATTCACAAATATAAAACAAATGTTCAGAAACTGTAATGAACAATAACTATTATTTATTTCAAGAACTTTTATTTACAGAAACTCAACATTTGTAATCTGTGTGCAGAGTTGGGTGTAACAATATTACTTTTGTCGGTAACGGAGTAGTGTAATTCAGTAATCACACTACGGTTACTAACATTGCCCAGACACGCGTTACTTCGTTACCTTTATAAAAATAATCACACTCACTGACAGACAAGAGGGGTTTCCGCCGCAGGTTTATATACATGTAGGCCGATGTAATCTGCGCGATATGCGAGACCACATCTCCACGTGCAGTGCTGCATAAACATGGCTGAGTCTTTTCATCTGTAAACTCCCTCAACGGGCCGCTCACTCTCTTTTGTTGATCGCCCTCTCACGGGTGAACAGTTCAATGTCCCGCTTCATTGTAGGAATTCTGCCATGTCTCTACCACTTTAGTTTGACCATCTCTGTTACTAAGTTATGGAATACTAAATAAATAAGTAATTAGATACCTTACCGTTACTGCGCTCATAAAGAATGATAAGAATAATGCGTCTTGAACTGGTTTCATTAATTAGTGTCTTGACGTTTCACAGACTGTTAGCTTGTTGTGGCTGGTAGCCTATTTTAGAGCATATAAAAAGAAAGACCTGTGTTATGTCTTCCTTAATGCAATAGTAATTGGGGGTGCAAGTGGAGTCTCACAGAGGCAAAACTGTGGCGCGCTTACACTGTAGGTGCGCCGCAGTCTGTGATCTGCCTGTAGGGAGGGGCGGGCCGGCCCTGCGAGTAAAGTAACGAGTAAAGTAACGAGTAAAGTAACGAGTTACTTTATGTAGAGAGTAACGAAGTAGTGTAATATATTACTTTTTTTTTTTAAAGTTGTTGAGGTTTAGGATGGCAGCTTCTTCTTACGCTGCACTCGGAGAGAAATATTGGAGACGGAGACGATGAACTGTTTAGCCCTTGAGCATGATTTATTCCTCTGCTTCACAGGTGATTCCTTCGCTCAGCCGAGCTAACTTAGAAGAGAACAAACATAGACAGTGTACACGTGCATCAGGTGAACACACCCTTATTTACATGACGCAAGACTGGTCATTACGTAGCACGTAATACTACAGTGCCTCACATTGGTACAATAACAGTATTACATCCCTATAGTACAGAATAGAAGCAATCTCTAGTCTATACATACAATAACTGAGGACATATGTAAACATTTCCCTTAACACCCCCACTTGTTCTCAGGTTGCTGTACTCTAAAAATGTAAACAAAATGAAAATGTGGACCTCCTCACACATTTTAAACTCCAAAAACGATTCCTGCAAACTTCTTCAGTTTCAGCTTAGTTACAGGTTTTGTCATTATGTCTGCCACCATCTCTTCAGTAGGGCAGTACACCAGAGTTAGTTTCCCATCCTTTACAGTTGATCTTATGAAGTGGTACTTTATGTCCACGTGCTTACACCTCTGTCTGCTTACAGGGTTTTTGGCTAGGGCAATTGTTCCCTGGTTGTCCTCATACACTACTGTTTGTGTATATTTGTAATCATCGATACCCTCCAGTAACTGGTCTAGATATATACACTCTTGTATAGTTGAGGCCAGAGCCATGTATTCCGCCTCACAGGTGGAAAGTGCCACTGTAGGCTGCTTCTTACTCTTCCATGAGACTAAAGAGCTGTTCTTACTGAGGCTTACACAGTATCCTGTGGTACTGCGCCTGTCGGTGGCATCAGCTGCCCAGTCGGCATCACTGTAGGCTAGTAAGCCTAGCTTCTCACTATCGTTTCTTCTGCAACACAACTCTTTCTCTATAGTGCCTCTAAGGTATCTTAACACGTGTTTCACAGTTACCCACTGCTCCTTTGTAGGCTCAGCAAAATATTGTGATAGTTTGCTCACAACAAAACTTAAATCTGGCCTTGTACATGTGGTCAGGTATATAAGGCTGCCTACCGCCTCTCTGTACATCCTGACATCATCCATTTTCACTGCATTTTCTGTTTTTGATCACAGGGTGTTTCTCTGGGTTTACAGTTTTGCATGTTAAACCTCTCCAGTATCTTGTTAAAATATTTTTCCTGTGACATCTTTACACATCCATCCGACTGTTTGAAATCGATACCCAGAAAATGTTTTAGGCTGCCTAAATCTTTCATCTTAAATTTGGCAGAGAGCATCTCTTTCACTTCCTTCATTATTTTGTCATTGCTAGCTGCAATGATCAGATCATCGACCCAGATGATTATTATCACCTTACCACCTTCGGTCTCTTTGGCATAGACACAGAGGTCTGCTGGGTTCTGTGCAAAATCGTCTTCAGTTAAACAATCGTGCAAAATCCTGTTCCAATTTCTACCGGATTGTTTTAGACCATAAAGAGATGTTTCTAGCTTACACACTAGACCTTCCCCTCTTTCTTCATAACCCTCTGGTTGTTCGATATAGATTTCATAATCTATAGGAGCATGTAAGTACGCTGTTTTTACATCCATCTGATGCAGTAGCAAGTCCTCCTGTGCTGCTTTCTGTAACAACACTCTTACACTCGTCAAGCTGGCCTTGGGGGAAAAAGTCTCTCCATAGTCAATCCCCATCCTCTGGCTATAGCCTTTGGCCACAAACCTTGCTTTGTACTTGTCCATTCCCTCAATATCACTTTTGATAGAGTAAACCCATTTGCCCCCCACTGTCTTTTTGCCTTTTGGCAGATTTGTCAGGGTAAATGTGTTGTTGTCGTTTAATGATTGGATTTCGTCATCCATGGCTTTTACCCACTCTCTTGAGTCAGTTGACGTCATAGCCTCCTTAACTGTCTGTGGAATGCTACATACTGCTCTGTAGCAGTAGTCTACGGTAGTATGAATCCCATCACTATCACTGTCTTCAGTTACAAAGTCCTTTAAGTGACTTGGTTTCCTTCTGTCTCTAGTCGGGTATCTCCCCCCCTCAGATTCATCATCTGTCCCACTTGGTTGTGTTTGGCTACTCTCGTCAGACATAGTTACTGGACTGTCACTTAGTGCACTAGTCTCTTTAGCATTCTCTGTGCTCTCATGTATCTCCTGTGTGACCCTGCTAGCCCTAGGCTGCCTCACACTGTCTTTGTCATCATTTGGGTCTGACCCAAATGTCTGTGTCTGTTTCTCCACAGTTACCTTGTTTACAAACTTGACTAGCCTGTGCTTTTGTACTTTCTCAGTATCTGGGTGATAGACCAAATACGCGGGGCTGTTCTTGTCATAACCCACAAAACGCCCCTGATCACACCTGGAATCAAGTTTTCCTTTGTCCTGTTTGTATGTGTACCAGACCCAAACTTCTGCATTGTAGAGACGTTAGGCTTTTTATCTGTCAGCATCTGGTAAGGGGTTTGTCCTGTACACTTGTTAAAACATCTGTTACGTACTATGGCTGCTGTTTAGACTGCGTAGTTCCATAACTGTTTTGGTAGCTGACTTTCAGTTAGCATACACCTACCCATCTCAAAAAGAGTACGCCAGCTTCTCTCAGCTGTACCGTTCTGATGGGGTGAGTACGGGGCTGAGGTCTCATGTCTTATCCTGTTTTTCCTTAACAACGTTTGGAAATCCCTGCATGTGAACTCTGTGCTGTTGTCTGACCTTATACACTTCACTTTCCCGTATGGGGCTGTATCTGCTAGGAATGTTTCCGTTGCCAGTACCGTGTCACTTTTAGTTTTTAGAAAATATACAAATATTGCACCCGAGTATTCATCAGTGAATGACTGTACATATTTGTAACCATCTCTTGACTCTGTAGCTACTGGACCGGCTAGGTCCGTGTGTACCATTTGTAATGGAGCCTTTGCTCTACTATCAGGGTTTCTATTTCTGGTTTGTGCAGATTTCCCCTGAATACACACCTCACATTCTTGGTCAGGTCTATCTGTTTTGCCCTTGATCTGCATACCTTCAACCACATTTTGCATTTGTAGCACATCGTCATAATTACAGTGGCCTAGTATTTCATGCCACGTCTGTACATCATGGCAAGCATTGCATTTGTCAGCTTCAGTGTGCAAATAATACAACCTGTTGTACACATGAATGTCAAAACTGGTACCGTCTTTATGTATCAAAGCGTCTTTTCCCTGCTTGAAAACGACCGTGGCTCCACTGGCGGTCGCTGCCTTCACTGAGAAAATGTCCTGGGGATATGACGGTATAAACAACGCCTTTCTCTGGTGGTATGTCGCCGTCCTCCGCTGTCGACCAGGCAAACCTCTGCTTCTCCCTTGCGTTGAGCGACGCCGTTGCACCGGGTACCGTCTGCCAGCTCCACGCAGTGTGTCTCTGGCTTGAACGTGTCATCGAAGTTTTTGAACTTGGTGATGTCCGTGATGATGTGCGAGGTGGCTCCTGTGTCGACCATCAGGCCCTTCTCCTGGATGCTGCGTGCTGGCTGCCGCTGGACCCTGTTTTCTCCGTCTTTGATCCTGAAGACGTAATCTGCGTCGCCGCCATCTTCTTCTGAGACTTTTCTCGCGCCATCTTGTCTGTCTTTACGCCTGCACGTGGCGTCTTTGTGTGTGTCACTTTTGCATTGACTACACCATGTCTTATGCCGACACACTCTCGCTCTGTGGCCTTTTGTGCCGCACTTAAAACACACAATATCGGCATTGTCACTGTTCCTGTCATATGCACCTTGCTTGGCGGGCTGCCGTCCGGGTCTCGCTTGAGTCTTTATCAGGTTATCACTCGACTCTGTCGTGCTTAATTTCTCTGTGTCTTCAAAACTCCTTAGCTTTGTCCTGAACTCTGGAAACGTTATATTGTCATCATTATGTGCCACGTGTATTGCAAATGGCCTAAACATCTCAGGCAGTCCTTTAAAGACCATGGCTATCAGTAGGCCGTCGCCTAACGTTTCACCTGCGTTCCGTAGCGCAGTGATGGTGGTTTCTGCCCGTATGATATAGTCTGTGACATTTTCACTGTTCGTCTTCTGAAGCGATGTCAACATGGTATACAAGTTTATTATCCGGGGTTTTCCCCTTCCGGCATAATATCCCCTTAATATCTTTAAGGCTTCTCTTGCATTGTCGGGCGCATCCCTCATAATTAGCGAGAGGCTTTTGTCGTTTAAAAGTTGTATTAGCTCAGCATACGCATCTGCATTTTTCTTGCCGTCTGCCGCTATCCCGGCTTCACTATTTGGTTCTCTTAGAATCATGTTCTTTAACCCTAATAGGTGAAGGTGTCCTAACACTTTTGTCTCCCACAGTTCATACTTAGTTTCATCTCCGTTGAACATCAGTCGAGGCGACCTGCTTGTCCCTCGATGATCCATGTTAGCTTATCTTGCTATCCCGTTAGCACGCTGTTCGCCGTGACTTTCTGACGGTGATAAATCTTCAAACTTCTCCCCGAATGACTCCTGGGCCCATAACCTGTTGAGGTTTAGGATGGCAGCTTTTTCTTACGCTGCACTCAGAGAGAAATATTGGAGACGGAGACGATGAACTGTTCAGCCCTTGAGCATGATTTATTCCTCTGCTTCACAGGTGATTCCTTCGCTCAGCCGAGCTAACTTAGAAGAGAACAAACATAGACAGTGTACACGTGCATCAGGTGAACACACCCTTATTTACATGACGCAAGACTGGTCATTACGTAGCACGTAATACTACAGTGCCTCACATTAGTACAATAACAGTATTACATCCCTATAGTACAGAATAGACGCAATCTCTAGTCTATACATACAATAACTGAGGACATATGTAAACATTTCCCTTAACAAAAGTAATATGTAATATGTAATATATTACTTTTTTTTAGTAACGACCCCATCTCTGTCTGTGCGACACAAATATGCACGATTGTTTTGGGCTCCCCCTATTTATCTCAAAGTCGGCGTTCAGGAGAGCTCCCTCCCTCTTCGCTGGAGACAAGCTCCCCTTGGCTCCCCCCCATTTTGAACAGTGGGAGTGTTGCAGTAGAACATACACTGTAGCACCCCTGATGCTCGCGCTTTTGTGCGTGCTCTTTTGTGCGTGCTCTTTTGTGCCCGTAATAGTGTTCACTGGAGTCCAGCACCTCAGCACCCCCACTCAAAGTACCTTCCCGCGCCTCTGCCTATAGTGTGTGTGAGCTTAACTGTGTGTAATAAACTAAAACGGAGCATTTTCTGTCAGCTCAGATTTTATTTCTGCTTTTTTAAACTGTAGTATTCGCTCATGTGTTTCAGTGTTGGTGTGTAGGCTGCTGCCTGAATATATTTCATGAAAGGCAGCTTTTCCTATAAATAAAATAATTTTTCATACAAAATATCTTGGTTTCTTCTTTTCTAAGCTCACATTTTGTGATACTTCTATGAAGAAACAAAATCATATTTCACTGTCCAAGCACAGTTTAAGTGTCCTGACAGATATGATGGAGCCCGGAGTAATTATTTTTGTGTTAAAGTTGGGATCTGTGAGAGTATAACGTTACATCAGTGTAGCATTTAAAGCAGGGGTGGGGAACCTCCGGCCCCCGGGCAGTATACGGCCCGCGAGACAATTTGGTACGGCCCTCGAGGTAATTTATAAACACACGTAAAAAAGAAATCTAGACCGCAAACAAATTAAACAAGCGAGTGCCTGTTTTTCCTGGCCAAGGTCAGGGTCCTTGAACACAACACAAGCCTAACGTGTCATCACGTGGTGTATGTCTCGTCTGACAGGGGTGTAGTGCTGACAGAGAGCACCAGAACGCCGCTCTGGCACTTCAAAAATGGCAGTATCCATTAGGAGCCGTACACATGCCGCGGTTTTTGCGTGGCTGTGTCTTTAGTTGAAAGCCCAGTGGCTGTGTCTTTAGTTGAAAGCCCAGTGGCATCTGTTCATCTGTCATTCTGATCATACAGTCAATACCTTTGTTGTTATTAGCATCTGGTTAGCTAACTATGCTAACGAATATCAGAAGCTTTTTCTCCGACCAGTGAGGTAAAGACACATCTTTATGATCATTATAGTTATACAAAAAAAAGAAAGAAAAGGAAACAGGTACAAAATACTATATGACAGTAAAATATCTTTCTGTTTTGGTCATGCCACAACCGTGCACGTGCATGCATGCGCGCGTCATGGTGAGATATCTGGATTAAGAGGTTGCTTTTTCTTTGCACAGCATGAAAGAAAGGCCAAATGAATGGGCTGTGATTTGAGTGTTTTTAAGCAGCGGTCAATCATTTGTACGGCTCGGAGGATGTTGAAAACATTTAAATGGCCCTTGAGAGGAAAAAGGTTCCCCACCCCTGATTTAAAGGAACCCAGAACATTAATTACCATCAGACGCTGACACACCCCGGACCCCAAGATTTAAATAGTTAATGAGGTGAGTCGGTGTTTCCCCAGGGTTAACTGCTTCAGCCTGGCGGATGGGTGGGGGGTTACCATTACCATTTATGTATTATTTACCTTGCTTCTTTAATGATTTATCTGTTACCTTCAGATATTCACATAAACCTCCCTTCACATCAGCCTACGTAAGATCCACACCGTACTTATTTTAAATAAAATCTAAGCCACTTCTGAAGCTGGTTGTCAGTACCCTGTTATTTCCTAACACTGACAAAGAACACCCGGAGTAAAATACATTTCCATTAAAATATTATGAGTAGTGGTTAACTGGTGCCTCTTTAGTTTCCATGTGACCCGTCACTGACGAGCAATGTTGCATTTAAAGGTTATTTCAAAATGGAGTCATGCACAGTGCTGAACGGATTGCAAATAAATTCCAGCAAACGTCATGAGGGCAAAACATCACTAATCTGTTAAAACCAAACGCTCTCTATACTCTAACTCATTTAAAAACACAGAAGTACGTGTCGTTTACTACCAGCCCTGTTAGTACAGACATGTCAATCACAGACAGTGCTGCTCAGCTGCAAAAGGAAAAAAGGGGAAACACTAGAATAAATACTAGTTTTTGGCATAAAATAATGATTTTGGAGCTTGTAAGGCCAACAGCCAACCACTATAGGACTGTAGGAGAAACACTGCTGCTGCATTGCCATTCGTGTGTAAAGTGAAGTATGCACTCTCTCAGATCATGGCTGTGTTGTTAGAGAACCACCGTTGGTATCTTCGCCATTTTGTTGACTGTTATTTTGTCTTTACAGTATAATCACTTTTTAATATCCTTGGTGTCCTACCATTATCTAACTGGGCCACTCCCCCCATGTGAACAAAGTTTAATTGTAATATGGAGGTCTGCCCTGTGGTCAGTTGAGATGCTAAGCTCGGCTAATCGCCCTCAGGTTTTGTGTTGTTCTTTTCTTCACTGGGGACAGTTTAGCCATCATTAATCTAAAATGTCTTAAAGGTGGGGTAGGTAAGTTTCAGAAACCGGCTCGAGTGCACTAAAATTTGAAAGTACACAGCCGAAAAGAATCCGCCCCTTCCTTCAGACTTCCTCACAGAGCACCTCCTCCAACACACATGAACGCGCACATGACGTCAGCAGACTGGTGAAAGTGGCCGCCTGTTGCTGGCGAGTCATTGAAGTACTGCTGCAATGCACGCCCAATGAGGGCACGCCCAATGAGGGCACGAGATACATTTGTGCGTGCATGTGTACAACGATTGGTTGTAATTTTTACAGTACTACGGCTTCCACAGATGACATTTTTTTATGGATTTTTTGTCAAAGCACTTCAGATATTCATTGCTATCGGGATGTTAAGAGCATTCCATGGAATATAACAAAAAGTGTATCTCGAGCCGGTTTCTCAAACTTACCTACCCCACCTTTAATCTCCACAAATATACAGATAATTATTCAAAAGTATTTAGAAAATGAAAGTGATTTCTGATGCAGAAAAAAGATGAATTTTTGTTGTACATAGCTGTCCATTAACCGACCAGACAGTCTATAACAGACCTCTGGAATATCCAAATTGACCAATCAGAATGAGGTATTCAACCAAGCCATGTGATAACATTGTGCATTTCCACAAAGAAGAGCCGTGTGGAAATCAGACAGCAGTCTTTTTATTTATTTTTTACCGAAATATATTTTACATGTGTTAGAAATTAAAATCAATGTTTAATAGCATAATGTAGCTTAAACATACCGTCAGTTTAAATGCTATTTTATTTTGGAAAAAAACGGAAGTTCTCAATACCAAGCTTTTATTCTGAAAATCCTTCATGACAACATCCGGGACTACCATCCATTATTATCACTAAAGTGGCTATTGACGCCGTTAACATGTATTACATATAAAGTTATGAAAGAGTTAAGGAAGAGAAAAGGCGTGTTTAGATATATTGAATGTACAATGTCTGTATCCTCTGATATGCGTAACAACGGACATTAAAACGTTGGAGAGCCGGCCTGCAGGGAGGAGCCAACTGAGGATATAAATACAGTGGACCTGAGGCGTTCGGCCTCTTTCTTCACCTGGCAGGGCCAGAAACACAGCTGTTTTTCTGTCGAACAATATTCTGTTTGTAACATTACCGCGCCTTTATTTGAATTAAAGTACCAATTTGAAACCATCTCAGAGACTCCATTTAGTCTCCTTTTTAAGCTTCTCTCCTGGACGCGAGAATTATTACACGGATAACACATGTTTATGTAGAATGAATGACAATTATATTGTTACTCATATTATATTATTTGTATTATTATTTTTGTTCTTCTCTCAATCTCACAGACACACGCGCGCACACACACATGTCTGAAAACATGTTGTATTACTCAGTTTGTTCTGGTATTATGTCCTTGGTTTTTTGTCTTTACTTTGAGATACTCTTTACTCTTGTATGTGTATTCATGGAACTGTATTTATCTGCACTTGTCCTGTAACTGGTATATCACTTAACTAAAGAAAATTATGAGAAATCAGACAGCAGTCTAAAAGAGAACTGTCACAATCTTATGAAGGACCCAAATGCAGCACTCGAGAAACCACGGAGTATTGGTAATGTACTTTATTGGTAATAATACCAGAGCAGAGGGATACCGGATGATGCACAGGCAAACGAACCGGAGGACAGCGGGCAGAAGGTGAGTCAGGGCCGGGCAGAGGGTCAGACAGCAGGCGAGGCGGTCAACGTAGGTACAGGCAGGGTCAGGGATCAGGCAGAGCAGGCAGGTCGGGGACAGGCAGGGTCGGAACCAGGTAGGCAATCTGGTAAAAACCCTTGTAAAAAACCCAATTAAAAGGGAAATAAAAGACCCCTCTGGGAGAGGAACTGAGGCGGGATCCCTCAGAGGACAGACATGTTGCACTGAAAAAAAGTGAACCGTTGACTTTAATAAAGTGTATGATGTCAACAGTTTTTCATTTATATGAACTTAATATTGTTGCTTTCAGCTAACCTAATGCGGTTTTGTGAAATCTGTTGAGATAATACATTTAATTAAAGTCAACATCTCCGTTGTTTTTCAGTGTGTATATAGAAAGCATTTTGTGCCTACACAGATAATCCATACGTCTATATGGATAACTTCACCACGGCCTGGGCTGTGAACTCCAGTTTATCATTCTTTGTGGTTTAGATGTTTTCCCCTGTGGTCAACATTCCTATTTATACAGCCAAGGGCTTTGTTAATTCCTGTATCTTTACTTATCCAAACATGTATTGTGGAAAACAAATTGCAGCTATTTGCCCAGAGGCCATTACTCAGAGCTTGATATATTCACATTTGGCTTTTTTGTTGTGTTCAGTCTTGACACCATCAATTTGCCACTGATTTGTAGCCTCTTGTTGATGGCTACAATCGTGACACACTGATTTTTCTCTTTTTCAAGATAAATGGTTGAGGTCCAGCACAGTGAGTGAAGTGCAGCTCGTCTTCAACATCTCTGAATCATTCAGACCCCCGACTTTGACTAAAAGTGATGAACACTGTATTGACCTTTCAACCAACTGGACTGCTATTGGATGATTTCACAAAGCAGATCATCATTCAGACAGCTTCACATGGTTTGTGTTGCTTTCACATTTCAAGCCCTGTAGTCAACCAACGCAGATCTTTGTCACATTCAATTCTACCAACTCTTCAACCAATCGTTTGGCTAGTGTTTCCAATTATTAACCGTAGTTGGTGAGGTGGCATCCCATAGTCTTTTTTGTCCAGCCCTCAATATCTTTTAATATTTTGTAATATGAGACTGTCCCACTGGTGGTCTCAGTGGTCAGTAGCAATGTTGGAAACTCAGCCGACCCAACTTAAAACGCATACCTGGGTCTACTGTGTCATTACAATCCATATCCAATAAAAAAGAAATGTCATATGCAAAGTTTAAATATTCCGGAATGAAGAGTGAGGAGTGGACGTGTTTTCCTCCGCTCCCTCGCTTCCAACTTTTGTATTATGTAGAAACCTCGTTACTCACTTCATACTTACACTAGTCAATACATAACAACTGAGCAACTTTATACCTTAAGGAGACATGCCACCAAAGCCCGCAAAACAAGTCTAGAAAGACTCTATGCCTACGGAGAACGTTGCCACTAGCAACGTTAGCATGGCGGCGCTAACCAGTTTGTTGGAGAGCCATAAAGTGTCTCTCTCAACGGAATTCAAAACTGTCATCGCCGCACTCAAGTTCAAAATTGATCTGATTCATGCGACTATCTCTGATCATGGGCAGCGTATTACCTCTTTGGAGTGGAATGCGGATTTGGTCGACGGGCGCCTGTCGACTTTGGAAGCTACATGCGCGGAGCTAGCCGCTAGCAATGCTAAGCTGCGGGCGAACACTGCAGACCTCGAGGCCTGCAGCCTCAAGGTCATTGGTCTCCCGGAGTCGATTGAGGGCCCGAGACCAACCGCCTTCTTCTCCGACCTACTACCCTAGCTTCTGGGGGACCAAATCCTGCCTACTTCTCCTGAACCGGTCCGGGCTCACAGGTCGTTAGCCACGAAGCCAAAGCCTGGGGAAAGACCGAGGCCTGTCATCATCCGATTCCACAACTTCCAGACAAAGGAAAGAGTCATCCGTGAAGCCCCCCCTACAGTACGAGGGGAAACCGATTGCCTTCTACGAAGATTATATTCCCGAGGTTGTGATGCAGCGAGCTCTTTACCACGAGGTGATGGCGCAGCTGTATAAACTCGGACTCAGGCCTGCTCTCCAGTACTCCAAGCTGATGATTACGGCAGAGAATGGAGACAAAGTTTGGCTGTCATCTGTCGAGGAAGCTAAGAAGTATCTTGCCGCTAAACAGAGGTAGCATGTACTGCTATAAAACACAGTAGCTATGGTCGGCCCATCTGCTAACTTGCCACATTACTGAGTGGTCTAACTTAGCTGCTCGTTAGCATAGCCCGGACTGCACTATTGCTACGCTGAACTGAACGGCAACTAGTCATATTACTCTACAAAGGACTCCCTGTAAGTTAATTTTTATGTAGACTGGTCACTGTTTCTAAATATAGCACTTTAAGTTGAATGTCAGTCTCACTGTTTACATATGTTTGTGATTAGCTGGTTGTGCTCAGATACTTTGTTATTCTGCCAGGTTGATGTTGGTTATGGCAGCTAACTCAGGGGTTTTTATGGGGAATTTGTTCACTGTTCAATGTAGAGAGAACGGAGGTTAAGGCGAGACACCCCAGGTGAATAGGGTAATTTTTTTAACTTAAAGGTATCAGCTAGAAATTTCTCCAGTTAATTTCTTACAATAAGGCAATTGTCTTTTGTATTACAAGTTTTCTGAAATAGCATGTTTAAATATGCAAATTAGCCATTATCTCATTAAATATGCACATATTTGAACACATTTCAGGAATCGAAATCTGAACTTTGGATAAAGCCAGGTTCCAAATTCTTGTTTCATTTTGTAGTCATATTAGTATCTAAGGCTTTTACAGAAGGGATATTGGATATCTCTTTTTATCACTCAATAAATCAGAAAATACTGTCAACAGCCCTAAAATATCCATTTTCGCCATGTTTTTAGGTATACAATGTTGTATAATTCAGGCTATGAATTATATATGAACAAACCCTTCTGTAAAAGCCTTCATAATATTGATAGGAATATAACTGGAAGGTTTGGTGTCTCTACGTGCTTCTGAAGTTGAAATTTCGAACTCAGAGTAGGAGAAAAAACTCATTTTGAGAAAACGACCTTTAAAGATTGCAGTGAGGCGCTAGCTAAACCCTGCTGTTCTTTGGATGATAGCTTGCGCCTCGACGCACTCCGTGAAGGTATTTCATGTTCGGGGTCATTTGTTTTTTGTATAACCTTGCTTCGTGCAAGAGACAATTGTTGTCGTCTTCTCTGTGAAAGTTTTTTTCGTCGTTCTTTTGCCATTTTGAGATTTCAATTTCTAGCGGAAAGCTAACCAGGAAGTGTTTTAGCACACCACGTGACGCATCTGAACGAATCACGTTGTCAGAAATTGACCCCAGCCAATGAGATTTCGTTTCTTGGTTTAAGACCCCTTTGTGCTTTCACGATTGGTTGCTGATACAAAGGAAATGACCATATTTGGATCCGATGAGATTGTGCAGGAGAGACACAGCTTTCCAACGATATCTCTGTTGACATCGTGCTCACAGCGGTCGCGGTACTTTATGTTACGTTAGAATGCTAACTTTTGGTGAATTTAGGAGAAATCTACAGACGCAAATAGACAAACTATAGTAAAATAAACACTTAAATGTGTATTTTGTACGTTTTCCTTCCAAAAGCCTGAAAGAAAACATGTTATGGAACCAAAATAGCACAAAATCTCAAAATTGACCAGTACTTGAAAAACGATGTTTTTGCCTGCCGTGTCTCGCCTTAAGTAAGGGAAGGATAGGACTGACCCACATCAGGAAGGTTTGTATCCAAGGAGATACACATGTTTGATGTTCCCAATGGGACTGGGGTTTGCTGTGTGTGTCTGTCTTTTTCTCCCCCCCCCCCCTTTTCCTGTTTTCTCTCTCCCCCTCCCCTTTTATTTTATTCTCTGCTCAGGTTATGCCACAACTTAAAGGACTATGTCATGAGTGGTAGAAATATCCGGTTTATTTCCTGGAACGTTAAAGGGATGAACAATATCACCAAATCCAACAAGGTAATTTCACATTTGCAACACCTTAGAGGAGACACCTGCTTTTTACAAGAGACACACCTCCGTACGGCGGAAATGTCTCGCGTCAAGAGGCCATGGATGGGTCCCTTGTATCATTCGAGGTTTTCCCGAGAGGGCTAGAGGGGCAGCTATCATTATACACAGGGATATTGTCTTTGAACTAAACACTACTATATCTGATCCGAACGGCCGGTACGTTATAGTATCTGGTAAATTACAAAATACTCCTGTGGTCCTGGCCTCGCTATATGCTCCGAATTGGGACGATGACAAATTCATATCCAAATTCTTTACTTCTATACCTAATCTCAATGAGCATCAAATTATAATTGGAGGTGACTTTAATCTGGTCCAGGATATAGAGCTTGATAGATTGTCCACTAAGCAGTCTACTCTATCTAAATCGACCAAAGTCTTAAAATGTCACGCCGACCAGCTAGGCTTGAGGGACCCGTGGAGGACTAAGTTTCCCTCCAGTAAAGTTTTCTCTTTCTTTTCACATGTCCACCACACTTACTCACGAATAGACTTCTTCTTACTTGACGATAAACTATTGCATAACGTTCTTTCCTGTGAATAGCATAGTTATCTCCGACCATGCACCCACTCCTGTAGAAATCAATTTTCCCCATGGTAGACCACCCTCTAAATTCTGGAGATTTAGCCCTCGTTTGCTGTCCGAACCCAAATGTAATACTCGGTTAATCCCACCTCTATTTTGTATAAAAAACGGCTTCAGCTTCAATCTCAATATGATCTGTTATCAACTGGTAAGATCGAGAGGCAACTTCTGCAAACCAGGCAATGATTTTTTGAGCAGGGAGATAAGGCAGGCAAACTGCTTGCATATCAATCGCGAGTGGCCAGTGCCTCCAGGTTGATCCCTAGAGTGAAGTCGCCAACAGGTGATATTACAACAGACCCTGCTGAAATCAGTAATATCTTCTCAGACTACTATTCTGAATTATACACATCAGAGTCTTCTCCACAGGATTGGAACAACCCTAACCCCTTAGACACTCTAGCTTATTCCAAGTTGATGGAAGAGGTTCTAGAGATCTGGGAGCTCCGTTAACCATCTCTGAAGTAACAGAGGCTATCTTTACAGAGCGGTACATCGCCTGGTCCTGATGGCTACTCCACAGAGTTTTTTTTAAACTGTTTGTTCTGTACTTGCCCCGATCCTGGTGGGAGTATTCAATTATGCCTTTCTGAAAGGCCATTTACCACCTACTTTGTCTGAGGCATCAATCACTCTATTGTTGAAGAAAGATAAGGACCCACTCTTGTGTGGCAGTTATAGGCCGATATCCCTTTTAAACGTAGACTTTAAGATCATGGCTAAGGTTCTATCTAGCCGTCTCCAGAGGGTGATGCCGGGCTTGATCGATCCCGACCAGACAGGCTTTATCTCAGGACGACCAGAAGGTTGTTTAACATTATGTATTCTCCCTCTACTAGTTACCCTGAAATTGTTCTCTCTTTGGATGCGGAAAAGGCATTCGACAGAGTAGAGTGGGGATATTTGTCCTATATACTTAACAAATTTGGTTTCAGCAGGGACTTTTTTTCATGGATTCAACTCCTCTATACATCTCCGGTAGCTTCAGTTAACGTCAACGGTGTTAAGTCTGGTCTGTTCTCGCTCTCTCGCGGAAATAGGCAGGGTTACCCTCTATCTCCGTCATTATTTGCACTCACCGCCGAGCCTCTAGCCTAATGGCTTCGTAGTGAGGAAGGATTTAGGGGCATCACACGCTTTGGTTTTTTGCAAAAGCTCTCTTTGTATGCAGATTACCGTTTACTGTACATTTCCAGCCCATAGTCCTCCCTTCCTATAATTCTTAGCATTTTAGAGCAATTTAAGAAGCTATCTGGCTACAAACTCAACCTCCAGAAAAGTGAATATTTCCCTGTTAACACCCTCGCTGAAAAACTTCCCCAAGCTCTCTTTCTTTTTAAGAAGGTCTCAGAGGGATTCAAATACCTGGGTATCCATATTACTAAATCGTTTACAGAGCTTTTTGCCAAGAACCTTTGTCCATTAGTAGAGCGCTTCAAAGCAGACTTAGCTAGATGGTCCTCCTTGCCTTTGTCCTTAATGGGATGCATTCATTTGATAAAAATGGTGGTGCTACCTCGGTTCTTATATTCATTCCAATATTTATAAATAAATCCTTTTTCTCAGCACTTGACCAGCAGATTAATTATTTGTTATGGTGCAACAAGAGGGCTCGTATCAGAAGAGTAGTTCTTCAACTCCCCAAGTCTGAAGGTGGCCTGGCGCTGCCTAATCTCCGCCAATATTATTGGGCATGTAATATTAATAAGCTTCTTTTTTGGAACACTAATTTGGCACAGGGCGAACACCCTCGATGGGCCCAGATGGAGGCTTCCTCTTCGGGTCTCTCACTTTGGTCGGTGGTATGTTCTCAATTGCCCTTTCCAATTAAACAAGTTGCTCGCAATCCGATTGTAACTAACACTTTAAAGATGTGGGGTCAGTTTAGGAAGCAGTTTGGCTTACAAGCGTCATCAGGTCTAGCTCCGGTCTATCGCAATCACCTTTTCCTCCCGTCGTGCTCGGACCCTGTCTTCCGGACTTGTTCAGACAAAGGCCTGCGGTCTATTAATGACCTTTATGCTGGTGGTGTTTTCTCTTCGTTTGCAGATTTAGCCAACAAATTTGACCTTCCAAGTTCTCACTTGTTCCAATTCTTTCAGATCAGGCACTTTGTGGAAAAGAAATACCCCCAATTTCCAGGCCGGCCTCCTGATTCGATTATTGATTATTTCCTATCACTTAAGACCGATTCAAGGAAGCTCACCTCCATTATATATAATAAAATGTTTAAGATAAATCCTACTTGCTTAAATTCCCTTAGAGTTGTATGGGACCAGGACCTTGGGATTAACATGTCAGATGATCAGTGGGGACGTATATTAGACCTGGTACACACCTCTTCTATATGTACAAGGCACAGTTTACTGCAGTGCAAGATTCTGCACAGAGTACATTACACTAACGCTAAGCTGGCCAGGATATACCCTGACAGGTCTGACACATGTAATAGATGTAAACAATCTCCGGCTGACTACATGCACATGTTTTGGTCGTGCCCTAAACTATCAAGAGTTCTGGTCTGCAATATTTGATTCACTTAGGGAGGTCTTAAGTGAGACAGTGGACCCTAGCCCCCTCACTGCCCTTTTCGGAATTCCTCTGATGCCCAATGCACCCATTAGCACACAACGAGTTATTGCATTCACCACTCTGCTTATTCTCCTTAAATGGATACATTCCTCCCCTCCCACCCATAATAGATGGATTCATGAAATCCTGTATTGCGTCAGGCTTGAGAGGATTAGGTTCTCCCTTAGGGGCTCCCTGACGACGTCCCATAATACCTGGCAGCCTTCTTTGGACCACATTGACACCCTTACTATTGGCAGGGCTCGACAGTAACGGTTGCCATTGGCAACCATTCAGAAAAAATGTCAACCACTTCTTGGCCTTTGGTTGCCATCAGTGGCAACCCGTTTTTAACATAAAGAAATAAGGACAGCAAAATGTGCACCCCAAAATAGATAAATGTTAATTATTTGTTGTATTAAGAGTGATATTTAATTATTGTTTTGACTAGTCGGAACCTGATACTTAAGTTGCACGTGCATTGGTGTGATTACGGAGCCAGAAAGCGATGCACGTTTACTAGCGTGCGTGTTGCGCCGTGTGTTTGTTTTACGAAAATGGCGAAGCAAATTAAGTTGTTTGACTGTGGGGTCAAAAGTTCGGCCAACCCGTCAACATCTCAAACGAATGTTCAAAATGAATCAACTGATAAAGCGTAAGATGAACCCGAACGAAAAGCAAAAAGGAAATGTGTAAAGTCTTGGGAGGCAAAATATGTACATTCTGCTCGTTGTGCATTCACTTCCAGTAAAAGTTCCTTCAAAATAAGTCCCGATCTTATTACTACCAAAATAAAAGTGCATAACGAAACTTTACAATAGAAAAATATTGGCATACAAATATAATCACTTCTATAAAAAGGTAACACATTTTAAATATAGTTAGACATGTTAAAAGGTAATTTACAGCATTAATAATTAATATCTAATTCTTAACTGTTAATGGTTTTCATTTATTTAACATTAGAAATGTATTAGTCTGGCCAATCAAGACTTCAATGCTGAAGGGCCAATGGATCTATGGTGGGGGTCAGCACAAAGGTCAAGAAAACCCACATTTGACACAGCAATTGAGGGTGGACAAGTTTACTACCACTTAAGTTTCAAATAATTGTGTTAATTACTTATTGTAAACCATTTGAACATTCTTTTGTGTCACATATTCATTATTAAGTTGATGTATAACTGTATAGTATCTTAATTATTTAAAATATAAGGTGACTAAAAATGGCAACCGTATTTTCAGTACTGGCAACCAAAAGCTGATGCCTGGTTGCCAGCCTGGCAACCACTTTTAAAAGTTAGCGTTGAGCCCTGCTATTGGTGAAAAACCCAATACTTAATTCTCAGCAGAGCACCCCCCCCCCCCCTTTTTCTTTGCAATACTATTTAATATTCACCCTTTATTTATTTTAGTTAAAATAATGTATGTTTGTGCGAATGAGATTGCGGGGTAATGGGGTTCTTGTTTATTTGTCAACTGTACTAGGAAAACACAGTATTGTACATGTCATGTCTTGAAAATGTCTGTTTGATATCTGTGCGAAAACCAATGATTTATAAAAAAAAAATACCTCTACTTTAAAGGCAACATACAAGGTAGGGGTGGGAATCACCAGGCTCCCCACGATACGATACTATCGCGATACTTAAGCCACGATACAATAGTATTGCGATTCTGCGATATGCTAAGTATTGCGATACGATATATTGCGATATTGCAAATCATATGGGCCATGTCCATCTTCCCTTCCTGGTTAAAAAATGTATTTGCAATATGAATAGTTTATGTAAATAACCCAATTTGTTTTTTTAACCTGAAAAGGAGATGGCATTGTTTTTTGTTACTTTCGGCCTTGGTCAAGCCCTTTTAACCCCCCCAGCCGGGTTTTTCACTCAAATGACACCATGGAGGAATGTAACGGGAGTTGACAGGGGACTCTGCCCGCCTCACGAGTGTCTATTTCCGGACACATTTTTTTCACTTTTCCCCGGTTTTATTATTTGTTGGCTATTTCTCCCGGTTTCTACTGTGGACATTGCCCGGTCTCGGGTGTGTCCCCACGGCCTGGAGGTCTGCACCGGAACTGTCCTGAGAGTGGAGGTCTGCAGGCAGAACCCTCTCCAATTTTACAGCAGAGAAAAACATGTTTCTACCCCTGGATGCAATGCATATTATTATGGATATAGTTAGATTCCACCTTCATGATTATGAATCTGTGAGTGAATTGTTTTCTAATGCGACCCTTTTATTTATATTAGGTCTTAACGTTTTTGCATAAATTAGGGCGTGGTCATATTGAGTGACAGCTCTGTCAAGTGACTGCTGCTGCTAGCGTCTTTTCTCTCTGCTAGCTGCTCCGTGAAGCTACAGGGACTCTGCCTGGTCAGTTCATCCAGGGAACACAACTTGACTCCGGTGGTTGTTTGTTCTTCATGCTTATATATCGGACTATTGTGACTCGCTCTGCGGTTAAAACAGGCGGTGCATGCATGCGGTTTTGCGGTAAGTGAAATTCGAGTACTTTATTGATGTGTTAATGATTTTAATCAGCTACGTAATGAATGTTAAGGCTTGGGTTAGCGTGTAAGCGAGTAGTAGCTACATCGGTGCTAACGATGCTAATCGTAGCCTCCAAGTTAAAATCATAGACTGTATATATAAAGGTTAAAACGAAATAGACAAGTGTTAAGCGTTAAGTGGGATAATACTGTAGAACAAACGGCTTCTGTTTGAGGTTGATAAAATAAGGTCATCCTTGTAACTAGAGATATGTTATTATGTAGGAACTGTATGCATCGCTAAGGTTAATTGAAATTGGCTATGCTCAAGTATGTAGACAAGCTAACGTCGAAGTAGTGAAATCAACCTCACAATAAGATGTGTGTATATTACAATTATTAATGTCATATTTCAAGATGATTACTTAGATATTACAAAATGGTTGGTTGAGCTGGAGTTCATTATTGAGCTTACACGTTAACGTCACAGTCATCTGAAGAACGAACACAAACCTTGTTGTTTTTATTAATTGCATTACCAAATGGGTATCAAAGAAACAGTAAGCATTGGTAAGACAACTTCCAAAGTTACAGTAAAATAAAAGGACCCTGACTCGGACAATACACAATCCAACATGTTCAACAGAAGATAATCAGTTATATTGTTTGTACACATGGTACTTTACATATATATCTGTTGGTTTAAGGTGTCCAGGTGATGCAGACAGGCTGGACCAGAGAGTGAGAGACAGAACTGGACTCCTCACAGCAGTGAACTTCAGCACAGGTACAAAGACTCTATTTTTCATACTGTACTGTATTAAATGAATGAGGTATTGACTTTAATACACTGATATACATTCCATTAAACAATACTAGATCACCTACACATCAGTTAAGTTGAGGGGTTTTTCAATGCAAAAGGTTACATTTAGATATTAACAAGCAAGATGATTGTGTGAAAATGAGACCTTGTGTCTGTAAAACACAAGCAAGCTTCTACAGTTGCACTACGTTTTGATAACAGTTAAATATTATTTTAATAATAACATATTTCAATGTTGATGAACTTCATACTGTTCATTCATAATCTGATTGTCTTTGTAGCTCACTGTTGAAATAAAAAAAAAACATTACAATTACAAAATAATATATCTACAGCCCCTAAACACACAAACGCACTGCTTTCATAAATAACACACTTGTTCTGCAATAATATGTTTTATGTTTCCTGTCATTTTTGTTATGAAAGGACATGCCTGAAAGACACGACATGTTCTCCTTCTCTGAGGGTCAAGAAGATTATCCAAGAGGAACATTAAAAGCTGATGTTATGAGATTTTAAGACCAGTACAGGACATTCACCAAGAAACTACTTTTATTGTGAAAACAGTCAGCTGATCGAATGCACCTATTTCCACATCTACACTCCATCAGCTGATTATTTCTATTTGCCTCACTTTATGAGTTTCACATCACTTGTGATTTGAACCGCAGAGTTTGCAACGTCACAAATAAATGGGGCCAATCTTCAGTCAGATGTGAATGTGTAATCTAACATTTTCAGTAAGAATAATGGACAAAAGGAGTGCAAATACAAATACAATTTATTGAAATGTGAACCAAAAGTTAATCAAACATGTTTTAAATAAAAAGCACATAAGGGCAGAAGGTGTAAACCTATTAAATGTATAAGTAAACATTACATTACATTACATTTAGCTGACGCTTTTATCCAAAACGACTTACAATAAGTACATTCGACCAGGAAGACACAACCTTGAAGAAAACAGAATCATATAAGTACATCAGGTATCATAGAGCCAAACATTTTAAGTGCTACTCAGCTGGCTATAGATAAGCCACTCCTTTATTAGTATATAAGTGCCTTGTTAGTAATTCTATGGCTGGAAGTGGAGTCGAAAGAGATGAGTTTTCAGTCTGGAAGGTGTGTAAGCTTTCTGCTGTCCTGATGTCAATGGGGAGCTCATTCCACCATCTTGGAGCCAGGATAGCAAACCCACGTGTTTTTGCTGATGGGAACTTGGGTCCCCCTCGCAGCGAGGGTGCAGCGAGTCGTTTGGCTGACGCAGAGCGTAGTGCACGCGCTGGGGTGTACAGTTTAACCATGTCCTGGATGTAGGAAGGGCCAGATCCATTCGCAGCATGGTATGCAAGTACCAGTGTCTTGAAGTGGATTCTAGCAGTTACCGGGAGCCAGTGAAGGGAGCGGAGGAGCGGAGTGGTGTGGGAACATTTTGGAAGGTTGAAGACCAGACGAGCCGCTGCATTCTGGATGAGCTGCAGAGGTCGGATGGCACATGCAGCTAGACCAGCCAGGAGGGAGTTGCAGTAGTCTAGGCGTGAGGTGACGAGAGCCTGGACCAGAACCTGCGTGGCTTTCTGGGTCAGCTGGGGATGAATCTTCCTGATGTTGTACAGCGTATATCTGCAGCAACGGGTTGTAGCAGCGATGTTTGCAGTGAAGGACAGGTTGTTATCTAGGATCACACCCAGATTCCTTGCAGTCTGAGTCGGGGAAACAACAGAGGTGCCGATGTTGATTGTTAGGTCAAGAGTGGGACAATCTTTTCCCGGAAGGAAAAGCAGTTCAGTCTTGTCAAGGTTAAGCTTGAGGTGATGAGCAGACATCCACTGAGAGATGTCAGTTAGACAAGCAGAGATGCGTGTGACGACCTGGGTCTCTGAGCGGGGAAAGGACAGAATTAATTGGGTGTCGTCAGCGTAGCAGTGGTATGAAAAACCATGCGGGCTAATGACTGATCCGAGCGAGTTTGTGTACAGGGAGAAGAGGAGGGGACCAAGAACAGAGCCCTGAGGGACCCCTGTAGTTAATTGACAAGGGTTGGACTCGGACCCTCTCCAAGTTACCCTGTAGGTACGGTCTTTGAGGTATGAGGTGAAGAGGGAAAGTGCAGAGCCTGAAACTCCAAGTTCTTGGAGAGTGCGAAGGAGGATCTGATGGTTCACCGTGTTGAATGCAGCTGACAGGTCCAACAGGATGATGACAGAGGAGAGGGATGCTGCTTTGGCAGTGTGCAGTTCCTCAGTGACAGCAATGAGAGCAGTTTCTGTGGAGTGACCTGCCTTGAAACCAGACTGGTGCGGATCCAGAAGGTTGTTCTGATGGAGATAACAGGAGAGTTGTTTAAAGACAGCCCGTTCAAGTGTTTTAGACAGGAACGGGAGGAGAGAGACAGGCCTGTAGTTTATAACATCAGACGGGTTGAGAGTGGGTTTCTTTAGGAGAGGGTTTACTCTTGCCTCCTTGAGACTGTTTGGAAAGTGACCAGAAGTTAGAGAAGTGTTGATGAAATGGGTGAGAAACGGTAGAATATCAGGAGCGATAGTCTGAAGGAGGTTTGAAGGGATAGGGTCCAGAGGACAGGTGGTAGGGCGGGCAGAGGTAATGAGGGTAAGAACCTCACTTGGAGAGTGAGGGGAAAAGGAGGTCAGTGTGTGGGTGAAAGGAGGGTCTGGTGATCCAGTGGTGAGTAAAGGTGAGTCAGAAAAAGAAGAGCGAATATCATCAACCTTTTTTTCAAAATGGTTAACAAAGTCGCTTGACAGAAGTGAGGAGGGGGGAGGGGCTTTGGGGGGGTCCAAGAGGGTGGAGAAGATGGAAAATAGTTTTTTGGGATTGGAATTGGAAGATTGGATCTTATCTTGAAAGAAAGTGCTTTTTTACCTGAGAGATCGAAGCAGAGAAAGAGGAGAGGAGAGCCTGATAGGTTAGGAGGTCGTCACGGTGTTTGGATTTCCACCGTTTCCGCTCTGCTGCCCGAAGGACGGTTCTATTAGCACGCAGTGCGTCATTTAGCCAGGGAGCAGGAGGGGACTGACGAGCCTGCCGAGATGTGAGAGGACAGAGAGAGTCCAGAGAGGATGAGAGAGTAGAGAGGAGAGTTTCTGCAGCAGAGTTTGGAGGTAGGAGTTGGAACGAGTCAGAGGAAGGGAGGGCTGAGAGCACCGATGAGGCAAAGGTAGAGGGGGAGAGGGAACGAAGGTTACGGCGGACAGGTGCAGGATGAGAAGGAATTTGTTTGTTATGTTTGGAAAGGGGTAGAGAGAATGAAAGGAAGAAGTGATCGGATGTGTGGAGCGGGTTTACAGATAGGTTAGAAGTAGTGCAGTTCCTTGAGAATATGAGATCAAGGACATTGCCAGCTTTATGAGTTGGTGGGGATGGAGACAATGAGAAAGCAAAGGCGGTTAACAGAGATGTTAGTTCGTCTATCTTCCCTGTCTGGAGGTTGAAGTCTCCGAGAAGTACAGCGGGAGGGCCAGTTTCAGGGATGTGTGAGAGGAGATGATCTAATTCCTCCAAGAAGTCCCCCAAGGCGCCTGGTGGACGGTAGAGAACAACAATGGTTAATTGTATAGGATGGGTTACTGTGACGGCATGGAATTCAAAGGTGGAAGGTGTGAAGTTAGGTAGCTTGAAGGGGGAACAGTTCCATTTGGGAGAGAGCAGGAGACCAGTGCCACCTCCTCTGCCAGTGGGTCTGGGTGTATGGGAGAAGGAATATGCTGTGGAGAGAGCTGCTGGGGTGGATGTGTTGGATGGAGTAATCCAGGTCTCAGTGAGAGCAAGGAAATCCAGAGACTGCAGGGAAGCGTAGCCAGAGATGAAGTCAGCCTTAGGAACAGCTGACTGGCAGTTCCACAGGCCACCTGAAACTAGATGTTGGATCTCAGTGGAGCATGTGGGATAGACGAGAGCAGGCCGGTTATATCGATTACGAGATACACGGGGCCAGTGATAATTGCGAGAGGACACATGAACAGGAATGGAGAAAATACACATGATTATAGCATGAGGGGCTAATCAACCAAATGAAATAAAACACCAGCGATACTTAGCTCAATCAAAGTAGGATTTGCCTCCTCTTTGCCACCCTCGTGACTCCAGCAGGACTCCAATGTCTTTGTCGGTCTTCGGCTGTCTGACGCTGAAGCTGACGCTCCAGTCTAAACACATTTAGTCAAATAACGTGACAGACTAGGCCTGTGCAGTTGGTATCAGCTGTGCCCAGCATGGGCTCCTCCATCAGGCCTGGTCCTCCCCTCAGTCCTCTCCAAACCAACAGACAGGACGTCCATCACACGGAGGTTTCTCCCTGAAGTCTCTGCAGCTCTCTGGACACCACGCTGTCTCAATCCGTCCACACTGAATATGAGAGGGTAAAAATTAAAATAATAAATGCTTTAGACAATAAGAAATATAAAGTTGACTGTTGAGTTGCTCAGTTTTTTTAGATTGTCAATACTATTACTGTATAACTAATATCCCAGGTTAAGAGGCACATTCAAATAAAGATTGGTCTTTAACTTGTTAAGCCCGAGAGACCCTCCCGCAACATCTTGCAGGAAACAGTGTCTGAGGACATGTTCATTTAATAAACTATGAATGTTTTATATCCATGTAACGGGAAGAAACTCATCTAAACTCTTTTTTTTTTTATTAAAGAAACCCCACATTGCTAATGCTGAGCCTCTGAATTAGCAACGAGTGAAAAATGCTAACAGATTTACTGCACCGAAACTCACTCATAAAACCTTATTATTTATCCAGCGACGCAGGTCCTGGCCCAGGCTCTCATCATCTCACGACTAGACTACTGCAACTCCCTCCTGGCTGGTCTACCTGCATGTGCCATCCGACCTCTGCAGCTCATCCAGAATGCAGCTGCTCGTCTGGTCTTCAACCTTTCTAAATTCTCCCACACCACGTCGCTCCTCCGCTCCCTTCACTGGCTTACAGTAACTGCTAGAATCCACTTCAAGACAACGGTACTTGTGTACCATGCTGCGAATGGATCTGGCCCTTCCTACATCCAGGACATGGTTAAACTGTACACCCCAGCACGTGCACTCCGCTCTGCATCAGCCAAACAGCTCGCTGCACCCACACTGCGAGGGGGACCCAAGTTCCCATCAGCAAAAACACGTTGGTTTGCTATCCTGGCTCCAAAATGGTGGAATGAGCTCCCCATTGAAATCAGGACAGCAGATAGCTTACACACCTTCCGGCGCAGACTGAAAACTCATCTCTTTCGACTCTACTTCGAGCGATAGAACTATTAACAAAGCACGTATATACTAATAAAGGACTGTCTTATCTAAAGCCAGTTGGGTAGCACTTGAAATGTTTTAGCTCTATGAAACCTGATGTACTTATATGATTCTGTTCTTCAAGTTTGTATCTTCTTGGTCGAACGCACTTATTGTAAGTCGCTTTGGATAAAAGCGTCAGCTAAATGCAATGCAATGTAATGTAATGTAATCCATTCTGCACATCCAACCCATCGATCTGATCGTGAGATGACACAGAATCGATGGGTACAGACATTATCACTCAATGATACAAACTCGCAACTTTATAAACAAAAACAGACATCAAAACATGTGGCGCTTGGTAGCTAAAAACGCTAACATAGCTTACCTGTGTCGTAGTCTGCTCAAAAGTGGTCTTCAATGGCATTAAAACGATAAAAACGCTGCTGAAGTTAATCCATAGGTTAATCCAATGTGTCTGTGTCCCTTTGAAATAATTTCTGATAATCCATAAGCAATAAACCTCCTTTTCCGTTTCCAGATGTCAGAGCTAGAGATAGGTTCGCTCTGATGCGAACCTGCATGCGAGAAGCCCCCACCTTTTTGTTTTACCATGTGTGTGTGTGGGGAAATACTCCTTCGATTCTATTGGCTCTAACGGTCAGAAAGAGATGTCAATCAGCAAAATCGACAAAGGGGGGCCAGAGATATGGAAAATCCACCCAAATGACCCCAGGAGTGTGTTTTTTTGTGCTAAACCTCTCTAAAAAGGTCAGATTTAACTTGATTTGCATCAATCTTGATACAGGGTACTTATTATATGTTGTACTTTGGATTCCTAAAGCTTTTAGTCTACTAACCCATCATCCAAGGGTAGTTTTCACTATAAGTAAAATAAAAAGGTTTGGACGGACACTATAATTTACAGTTTTTTACTATGTTCAATCTGAATTTTCTTTAAAATAAAAAACATCTATATTGATTCTGACTTTTCTACATCCAACTCACAGGTTTATCATTACTTTGAGAGAAAAGATTATTAATTTAACCCTTTTAGAAGGGAAGATATGGTCATTTGTTCTGGGAATGTCATTTTCGAGCCTGATACCTGAAAAACAGGCTCAGGGCTAAACAGGTTAAATACATGTTGTCTTTTGAATTGTTTGTCTAAAGTCAAGGATCTAGAACTGGTACTTAGTTTTAATGATACAGTCTGGTTATTATGCTGTTTGGAGGAGGCATCACAGGTAAGAGCACTAACTAGCTACCATCGCATGTACCTTAGCTTGACTTAAATGTATTAAACGTATAGTTAAGTGATATCAAAATATAAATAACTAATGTCATGCAAACATATTAATATTTGCTCGTTTCCAGTGTTGAATTTAGCACAATTGCATACAAAACGTTAAGGTATTTTAAGATTCTGAAGTATTATGCTAAAAACTCAATAATATAGTTTTGCTGAATAGTTTAATGTCCGCTTACCTTAGAAACGTAAAATACAACGGCAGTGTGCAGATGGGGAGCATGTTAGCTTAGCTTGGTAGCTTCAGCTAGCTCTGGAACTTTCAGCTCGGTGGCAGGAGGTCCCGCCTCTTTGCCCTTATTTGGAGCAGGCGGGAGTTGAACTCTGACGTCACTGTCGAGCCGACTCCGCCTACTAAGGGCTTCTCGGCAACTCTGCAGAATCCTATGGGTGACGTCACGGACCCTACGTCCATTTATATATACAGTCTATGGTCTTAACGTAACTTCCTGTTTTATATAGACATGCTTTCCCACAGCAGACATTAATCAAATCTGCGGTAGCATAATAAATACGCCTGTGTGTGTAAGTGCAGTCTCTTTTCCTGAGTCCCTTAACCACATGACCTTTCTCACTGAGGTTAGGAAAATGTGGTTAAGAAAAGACAGGACCAGATTTTTCGACCACAACCTCTTTCTCAGACATGTAATAAAAAAATGGTTTACTGTTTTTAATTTTATTTGAATGGCATTTTATAATGTTTTTCTTTTGCCCTTCGACTTGATGCTTTAAATGTGTTTTGTAAAGCAATTCGAATTGACCCTGAGACAAATGTAACATTTGTGATATTGGGCTATAGAAATAAACTTTGATTGAATGACTTGTGATTAAGATTAGCCGTATAAATACATTTACAATGGAATCTGCGAGCGCATGTTTTATTTGCTCTGACAGATGTATCTGATTGCCCCCGCTTTGGAAAGATTTCCAGTTTATTGATAATCCAAAGTGAGAGATTTCAGTCAGCATTTACAATTTGGACTACCAAAGTCAGGCAAGCAAACAACCATATTTATACAAGAATATTGGTGGTTTCAAAGGTACTGATAAAAAAGACAACACCTCAAACACCCAGTATATGGGCCATAAGGAATAACTTGCCCCTATATCTGTAACCACTGACGTATGTGTGAGGTCTGTCTGAGCTTCAAATACTGCTCATCATCAAAGCTGACCTTCTCCTCTGCCCTGTTATGTCTTCACACAGGAGCAGGCTTTTTCCTGATGAAAATAAGTTGGTTTAATTACCTGCAGTGTAGAGGGCCGCTTTAAATCACCTGCTCAGGAGTCTCTGAGAGCTGCCAGCTCCATCATTTGGTTAAAGAAAGGAGCTGAATATGTCTGCTATCACCTCGTATACCATAAAGGTAATGTATAGGCTAGTTGCACGGGATGACGTATGTCCATTTCCGGTTCATTGAGTGTGCGCTTGTAAACTTCCGGTCTACGGTAGAGCGGGTAGATAGCGATATAGATAGAGATATAGATAGATCGAGAGATAGATAGCAAGATAGATAGCATACAGATAGCATACAGATAGCGGTAGAGCAAGTGAGAAGGCTAACGTTAACGTGATGGCACTATTTTACTCTCGATGTCTCCAAGACCTACCGAAGGTTAACATCAGTGATGTACATCGGCTGGTACAAGCGGCAGGCTCAGCACCAGAGGAGCAAAAGAGAAAAGGGGTTCAAGATGTACATATCCAGTTACATCCACAATTATGAAGGTAAGTGACAAACAAAGCAGTAGTTACTGGCTAACTTTGACAAATTGACAGTCTTGATACAGTGTAAAGCGTTTTAATTATGTACTATTACGTTTTTTTGGATAACATGAATGATATCCAATTCCCCACAGTTTCAAACAAAGATCTACCTTCAGGGAGAGTGAGCATCAGGGCTAGCTGTTACAGGTCCATGAGAAAGCATGAAAAGCCTCACGATCTCAGAGTAGGGAGCAAAATAAAAAGTGTTCATCGGTTCAAAGCCTCAATCAGGTTCATGTTCTGGGGTTTTGATGTGACGAGAGTAGGTAACCTGTGATTTAGGATTCAAATAAGCCCAGCTAGCTGACGTGTTGCAACAGATTACATAGTGACAATACATTAGCTCACATCAACTGGTAGCTAGCTATGTGTGTGTAGCATGAAGGGGCTACAGATTTATTTTCGTTTTGTAACCCTCTCGTGTAAAATGATAAACGCATTAGCAAAACCCAAACTTAGCTTTCATCAAAGATTCTTAATGAGAGGTTGAAGACCGTCTCTGCTTTCATGGAAACCCAGAAACTGGTTGTGACAGCTGCTGTTCTTTACTGTATGGTTAGTACAATCCATGTAGGGTCGGTCCGTGTACGTTCTGTTAGTTTGATTTTTCGTTTAAACCAAAAGCCAAAAAACGAAAATACCAGCCTTTTTTCGTTTTTGATTTAAAACAGAAAACCAAAGCCGTTTTCCCGTTTGTGTTGTCTGAGTCAAAAGACGGATAACGAGAAAACCTAATAAAAAAAAGGTCCGTGTACGTTTTGTTATTTTGGTTTTTCGTTTGAACCAAAAAAACGAAATACCAGCCTTTTTTTGTTTTAAATCAAAAACGAAAAAACGGGAAACCAAAGCCGTTTTCTGAATCAAAAAACGGATAACAAGAAGACCTAATTAAAAAAACGGTCCGGAAGTTAAAGAACATATTTCAAAATAAAAGACACAAGGCTATAATGGCAATGCTGTAAAAGACCCAGAAGTCTGACGACCCTTGGCCCCCCTGCTTCCGGCACCCATGCTGACGAGGATACGTTTATTTCTGCATTCACATGCAGATATGCGTTTATAGAGATTATTAAGTATTTAAGCTCTGTGCATAACTTTATTTTGCTGACGGTTTGTATGACTTTCGGTTTGTACTGTGTCGACAAATCCAGTGTTCAGCTTGTCGCTGTGTGACAACCATTGAACAACGTCATGTTTGTTGCATACCTGCAAGATTTACCTGTGACAAATGTCAGTGATGTGAACAGAACTGTCGCCCTACTTTCACCTGCACCCAGCAGCAAGCGGGAGAACGATATATCATACAGTTCACACAGTAATGGAACAGTTGTTAAGAAACGGGAAACCAAAGCCATTTTCTGAATAAAAAAATGTATAACAAGAAGACCTAATTAAAAAAACGGTCCGGTTTTGGTTTTTTGATAACAACTTCTTTCAATGTTCCGTTTTGTATTGAAGAATGAAGAAAAAAAGTCCGGTGGACCGGAAGTTAAAGAACATATTTCAAAATAAAAGACACAAGGCTATAATGGCAATGCTGTAATAGACCCAGAAGTCTGACGACCCTTGGCCCCCCTGCTTCCGGCGCCCATGCTGACGAGGATACGTTTATTTCAATACAAGTAATCTTTGCATAACTTTATTTCGCTGACTTCCGGTTTGTACTGTGTCGGCAAATCCAGTGTCCAGTTTGTCGCTGTGTGACAACGTCATGTTTGTTGCATACCTGCAAGATTTACCTGTGACAAATGTCAGCGATGTGAACAGAACTGTCGCCCCTACTTTCACCTGCACCCAGCAGCAAGCGGGAGAACGATATATCATACAGTTCACACAGTAATGGAACAGTTGTTAAGCATTATTTTGTCCAACTAGTCTCTACATTATGAATTTGATGTTTGTCTAAACTGCTAAGAAGCTGACAGCTGAGTTAGAACAGAAAGACATGCAGGCCATAATCACTAGACGCTCAATAGAGGAATGTGTGTGTAAGGCTTACATGAACTGAATTGAAACACTGTCCATTAGTTGATTAATAAACAAGACATTCAAGTCAAAGTTTTAGGCATTTTCATTTGTAGCACGCTGTAAATATGGACTATGAATGAACACATGCAATGTGGAAACACACACATAGGTTTATTCTCAATACTCATAACAGTATCAGACACAATGATTTTACTGAGAGTGAAGATGACATGAACATAGTTACTTTATGGTACTGAAGACAAAATACAGTATATTGCATTTACCTCTTCCTCTAACTCTCTCTCCAAAAGTGGCCTCCATTGTTGAGCACAACAAAGTGTTCAAGCTCAGGTTTCTAAGTGATCTCATTGGTTACATGGCTTTTCACATGTGCATTCTGGGTGCAGGGGCTTGATAATTGAGTGTGGTATTTCAATGGCAACGCACAGGCTGTCGGTTTTGAATAACGTGTCCAATGTAAATAAGAGTGTGTAGTAGTGTTAATTTCGTTGACTAAAACTATGACGAAATATGTTCGTCAACAACCTTTTTTTCCATGACGAAAACGAGACGATGACGAGACGGCACCGACGGCAGTAAACAATAACTGTAACGAAATCATCATGCAATATCATTGACGAAAAGTGACGAGACGAAAATGTAGTTTACAAAATAAAAACTATGCCAAAATCTCTCTTTACTTTCGTTGACGAAAAATGAGGAGACGAAATATTATCAAAGATAACGTTACATCTCTGATAGTCAGTTTTTCTCCCAGCAGTGTGTCTGTGCTGCGCACGGCGGTACATTTGAATTATACCGGGCAGCGGCACCATGGATGTATAATAAGAACTGGATACAAGGTGGGAGGCGGGGCCTCATTCATTCCTATGAGAGTTGCTCAATGGCGCATGATGACAAAATGGCCCAACTTTTGAGAGAGCGAAACGTCACAGATTACCCGGCATGCCTGAGAAGTACCCGTATGTGCACTCATAGAGCATGCGCAACTTAACCACGCCGCCCAAAAGGCTCGTTCACATTAAGCACGTGAATTTGCGTACACGTAACCAGGGTGCGAACTGGAGGGGAGCAGGGGGAGCTATAGCTCCCCTAGTAGTGACATGAGCTCCCCTGGGAACATGGTTTGAAATTTGGGGGGAGCTATCTAAAATACTGATATGATGACCAAATAAATTCCATTTTGGGCATGGTTTTTTTTTCAAAGGTGTAAAATAAGTGAAATAAAATTATATTTAGAGTTTATGATTCATGAAAAAAGTGTCGCCTGCTTGCACGCTGCCCGCAGCTCCACCCACTACCCACTCACTCACAAGCTCGTTTAGTTAGCACTGCATGTTTACCAGGCATTGTTGCTGCTGCTGACATGTCGAGAAGAAAAAAACAACTTACCTTGGGCAATTTCTTTAAAAAGACGGCCAAACAACCTGATCAAGAAGACCAACCGAATGTAGCTGGTGGTAGCACATCGTACGTTGTGACTGCTGCTACAACAGAACCGAGAGAGGAGGGAGCTAACATCAGTGCTAGTGCTAACTTGACAGCTAACGTTAACTTGGGGGCTGAAGAGACACAAGAAGACGAGCCAAGAGAAGCTAACTTGTGACTACAACTACCATAGTAGAGGTCGAAGGAGATGTGGAAGAAGATGATGATGCTGCTGATGACCGCACCTGTTCTTCCTCTTCCTCCCTGCCTGCTGATCGAGATGGGGGGGGCGAAGTTGCTGCGGTGGTCCCGCGGCCGCCGGCTGGCTGGACCAGCCAACAGTGGAGTGCGTGGATCACATTTTTTAGTCATTTTAAGTTGATTTAATTAAACAGTCAAACGTTACATTGGTGGTCCGTGGATCATTTATTATCAAGTTGATTGAAGTCTGCGTAGCCCATACATGCTCGGGAAATCTGTTGACATGAACATGATCCATCGGGACGTTTCACGTAAATGTAGACCTGTGGCACCACCCCGTGTGCAACAGATTTTCTCTTTATAATAGGCCTATGTCTGTGCTGTTGCTATTAATGCACGGATCAGCATTTCCCCCCCCCCCCCCCCGCAAAAAAAAATCCCAGTTCCCCCGGAGACCGTGGTATAGTTCGCACACTGCACGTAACAGCACCGCGCGTTCATGTCAGCATGGTACTGGATTTATATTAACGAGGCAGCAGTTAGCAGCTAGCGGCTAGCTAGTAAATTATGCTAAGTTACACATCAATAGTTATGTACTTTTATATTACGCTGACATCAGGATCTAGTGATATCCAAGCAACAGAGCTTAGCATGATACTTGTGAGGGTTGTACATGAAACCAACTTGGTAATATATAAAAATGTATATGTTGAAGCCTGTTATGATCAATTGTGAGTTAAAACTTTATCTAAAAAGTAAAGCTGATGAGGATTACTGTGGTGGAGTTAAAATAACAATAGCCTATTTCTTTTTTAAATGTGATGGAGTAAAAGGATAGTAAACTGTGATTATTCATGTTAAGTAGCCCACAAGTAACTAAAACAATTGCAAGTGCAATACGAAGCTACAGGAACGTTAATCTACATCGGTAATATTAACTTTATTTAATACAACATTTACGGTACAATATTTAATCATACAGCCCATTGTAGTATAATATTTTACAAATGATGAATTACAGCAAACATGTGCAATATATCCATTATTACAGCTCCGTGGCAGTAAGGCGATATGGTCCGTTGTTATTGTGCATCCATGGGTAAAGAGAAACTCATGTAGTACTGAACACGTAACATGAACGTGCCGGGCAGTGGATGCTGGTATCTCATACCAGCATCCACTACCTCTTAGCCAGGTTATAGTGGCCAGCCTAAGGCACACCTGTGCAATAATCATGCTGTCTAATCAGCATCTTGATATGCCACACCTGTGAGGTGGGATGGATTATCTCGGCAAAGAAGAAGTGCTCACTATCACAGATTTTTTTCAGATTTTTGAACAATATTTGAGAGAAATGGTTATTTTGTGTATATAGAAAATGTTTTAGATCTTTGAGTTCATCTCATGAAAAATGGGAGCAAAAACAAAAGTGTTGCATTATATTTTTGTTCAGTGTAATATCACAATATTTCCTTATCTGAGTCAGCTTCTCGAGCCGTATCTGGCCGTGCATCACTTACATTACTGTATGCAGAAGTATTACTTTAAGCAACACCATTAAGTTGACGAATCACTCTACTCAAATGTAATTAAAGTCAGATCCACTCGTGTCTTAGAGCAGTCTCATAAAACTGTTGTACGCTTTCAAACACTCGGTAGTTTATTTAATTTGTAATCAGTTTTTCTGTATTCTCCTTGCAGGTGCAACTATGGCTTGTATCCTGGATTATATGTTTAAGTCATGGATGTTTAAAGTTCATATTTGTCTAATATTAGTTTACTTTTCATTAATGAAGTACGACGCTGCGCTGTAAGTACACTTGTCCCTGTTTGTGATTGGTCAAATGTAGCTAGCCCCGCCCCTTTCACGTGAACGCGCTCTCAGCTGAAGAGAGAAACCCTGGCTTGATTTACCGAGTTGATAACCAGCGACGTAGGACCGCTTAGCGAGATCTCGTTTGTTAGGGTTAGTTAAGATAACGCAAACCTATCCAGGGTCTGTTGAACTGGCTTCGTAGTACAGGGCACATGTAATGTCAAAGACACAAACATTATACATTATATTTTTATTTTACCAGGATGCAGTGACACAAATATTTGGGAAGGCTTAGCCTTCCCTAGCCTACAGTACCCGCGCCCCTGATTGTCCACGTTTAACCACACCTCGGAGCGCGTTCTCTCCGCCATCTCCTCCGTGTGTGTGTTGCTGCATGTAGCAGCCGCGTTTGTGTTTCCCCCTCACAAGCAGGCGGGGGAGAGAGATCGAAAATACTAAAAATAAAATAATCATGGACGCATTTTGCAGTCTTTTTGCGTATTAGAAACGGAGTTGGCGACACTAAAACTGCAATATAATGTTTGTGTAGCAATAATACACATGACATATATTTTTTAAATGTCTCCAGTACCGATAAAAAGACCGATAACGTCGGAGATTAACGGTACCACAGTCTTTAATAATTCAGCCCCGGGCCCGTTTAATACCGGGGCTCGGTACCCATCCCTATCAATAAGTCTCCTGGTCGAAAATGCCTACTGCACACACGGGTATTTTTTGTGGGGCTGAAATTGTACGTTCGGATCTTGATCAGCCACTGAGCCTTTACCTCAGCATTAATGGGAAATGCATGGAAAACTTATCTCCCGATTTATAACGGGACGAATTGGTACACAGGGGCACACAGCAATGTAGTGCTGACTTTCTTACCCGCTGGAAGGCCAATCGCTTTTTTTTACAGTGAAATCCGCTCATTCTTGCTCTTGGTGTGTCATAACAAACTGTCAAGCTGTCTCAAACCGGAAGTACTCGGCCTCACACCCCACCCGCCGGAAGTTGATAGACGCCATCTTGTGCACAGAATTCAAGTGCATTGACTGTTGAATTGGGAATCCAACCACATCAGCAGTGATGTTGTGTCTCACTGCAGACCATGGACACACAGAATACCAGAATGTATTTAAAAATCCACAATAGCATTTTGTTCTATTTCATATATATATATATATATATATATATATATATATATATCAGGGTTTCCGTTAGCCGGTAATTACCGTTTTTTAGCTGGTAAAATGTATTAAAAACCGGTAAATTAAAAACCTGCCGGTCAAAATGTCTGGTAATAATTAGGGATGCTCCGATAGATCGGCCGCCCCTCATTATCGGCCGATATTCACTCTTAATAGTTTGATCGGTGCTCTCTATAAAGGCCGATCAGGAGAGCTGGATCTGATCGATATGGACATAAACGCGAGTGAAGTATAACCGGACGCGAGAGGAGAGATCAGATCAGCTGCTAAGTCAGACCGAGACACGCAGCTCTGCATAATCACCTGAAGCCCCGCCCACTGTTTATCGAGCTGCAGGAACTGCATGATAAACTTACGGGCTGTCAGGAGAGAGAGGGAGGGAGAGAGGAAAAGAGAGGCTCCGTTTCTCCCGTGTTATTATTCAAAGTTGATGTAACTTTTGAATAATGTACGTTATCTACTACAAGTAGTTTGTTTGAATGTAATAATTATGTTGTTTGTGGAATAATTTATTGAAAAATGAATCTGAATTTTTTTCGATCTGTTACGATTATAAACTGAAGCAATATAAAAATGAGCCCCGTGAACTGAGTTTTAAACATCAGCATATCTGCTCATAGTCCGGCAGAGTCCTGCATCAGGTCGGGTACCCACGGGTACCCGATGGGTGACCCGCAAAAAAGGTGATTCGCGGGTGGTATTTTTTCAAACGCTTTTTTCCGTTTTTTTTTTTTTAGTAAATATATTAAAATAATAATAATTTAGTTTAATGTTTAAATCCTCAGACCTCTCCCCCGCGGGACCGCGCATAATCATAACCTCTGCAGTGCATCAATCTGCAGCTGAGCGCGCCACATTCGAAATGGCTGAGGTGAAGCTCTCTAGCGAGAATACAGGCATTTTCAATAACACTTCCCCAAGAGCGAAATCCAACGTCTGGAGGCTTTTGGTGTCATCCTAGATGGAGAAAAGAACCAACATCCCACGCTTTTTGAAACAAATATGCAACTGCGTGTGTTAATAATTGCACGTTTTCACTGCTCATATATATGCGGGTCCGGGTCGGTTGCGGATCTTGTGCCGACAGGTCGGGTCGGGTTGCGGAACTAATTGGCAATATGTGCGGGTAGCGGGGCGGGTTCGGTATTGCACGTCGCGGGTGCGGGTCTTGAAAATCAGACCTGTGCAGGACGCTGTAGTCCGTAATTACCTGCTAACGGAAACTCTGCTACACAACTCTTATTATTATTATGAAATATGACCGGTAAGTTTCAAATTGGTCCGATAAAATAAATTCTGCCCGGACATTTGACCGGCGAGAAAAAATCCTGGCTGATATATGATATCTGACATTTCCACTGGGTGACTAATTTCAATTGATGTTGACACCATCTCACAACACTCCTAAAATAACATTACTTTCTGAAGCACAATTTAAAATGTATGCTGTTTAGAATCTCAAATTAGATCTATTGTCCATTTATATTTTGATTATTATTTAATGGAAGCCGTCCATATCAAAGAGTCATTCGAAGTCAATAAAATACTTATTCCCTTAGGGTGATAGCAGGAGACCCCATCTCGTCAATCAGAGAAAAGCAGGACAATCTGATGTAGAGTTTCAAAATAAAATACCTTGAAGTCTCATATGAGCTGTCTTCCTTCTGTTTGTATCCAACAGTTCAAATGTTCGAATTACATTGAACCAGATTGTCCCCCTTTTTCTTTAACAGTGAAGAAAATTGGATATGTTAATGAGATTTTGACCGCAAAACTCAAAATGTCCCCGGTTTTCATTTTGAAAATCTGGTCACCTTAGTCTACAGACATAAGTGATACAGCTCAGTTGTGCATTTTTATTCTGATGGTGTTTACAGATATGACTGTAAAAGAGGAGATGTTAACAATACTGCCCATGAAAGAACACACGCGGGGAGAGGACATTTTCAGTCTTTCAAAAACTTCATCGAGAAGACCCAGCTCCCTCTGTGCAAATTGGTGTCAATCACCACGGACGGTTGCGCCCGCAATGGTTGGCCGCTCGAATGGATTTATTGCAAAGTGCAGGGAGGACGATGCTTCCCCCGACTTCCTCAATTATCACTGCATAATACACCAACAAGCATTATGCGCAAAAATACTTAATATGAATGAGATAATGGATGTGGCAATGAAGATCGCCTGTTCTATTCGAGCCAGATCTCTTCAAAGACGACTGTTCCGTTCGCATCTGGAGAAGGCTGACTGCGACCATTCTGGAGTTGTTGCTACACACTGATGTGAGATGGCTTAGTAGGGGGAAATTCCTGCACAGATTTCGAGAGCTCTGTCCGGAGATAAAAGAGTTTCTCCAAAAATGTTGAGAAAGAGGTAACCACAAAGCGATATTTAACTGAAAATACTAGGGAAATGTTTACTCAGAATTTTTCTTCCACACAGTAACTGAGCTAGTAGATCATTTTAATTAAAAAATTAAAAATTGTATATGCCATTGCTCCAACTAAGCTAAAGGAAGTGTCTGGCAAGAAAATATCCAGAAAGGCCATGACCGTGAAAACAGAAAAAAAGAGAATGTCGAAAAGCTGAACGCAGGTGGCGAAAAAATCTCCAGGTTCACTTTGAAATCTATAAAGAGAGACTTGGCCTTTATCATTTGGATTGAAAAACGCACGACAATCGTTCTTCTCTGACATCATTACCAAAAACAAAACAACGCACGTGCCTTTTTTGCTACCGTCCGACAGACTAACTAACCCCCAGTGTCAGTAGCCTCTGAATTTCTATCCACCAGGGCATGCAATAATTTTGCCTCCTTTTTCACTGACAAAATTCAGAAAATCAGACAAGCAGTCAGTGCCTCTGCATCAGGAAACAGCAAATGTGTTGTCTCTGTGTCCACTTAACATCAATTCAAACACATGACACAATTCCCATCAGATTAATGATAAAAACCTAGAGGACATTATTCAACTTCTGAAATCCTCCTCCTGCTGCCTTGATATTATTCCAACGGGATTTTTCAAAGATGTTTTGCCTTGCATGGCCTCAGATCTACTTCATATAGTAAACAAATCTCTTCACTCAGGTATTTTTCCACGGGCCCTGAAAACTGCAGTCATTAAACCGCTCTTAAAAAATAATAATCTAGATGCTTCAGTAATGAACAATTACAGGCCCATATCAAACCTCCCAGTTATAGGTAAAATCATTGAAAAGGTTGTTTTTCAACAGTTGAGTAATTTCTTGCATTTAAATAACGGTTTGGATGTGTTCCAGTCAGGCTTTCGTCCAAACCACAGCACTGAGACTGCTCTTTAATGACATCCACTTAAACACAGACAGTGGCAGAACTTCAGTGTTAGTATTATTAGATCTCAGTGCTGCGTTTTGACACTGTTGACCACAGCATATTACTAGACCGACTGGAAAACTGGGTTGGGACAGTTTCTAAATTGGTTTGAATCCTACTTAAAGGACAGAAACAACTTTGTTTCTATAGGTAAATACACATCTGAGTTGACAAATATGACATGTGGGGTACCTCAAGGCTCCATCTTGGCTCAGATAATGAAGAACAACAAAATAAGTTACCATAGCTATGCGGAATGACACACAAATGTACGTAACAGTTGCACCAGGAGACTATGCTCCAATTCAAACACTGAGTAAGTGCATTGAACAAATCAATGACTGGATGTGTCAGAACTTTCTCCAATTAAACAAAGATACAACTGAGGTAATGGTTTTTTGGAGCAAGGCAGAACGTATAAAAGTTAGCGCTGAGCTTCAGTCTGCAATGTTCAAAACAACAGATAAAGCCAGAAATCTAGGTGTAGTCATGGATTCTGACCTGAGTTTCAACAGTCACATTAAAACAGTTACTAAATCACAGCCTACTATCACCTAAAGAACATATCTAGGATTAAAAGACTAATGTCACAGCAAGATTTGGAAAAACTTGTCCATGCTTTTATCTTCAGTAGACTGGACTACTGCAATGGTTGTCTTCACAGGTCTCACTAAAAAATATATTAGAAAGCTGCAGCTGATTCAGAACGCCGCTGTTCGAGTCCTCACTAACACTAAGAAAGTGGATCACATCACTCCTGTTATGAAGTCTTTACACTGGCTTCCTGTGTGTCAAAGAATAGATTTCAAAATACTGCTGCTGGTTTATAAAGCACTGAATGGTTTAGGCCCAAAATACATTTCTGACCTCCTGCTAAATTATGAACCATCCAGATCTCTCAGGTCTTCAGGGACTGGTCAGCTTTCTGTCCCCAGAGTCCGAACTAAACTGGTAAGCAGCGTTCAGTTATTATGCCTCCAAATATCTGGAACAAACTCCCAGAAACCTGCAGGTCCGCTGCAACTCTGACTACTTTTAAATCCAGACTGAAGACTTTTATTTTTGTCGCTGCTTTTAATTGAACTATTCATATCTAGACTGCACTGTAACTTTTATCCATGTATTTTTTCTTTTAATGTTTATTTTATTCGCTTTCTTTTTAATGATTTTAAAAGAAAAGCGAATGCCATTTTCTTAATGTCTTTCATTTTTTGTAAAGCACTTTGAATTGCCTGTGTTGAAAAGTGCTATATAAATAAACTTGCCTTGCCTTGCCTGTCTCTAAACATGCAGAATACAACCAACTAAACGACGATCAGTGGCTGCTAGACTTGGCATTGTTAACCGATCTGACCAACATGTTGAATGACCTTAATTTAGAGCTGCAAGGAAAGACAAAACCGTGGTCAATATGATAAGCTCAGTTAATGCGTTTCAAACGAAAATTGCAACATTTGTCCTCAAAGCTGCAGCGCCATGATTTGGGGAACTTCCAAAACCTCGCGTCAGAGCTGAAGACGCAAAGGAAGGCTTGTGGCGCAACTGGACATTGCGAGTTTACACAGAGCAGATTGGGACAATTGTGTCAGAGTTCAACAGGCGCTTTCAAGACTTTGCTTTGCTTGAGCCAGTCGCTACATTTATGTGCTACCCATTTCGGGAAGATGTTGAGGTCGATTCGGTGCTGCCTTGGGTCTCATCATGCTGCTTCCCTGATGGCTTCCACAGGATTGTAGCTGACATCCTCGTGGATTCATCTTCTTATTACAGACACATGCATTTCCTAACATTCGGTCTATATGCTGTAAAATGTATTATCTCTTCGATTTACACACGGCATCTATTGCACGTCTGTCCGTCCTGGAAGAGGGATCCCTCCTCTGTTGCTCTCCCTGAGGTTTCTCCATGTTCCCTTTAAACTGTGGGTTTTCTCTGGAAGTTTTTCCTTGTACGATGTGAGGGTCTAAGGACAGAGGGTCTAAGGACAGAGGGTGTCGTTTTTCTCATACTGATATTCTGAACAATCTGTGCTGTTGTATTTGCTGTAAAGTGTCTCTACTGTAGGCTATTTTTATTATATGTACAGCACTTTGGCTCGACCAAAAAATCGTTTATAAATGTGCTATATAAATAAAACTTGATTTGATTTGATTCACTCGCATCAAAAATTGCAACGCTGTTTCACCTGAACTCGTCTGGAGTGGAGGATGAGATATTGACACTACAAGCTGACATTCAGCTGTAGGCCAGGGCTCATGGACAGCAGTTCTGGAACTTTTTTCTTGACTGCATTATTCGGCTCACTTATTTGTGTGAGTCAGCCTTTTTTCCCACCATGAAGATTGATTAAGTCCAAAAACCGCTCCACCATGGCTTGAAGGATCATTGGAAGTCTGCTTGAGGATGGCTACCAGCAGCTACTGCCCCGGACTATGCATACCCTGGATACGATTCCTGCTGGTTGCAGTCATCAGAGTAAGGTAATGACCAAAAATGTACTGAGTTGTATTGTTGCCATACGGGTTCATGCAGTTATGCAAGGTACACCAAGATAAGGTTATAGTCAGTATAAATATATGTTTTAGCATTTTTAATGTAGGTAGATCGCTGTGTGACTTGGTCATTTTAAAAGTAGCTCCCAAGCTGAAAAACAGTGGGCACCCCTGATGTAAACGGTCTGCAGTCAAAAACCTCAAGTACACCCTGAGAGCGAGTTTAAAACTCTAACACAGGAAAAGACTCTCCCACAAATGCCTCGTTGAAGATTTCTCATTTTCCAATGTTTTTCTTCCTGGGTATCGCTACGTAGGGATACCCAGTAGCACGCCCAGAGCTATGGCCGCACCCGAACATTTAGGCCCAATCCCAAACCACTCCCTCGACCCTACCCCTCCGTGATGGAGTGAACTCCGTCTGTAGCCACACTCGCAGCTCAACGAGGCTCCCTCCTGTCAGATGGAGGGAGTAAATACAGCAGCAAGCTTTGGGACGACCTCCCCTCTCTCCGGCAGAAACAGGAAATGCCGTAACTGTATGTATCAACGGTTTCAAATCAGCATCTCTTAGACAAAAAGTTTAAATGAATAACTCAAATAAAACTCCAAACATCTTTCATTGTGTTTTAAAGCTCTTTTAGCTTTAAACCTGATGTTTATAAGCTTCTTAGTTTTTGCAACGGTCTGTATATATACACAACTTTATCATAAAATGCACACATTTACCTTTTCTCGACTAAACACAGGTTTAGTATGGGTATGATCAGGTTTGATCCTAAGTTAAAAACATATGAGGTTATCATGAGGTTGTTAACATCGCAGTTTATCAGTGGATGTTTGCTGGAACTACTTGTAAACAGCGTGTTTCCTGACGGACACACACAGCGTGACTCCGGTCAGGTAGAGACCGGTCTCAAGTCAGCACCGCTGCAGACTCGCTGTGTTTGAGGGCTCGATAGCCCACTCCCCCTCCACACCGCTCCACACTCGTTGCTTTGGAACAGCCCTCAATATGGCGGATCCTCCGCGTGAACGGAGGGGTAGGGGTAGGGTGTAGGGGGCGGTTTGGGAATGGGCCATACTGTTGGAAGCTCAGGTTCAGTTCAAAACTGTATCCAGTCATGCCAACGAGGGTCTGTTTCCTGTCTTGTGAGGGGAAATCTTCAATGTATGCCTTACCGAGGCCAGAACCACGGCAAAGTCAGTGGTTGACATTTCTTGTTAACACTGTTCCTTCAGATGTTCGAGCCGGTATTGTACTGTGTGCGCGGCATTTCACGGACCAAAGCTTCGCAAACATTGCAGCGATTCATGCCGGATATGCACAGCGTAGGGCACTGAAGGACGATGCTGTTCCTACTTTGTTTGGACCAGCGGGAGATTCGGGTACACAACATGTAAGTATCCATTGTTGTTTGTGTATTTATGATGTTTAAAACAAACAAGGTATCTACCACGACTGTTTAAATGGGTAAACGTTTTTCTGGCTGCTAAGCCATTGACACAGTGCTAACAGGGCTAACTAAGTTGCTAGCGTTTCCATATATCAACTCCAATGTCAGCAGATGGCCTTACATGTATCTCATAGCAGGAGAACGTCTGCATTCACACACAAAATACTCATAGACAGTATTCTCCGGGTGATTTACTGTACGGTCAGTCGCAAAACTTAATTACATTATAGTTGGCATTCCTAGCGTGTATGCTACTGAGCTAAACAAGAAGGCTACCAAGAGCTAGACATGCTAGGGAAAACATTGTTTTTATGCCAGCTACAATGAATGACCGAACGTAGCAGACTACAAGATTGCAATTGTAAACATGTTCTTGCTAGCCTAATATGAACCACTAGCTGTTGTTCATAGTAGGTTGGCATATTACACTGAACAACTAGTAAACGTAGGTTACTTACTTATTGTAAGTCGCTTTGGATAAAAGCGTCAGCTAAATGCAATGTAATGTAATAATATTAATTTAGCTGGCAAGCTAACAAACCTAAAACAACTAAGTTTCTCTAATATTTTGTGATTTGCATTTGATTTCGTCCAGCCAGATCAGGAAACTCCTGACGTATCCGCGGACAACACATGACGGGATGACCACTCTGATGCCTCGTCCTAAAAAGCCACAGCACCAATTCTTTGTGGTTTAGATGTTTTCCCCTGTGGTCAACATTCCTATTTATACAGCCAAGGGCTTTGTTAATTCCTGTATCTTTACTTATCCAAACATGTATTGTGGAAAACAAATTGCAGCTATTTGCCCAGAGGCCATTACTCAGAGCTTGATATATTCACATTTGGCTTTTTTGTTGTGTTCAGTCTTGACACCATCAATTTGCCACTGATTTGTAGCCTCTTGTTGATGGCTACAATCGTGACACACTGATTTTTCTCTTTTTCAAGATAAATGGTTGAGGTCCAGCACAGTGAGTGAAGTGCAGCTCGTCTTCAACATCTCTGAATCATTCAGACCCCCGACTTTGACTAAAAGTGATGAACACTGTATTGACCTTTCAACCAACTGGACTGCTATTGGATGATTTCACAAAGCAGATCATCATTCAGACAGCTTCACATGGTTTGTGTTGCTTTCACATTTCAAGCCCTGTAGTCAACCAACGCAGATCTTTGTCACATTCAATTCTACCAACTCTTCAACCAATCGTTTGGCTAGTGTTTCCAATTATTAACCGTAGTTGGTGAGGTGGCATCCCATAGTCTTTTTGTCCAGCCCTCAATATCTTTTAATATTTTGTAATATGAGACTGTCCCACTGGTGGTCTCAGTGGTCAGTAGCAATGTTGGAAACTCAGCCGACCCAACTTAAAACGCATACCTGGGTCTACTGTGTCATTACAATCCATATCCAATAAAAAAGAAATGTCATATGCAAAGTTTAAATATTCCGGAATGAAGAGTGAGGAGTGGACGTGTTTTCCTCCGCTCCCTCGCTTCCAACTTTTGTATTATGTAGAAACCTCGTTACTCACTTCATACTTACACTAGTCAATACATAACAACTGAGCAACTTTATACCTTAAGGAGACATGCCACCAAAGCCCGCAAAACAAGTCTAGAAAGACTCTATGCCTACGGAGAACGTTGCCACTAGCAACGTTAGCATGGCGGCGCTAACCAGTTTGTTGGAGAGCCATAAAGTGTCTCTCTCAACGGAATTCAAAACTGTCATCGCCGCACTCAAGTTCAAAATTGATCTGATTCATGCGACTATCTCTGATCATGGGCAGCGTATTACCTCTTTGGAGTGGAATGCGGATTTGGTCGACGGGCGCCTGTCGACTTTGGAAGCTACATGCGCGGAGCTAGCCGCTAGCAATGCTAAGCTGCGGGCGAACACTGCAGACCTCGAGGCCTGCAGCCTCAAGGTCATTGGTCTCCCGGAGTCGATTGAGGGCCCGAGACCAACCGCCTTCTTCTCCGACCTACTACCCTAGCTTCTGGGGACCAAATCCTGCCTACTTCTCCTGAACCGGTCCGGGCTCACAGGTCGTTAGCCACGAAGCCAAAGCCTGGGGAAAGACCGAGGCCTGTCATCATCCGATTCCACAACTTCCAGACAAAGGAAAGAGTCATCCGTGAAGCCCCCCCTACAGTACGAGGGGAAACCGATTGCCTTCTACGAAGATTATATTCCCGAGGTTGTGATGCAGCGAGCTCTTTACCACGAGGTGATGGCGCAGCTGTATAAACTCGGACTCAGGCCTGCTCTCCAGTACTCCAAGCTGATGATTACGGCAGAGAATGGAGACAAAGTTTGGCTGTCATCTGTCGAGGAAGCTAAGAAGTATCTTGCCGCTAAACAGAGGTAGCATGTACTGCTATAAAACACAGTAGCTATGGTCGGCCCATCTGCTAACTTGCCACATTACTGAGTGGTCTAACTTAGCTGCTCGTTAGCATAGCCCGGACTGCACTATTGCTACGCTGAACTGAACGGCAACTAGTCATATTACTCTACAAAGGACTCCCTGTAAGTTAATTTTTGTAGACTGGTCACTGTTTCTAAATATAGCACTTTAAGTTGAATGTCAGTCTCACTGTTTACATATGTTTGTGATTAGCTGGTTGTGCTCAGATACTTTGTTATTCTGCCAGGTTGATGTTGGTTATGGCAGCTAACTCAGGGGTTTTTATGGGGAATTTGTTCACTGTTCAATGTAGAGAGAACGGAGGTTAAGGCGAGACACCCCAGGTGAATAGGGTAATTTTTTTAACTTAAAGGTATCAGCTAGAAATTTCTCCAGTTAATTTCTTACAATAAGGCAATTGTCTTTTGTATTACAAGTTTTCTGAAATAGCATGTTTAAATATGCAAATTAGCCATTATCTCATTAAATATGCACATATTTGAACACATTTCAGGAATCGAAATCTGAACTTTGGATAAAGCCAGGTTCCAAATTCTTGTTTCATTTTGTAGTCATATTAGTATCTAAGGCTTTTACAGAAGGGATATTGGATATCTCTTTTTATCACTCAATAAATCAGAAAATACTGTCAACAGCCCTAAAATATCCATTTTCGCCATGTTTTTAGGTATACAATGTTGTATAATTCAGGCTATGAATTATATATGAACAAACCCTTCTGTAAAAGCCTTCATAATATTGATAGGAATATAACTGGAAGGTTTGGTGTCTCTACGTGCTTCTGAAGTTGAAATTTCGAACTCAGAGTAGGAGAAAAAACTCATTTTGAGAAAACGACCTTTAAAGATTGCAGTGAGGCGCTAGCTAAACCCTGCTGTTCTTTGGATGATAGCTTGCGCCTCGACGCACTCCGTGAAGGTATTTCATGTTCGGGGTCATTTGTTTTTTGTATAACCTTGCTTCGTGCAAGAGACAATTGTTGTCGTCTTCTCTGTGAAAGTTTTTTCGTCGTTCTTTTGCCATTTTGAGATTTCAATTTCTAGCGGAAAGCTAACCAGGAAGTGTTTTAGCACACCACGTGACGCATCTGAACGAATCACGTTGTCAGAAATTGACCCCAGCCAATGAGATTTCGTTTCTTGGTTTAAGACCCCTTTGTGCTTTCACGATTGGTTGCTGATACAAAGGAAATGACCATATTTGGATCCGATGAGATTGTGCAGGAGAGACACAGCTTTCCAACGATATCTCTGTTGACATCGTGCTCACAGCGGTCGCGGTACTTTATGTTACGTTAGAATGCTAACTTTTGGTGAATTTAGGAGAAATCTACAGACGCAAATAGACAAACTATAGTAAAATAAACACTTAAATGTGTATTTTGTACGTTTTCCTTCCAAAAGCCTGAAAGAAAACATGTTATGGAACCAAAATAGCACAAAATCTCAAAATTGACCAGTACTTGAAAAACGATGTTTTTGCCTGCCGTGTCTCGCCTTAAGTAAGGGAAGGATAGGACTGACCCACATCAGGAAGGTTTGTATCCAAGGAGATACACATGTTTGATGTTCCCAATGGGACTGGGGTTTGCTGTGTGTGTCTGTCTTTTCTCCCCCCCCCCCTTTTCCTGTTTTCTCTCTCCCCCTCCCCTTTTATTTTATTCTCTGCTCAGGTTATGCCACAACTTAAAGGACTATGTCATGAGTGGTAGAAATATCCGGTTTATTTCCTGGAACGTTAAAGGGATGAACAATATCACCAAATCCAACAAGGTAATTTCACATTTGCAACACCTTAGAGGAGACACCTGCTTTTTACAAGAGACACACCTCCGTACGGCGGAAATGTCTCGCGTCAAGAGGCCATGGATGGGTCCCTTGTATCATTCGAGGTTTTCCCGAGAGGGCTAGAGGGGCAGCTATCATTATACACAGGGATATTGTCTTTGAACTAAACACTACTATATCTGATCCGAACGGCCGGTACGTTATAGTATCTGGTAAATTACAAAATACTCCTGTGGTCCTGGCCTCGCTATATGCTCCGAATTGGGACGATGACAAATTCATATCCAAATTCTTTACTTCTATACCTAATCTCAATGAGCATCAAATTATAATTGGAGGTGACTTTAATCTGGTCCAGGATATAGAGCTTGATAGATTGTCCACTAAGCAGTCTACTCTATCTAAATCGACCAAAGTCTTAAAATGTCACGCCGACCAGCTAGGCTTGAGGGACCCGTGGAGGACTAAGTTTCCCTCCAGTAAAGTTTTCTCTTTCTTTTCACATGTCCACCACACTTACTCACGAATAGACTTCTTCTTACTTGACGATAAACTATTGCATAACGTTCTTTCCTGTGAATAGCATAGTTATCTCCGACCATGCACCCACTCCTGTAGAAATCAATTTTCCCCATGGTAGACCACCCTCTAAATTCTGGAGATTTAGCCCTCGTTTGCTGTCCGAACCCAAATGTAATACTCGGTTAATCCCACCTCTATTTTGTATAAAAAACGGCTTCAGCTTCAATCTCAATATGATCTGTTATCAACTGGTAAGATCGAGAGGCAACTTCTGCAAACCAGGCAATGATTTTTTGAGCAGGGAGATAAGGCAGGCAAACTGCTTGCATATCAATCGCGAGTGGCCGTGCCTCCAGGTTGATCCCTAGAGTGAAGTCGCCAACAGGTGATATTACAACAGACCCTGCTGAAATCAGTAATATCTTCTCAGACTACTATTCTGAATTATACACATCAGAGTCTTCTCCACAGGATTGGACAACCCTAACCCCTTAGACACTCTAGCTTATCCAAGTTGATGGAAGAGGTTCTGGTGATCTGGGAGCTCCGTTACCATCTCTGAAGTAACAGAGGCTATCTTTACAGAGCGGTAATCGCCTGGTCCTGATGGCTACTCCACAGAGTTTTTTTAAACTGTTTTTTCTGTACTTGCCCCGATCCTGGTGGAGTATTCAATTGCCTTTCTGAAAGGCCAGTTACCACCTACTTTGTCTGAGGCATCAATCACTCTATGTGTGAAGAAAGATAAGGACCCACTCTTGTGTGGCAGTTATAGGCCGATATCCCTTTTAAACGTAGACTTTAAGATCATGGCTAAGGTTCTATCTAGCCGTCTCCAGAGGGTGATGCCGGGCTGATCGATCCCGACCAGACAGGCTTTATCTCAGGACGACCAGAAGGTTGTTTAACATTATTTTCTCCCTCTACTAGTTCCCTGAAGTTGTTCTCTCTTTGGATGCGGAAAAGGCATTCGACAGAGTAGAGTGGGGATATTGTCTATATACTTAACAAATTTGGTTTCAGCAGGGACTTTTTTCATGGATTCAACTCCTCTATACATCTCCGGTAGCTTCAGTTAACGTCAACGGTGTTAAGTCTGGTCTGTTCTCGCTCTCTCGCGGAAATAGGCAGGGTTGCCCTCTATCTCCGTCATTATTTGCGCTCACCGCCGCCTCTAGCCTATGGCTTCGTAGTGAGGAAGGATTTAGGGGCATCACCGCGCTTCGGTTTTTTGCAAAGCTCTCTTTGTATGCAGATTACCTTTACTTGTACATTTCCAGCCCATATCCTCCCTTCCTATAATTCTAAGCATTTTAGAGCAATTTAAAAAGCTATCTGGCTACAAACTCAACCTCCAGAAAAGTGAATATTTCCCTGTTAACACCCTCGCTGAAAAACTTCCCCAAGCTCTCTTTCTTTTAAGAAGGTCTCAGAGGGATTCAAATACCTGGGTATCCATATTACTAAATCGTTTACAGAGCTTTTTGCCAAGAACCTTGTCCATTAGTAGAGCGCTTCAAAGCAGACTTAGCTAGATGGTCCTCCTTGCCTTTCTCCTTAATGGGACGCATTAATTTGATAAAAATGGTGGTGCTACCTCGGTTCTTATATTCCTTCCAATATTTATAAATAAATCCTTTTTCTCAGCACTTGACCAGCAGATTAATCTTTTTATGGTGCAACAAGAGGGCTCGTATCAGAAGAGTAGTTCTTCAACTCCCTAAGTCTGAAGGTGGCCTGGCCTGCCTAATCTCCGCCAATATTATTGGGCATGTAATATTAATAAGCTTCTTTTTTGGAACACTAATTTGGCACAGGGCGAACACCCTCGATGGGCCCAGATGGAGGCTTCCTCTTCGGGTCTCCACTTTGGTCGGTGGTATGTTCTCAATTGCCCTTTCCAATTAAACAAGTTGCTCGCAATCCGATTGTAACTAACACTTTAAAGATTTGGGGTCAGTTTAGGAAGCAGTTTGGCTTACAAGCGTCATCAGGTCTAGCCCGGTCTATCGCAATCACCTTTTCCTCCCGTCGTGCTCGGATCCTGTCTTTCGGACTTGGTCAGACAAAGGCCTGCGGTCTATTAACGACCTTTATGCTGGTGGTGTTTTCCTTCGTTTGCAGATTTAGCCAACAAATTTGACCTTCCAAGTTCTCACTTGTTCCGATTCTTTCAGATCAGGCACTTTGTGGAAAAGAAATACCCCCAATTTCCAGGCCGGCCTCCTGATTCGATAATTGATTCTTTCTTATCACTTAAGACCGATTCAAGGAAGCTCACCTCCATTATATAATAAATTTTAAGATAAATCCTACTTGCTTAAATTCCCTTAGAGTTGTATGGGACCAGGACCTTGGGATTACATGTCAGATGATCAGTGGGACGTATATTAGACCTGGTACACACCTCTTCTATATGTGCAAGGCACTTACTGCAGTGCAAGATTCTGCACAGAGTACATTACACTAACGCTAAGCTGGCCAGGATATACCCTGACAGGTCTGACACATGTAATAGATGTAAACAATCTCCGGCTGACTACATGCACATGTTTTGGTCGTGCCCTAAACTATCGAGTTCTGGTCTGCAATATTTGATTCACTTAGGGAGGTCTTAGGTGAGACAGTGGACCCTAGCCCCCTCACTGCCCTTTTCGGAATTCCTCTGATGCCCAATGCACCCATTACACACAACGAGTTATCGCATTCACCACTCTGCTTATTCTCCTTAAATGGATACATTCCTCCCCTCCCACCCATAATAGATGGATTCATGAAATCCTGTATTGCGTCAGGCTTGAGAGGATTAGGTTCTCCCTTAGGGGCTCCCTGACGACGTCCCATAATACCTGGCAGCCTTCTTTGGACCACATTGACACCCTTACTATTGTCAGGGCTCCACAGTAACGGTTGCCATTGGCAACCATTCAGAAAAAATGTCAACCACTTCTTGGCCTTTGGTTGCCATCAGTGGCAACTCGTTTTTAACATAAAGAAATAAGGACAGCAAAATGTGCAACCCAAAATAGATAAATGTTAATTATTTGTTGTATTAAGAGTGATATTTAATTATTGTTTTGACTAGTCGGAACCTGATACTTAAGTTGCACGTGCATTGGTGTGATTACGGAGCCAGAAAGCGATGCACGTTTACTAGCGTGCGTGTTGCGCCGTGTGTTTGTTTTACGAAAATGGCGAAGCAAATTAAGTTGTTTGACTGTGGGGTCAAAAGTTCGGCCAACCCGTCAACATCTCAAACGAATGTTCAAAATGAATCAACTGATAAAGCGTAAGATGAACCCGAACGAAAAGCAAAAAGGAAATGTGTAAAGTCTTGGGAGGCAAAATATGTACATTCTGCTCGTTGTGCATTCACTTCCAGTAAAAGTTCCTTCAAATAAGTCCCGATCTTATTACTACCAAAATAAAAGTGCATAACGAAACTTTACAATAGAAAAATATTGGCATACAAATATAATCACTTCTATAAAAAGGTAACACATTTTAAATATAGTTAGACATGTTAAAAGGTAATTTACAGCATTAATAATTAATATCTAATTAACTGTTAATGGTTTTCATTTATTTAACATTAGAAATGTATTAGTCTGGCCAATCAAGACTTCAATGCTGAAGGGCCAATGGATCTATGGTGGGGGTCAGCACAAAGGTCAAGAAAACCCACATTTGACACAGCAATTGAGGGTGGACAAGTTTACTACCACTTAAGTTTCAAATAATTGTGTTAATTACTTATTGTAAACCATTTGAACATTCTTTTGTGTCACATATTCATTATTAAGTTGATGTATAACTGTATAGTATCTTAATTATTTAAAATATAAGGTGACTAAAATGGCAACCGTATTTTCAGTACTGGCAACCAAAAGCTGATGCCTGGTTGCCAGCCTGGCAACCACTTTTAAAAGTTAGCGTTGAGCCCTGCTATTGGTGAAAAACCCAATACTTAATTCTCAGCAGAGCACCCCCCCCCCCCTTTTTCTTTGCAATACTATTTAATATTCACCCTTTATTTATTTTAGTTAAAATAATGTATGTTTGTGCGAATGAGATTGCGGGGTAATGGGGTTCTTGTTTATTTGTCAACTGTACTAGGAAAACACAGTATTGTACATGTCATGTCTTGAAAATGTCTGTTTGATATCTGTGCGAAAACCAATGATTTATAAAAAAAAAAATACCTCTACTTTAAAGGCAACATACAAGGTAGGGGTGGGAATCACCAGGCTCCCCACGATACGATACTATCGCGATACTTAAGCCACGATACAATAGTATTGCGATTCTGCGATATGCTAAGTATTGCGATACGATATATTGCGATATTGCAAATCATATGGGCCATGTCCATCTTCCCTTCCTGGTTAAAAAATGTATTTGCAATATGAATAGTTTATGTAAATAACCCAATTTGTTTTTTTAACCTGAAAAGGAGATGGCATTGTTTTTGTTACTTTCGGCCTTGGTCAAGCCCTTTTAACCCCCCCAGCCGGGTTTTTCACTCAAATGACACCATGGAGGAATGTAACGGGAGTTGACAGGGGACTCTGCCCGCCTCACGAGTGTCTATTTCCGGACACATTTTTTCACTTTTCCCCGGTTTTATTATTTGTTGGCTATTTCTCCCGGTTTCTACTGTGGACATTGCCCGGTCTCGGGTGTGTCCCCACGGCCTGGAGGTCTGCACCGGAACTGTCCTGAGAGTGGAGGTCTGCAGGCAGAACCCTCTCCAATTTTACAGCAGAGAAAAACATGTTTCTACCCCTGGATGCAATGCATATTATTATGGATATAGTTAGATTCCACCTTCATGATTATGAATCTGTGAGTGAATTGTTTTCTAATGCGACCCTTTTATTTATATTAGGTCTTAACGTTTTTGCATAAATTAGGGCGTGGTCATATTGAGTGACAGCTCTGTCAAGTGACTGCTGCTGCTAGCGTCTTTTCTCTCTGCTAGCTGCTCCGTGAAGCTACAGGGACTCTGCCTGGTCAGTTCATCCAGGGAACACAACTTGACTCCGGTGGTGTTTGTTCTTCATGCTTATATATCGGACTATTGTGACTCGCTCTGCGGTTAAAACAGGCGGTGCATGCATGCGGTTTTGCGGTAAGTGAAATTCGAGTACTTTATTGATGTGTTAATGATTTTAATCAGCTACGTAATGAATGTTAAGGCTTGGGTTAGCGTGTAAGCGAGTAGTAGCTACATCGGTGCTAACGATGCTAATCGTAGCCTCCAAGTTAAAATCATAGACTGTATATATAAAGGTTAAAACGAAATAGACAAGTGTTAAGCGTTAAGTGGGATAATACTGTAGAACAAACGGCTTCTGTTTGAGGTTGATAAAATAAGGTCATCCTTGTAACTAGAGATATGTTATTATGTAGGAACTGTATGCATCGCTAAGGTTAATTGAAATTGGCTATGCTCAAGTATGTAGACAAGCTAACGTCGAAGTAGTGAAATCAACCTCACAATAAGATGTGTGTATATTACAATTATTAATGTCATATTTCAAGATGATTACTTAGATATTACAAAATGGTTGGTTGAGCTGGAGTTCATTATTGAGCTTACACGTTAACGTCACAGTCATCTGAAGAACGAACACAAACCTTGTTGTTTTTATTAATTGCATTACCAAATGGGTATCAAAGAAACAGTAAGCATTGGTAAGACAACTTCCAAAGTTACAGTAAAATAAAAAGGACCCTGACTCGGACAATACACAATCCAACATGTTCAACAGAAGATAATCAGTTATATTGTTTGTACACATGGTACTTTACATATATATCTGTTGGTTTAAGGTGTCCAGGTGATGCAGACAGGCTGGACCAGAGAGTGAGAGACAGAACTGGACTCCTCACAGCAGTGAACTTCAGCACAGGTACAAAGACTCTATTTTTCATACTGTACTGTATTAAATGAATGAGGTATTGACTTTAATACACTGATATACATTCCATTAAACAATACTAGATCACCTACACATCAGTTAAGTTGAGGGGTTTTTCAATGCAAAAGGTTACATTTAGATATTAACAAGCAAGATGATTGTGTGAAAATGAGACCTTGTGTCTGTAAAACACAAGCAAGCTTCTACAGTTGCACTACGTTTTGATAACAGTTAAATATTATTTTAATAATAACATATTTCAATGTTGATGAACTTCATACTGTTCATTCATAATCTGATTGTCTTTGTAGCTCACTGTTGAAATAAAAAAAAAACATTACAATTACAAAATAATATATCTACAGCCCCTAAACACACAAACGCACTGCTTTCATAAATAACACACTTGTTCTGCAATAATATGTTTTATGTTTCCTGTCATTTTTGTTATGAAAGGACATGCCTGAAAGACACGACATGTTCTCCTTCTCTGAGGGTCAAGAAGATTATCCAAGAGGAACATTAAAAGCTGATGTTATGAGATTTTAAGACCAGTACAGGACATTCACCAAGAACTACTTTTATTGTGAAAACAGTCAGCTGATCGAATGCACCTATTTCCACATCTACACTCCATCAGCTGATTATTTCTATTTGCCTCACTTTATGAGTTTCACATCACTTGTGATTTGAACCGCAGAGTTTGCAACGTCACAAATAAATGGGGCCAATCTTCAGTCAGATGTGAATGTGTAATCTAACATTTTCAGTAAGAATAATGGACAAAAGGAGTGCAAATACAAATCAATTTATTGAAATGTGACACCAAAAGTTAATCAAACATGTTTTTAATAAAAGCACATAAGGGCAGAAGGTGTAAACCTATTAAATGTATAAGTAAACATTACATTACATTACATTTAGCTGACGCTTTTATCCAAAACGACTTACAATAAGTACATTCGACCAGGAAGACACAACCTTGAAGAAAACAGAATCATAATAAAGTACATCAGGTATCATAGAGCCAAACATTTTAAGTGCTACTCAGCTGGCTATAGATAAGCCACTCCTTTATTAGTATATAAGTGCCTTGTTAGTAATTCTATGGCTGGAAGTGGAGTCGAAAGAGATGAGTTTTCAGTCTGGAAGGTGTGTAAGCTTTCTGCTGTCCTGATGTCAATGGGAGCTCATTCCACCATCTTGGAGCCAGGATAGCAAACCCACGTGTTTTTGCTGATGGGAACTTGGGTCCCCCTCGCAGCGAGGGTGCAGCGAGTCGTTTGGCTGACGCAGAGGTAGTGCACGCGCTGGGTGTACAGTTTAACCATGTCCTGGATGTAGGAAGGGCCAGATCCATTCGCAGCATGGTATGCAAGTACCAGTGTCTTGAAGTGGATTCTAGCAGTTAACCGGGAGCCAGTGAAGGGAGTCGGAGGAGCGGAGTGGTGTGGGAACATTTTGGAAGGTTGAAGACCAGACGAGCCGCTGCATTCTGGATGAGCTGCAGAGGTCGGATGGCACATGCAGCTAGACCAGCCAGGAGGGAGTTGCAGTAGTCTAGGCGTGAGGTGACGAGAGCCTGGACCAGAACCTGCGTGGCTTTCTGGGTCAGCTGGGGATGAATCTTCCTGATGTTGTACAGCGTATATCTGCAGCACGGGTTTGTAGCAGCGATGTTTGCAGTGAAGGACAGGTTGTTATCTAGGATCACACCCAGATTCCTTGCAGTCTGAGTCGGGGGAAACACCAGAGAGGTTGCCGATGTTGATTGTTAGGTCAAGAGTGGGACAATCTTTTCCCGGAAGGAAAAGCAGTTCAGTCTTGTCAAGGTTAAGCTTGAGGTGATGAGCAGACATCCACTGAGAGATGTACAGTTAGACAGCAGAGATGCGTCTTGTGACGACCTGGGTCTCTGAGCGGGGAAAGGACAGAATTAATTGGGTGTCGTCAGCGTAGCAGTGGTATGAAAAACCATGCGGGCTAATGACTGATCCGAGCGAGTTTGTGTACAGGGAGAAGAGGAGGGGACCACGACAGAGCCCTGAGGGACCCCTGTAGTTAATTGACAAGGGTTGGACTCGGACCCTCTCCAAGTTTACCCTGTAGGTACGGTCTTTGAGGTATGAGGTGAAGAGGGAAAGTGCAGAGCCTGAAACTCCAAGTTCTTGGAGAGTGCGAAGGAGGATTGATGGTTCACCGTGTTGAATGCAGCTGACAGGTCCAACAGGATGATGACAGAGGAGAGGGATGCTGCTTTGGCAGTGTGCAGTTCCTCAGTGACAGCAATGAGAGCAGTTTCTGTGGAGTGACCTGCCTTGAAACCAGACTGGTGCGGATCCAGAAGGTTGTTCTGATGGAGGATAACAGGAGAGTTGTTTAAAGACAGCCCGTTCAAGTGTTTTAGACAGGAACGGGAGGAGAGAGACAGGCCTGTAGTTTATAACATCAGACGGGTTGAGAGTGGGTTTCTTTAGGAGAGGGTTTACTCTTGCCTCCTTGAGGACTGTTTGGAAAGTGACCAGAAGTTAGAGAAGTGTTGATGAATGGGTGAGAAACGGTAGAATATCAGGAGCGATAGTCTGAAGGAGGTTTGAAGGGATAGGGTCCAGAGGACAGGTGGTAGGGCGGGCTAGAGGTAATGAGGGTAAGAACCTCACTTGGAGAGTGAGGGGAAAAGGAGGTCAGTGTGTGGGTGAAAGGAGGGTCTGGTGATCCAGTGGTGAGTAAAGGTGAGTCAGAAAAAGAAGAGCGATATCATCAACCTTTTTTTCAAAATGGTTAACAAAGTCGCTTGACAGAAGTGAGGAGGGGGGAGGGGCTTTGGGGGGGGTCCCAAGAGGGTGGAAGAAGATGGAAAATAGTTTTTTGGGATTGGAATTGGAAGATTGGATCTTATCTTGAAAGAAAGGCTTTTTTTACCTGAGAGATCGAAGCAGAGAAAGAGGAGAGGAGAGCCTGATAGGTTAGGAGGTCGTCACGGTGTTTGGATTTCCACCGTTTCCGCTCTGCTGCCCGAAGGACGGTTCTATTAGCACGCAGTGCGTCATTTAGCCAGGGAGCAGGAGGGACTGACGAGCCTGCCGAGATGTGAGAGGGACAGAGAGAGTCCAGAGAGGATGAGAGAGTAGAGAGGAGAGTTTCTGCAGCAGAGTTTGGAGGTAGGAGTTGGAACGAGTCAGAGGAAGGGAGGGCTGAGAGCACCGATGAGGCAAAGGTAGAGGGGGGAGAGGGAACGAAGGTTACGGCGGACAGGTGCAGGATGAGAAGGAATTTGTTTGTTATGTTTGGAAAGGGGTATAAGAGAATGAAAGGAAGAAGTGATCGGATGTGTGGAGCGGGTTTACAGATAGGTTAGAAGTAGTGCAGTTCCTTGAGAATATGAGATCAAGGACATTGCCAGCTTTATGAGTTGGTGGGGATGGAGACAATGAGAAAGCAAAGCCGGTTAACAGAGATGTTAGTTCGTCTATCTTCCCTGTCTGGAGGTTGAAGTCTCCGAGAAGTACAGCGGGAGGGCCAGTTTCAGGGATGTGTGAGAGGAGATGATCTAATTCCTCCAAGAAGTCCCCCAAGGCGCCTGGTGGACGGTAGAGAACAACAATGGTTAATTGTATAGGATGGGTTACTGTGACGGCATGGAATTCAAAGGTGGAAGGTGTGAGGTTAGGTAGCTTGAAGGGGGAACAGTTCCATTTGGGAGAGAGCAGGAGACCAGTGCCACCTCCTCTGCCAGTGGGTCTGGGTGTATGGGAAGAAGGAATATGCTGTGGAGAGAGCTGCTGGGGTGGATGTGTTGGATGGAGTAATCCAGGTCTCAGTGAGAGCAAGGAAATCCAGAGACTGCAGGGAAGCGTAGCCAGAGATGAAGTCAGCCTTAGGAACAGCTGACTGGCAGTTCCCACAGGCCACCTGAAACTAGATGTTGGATCTCAGTGGAGCATGTGGGATAGACGAGAGCAGGCCGGTTATATCGATTACGAGATACACGGGGCCAGTGATAATTGCGAGAGGACACATGAACAGGAATGGAGAAAATACACATGATTATAGCATGAGGGGCTAATCAACCAAATGAAATAAAACACCAGCGATACTTAGCTCAATCAAAGTAGGATTTGCCTCCTCTTTGCCACCCTCGTGACTCCAGCAGGACTCCAATGTCTTTGTCGGTCTTCGGCTGTCTGACGCTGAAGCTGACGCTCCAGTCTAAACACATTTAGTCAAATAACGTGACAGACTAGGCCTGTGCAGTTGGTATCAGCTGTGCCCAGCATGGGCTCCTCCATCAGGCCTGGTCCTCCCCTCAGTCCCTCTCCAAACCAACAGACAGGACGTCCATCACACGGAGGTTTCTCCCTGAAGTCTCTGCAGCTCTCTGGACACCACGCTGTCTCAATCCGTCCACACTGAATATGAGAGGGTAAAAATTAAAATAATAAATGCTTTAGACAATAAGAAATATAAAGTTGACTGTTGAGTTGCTCAGTTTTTTTAGATTGTCAATACTATTACTGTATAACTAATATCCCAGGTTAAGAGGCACATTCAAATAAAGATTGGTCTTTAACTTGTTAAGCCCGAGAGACCCTCCCGCAACATCTTGCAGGAAACAGTGTCTGAGGACATGTTCATTTAATAAACTATGAATGTTTTATATCCATGTAACGGGAAGAAACTCATCTAAACTCTTTTTTTTTTTTATTAAAGAAACCCCACATTGCTAATGCTGAGCCTCTGAATTAGCAACGAGTGAAAAATGCTAACAGATTTACTGCACCGAAACTCACTCATAAAACCTTATTATTTATCCAGCGACGCAGGTCCTGGCCCAGGCTCTCATCATCTCACGACTAGACTACTGCAACTCCCTCCTGGCTGGCCTACCTGCATGTGCCATCCGACCTCTGCAGCTCATCCAGAATGCAGCTGCTCGTCTGGTCTTCAACCTTTCTAAATTCTCCCACACCACGTCGCTCCTCCGCTCCCTTCACTGGCTTACAGTAACTGCTAGAATCCACTTCAAGACAACGGTACTGTGTACCATGCTGCGAATGGATCTGGCCCTTCCTACATCCAGGACATGGTTAAACTGTACACCCCAGCACGTGCACTCCGCTCTGCATCAGCCAAACAGCTCGCTGCACCCACACTGCGAGGGGGACCCAAGTTCCCATCAGCAAAAACACGTTGGTTTGCTATCCTGGCTCCAAAATGGTGGAATGAGCTCCCCATTGAAATCAGGACAGCAGATAGCTTACACACCTTCCGGCGCAGACTGAAAACTCATCTCTTTCGACTCTACTTCGAGCGATAGAACTATTAACAAAGCACGTATATACTAATAAAGGACTGTCTTATCTAAAGCCAGTTGGGTAGCACTTGAAATGTTTTAGCTCTATGAAACCTGATGTACTTATATGATTCTGTTCTTCAAGTTTGTATCTTCTTGGTCGAACGCACTTATTGTAAGTCGCTTTGGATAAAAGCGTCAGCTAAATGCAATGCAATGTAATGTAATGTAATCCATTCTGCACATCCAACCCATCGATCTGATCGTGAGATGACACAGAATCGATGGGTACAGACATTATCACTCAATGATACAAACTCGCAACTTTATAAACAAAAACAGACATCAAAACATGTGGCGCTTGGTAGCTAAAAACGCTAACATAGCTTACCTGTGTCGTAGTCTGCTCAAAAGTGGTCTTCAATGGCATTAAAACGATAAAAACGCTGCTGAAGTTAATCCATAGGTTAATCCAATGTGTCTGTGTCCCTTTGAAATAATTTCTGATAATCCATAAGCAATAAACCTCCTTTTCCGTTTCCAGATGTCAGAGCTAGAGATAGGTTCGCTCTGATGCGAACTTGCATGCGAGAAGCCCCCACCTTTTTGTTTTACCATTGTGTGTGTGTGGGGAAATACTCCTTCGATTCTATTGGCTCTAACGGTCAGAAAGAGATGTCAATCAGCAAAATCGACAAAGGGGGGCCAGAGATATGGAAAATCCACCCAAATGACCCCAGGAGTGTGTTTTTTTGTGCTAAACCTCTCTAAAAAGGTCAGATTTAACTTGATTTGCATCAATCTTGATACAGGGTACTTATTATATGTTGTACTTTGGATTCCTAAAGCTTTTAGTCTACTAACCCATCATCCAAGGGTAGTTTTCACTATAAGTAAATAAAAAGGTTTGGACGGACACTATAATTTACAGTTTTTTACTATGTTCAATCTGAATTTTCTTTAAAATAAAAAACATCTATATTGATTCTGACTCTTCTACATCCAACTCACAGGTTTATCATTACTTTGAGAGAAAAGATTATTAATTTAACCCTTTTAGAAGGGAAGATATGGTCATTTGTTCTGGGAATGTCATTTTCGAGCCTGATACCTGAAAAACAGGCTCAGGGCTAAACAGGTTAAATACATGTTGTCTTTTGAATTGTTTGTCTAAAGTCAAGGATCTAGAACTGGTACTTAGTTTTAATGATACAGTCTGGTTATTATGCTGTTTGGAGGAGGCATCACAGGTAAGAGCACTAACTAGCTACCATCGCATGTACCTTAGCTTGACTTAAATGTATTAAACGTATAGTTAAGTGATATCAAAATATAAATAACTAATGTCATGCAAACATATTAATATTTGCTCGTTTCCAGTGTTGAATTTAGCACAATTGCATACAAAACGTTAAGGTATTTTAAGATTCTGAAGTATTATGCTAAAAACTCAATAATATAGTTTTTGCTGAATAGTTTAATGTCCGCTTACCTTAGAAACGTAAAATACAACGGCAGTGTGCAGATGGGGAGCATGTTAGCTTAGCTTGGTAGCTTCAGCTAGCTCTGGAACTTTCAGCTCGGTGGCAGGAGGTCCCGCCTCTTTGCCCTTATTTGGAGCAGGCGGGAGTTGAACTCTGACGTCACTGTCGAGCCGACTCCGCCTACTAAGGGCTTCTCGGCAAACTCTGCAGAATCCTATGGGTGACGTCACGGACCCTACGTCCATTTATATATACAGTCTATGGTCTTAACGTAACTTCCTGTTTTATATAGACATGCTTTCCCACAGCAGACATTAATCAAATCTGCGGTAGCATAATAAATACGCCTGTGTGTGTAAGTGCAGTCTCTTTTCCTGAGTCCCTTAACCACATGACCTTTCTCACTGAGGTTAGGAAAATGTGGTTAAGAAAAGACAGGACCAGATTTTTCGACCACAACCTCTTTCTCAGACATGTAATAAAAAAATGGTTGACTGTTTTTAATTTTATTTGAATGGCATTTTATAATGTTTTTCTTTTGCCCTTCGACTTGATGCTTTAAATGTGTTTTGTAAAGCAATTCGAATTGACCCTGAGACAAATGTAACATTTGTGATATTGGGCTATAGAAATAAACTTTGATTGAATGACTTGTGATTAAGATTAGCCGTATAAATACATTTACAATGGAATCTGCGAGCGCATGTTTTATTTGCTCTGACAGATGTATCTGATTGCCCCCGCTTTGGAAAGATTTCCAGTTTATTGATAATCCAAAGTGAGAGATTTCAGTCAGCATTTACAATTTGGACTACCAAAGTCAGGCAAGCAAACAACCATATTTATACAAGAATATTGGTGGTTTCAAAGGTACTGATAAAAAAGACAACACCTCAAACACCCAGTATATGGGCCATAAGGAATAACTTGCCCCTATATCTGTAACCACTGACGTATGTGTGAGGTCTGTCTGAGCTTCAAATACTGCTCATCATCAAAGCTGACCTTCTCCTCTGCCCTGTTATGTCTTCACACAGGAGCAGGCTTTTTCCTGATGAAAATAAGTTGGTTTAATTACCTGCAGTGTAGAGGGCCGCTTTAAATCACCTGCTCAGGAGTCTCTGAGAGCTGCCAGCTCCATCATTTGGTTAAAGAAAGGAGCTGAATATGTCTGCTATCACCTCGTATACCATAAAGGTAATGTATAGGCTAGTTGCACGGGATGACGTATGTCCATTTCCGGTTCATTGAGTGTGCGCTTGTAAACTTCCGGTCTACGGTAGAGCGGGTAGATAGCGATATAGATAGAGATATAGATAGATCGAGAGATAGATAGCAAGATAGATAGCATACAGATAGCATACAGATAGCGGTTAGAGCAAGTGAGAAGGCTAACGTTAACGTGATGGCACTATTTTACTCTCGATGTCTCCAAGACCTACCGAAGGTTAACATCAGTGATGTACATCGGCTGGTACAAGCGGCAGGCTCAGCACCAGAGGAGCAAAAGAGAAAAGGGGTTCAAGATGTACATATCCAGTTACATCCACAATTATGAAGGTAAGTGACAAACAAAGCAGTAGTTACTGGCTAACTTTGACAAATTGACAGTCTTGATACAGTGTAAAGCGTTTTAATTATGTACTATTAGTTTTTTTGGATAACATGAATGATATCCAATTCCCCACAGTTTCAAACAAAGATCTACCTTCAGGGAGAGTGAGCATCAGGGCTAGCTGTTACAGGTCCATGAGAAAGCATGAAAAGCCTCACGATCTCAGAGTAGGGAGCAAAATAAAAAGTGTTCATCGGTTCAAAGCCTCAATCAGGTTCATGTTCTGGGGTTTTGATGTGACGAGAGTAGGTAACCTGTGATTTAGGATTCAAATAAGCCCAGCTAGCTGACGTGTTGCAACAGATTACATAGTGACAATACATTAGCTCACATCAACTGGTAGCTAGCTATGTGTGTGTAGCATGAAGGGGCTACAGATTTATTTTCGTTTTGTAACCCTCTCGTGTAAAATGATAAACGCATTAGCAAAACCCAAACTTAGCTTTCATCAAAGATTCTTAATGAGAGGTTGAAGACCGTCTCTGCTTTCATGGAAACCCCAGAAACTGGTTGTGACAGCTGCTGTTCTTTACTGTATGGTTAGTACAATCCATGTAGGGTCGGTCCGTGTACGTTCTGTTAGTTTGATTTTTCGTTTAAACCAAAAGCCAAAAAACGAAAATACCAGCCTTTTTTCGTTTTTGATTTAAAACAGAAAACCAAAGCCGTTTTCCCGTTTGTGTTGTCTGAGTCAAAAGACGGATAACGAGAAAACCTAATAAAAAAAAGGTCCGTGTACGTTTTGTTATTTTGGTTTTTCGTTTGAACCAAAAAAACGAAATACCAGCCTTTTTTTGTTTTAAATCAAAAACGAAAAAACGGGAAACCAAAGCCGTTTTCTGAATCAAAAAACGGATAACAAGAAGACCTAATTAAAAAAACGGTCCGGAAGTTAAAGAACATATTTCAAAATAAAAGACACAAGGCTATAATGGCAATGCTGTAAAAGACCCAGAAGTCTGACGACCCTTGGCCCCCCTGCTTCCGGCACCCATGCTGACGAGGATACGTTTATTTCTGCATTCACATGCAGATATGCGTTTATAGAGATTATTAAGTATTTAAGCTCTGTGCATAACTTTATTTTGCTGACGGTTTGTATGACTTTCGGTTTGTACTGTGTCGACAAATCCAGTGTTCAGCTTGTCGCTGTGTGACAACCATTGAACAACGTCATGTTTGTTGCATACCTGCAAGATTTACCTGTGACAAATGTCAGTGATGTGAACAGAACTGTCGCCCTACTTTCACCTGCACCCAGCAGCAAGCGGGAGAACGATATATCATACAGTTCACACAGTAATGGAACAGTTGTTAAGAAACGGGAAACCAAAGCCATTTTCTGAATAAAAAAATGTATAACAAGAAGACCTAATTAAAAAAACGGTCCGGTTTTGGTTTTTGATAACAACTTCTTTCAATGTTCCGTTTTGTATTGAAGAATGAAGAAAAAAAGTCCGGTGGACCGGAAGTTAAAGAACATATTTCAAAATAAAAGACACAAGGCTATAATGGCAATGCTGTAATAGACCCAGAAGTCTGACGACCCTTGGCCCCCCTGCTTCCGGCGCCCATGCTGACGAGGATACGTTTATTTCAATACAAGTAATCTTTGCATAACTTTATTTCGCTGACTTCCGGTTTGTACTGTGTCGGCAAATCCAGTGTCCAGTTTGTCGCTGTGTGACAACGTCATGTTTGTTGCATACCTGCAAGATTTACCTGTGACAAATGTCAGCGATGTGAACAGAACTGTCGCCCTACTTTCACCTGCACCCAGCAGCAAGCGGGAGAACGATATATCATACAGTTCACACAGTAATGGAACAGTTGTTAAGCATTATTTTGTCCAACTAGTCTCTACATTATGAATTTGATGTTTGTCTAAACTGCTAAGAAGCTGACAGCTGAGTTAGAACAGAAAGACATGCAGGCCATAATCACTAGACGCTCAATAGAGGAATGTGTGTGTAAGGCTTACATGAACTGAATTGAAACACTGTCCATTAGTTGATTAATAAACAAGACATTCAAGTCAAAGTTTTAGGCATTTTCATTTGTAGCACGCTGTAAATATGGACTATGAATGAACACATGCAATGTGGAAACACACACATAGGTTTATTCTCAATACTCATAACAGTATCAGACACAATGATTTTACTGAGAGTGAAGATGACATGAACATAGTTACTTTATGGTACTGAAGACAAAATACAGTATATTGCATTTACCTCTTCCTCTAACTCTCTCTCCAAAAGTGGCCTCCATTGTTGAGCACAACAAAGTGTTCAAGCTCAGGTTTCTAAGTGATCTCATTGGTTACATGGCTTTTCACATGTGCATTCTGGGTGCAGGGGCTTGATAATTGAGTGTGGTATTTCAATGGCAACGCACAGGCTGTCGGTTTTGAATAACGTGTCCAATGTAAATAAGAGTGTGTAGTAGTGTTAATTTCGTTGACTAAAACTATGACGAAATATGTTCGTCAACAACCTTTTTTTCCATGACGAAAACGAGACGATGACGAGACGGCACCGACGGCAGTAAACAATAACTGTAACGAAATCATCATGCAATATCATTGACGAAAAGTGACGAGACGAAAATGTAGTTTACAAATAAAAACTATGCCAAAATCTCTCTTTACTTTCGTTGACGAAAAATGAGGAGACGAAATATTATCAAAGATAACGTTACATCTCTGATAGTCAGTTTTTCTCCCAGCAGTGTGTCTGTGCTGCGCACGGCGGTACATTTGAATTATACCGGGCAGCGGCACCATGGATGTATAATAAGAACTGGATACAAGGTGGGAGGCGGGGCCTCATTCATTCCTATGAGAGTTGCTCAATGGCGCATGATGACAAAATGGCCCAACTTTTGAGAGAGCGAAACGTCACAGATTACCCGGCATGCCTGAGAAGTACCCGTATGTGCACTCATAGAGCATGCGCAACTTTAACCACGCCGCCCAAAAGGCTCGTTCACATTAAGCACGTGAATTTGCGTACACGTAACCAGGGTGCGAACTGGAGGGGAGCAGGGGGAGCTATAGCTCCCCTAGTAGTGACATGAGCTCCCCTGGGAACATGGTTTGAAATTTGGGGGGAGCTATCTAAAATACTGATATGATGACCAAATAAATTCCATTTTGGGCATGGTTTTTTTTTCAAAGGTGTAAAATAAGTGAAATAAAATTATATTTAGAGTTTATGATTCATGAAAAAAGTGTCGCCTGCTTGCACGCTGCCCGCAGCTCCACCCACTACCCACTCACTCACAAGCTCGTTTAGTTAGCACTGCATGTTTACCAGGCATTGTTGCTGCTGCTGACATGTCGAGAAGAAAAAAAACAACTTACCTTGGGCAATTTCTTTAAAAAGACGGCCAAACAACCTGATCAAGAAGACCAACCGAATGTAGCTGGTGGTAGCACATCGTACGTTGTGACTGCTGCTACAACAGAACCGAGAGAGGAGGGAGCTAACATCAGTGCTAGTGCTAACTTGACAGCTAACGTTAACTTGGGGGCTGAAGAGACACAAGAAGACGAGCCAAGAGAAGCTAACTTGTGACTACAACTACCATAGTAGAGGTCGAAGGAGATGTGGAAGAAGATGATGATGCTGCTGATGACCGCACCTGTTCTTCCTCTTCCTCCCTGCCTGCTGATCGAGATGGGGGGGGCGAAGTTGCTGCGGTGGTCCCGCGGCCGCCGGCTGGCTGGACCAGCCAACAGTGGAGTGCGTGGATCACATTTTTTAGTCATTTTAAGTTGATTTAATTAAACAGTCAAACGTTACATTGGTGGTCCGTGGATCATTTATTATCAAGTTGATTGAAGTCTGCGTAGCCCATACATGCTCGGGAAATCTGTTGACATGAACATGATCCATCGGGACGTTTCACGTAAATGTAGACCTGTGGCACCACCCCGTGTGCAACAGATTTTCTCTTTATAATAGGCCTATGTCTGTGCTGTTGCTATTAATGCACGGATCAGCATTTCCCCCCCCCCCCCCCCGCAAAAAAAAATCCCAGTTCCCCCGGAGACCGTGGTATAGTTCGCACACTGCACGTAACAGCACCGCGCGTTCATGTCAGCATGGTACTGGATTTATATTAACGAGGCAGCAGTTAGCAGCTAGCGGCTAGCTAGTAAATTATGCTAAGTTACACATCAATAGTTATGTACTTTTATATTACGCTGACATCAGGATCTAGTGATATCCAAGCAACAGAGCTTAGCATGATACTTGTGAGGGTTGTACATGAAACCACTTGGTAATATATAAAAATGTATATGTTGAAGCCTGTTATGATCAATTGTGAGTTAAAACTTTATCTAAAAAGTAAAGCTGATGATGGATTACTGTGGTGGAGTTAAAATAACAATAGCCTATTTCTTTTTTAAATGTGATGGAGTAAAAGGATAGTAACTGTGATTATTCATGTTAAGTAGCCCACAAGTAACTAAAACAATTGCAAGTGCAATACGAAGCTACAGGAACGTTAATCTACATCGGTAATATTAACTTTATTTAATACAACATTTACGGTACAATATTTAATCATACAGCCCATGTAGTATAATATTTTACAAATGATGAATTACAGCAAACATGTGCAATATATCCATTATTACAGCTCCGTGGCAGTAAGGCGATATGGTCCGTTGTTATTGTGCATCCATGGGTAAAGAGAAACTCATGTAGTACTGAACACGTAACATGAACGTGCCGGGCAGTGGATGCTGGTATCTCATACCAGCATCCACTACCTCTTAGCCAGGTTATAGTGGCCAGCCTAAGGCACACCTGTGCAATAATCATGCTGTCTAATCAGCATCTTGATATGCCACACCTGTGAGGTGGGATGGATTATCTCGGCAAAGAAGAAGTGCTCACTATCACAGATTTTTTCAGATTTTTGAACAATATTTGAGAGAAATGGTTATTTTGTGTATATAGAAAATGTTTTAGATCTTTGAGTTCATCTCATGAAAAATGGGAGCAAAAACAAAAGTGTTGCATTTATATTTTTGTTCAGTGTAATATCACAATATTTCCTTATCTGAGTCAGCTTCTCGAGCCGTATCTGGCCGTGCATCACTTACATTACTGTATGCAGAAGTATTACTTTAAGCAACACATTAAGTTGACGAATCACTCTACTCAAATGTAATTAAAGTCAGATCCACTCGTGTCTTAGAGCAGTCTCATAAAACTGTTGTACGCTTTCAAACACTCGGTAGTTTATTTAATTTGTAATCAGTTTTTCTGTATTCTCCTTGCAGGTGCAACTATGGCTTGTATCCTGGATTATATGTTTAAGTCATGGATGTTTAAAGTTCATATTTGTCTAATATTAGTTTACTTTTCATTAATGAAGTACGACGCTGCGCTGTAAGTACACTTGTCCCTGTTTGTGATTGGTCAAATGTAGCTAGCCCCGCCCCTTTCACGTGAACGCGCTCTCAGCTGAAGAGAGAAACCCTGGCTTGATTTACCGAGTTGATAACCAGCGACGTAGGACCGCTTAGCGAGATCTCGTTTGTTAGGGTTAGTTAAGATAACGCAAACCTATCCAGGGTCTGTTGAACTGGCTTCGTAGTACAGGGCACATGTAATGTCAAAGACACAAACATTATACATTATATTTTTATTTTACCAGGATGCAGTGACACAAATATTTGGGAAGGCTTAGCCTTCCCTAGCCTACAGTACCCGCCGCCCCTGATTGTCCACGTTTAACCACACCTCGGAGCGCGTTCTCTCCGCCATCTCCTCCGTGTGTGTGTTGCTGCATGTAGCAGCCGCGTTTGTGTTTCCCCCTCACAAGCAGGCGGGGGAGAGAGATCGAAAATACTAAAAATAAAAATAATCATGGACGCATTTTGCAGTCTTTTTGCGTATTAGAAACGGAGTTGGCGACACTAAAACTGCAATATAATGTTTGTGTAGCAATAATACACATGACATATATTTTTTAAATGTCTCCAGTACCGATAAAAAGACCGATAACGTCGGAGATTAACGGTACCACAGTCTTTAATAATTCAGCCCCGGGCCCGTTTAATACCGGGGCTCGGTACCCATCCCTATCAATAAGTCTCCTGGTCGAAAATGCCTACTGCACACACGGGTATTTTTTGTGGGGCTGAAATTGTACGTTCGGATCTTGATCAGCCACTGAGCCTTTACCTCAGCATTAATGGGAAATGCATGGAAACTTATCTCCCGATTTATAACGGGACGAATTGGTACACAGGGGCACACAGCAATGTAGTGCTGACTTTCTTACCCGCTGGAAGGCCAATCGCTTTTTTTTACAGTGAAATCCGCTCATTCTTGCTCTTGGTGTGTCATAACAAACTGTCAAGCTGTCTCAAACCGGAAGTACTCGGCCTCACACCCACCCGCCGGAAGTTGATAGACGCCATCTTGTGCACAGAATTCAAGTGCATTGACTGTTGAATTGGGAATCCAACCACATCAGCAGTGATGTTGTGTCTCACTGCAGACCATGGACACACAGAATACCAGAATGTATTTAAAATCCACAATAGCATTTTGTTCTATTTCATATATATATATATATATATATATATATATATATATCAGGGTTTCCGTTAGCCGGTAATTACCGTTTTTTAGCTGGTAAAATGTATTAAAAACCGGTAAATTAAAAACCTGCCGGTCAAAATGTCTGGTAATAATTAGGGATGCTCCGATAGATCGGCCGCCCCTCATTATCGGCCGATATTCACTCTTAATAGTTTGATCGGTGCTCTCTATAAAGGCCGATCAGGAGAGCTGGATCTGATCGATATGGACATAAACGCGAGTGAAGTATAACCGGACGCGAGAGAGAGATCAGATCAGCTGCTAAGTCAGACCGAGACACGCAGCTCTGCATAATCACCTGAAGCCCCGCCCACTGTTTATCGAGCTGCAGGAACTGCATGATAAACTTACGGGCTGTCAGGAGAGAGAGGGAGGGAGAGAGGAAAAGAGAGGCTCCGTTTCTCCCGTGTTATTATTCAAAGTTAATGTAAACTTTTGAATAATGTACGTTATCTACTACAAGTAGTTTGTTTGAATGTAATAATTATGTTGTTTGTGGAATAATTTATTGAAAAATGAATCTGAATTTTTTTCGATCTGTTACGATTATAAACTGAAGCAATATAAAAATGAGCCCCGTGAACTGAGTTTTAAACATCAGCATATCTGCTCATAGTCCGGCAGAGTCCTGCATCAGGTCGGGTACCCACGGGTACCCGATGGGTGACCCGCAAAAAAGGTGATTCGCGGGTGGTATTTTTTCAAACGCTTTTTTCCGGTTTTTTTTTTTTAGTAAATATATTAAAATAATAATAATTTAGTTTAATGTTTAAATCCTCAGACCTCTCCCCCGCGGGACCGCGCATAATCATAACCTCTGCAGTGCATCAATCTGCAGCTGAGCGCGCCACATTCGAAATGGCTGAGGTGAAGCTCTCTAGCGGAGAATACAGCATTTTCAATAACACTTCCCCAAGAGCGAAATCCAACGTCTGGAGGCTTTTGGTGTCATCCTAGATGGAGAAAAGAACCAACATCCCACGCTTTTTGAAACAAATATGCAACTGCGTGTGTTAATAATTGCACGTTTTCACTGCTCATATATATGCGGGTCCGGGTCGGTTGCGGATCTTGTGCCGACAGGTCGGGTCGGGTTGCGGAACTAATTGGCAATATGTGCGGGTAGCGGGGCGGGTTCGGTATTGCACGTCGCGGGTGCGGGTCTTGAAAATCAGACCTGTGCAGGACGCTGTAGTCCGGTAATTACCTGCTAACGGAAACTCTGCTACACAACTCTTATTATTATTATTGAAATATGACCGGTAAGTTTCAAATTTGTCCGATAAAATAAATTCTGCCCGGACATTTGACCGGCGAGAAAAAATCCTGGCTGATATATGATATCTGACATTTCCACTGGGTGACTAATTTCAATTGATGTTGACACCATCTCACAACACTCCTAAAATAACATTACTTTCTGAAGCACAATTTAAAATGTATGCTGTTTAGAATCTCAAATTAGATCTATTGTCCATTTATATTTTGATTATTATTTAATGGAAGCCGTCCATAATCAAAGAGTCATTCGAAGTCAATAAAATACTTATTTCCCTTTAGGGTGATAGCAGGAGACCCCATCTCGTCAATCAGAGAAAAGCAGGACAATCTGATGTAGAGTTTCAAAATAAAATACCTTTGAAGTCTCATATGAGCTGTCTTCCTTCTGTTTGTATCCAACAGTTCAAATGTTCGAATTACATTGAACCAGAATTGTCCCCCTTTTTTCTTTAACAGTGAAGAAAATTGGATATGTTAATGAGATTTTGACCGCAAAACTCAAAATGTCCCCGGTTTTCATTTTGAAAATCTGGTCACCTTAGTCTACAGACATAAGTGATACAGCTCAGTTGTGCATTTTTATTCTGATGGTGTTTACAGATATGACTGTAAAAGAGGAGATGTTAACAATACTGCCCATGAAAGAACACACGCGGGGAGAGGACATTTTTCAGTCTTTCAAAAACTTCATCGAGAAGACCCAGCTCCCTCTGTGCAAATTGGTGTCAATCACCACGGACGGTGCGCCCGCAATGGTTGGCCGCTCGAATGGATTTATTGCAAAGTGCAGGGAGGACGATGCTTCCCCCGACTTCCTCAATTATCACTGCATAATACACCAACAAGCATTATGCGCAAAAATACTTAATATGAATGAGATAATGGATGTGGCAATGAAGATCGCCTGTTCTATTCGAGCCAGATCTCTTCAAAGACGACTGTTCCGTTCGCATCTGGAGAAGGCTGACTGCGACCATTCTGAGTTGTTGCTACACACTGATGTGAGATGGCTTAGTAGGGGGAAATTCCTGCACAGATTTCGAGAGCTCTGTCCGGAGATAAAAGAGTTTCTCCAAAAATGTTGAGAAAGAGGTAACCACAAAGCGATATTTAACTGAAAATACTAGGGAAATGTTTACTCAGAATTTTTCTTCCACACAGTAAATGAGCTAGTAGATCATTTTAATTAAAAAATTAAAAATTGTATATATGCCATTGCTCCAACTAAGCTAAAGGAAGTGTCTGGCAAGAAAATATCCAGAAAGGCCATGACCGTGAAAACAGAAAAAAGAGAATGTCGAAAAGCTGAACGCAGGTGGCGAAAAAATCTCCAGGTTCACTTTGAAATCTATAAAGAGAGACTTGGCCTTTATAATTTGGAATTGAAAAACGCACGACAATCGTTCTTCTCTGACATCATTACCAAAAACAAAAACAACGCACGTGCCTTGTTTGCTACCGTCGACAGACTAACTAACCCCCCAGTGTCAGTAGCCTCTGAATTTCTATCCACCAGGGCATGCAATAATTTTGCCTCCTTTTTCACTGACAAAATTCAGAAAATCAGACAAGCAGTCAGTGCCTCTGCATCAGGAACAGCAAATGTGTTGTCTCTGTGTCCACTTAACATCAATTCAAACACCATGACACAATTCCATCAGATTAATGATAAAAACCTAGAGGACATTATTCAACTTCTGAAATCCTCCTCCTGCTGCCTTGATATTATTCCAACGGGATTTTTCAAAGATGTTTTGCCTTGCATGGCCTCAGATCTACTTCATATAGTAAACAAATCTCTTCACTCAGGTATTTTTCCACGGGCCCTGAAAACTGCAGTCATTAAACCGCTCTTAAAAAATAATAATCTAGATGCTTCAGTAATGAACAATTACAGGCCCATATCAAACCTCCCAGTTATAGGTAAAATCATTGAAAAGGTTGTTTTTCAACAGTTGAGTAATTTCTTGCATTTAAATAACGGTTTGGATGTGTTCCAGTCAGGCTTTCGTCCAAACCACAGCACTGAGACTGCTCTTTAATGACATCCACTTAAACACAGACAGTGGCAGAACTTCAGTGTTAGTATTATTAGATCTCAGTGCTGCGTTTGACACTGTTGACCACAGCATATTACTAGACCGACTGGAAAACTGGGTGGGACAGTTCTAAATTGGTTTGAATCCTACTTAAAGGACAGAAACAACTTTGTTTCTATAGGTAAATACACATCTGAGTTGACAAATATGACATGTGGGGTACCTCAAGGCTCCATCTTGGCTCAGATAATGAAGAACAACAAAATAAGTTACCATAGCTATGCGGATGACACACAAATGTACGTAACAGTTGCACCAGGAGACTATGCTCCAATTCAAACACTGAGTAAGTGCATTGAACAAATCAATGACTGGATGTGTCAGAACTTTCTCCAATTAAACAAAGATACAACTGAGGTAATGGTTTTTGGAGCCAAGGCAGAACGTATAAAAGTTAGCGCTGAGCTTCAGTCTGCAATGTTCAAAACAACAGATAAAGCCAGAAATCTAGGTGTAGTCATGGATTCTGACCTGAGTTTCAACAGTCACATTAAAACAGTTACTAAATCAGCCTACTATCACCTAAAGAACATATCTAGGATTAAAAGACTAATGTCACAGCAAGATTTGGAAAAACTTGTCCATGCTTTTATCTTCAGTAGACTGGACTACTGCAATGGTGTCTTCACAGGTCTCACTAAAAAATATATTAGAAAGCTGCAGCTGATTCAGAACGCCGCTGTTCGAGTCCTCACTAACACTAAGAAAGTGGATCACATCACTCCTGTTATGAAGTCTTTACACTGGCTTCCTGTGTGTCAAAGAATAGATTTCAAAATACTGCTGCTGGTTTATAAAGCACTGAATGGTTTAGGCCCAAAATACATTTCTGACCTCCTGCTAAATTATGAACCATCCAGATCTCTCAGGTCTTCAGGGACTGGTCAGCTTTCTGTCCCCAGAGTCCGAACTAAACATGGTAAAGCAGCGTTCAGTTATTATGCTCCAAATATCTGGAACAAACTCCCAGAAACCTGCAGGTCCGCTGCAACTCTGACTACTTTTAAATCCAGACTGAAGACTTTTATTTTTGTCGCTGCTTTTAATTGAACTATTCATATCTTAGACTGCACTGTAACTTTTATCCATGTATTTTTTCTTTTAATGTTTATTTTATTCGCTTTTCTTTTTAATGATTTTAAAAGAAAAGCGAATGCCATTTTCTTAATGTCTTTCATTTTTTGTAAAGCACTTTGAATTGCCTTGTGTTGAAAAGTGCTATATAAATAAACTTGCCTTGCCTTGCCTTGTCTCTAAACATGCAGAATACAACCAACTAAACGACGATCAGTGGCTGCTAGACTTGGCATTGTTAACCGATCTGACCAACATGTTGAATGACCTTAATTTAGAGCTGCAAGGAAAAGACAAAACCGTGGTCAATATGATAAGCTCAGTTAATGCGTTCAAACGAAAATTGCAACATTTGTCCTCAAAGCTGCAGCGCCATGATTTGGGGAACTTCCAAAACCTCGCGTCAGAGCTGAAGACGCAAAGGAAGGCTTGTGCGCAACTGGACATTGCGAGTTACACAGAGCAGATTGGGACAATTGTGTCAGAGTTCAACAGGCGCTTTCAAGACTTTGCTTTGCTTGAGCCAGTCGCTACATTTATGTGCTACCCATTTCGGGAAGATGTTGAGGTCGATTCGGTGCTGCCTTGGGTCTCATCATGCTGCTTCCCTGATGGCTTCCACAGGATTGTAGCTGACATCCTCGTGGATTCATCTTCTTATTACAGACACATGCATTTCCTAACATTCGGTCTATATGCTGTAAAATGTATTATCTCTTCGATTTACACACGGCATCTATTGCACGTCTGTCCGTCCTGGAAGAGGGATCCCTCCTCTGTTGCTCTCCCTGAGGTTTCTCCCATTTGTTCCCCTTAAACTGTGGGTTTTCTCTGGAAGTTTTTCCTTGTACGATGTGAGGGTCTAAGGACAGAGGGTCTAAGGATAGAGGGTGTCGTTTTTCTCATACTGATATTCTGAACAATCTGTGCTGTTGTATTTGCTGTAAAGTGTCTCTACTGTAGGCTATTTTTATTATATGTACAGCACTTTGGCTCGACCAAAAATCGTTTATAAATGTGCTATATAAATAAAACTTGATTTGATTTGATTCACTCGCATCAAAAATTGCAACGCTGTTTCACCTGAACTCGTCTGGAGTGGAGGATGAGATATTGACACTACAAGCTGACATTCAGCTGTAGGCCAGGGCTCATGGACAGCAGTTCTGGAACTTTTTTCTTGACTGCATTATTCGGCTCCACTTATTTGTGTGAGTCAGCCTTTTCCCACATGAAGATGATTAAGTCCAAAAACCGCTCCACCATGGCTGAAGATCATTTGGAAGTCTGCTTGAGGATGGCTACCAGCAGCTACTGCCCGGACTATGCAACCCTGGAAGATTCCTGCTGGTGCAGGTCATCAGAGTAAGGTAATGACCAAAAATGTACTGAGTTGTATTGTGCCATACGGGTTCATGCAGTTATGCAAGGTACACCAAGATAAGGTATAGTCAGTATAAATATATATGTTTAGCATTTTTAATGTAGGTAGATCGCGGTGACTTGGTCATTTTAAAAGTAGCTCCCAAGCTGAAAAACAGTGGGCACCCCTGATGTAAACGGTCTGCAGTCAAAAACCCTCAAAGTACACCCTGGAGCGAGTAAAACTCTAACACAGAAAAGACCTCCCCAAAATGCCTCGTTGAAGATTTCTCATTTTCCAATGTTTTCTTCCTGGGTATCGCTACGTAGGGATACCCAGTAGCCACGCCCAGAGCTATGGCCGCACCCGAACATTTAGGCCCAATCCCAAACCACTCCCTCGACCCTACCCCTCCGTGATGGAGTGAACTCCGTCTGTAGCCACACTCGCAGCTCAACGAGGCTCCCTCCTGTCAGATGGAGGGAGTAAATACAGCAGCAAGCTTTGGGACGACCTCCCCTCTCTCCGGCAGAAACAGGAAATGCCGTAACTGTATGTATCAACGGTTTCAAATCAGCATCTCTTAGACAAAAAGTTTAAATGAATAACTCAAATAAAACTCCAAACATCTTTCATTGTGTTTTAAAGCTCTTTTAGCTTTAAACCTGATGTTTATAAGCTTCTTAGTTTTTGCAACGGTCTGTATATATACACAACTTTATCATAAAATGCACACATTTACCTTTTTCTCGACTAAACACAGGTTTAGTATGGGTATGATCAGGTTTGATCCTAAGTTAAAAACATATGAGGTTATCATGAGGTTGTTAACATCGCAGTTTATCAGTGGATGTTTGCTGGAACTACTTGTAAACAGCGTGTTTCCTGACGGACACACACAGCGTGACTCCGGTCAGGTAGAGACCGGTCTCAAGTCAGCACCGCTGCAGACTCGCTGTTTGAGGGCTCGATAGCCCACTCCCCCTCCACACCGCTCCACACTCGTTGCTTTGGAACAGCCCTCAATATGGCGGATCCTCCGCGTGAACGGAGGGGTAGGGGTAGGGTGTAGGGGGCGGTTTGGGAATGGGCCATACTGTTGGAAGCTCAGGTTCAGTTCAAAACTGTATCCAGTCATGCCAACGAGGGTCTGTTTCCTGTCTTGTGAGGGGAAATCTTCAATGTATGCCTTACCGAGGCCAGAACCACGACAAAGTCAGTGGTTGACATTTCTTGTTAACACTGTTCCTTCAGATGTTCGAGCCGGTATTGTACTGTGTGCGCGGCATTTCACGGACCAAAGCTTCGCAAACATTGCAGCGATTCATGCCGGATATGCACAGCGTAGGGCACTGAAGGACGATGCTGTTCCTACTTTGTTTGGACCAGCGGGAGATTCGGGTACACAACATGTAAGTATCCATTGTTGTTTGTGTATTTATGATGTTTAAAACAAACAAGGTATCTACCACGACTGTTTAAATGGGTAAACGTTTTTCTGGCTGCTAAGCCATTGACACAGTGCTAACAGGGCTAACTAAGTTGCTAGCGTTTCCATATATCAACTCCAATGTCAGCAGATGGCCTTACATGTATCTCATAGCAGGAGAACGTCTGCATTCACACACAAAATACTCATAGACAGTATTCTCCGGGTGATTTACTGTACGGTCAGTCGCAAAACTTAATTACATTATAGTTGGCATTCCTAGCGTGTATGCTACTGAGCTAAACAAGAAGGCTACCAAGAGCTAGACATGCTAGGGAAAACATTGTTTTTATGCCAGCTACAATGAATGACCGAATGTAGCAGACTACAAGATTGCAATTGTAAACATGTTCTTGCTAGCCTAATATGAACCACTAGCTGTTGTTCATAGTAGGTTGGCATATTACACTGAACAACTAGTAAACGTAGGTTACTTACTTATTGTAAGTCGCTTTGGATAAAAGCGTCAGCTAAATGCAATGTAATGTAATAATATTAATTTAGCTGGCAAGCTAACAAACCTAAAACAACTAAGTTTCTCTAATATTTTGTGATTTGCATTTGATTTCGTCCAGCCAGATCAGGAAACTCCTGACGTATCCGGCGGACAACACATGACGGGATGACCACTCTGATGCCTCGTCCTAAAAAGCCACAGCACCAACTTACAAAGCTGTGATAGGCAAGATGCCGAAAACGCCTATAAGGGGAGGAATGGATGATATACCGTGTATATATGTATATTTACACATGTTCATTTTGTACATTTCTAAAAATAAAGTTTGATGGAAATACTTAGTAGCCTTTCTTCCCTGAATTATTTGCTCCTATAAAATATCATTCATATATAGCAAACCATGATTTGATATTTCATCAAACACAGTAGTAGTTTATTACAGGTAAGAATAACTTACTCTTCTTCCGTTCTACACCTCAAAGGTTTATAATCGAATCGGTACATGTTATGGAGGTTCTATGGGTGTGGGGTATGTATGGTGTATATCTTGGCATATGATGTTGTGTGCTACTGTTGGTGTTTTCAGCTAGCTGGCTACATAATGTTGTAACTGTCAGCTAGGCTACCTTTCTAATTTCTTTGCAACAGACGTTTTCCACTTTGGTAGGCATCATGGCGCAGTTTCCACAAGTGCACCTAAATAACAACAGTTGTAGGTACAGTTCGGTTAGTTAGCGTATAACATATACGGCTGTACCGACGCCATTGTAAAACTGATGTTCCGCTCAGAGCCGTGTTAGACATGGGCGGAGCCTCTCTGGTGGTTGACTAATCAGAACAGAGTGGCCGAGCTGACCAATCGGAGCACACTGGGCTCACAGGGAGGGGGGGCAGGAGCTCCAACAAGCCGTTTAGGACAGGGAGTGAATACACGTACTATACAGAGATGCTGTATGAGAAACCAATGTGAGTTTGGGAAATTGCACAGTATAAATCTATTTTAGTAGACCTCAACAATGGAATTGTGATCAGTAGAAATGGCCATGACATGTAGGCCTGTCACGATAATTAATTTTGTTGGACGATACATTTTCCCGGAAATGATTGCGATAAACGATAATATTGTCGGCTCTGTTGTAAGACAATTGTAGTCCACTGACATAATGATAATATATAATAAAAATTCAAGTACATCCTTTCAAACAGAACTTTTTATTCAACATTCAACATTGCAAATGAAATGTGAAATAATATTCAAATATATAAATTATATATAGCCTAATAAATAAAACAAATACATTTAATTATAACAAATTAATTAAAATCACACACAACCAAAACAATCAATTAAACAGAGCTCTCTCATATATATATATATATATATATATATATATATATATATATATATATATATATAAACAAGCAAAACAAACCTCCTTAAAACAACAGTCAAGTGTACAGTCCTCTGTCCAAAGACCAGAGGCCTCAACAGGCCATATCCAAATCTGTATTTCAAGGTTTTCGAGCAAGGAACAACAACATGTTTGCATTGATTGATTGTAAACTGTCGGGAAGGTGGGGGCTCTCCATCTCCAGCTGCCGTGTTTGCTCCCAGCTGGGAAAACGGAATGGGGTGGTTGTGTGTTTCAGGTGCAGTTTAAGGTTGGTCGTATTGCTAGCTTTTGTTGCTACCTTTTTAAACAAATGCGACACACCGCCCGGCTCATTCAAGTCCGTAGGTTCGCCTCGTTGATTTGGCTTTAATCCAAAATATTCCCACACCGGAGATGTGGTATTAGGTTTTGCAACCACTTCCATTTAACTTCAAATTCCCCTCGAGTAAGTCACACGTTGTCTCCTGCTTGTCTCTATATTATTAATTGGGCTGCTACACTGCTGCACGCGGAGTGTCCTTACCTGGCTGTGTGTGAGCCCCGCCCCTCACAGCACGCCGGGCTAAAATTCTGGTCACATCCTTATGTAAACAAACACACATGTAAACGGCAATTTATCGAGCTCAGAAAAGTTATCGAGTCCATTTTTATTTATCGTACAATAAGTCAATGTATTGATTATCGCGACAGGCTTACTGCTCCTGCCATGGTACCAAGTCAGAGACAGCAAAGAAACAACAGGAATTCAGACATAGAGTTATTCAATGGATATTATTAAAATCCGGGATCATGTACTTTGGTACTGTGACAGGAGATACAGTGTGAGGAGAAGACTGATATCTGCCGAAAGTATTTTCTTTTTTGCAGTATTTGCAGCTTTTAATTTGATTATAGAGAGATGGTACAAGAGAAAACCGTCAACACAAGACATGTGGCTAAACATTGGGAATGTAATATATAATAAGGACCTGTTTATTATCTGGATTAGTGCTGAGGAGCTGCAATACCCAGAGAAATGGAGGATGTTTACAACAAGAGAGTGTAACAGTGAATAGGTTTTGTGACGGCAAGTATTGAAAAAAGGCACCTTTAAATAAATCAGGAACCAAACACAAGAATAATAACTCCTTTGTCAGTGTTATTACTCCTACAGAGATGGAATACAGCCAGTAGTTGTGCCAGAGCAGCTGCATGCAGACTGCTCGGGTCAGGACCATTTTCAATTAACATGCGCTCCATTTAGCATGGTGCAGAAAGGTCACAGGGAATACACATTGTGTTTAACACCTAATGAGACATTTTGACATTGTAACATGCTGTTTTAAAAGCCTGCTGTGGGGATCAAAACAATAAAGCTGAATACAAATATAACGGTAACAGAACAGTTCAACATATTGGCATATACACACTTATTTGTGTGTCATTTTAATTTCATGTCTGCAGGTTAGGACCTTAGCATCTGGTGTTTATCATTTCAGTATGTTTGTTTCGATGCATGTATGCAATGTTTTTGTTTCATTGTAAAGTATTAAAGTACTGAGAAAAGCGATATATGTATAACATGTTTTATTGTTTTCTTTATGATTAATTCATTCCAGGATATTTATTTAAAAGCTATATGTTGTGCACATGCCCTTCTCCCCTAAACTAGACCCCTCACCTCTTCACCTGCATGACAAGTGACCTTCAGGATGTTATTGTTGTTGTTGTAGAGCAACATCAAATCACACACACCAACCTCCTTTCCTTTCTCCTTTCAATGGTCAGTTAACAAGGGTTGATCATGGGGAAAACATGAATTAGTCCATATAGTGCACATGGTGTTGCATTTAGCAGCTAGAGACAGATATGTCTCTCAGGTATTGGTGGAAGTGTAGATAGAAGTCTGCTTGCTGACAAGTTTACTATAACAACTTTATATGATTTTATGTAAGGGATAATATTTCAATGTTGGTTTACAGCATGTTAGGCTGACATCTGGGTGGTACAAAATAAGTAATTGTAGTTAAATAACTATACAAAAACAAAAAAGACGTCAGTGAAGTGCCAGTGTATTTACATACAACCATTGTAGTTCCACTGAGTATGGAACGGAAACTAGGTGTTGGGGAAATATTTCCCAAGGCCCATAACTGTGACCCAGTTTATCAGTTCAAACTGTCCTGACTGAGCACACGCACCTGTAACTTTAGCTGCTGTGCTCTCAGTGTTCTGTCTCCCTGTTCCTGCCTGTTGGCGTCAGCTGATAGAGGTGTTATGATTCTATGTTCCTGCCTGTTGGCGTCAGCTGATAGAGGTGTTATGGTTCTATGTTCCTGCCTGTTGGCGTCAGCTGATAGAGGTGTTATGATTCTATGTTCCTGCCTGTTGGCGTCAGCTGATAGTGGTGTTATGGTTCTATGTTCCTGCCTGTTGGCGTCAGCTGATAGTGGTGTTATGGTTCTATGTTCCTGCCTGTTGGATCAGCTGATAGAGGTGTTATGATTCTATGTTCCTGCCTGTTGGCGTCAGCTGATAGAGGTGTTATGATTCTATGTTCCTGCCTGTTGGCGTCAGCTGATAGAGGTGTTATGATTCTATGTTCCTGCCTGTTGGCGTCAGCTGATAGAGGTGTTATGATTCTATGTTTCTGCCTGTTGGCGTCAGCTGATAGAGGTGTTGTGATTCTATCTTGTTATGAATTGACATGGCAACTCTACCGTGAAGTCAGAACCTCTGGCTCTTTGACATGTTTTGTGAATTCTCCGGCCGAAGCTCCAAATAAACCATCAGTGTTTGACATCAAAGCTCCAGCTCTCCCCGTGTCTCCTTTGAGTCGGTGACTCCTCCTGCATTGCTACACAGAAGTTTCCCCCACACTAGGGATGTGTATCAATCATTTGTTGGTCTCGATCAGAGTCCTACTATTAAGTTTATGAGTTATACTTTTGTATTCTTACTGCTGAACAGCATTTGAACAGCATCTGCTCAATTTAGTTATTTGATTTGGTGATGTCATGCTTTGTATTCTACATAAGTCAAATACTGTGTTTCTCTGCCATTTAAAAAGGTAATTTAAAAACAGTCCTACCTCTTTTCCTTTCCGCTGTCTGTCCTTGCCCTCGTCTCCAGGGTGGCAGGAGTAGGACACTGTCCTCCAGTCCCGGGGAGAGTTGGTGATGCTGGCGACCTTTGACTCGGTTGCACTGTTCTCCTCGTTGAGGGAGCGGGACGACCTCCTGGTGAACATGCTCTTCCTCAGAGCTTTGACCCTGAGGCTATCACTGTTCCCATCGGAGCAGCCCCACTCGGCTGAGGGGCTATTGTCCACTTTAACGTTGTGACCGGTGGTGTGGCACTGGAAAACACGAGGTGAGAGCGTGATGTCGGGATGTGGATGAGGGTTGGGGTGCAACTTGTCCGGGGTGGCATTAGATCCAGATGTTGACGGCGGCCCCCCGTGCTTCCCGTTGGCCTCAGGCTCCTGGATCTTCTCGTCCAGCTTGTTGAGCTTGGAGAGCACCTGGGAGATCTCACTGCGGACCCCCGACAGAGACTCCAGCTTCTTTTCAATTTCTCCGATCCTCATGACCAGCTTGCACACGCTGGATTTGAGCTCATCGTCTGTGTTTTCAAGCGAATGGAAGAGTCGGTCTAGCTTGGACTTGGCTAGTTTGACCGTGTTGCGTTCAGGGGAGCTCTCACCTTCAGACTTCAGCGTTACCTGAGAGAGGGAACCATTACTGTTGTAGCAGGACGATTGAACAACTCCCAATGAGTCACAAACACTCATATCATCCAGAAAACGGAAAATGTCGCTTATGTCATCGCTGACCATCTCAGAGTCCTCCTCACAATGCTTGAAGGCGTGTCTTTCTCTGTCACTGTACTTCACTGGGTATTCCTTCCCCTTCTTCTTCTCAGCCTGCTCTGTTTGAGTCCCAACACTAGAGGAGCTGTCCACTCCCTGAAAGGAAGGACTGTTTTTGCCCCTGAAACTTTTGGCTGCTTCTCTTTTCCCCAAACCCACTGGCCCACTCGCCATCAGTGCTACATCCTTGGTTTTTATTCCTTCACTTTTCTTTGCAAAGCCAGAAGGAGAAACTACCACCTTTTCCTTTGGGCTCTGAAAATGCTGATCATTGTCAGTTCTTCGGATGGTGACATTGCGATGATGGTTTTCTTTGAGTGGTTTGCTGTTCAGAAAGGATCTCTCAAGTTCTGGAGGCCCCTCTCCTGTGTTGAGACTGAGGCTCTTCACGGGCCCCGACGGCTGCTTCCCTGCTTTGTCCCTGTGCTTCCTGCTGCTGATGCTCTCAGAGACCGTAGTCGGACCAAAGTATGTGGAGGCCTGCAGGTTGTCCAGGCTCTCATGTTTCACCCTCCTCCTGTCCTGAAGAGGAGAGTTGAGTGTTGGCTCAAAGTAGGGGTTACTGTAGGGCAGTTCAAAGCTGTGGTTGAAGAAGGTAGTAGGTTTGTGCAGCTCCCTCTTGTGGTAGCCTTCAGCAGCCTTACTGCCCTGCTTGCTTTTACTGGGATTCACCTACAGGATGTAACCCAGAAAAATAACTGATTAATCTTTAAAACACTTTAACACAGCAGAGACAGTGTATTATTTGTCACTTTGGGTTCATTTAAGAATAAGCATTAAAAACATTATAAAAATGTTTTAATTAACCAATTGCAAATGGACAATAAATTGAGTGAAACATGTATAAATTGTCAAGGGAGAACCATTCTAGTAGTTCTAGGTCAAGTTGTGTTAATGGGAATTATAGAACTTCTAATTAGGGCTGTCAAATGATTACAATTTGTGATCAGATTAATCACAGCTTAAAATTGTATTAATCATGATTAATCAACATTCGAACTATGTCCAAAATATGCCATTTCTTTATATTGTTTTGGGAATGGAAAGATAAATGAGAGAAGGTGGATATATCCAATTAACATACAGTATCTATGTTTATTATAACATTTTTCTGCGTGTCAAAATGAAAGACAGCCCACACACCTATCAATCATCAAACCGTGGGGTCTTAATTCATTACGTGTTGATTTCTATCAACGGGGGAGTACTTCAGGAAAGTCGACGGGGGGGCTAGTGGAGTACTTCAGGAAAGTCGACGGGGGGGCTAGTGGAGTACTTCAGGAAAGTCGACGGGGGGGCTAGTGGAGTACTTCGTGACCACAGAGTGTGAACGTTGTGATCAGCTGTTTTAGCGCAGTTCTCCAGTGAAGGGGGGGGAGTCTCCCTCCGCAGCCGGTTGGCGTAGTTTTGGCACAGCTCCGTTGTACAGACCGACGTTAACAGCAGCCCTGTCTGTGCACACGGAGAGCGACTCTGTCGTCCGGTGATCTAACCGCCTTCTGGAAAAGCTTCACAAGTACGTCGGTACGCAAATGCGCTTTGTGACACAAGTGCTGGTACGCATTTCAGATTACGCACATAACCTGCGTACCAGTTATGTGCACCCCTGTACGACAGCACAATTATTCTCCGTCGGGACTTCCTGCAACAACACCACGCCGTTATCTTGATTCTGATTGGCCAGAAGACATTATCAAAGATGTTCTATTGAGAAGACGATCACTACGTGACAAAAGTTTTCAAAACCGTTTCTTGTCTTCGGTATTTCCAGACAAGTGGCTGAAATCAATCTTACTAACTGCTGTCTGTGCAATTTACTCGGCGCGAGTTGGCGGACTTTATTTTGCTTACTTTAACATCATTTTTCATGGTGGGGCTAAGCCATTTCTTGGTATGGGTGTAGCCTACCCCAGCCATACCCTGGTGCTGCCACTGGTGGGATGTATGGGACGGGCCATTCTGCACATGCGTTAAATGCGTTAAATATTTTAATGCAATTCATTCAAAAAATTAATTACCGCCGTTAACGCGATAATTTTGACAGCATTACTTCTAATATGGAACAGTGATCTGCAGGATAAAAGAGGTACATGCTATAAGAAAGTCATGTGGTGTTTATAATCATTAAACAAGAGCAAACATCTGTGTCAGAAAAACAGACAAGTGTAAGAAGTTCTCCCCTGTGTACTGAATATAAAAGTTGGATCATCAGACAATAAGAGAACTGAGAGAGTAATGGGTAAAGGTAATGCATACATTTCAATGTGTGCTTAAAAGGATACAATATGGTAAATGGGATGTATTTTAAAATGTGACAGTATACGTATGAGTTCAACAATGCCTTTTTGCCTATATTTCTGCAGTGAAGAAAAAGCCATTGACTTTTGCTTTCTACTTATCTAGAAATATTTTATCTACATGTTAAATGGAAATATTAAACGTATACTCCACTATGTTAATTTGATACCTTTCTAAACATACATTTTACTTTCAGAATATAAGTGTCAAATGTGATTTTAGTTTATAATTAACCTACCCAATACTCATATACAGTATACTAATATATGTAAACATACATAGATAATAATATGCATACTGACTTAAATATACTCATATGGTTTGAATTGGGCCATTCTGCAAACTAAAACTTTTAAATGTTATACAATGAGTATTAGTTCCACACATTTTTTGTTTTTATAAAATGATGATTAGGCAATTTTTTTTCTTTAACTTGTTTTCCATAAACTTAAGTTTACATTGATGTGTTCTCTAATGCAGCGTTTCTCAAAGTGTGGGGCCCGCCGAGATGTGATAGGTGGGTCGCGAATGGACGCGATGAACGGGAGATTATTATTTTTATTTTATTATAAATTTTTCGGACCTCAGGACGGAATCAAACCTGGGTCCTCGCAGGCGGTAGTGGACTGATACAGCCAGAGCCTCGCAACGGCGTGTGTGTGCGGCGGGGGATGTGAAAGTCCACGGCCCACCAACGGCAGCGGCCCACCAGGGAAAGTCCCGAATCTCCCGGTTATTATTGACTGATATTATTTGTTATTGATTTTATTTGTTATTATTGACTGATGTTATTTGTTATAAGATGTAGAACTTGACGTTATTTAAATAAATTTGACCATTTTAAGCTTGGCCTTCCATTGATAACACTATTGCATAGTAGGCCCTTTTTCTATGTGTTTGGAACCCATTTGAGGCAAGGATTGACACCATTGCACTTTTATTTTCTCTATTTCTGAACTGTTATTTGTTATAGATTTTCTCTGTTTTTGAACTGATGTTATTTGTTATAGATATATTCAGTGGCGGCTGGTGGAAAATATTTTTGGTGGGGCTGTTGATATAGTGAGTGCTCTTGCACGGAATTGGGTGCGGACCGAGGTCCGGCGACTCCACCTGCACACCATTCTCATCCAACTACTGCGTCACCTTGGCCACTCACGAGTCTAAAAAACAACTCACGTCAACGCACGTAAGCAACGTGCGCGCCAAAGTGAGCGCCCTTGTGACCAAAATATTTGACGGCGCTGATTGGCTGAAATTATGTTTCGGCGGCACAGTTTACTATTGAGACTTTTGCAACGTGCTGGTTGCTGCTGTTTGGCTCGGGGGCTCCGCCCGGTAATGATAAACTAATGCCTTGGGCAAGGCCAGGCAGGAAACATGTGACTAATCAGTAACTTTGGACATCGTAACACAATTTTAAACGAGATTTTATTGTAGATTATACATTTTACTGATACCAATTGTATGATATTTACCTTGTTCATTAAAAATAAAAATATAAAATATATATATATTTTTTTTAAATATATATTTTTTAATTTAATATTTTTTTGTATGTGGGAAGAGGTGGGGCGGCGGCCCTAGCGCCCCTATGGGCCGGCCGCCACTGGATATATTGTTATATTGTTATAGAACGATACATTTGACCATTTTAAGCTTGGCCTACCATTTTATTGGAGCAATGAGGGACAGGTGGGGCTTGAAAAGGCCCACCTGTTCAAAGTGGGGAATGACAGAAAAGGTTTGAGAACCACTGCTCTAATGGTTGCCTGGATATCCAGGAATCTGTATGCTTTATGTAATAACTAATGACAGCGTTCTCATAATTATTCATAAAATCAGTTCATGCAATATTTCTCTTTTTATGTTTTCACATGATCATCAGATGTACAATGGACATTTAAAAAAACTTTGGATACAGTTTGATGGTTTCCATTTGTGTCTTTTTTTGTGAATTGAATACTTTAGTTTTTTCTTACTGTTCCTACAAAATAATTCTAAATATAATCTGAATACATTGCCTCTTCAAAAAAATCGTTCCTGAGATACATTAACAGTACTTCAAGTTGCTCCCCATCTCTTACGTCCTTCAGCAGTTTTCTAGAAACAAAAACACAAACCTTTGGGGAGAAGGCCACAAAGTTGTGGAAGTCCTCCTTGAAGACGTTCCTCTTCTGGATGCAGGAGTGGACGGAGAAGGGCTCTGGAGGGCCCATGTGCTGCAGGGACTCCTGGTCGGTGGTGCACTCGCTATCCATATCCATGGGGAAGTAGGTGCTCTCTATCTCACATGGGGGAGAGGGTGGGCTGCTGTTGGAGTACTGGGGTAGGTGGTGCAGCTTGTCCAGAGACGCTGCTCTACATTTCAGGTCCTTGTTGACGCCCAGAAGGAAGTTAGGGTCCGAGGAGGGGATGAACGGCTGGAAGGTCTTGCACTCAGAGGAGGGGGTGGCGCTCTGAGTCTCAGGTAGCTGCTTGGTGGGGTGATGGTGGTGGTGTCCAGCTCTGGGGTGATCCATGTGATCATAACCAAGCCTCCTATCACAGTCCTGAAACTTAAAGGAGTCATCATCAGACTTGCCCAGCTCCAACGACTGGTTCTTGTGGAACTTGCCTCTGTGTGCTGTGGGGAGCTTGTCTTTGACCATGCCTCCGTTCATCTGGATCAAGTTGAACATGGTGACGATGTCTGCTGCCACCATGAGCTTCTTGGACTGTGGGTCTTCCATGGAGCAGCGCATCTTGTCCTTGAAGAGGGTGGCTGGGAAGGCGGGGTCCAGGCAGGCGGTGTAGAAAAGCAGGCTGCGGAGCTTGGCCAGCTGTACCAGGTCGAAGCGAGCGCACAGGGACTTACACAGGTCCTGGTAGGACATGGTCTTGTGCTTGGTGTCCAGCTCGTCCAGGATTCGAACCAGGAACAGAGAGTACTCTGGGAGGGGGTCCATGGCTGCTGGGGGGGCAGGAACAGGCTTACAGAGGAGGTCCTACCTCAGGAGAAGCTAGAAACCACATATCTGAATGTTCATTCAATGCTAATGTGTTGGCTTGTTTTGACCACAGGAGACACATAAAGCATCGAAAAATCAGAGATGCCCACATAGGCCGACAGACAGTCAGTCTTTAAAAGTCATTTAAGATCACACATCATTTGCTGATGTTATGACAAATGGTCATAAGAGGACTAAAATCAGCATTTCGACAATAAGAGCAGATGTAGCAGGTGTGCAGCCTTATTTCAGTCCTCCAGCATCTGCATACCGTCACTCACCCTGAGTAGTTGTGAGCAGAGAGAGAATGATCTGGTGCTCGGTGCAGCACAGCGGTGTGTCTCTCTCCCCCCCCCCCCAACCCCACCCCCAGCAGCGGAGGAGAACCAGACATCACCTGGCTCTGGATCTCCCATACAAGCAAACGAACTTTAACCAAAATCAAATTATCCATCAGTCAAAATAAAATCAATTTGAATCAAATCTAACGCACAGTGCATTCTCACGTGCCGCACTCAGGTAAATGCTGATAAATATCCTTCCTGTCCCGGCTGTATGTGACGTTACCCCCGGGTCCCTGTTCCCGGGCTGCAGGGCTCACAGCCGGCTGGACGCTCTTCCATTGTCCGCTGTCTCCTCTCCCAGGACTCTGTCTCAGCGGCGAGGCTGAGAGAGAAACTGCACGCTGTGCTGAAAAAGAGCCAGTGTCAATGTCCAAACAATAAACACGGGCTGCTTCCGCTTTCAAAATAAGAGCCTCAGAAGAGCACTGTTTATAATCACCATTGTTTTCCCTACAGATCTACAGATGTTGAGGAATATTCACACGTGTAAAACGAGCATTGTAATGTTCTCCTTAGTTGAAATTAGCATGAAATGCAAAAATAGTACACTAGGGATATACTGTATGGATGGGTGCATTGAATGCATCCATGAATTAGAGAAATTGTAAATTAATACAAAACACATTATGTTGTTCATTTTATTGTATACAATATAATATAATGACTTCACTGATTTGATAGCCAACACTAGTAATAGTGCAAGTCAAAGCGCTTTTGTTTTTGTTTCGTTTTAGTGCTTTTATTGTGAAGGAAACGCTTCTAACTTCCGGTCATAGAATGCTTTATCCAGTGTGATCGATGCAGCTCTTTGTTTCCACTTAGAATGACGTAACTACAACTACCGCTGGACACTAGAAATAGTATAAATGTAAAACGTTGACAGTCTGTATTATTTAATATGATAATGTAGACCTGATAAAATGCCTTTATTATAAATTACTTTGAAAAAGAGTCATTCACATCATCATCTCATAACAAAATAAGCTAAGGCGACTTGCATTCGGTGACTTGATTTTAAAAATGAAAACCAGGGACAGTTTTTGTTTTGCGATCCATACCTCATTAAAATATCTAATGTAAGTAACTATTAAAGACAAAATGGGGACAATTCTGTTCTAATGTAGTTTAACCAGACCATTGAAACTGCTGTGCAGTCCAGACAAATAGGGCCTCTAACTAATCAATGAAAGAAGTTCAATATGCATTATTCTTATTCTTATCATTCTTTATGAGCGCAGTAACGGTAAGGTATCTAATTACTTGTTTATTTAGTATTCCATAACTTAATAACAGAGATGGTCAAACTGAAGTAGAGACATGGCAGAAATCCTACAATGAAGCGGGACATTGAACTGTTCACCCGTGAGAGGGCAATCAAGAAAAGAGAGCGAGCGGCCCCGTTGAGGGAGTTTACAGATGAAAAACATAGAAAGACAGAAGCACAATAACAACAAGTAGGCTATATTTAGGTGTTTTTTTGTAAATAACCGACGGTATCAAGAGGAAGTAAAGTCCCCTGGTTTGTCCCTTATACCCTAACTGCCATGAGACAACTCAAAATCAAGTTTCCAAAATCCGACTCTGAGGTGGTCTTAACGCACCGGCAGATGACAGCGCTGACAAAGTGTGTTTCCCGCAGCGAGACGCAACTATACTAATTGTGGGCTTATCAGGTTGATTCGGCCACAACAGAAGAAAGAAAAAGAAACTCTCGCTCTCTCCAGAGGGGCAGGTCAGCCAAAAAGGCCAAACGGGCCTTTCCCCGGGCAATATTAGCCCGTACCCAGGGCCAACTTGGGGCCCCAAGCGACATTGTGAGATGAGCCAATGAGCTGCTCCGACCTTCGGTCCTGACGGACTCCAACTTGTTTTTATTAATCAAACAAATAAATAAACACAAGAATAATTATGTGTTATTGTTGAGTAAATGGAGAATTGCACAGGGGAAAATAACGTAGGCTATCTATGCCACCCTTTTAGATATGGATTTTGTTAAACTAATACGTTTGCGCTGTGGACCAACACTATACATTGACCGGGAAGGGGGTAGCACTAAAGATAACACCACAGTTACACAACATAACAGAAATAATATCTATAGCAGCATCCCTAGCAACAAGTAGTTAATAATAATAAAAGACATTAAGAAAAAGGCATTTTAAACAGTCATTAAAAAGCAACACAATCTATCTGCATTGCATTACTCTAAACGTGTAATAACATGCTTTAACCAGTAGGTGGTTTTGGGTTAAAAAGCTGTCAAGTTTACAGTGTCCATCCATCCATCTTCTTCCACTTATCCGTGGTCGGTCGGGTCCTTCATGACCATAGGTGAGGGTAGGAACGAAAATGGCTCAGCTCCCTTTTTGTCACAACGGTGCGGTAAAGCGACTGCAGTACCGCTCCCGCTGCTCCGATTCTCCGGCCCATCTCACGCTCCATTGTTCGCTCACTCGAGAACAAAACCCCGAGATACTTGAACTCCTTCACTTGGGGTAAGGACTCATTCCCTACTTGGAGTGGACAGTCCATCGGTTTCCTGCTGAGAACCATGGCCTCAGATTTGGAGGTGCTGATCCTCATCCCAGCCGCTTCACACTCGGTTGGAACCGATCAAGTGAGTGCTGAAAGTCGCAGACTGATGAAGCCATCAGAACCACATCATCTGCAAAAAGCAGTGGTGCAATCCTTAGCCCACCGAACTGCAGACCCCCTCCCCCATGACTACGCCTCGAAATCCGATCCATGTATATTACAAACAGGATTGGTGACAAAGCGCAGCCCTGGCGGAGGCCAACCCTCACCGGAAATGGGTCCGACTTACTGCCGAGGACCCGGACACAGCTCTCGCTTTGGGAGTACAGAGATTGGATGGCCCTGAGTAGAGACCCCCTCACCCCATACTCCCGCAGCACCTCCCACAGTAACTCCCTGGGAACCCGGTCATACGCCTTCTCCAAGTCCACAAAACACATGTAGACCGGATAAGCGTACTCCCAGGCCCCCTCCAGGATCCTTGCGAGAGTAAAAAGCTGATCCGTCGTTCCATGACCAGGACGGAATCCGCATTGTTCCTCCTCAATCTGAGGTTCGACAATCGGCCTGACCCTCCTTTCGAGTACCTTAGAGTAAACTTTCCTGGGGAGGCTGAGTAGTGTGATGCCTCTGTAATTGGCACACACCCTCTGATCCCCCTTTTTAAAAAGGGGAACCACCACCCCGGTCTGCCACTCCTTCGGTACTGTTTCCGACTTCCACGCAATGTTGATGAGACGTGTCAACCATGACAGTCCCTCAACACCCAGAGCCTTCAGCATTTCTGGGCGGATCTCATCCACCCCCGGGGCTTTGCCACAGTGGAGTTGTTTAACAACCTCAGTGACCTCTAACACTCCATCAGTTGAGATCAACAACGTCCCATCCTTACTGTACACAGCTTGGATGGTTCTCTGCTTCCCCCTCCTGAGGTGTCGGACAGTTTTCCAGAACAACTTTGGTGCCGCCCGAAAGTCCTTCTCCATGTCTTCTCCGAACTTCTCCCACACCTGCTGCTTTGCCTCGGCTACGGATGAGGCTGCTGCCCTTCGGGCCTGTCGGTACCTTGCAACTGCCTCGGGAGTCCCCCGGGATTGTGGAGGAAACTTCTGTGTAGCAATGCAAATGGAGTCACCGACTCAGGAAGGAGACACGGTAGAGCAGGAGCTTTTGATGTCAAACACTGATGGTTTATTTGGAGTTACGGCCGGAGGATTCACATCACAAGTCACAGCAGTCACGGTGAGACTGCACGGGTGGGTTGCCACGTCAATTCTGGAGCGCCTCTCTCTCGTTAGCCCATTTAACTGGTTTCACAGAGAGTGATCAACATATTTTGATAAGATAGCTTAGACAGTTGGGCACACTGAGTCACTTGCATCCGTCACTTATGGCCTCGAAGATTTCATACCTTGGAGTCCACAAACAACAAAGAAGGAAGTGTCCCAGTGCACCCACAACAACAGACCGTCTGTGACCTAGTGTTGCCCGGTCACAGAATGGGAACAACAACTTTATGGCTGAAGCAGCCTATGTCCTTAAAGGAGATAAACAGACGTCAGGGTTGGTCATGTACGTCATATCTAGGAGTCTAGGACAATTATTTCCCTAACAGTCCACTCTTTTTTTATCATTTATGATAACCTAAAAACATTAGTCTAATAATAATTTGGTCAATACTAAACTCAATAGGCGTCTCCAGATTTGAGTGTGGTCTCACCTTACATTAATTACATCACAAAGTAGAATAAGATTGAAACATTCAATCACAATGATTGATACAGCCAATCATAATAGGAAAAATCATCTCTCATCAGTGTTTGATCATCTTTCGTCAAAAGCGCAATAATGAACACACATAAAACACAGATGCATAAATAGCTAAATATTTGTTTTAAACTAATATCTCTTATCATTTATCATTAGTTAATTTCATTCATCAAACTATAAAATCAAAACCAGCTTGCCGCTTTAAAGATTTACTTCAAGGCAATCACTAGTCAAAAGCATTTTAAGACTTAAGATCCTAAGAGATCCAGCTAAGGTATACAATTCACAGTTGTGATTTTATCAATCTGTAATCTGCAAAAGTGCAGTGTCCTCAATATTAGGATTACTTTTACGTTTACTTACATATGCTTTAGTCATTAGTAAGGCACTTTACTCAAATCAATACATTCATTTTAGTCAAGTACATTGTTCAAAATCTGAAAAGGAAAAGTTAGGCAAATATTCAAAGACTTTTGTAAAAACCTGGAAAGGAAGGATTAAACATTCTTAAAACTTGAATTATCACATTTGTAAATGCTACCACTAATCTGTACCAAATTAAGTCTATCAATTATTCCTATTAGCCATACTTACCTGAGCATCTACTTATGGTACTTGGAAAGGATTCTTCTGTGTTTATCTAATGTTGAATATAGAATATCAATTTCTTTAAATTATACTTCTCTAATTTGAGGATCAAATATGCTACATAATTGTTATATGAAATATTATAAATATTTGTTTTGGGCCAAAACTGAAATTAATCCAGTACTTGAAACATCATTGTAGGTCTATCTGTGCATGGATAATACATTAAAGAGTAGTGTTGTTAAGCCTGATTGCTGGACGATTAAGGATATTAACATTATCTGCGATAATAGTAGAAATATCTTATTATTCAATACTTTATCATCTAAAAATATTAATTAATTAATTTTGTTTAGTGCGAAAGTGTAATCTGATCTGGCAAAATATATTAATCAACCACTATTCAACACATGTCTGGTCATTAGAAATATAAAGACAGTCATTAATTGTACATCTGTAAATATCCAAGATATAAAATCAATTCAAAGTTCATCTTTGTAGGAGAGCTGGAAGAACATGTCCTTCAGTCTTTCTGACTCGTTCTCCTCCTCTCTTTATGACAAAGAGTGTCTGGTGTGTGTAAAGGCATCCTGATACTGTAGAATAGCACTGAGGTGCTGATTTGCTCAAACTCTTCGTCATCAGAGCGCCATATTTCAACCCCCCAATTGCTCTGCTTTTGTGTGGCTCAATTCAGTGAGCACTGTATGATCCCCCAGTGAAACGGAGGCTCATCTGCCTGCATTCCTTCTGCTATCTGCTTGAGAGCAGTGCAACTGCGTATTCCAAATGGCACATCCAGGTCTCCCCCCGTGGATGGGAGAGGTTATGAAGACATCTGCTCCTCTAAGAAACAAGGAACCTTGTATGAAGCCTCTGAAGCCCTCGCTCGTCCCGCAGGGTTGTCTGCCTGAGCCCCCAGAGCAGAATGGTGAAGAAGCATCCCATCTCCTCAGATAGTTGAAGATTAGAATCCTCTCATCTCGAACGACCTCGTGCCTCCTTGCCCGTGGATGGTGCCTCCTTGCCCTCTGCAGCTGGAGAGTGTGACCCTCTCTCTCTGACCCTTGGCCTTCAGAGCTGTCCTAGTTATTGGGTTAACACCTGATAGGGATGTTTTCCTGAGTAATGGATTAGCACATTATCATTTAATTACAAAAATAGGATAGGCCCCTCAGAATTATTTGGGAGCCTTCCTGACACATGCACATGCATAAATGTAAGGTTTGTGTTAGTCATTTAACATACAAGAATCATATACTCATCAGTCCAAAGCAGAGAAATGTTATTGTAATTCAAAGGTGAGCTAGTCCCTGGATATAACCCCTTCTCAATGATTCTAAATGTTATATTAATTCACCATTTGATAAAATATTAGTTTATCAGAAATATGTATTTTTCCTCTTCCATAAAACAGGTTTGAGTAATAAATGTTCCAATATAAAATCAATTACTCAATATAATTGACTCTTCCCTCCCTTTTCTTACATATGTCACATATGAAATAATAACTTAGGAGTCTATTTAAGCATGGTGTAGTTTATAATCTATTACTCGAGAAGACTCAGTATCACCTGTGTGCAGCTTGCAAAAAAAAACAATTGTGAGAAACATATATTATGCAGGAAATGTATACCTTTGTTGAAAAACAAAGCATATCTGATTTGGGAGGAAAAGCTTCAACCCCCTTAACATCTGAGTTATTTACTTTGTTGGGACTAACGCGTTACAAGTAACGCGTTACTGTAACGCCGTTATTTTTGGCAGTAACTCAGTTACCGTTACTACATGGTGCGTTACTCCGTTACTGCGTTAGTTCTTTTATATAGTCAACAGCCAGGCGAACAGAGATGAGAACTGTACAGTACTTGAGTAAATGTACTTAAATACTTCCTGCGTCACATGCGGAGACCAGCTGTGGCTGTGGGCGTGTTTGTGTTGTTTACTAACAAGACTAGCGAATGGCGGCGGCGGAGCCCAAGTCAAGTTTCTCCACCTGGAGATATTCTCACTATTTCACTTTTGTCGAGTACAAAGAAAAGAACGTTTTAGTTAAATGTAAGTTGTGTCCTGGCGGGTCAAAGAGCCTATCTACTGCCCAAACCAGTCATTCAGATCTCTTAAAACATCTGCAAAAACAACATGTTGGGACGAAGCTAGTAACTAAGACCGGCACAGACCCAGACTCAGCCGACGCCACTCCACCTCCACCTAAGCAACAGCGGCTGGAATTTAACCAAGGGACTGCTAGCCAGGGAAAAGTCGATAAAGCCATTGCACGGTATGTTGTAGAACACATGCAGGCTATTGCTACAGTGGAGTCACCCGCTTTCTGGGAGCTAGTTAGCATGATACCATGTCCCACACGGCATATGGGACGGAAAACTTTTTCCAACTACCTGGAGAAAGAATATACAAAAATGGAAAGCCAGCTAATATCGATGCAATCCAGATTGCATATAATGCATGTCAAGTTGATCAACAGATTGTATTATTCTCCAATCCAATAACAGTACTGAAATGAAGGCTATAAGGGCATTAATGGGAGCCTTTTTTTTTTAAAGTAACTAAAAAGTTACTTTTCACAGTAACGCATTACTTTTTGGTGTAAGTAATCAGTAAAGTAACTGAGTTACTTTTGAAATGTAGTAACTAGTAATGGTAACTAGTTACTGGTTATTACTGATGGCATGGCATGAATGGAATTGGGTGTCTGAGGTGTTATTACTGGGAAATGTCAAACAAATTCAAAACCTTACATTTGAAAACAGGTTTGCATTCCTCCACTTAAGGGGACGTTATCATTGGAAACAATGAAAGCTAATTGTTTTGACGTAGAATCTATCAATTGAATCGTTAGAGCAGAACAGAATGGTCGTATTGTAGCCTGAGTTTCGTGCAGCCTCTAGTTTTTACCAGGTGGACACATTGTTCTATATAATGTGAATACATGTAGAACTAAGAGGCCCCTGACATTTGGCCTATTTTAAAAATAGTAGGGGCTTTTAACAGCTTGCCAACTTACAGGCATCCTCTGCATAGCAGTATGAATAGCCTTAAAAAAACCACCCACTCTGCGGTAACGAGAGTCATATTTCTGAACCAAATGCCCTAAGTGAAGCCGTTAATCCCATCTGACTGACCCAAGGGTTGGTGCTGGTGTGACAAGGAGGCTTCCAGGTGTTCAAAGCAGATGTCAAGCTTTCAGTTCATGGCTCGGTGGGGGGAGCAGACCCACGTGAGACAGTATCAACGGCTGTAATGTTCAGTTTGAGGAGCGTCATTCTCTCTGGGAGCAGGAAATGGTGTCCATTCCCATTAATGTCATTTCATGTAGAGCAGCCATAGCATCTCTGTGACTGCACTCAGCCGGATTGTAGCAGGGTAGAACTGGGTGACTCTTAGTGAAGCCGTCCAAGGCCATAGGCAAAATGGAACCACGTACCAACAAAAGGGACACAAGGTCATCAATGTCTCTCTTTACCATTGGCCTAATTGCACAACAAATGAGTGGGAATAAAATGTGGAACACTAATCCATCATCATGTGAAATGTTGAGTTAATCTAAATAATTACTTATGGGTTGAAATCAAATTAACACTAACATTAGAACTAAAGTCAGTCAAAATTGGACTTGCACGGATCAGAATCTAATCAATACACCATTTTCCCAGCTCTGTAACGAAAAGGATAACAAGATTAGGTACATTACAGGAGTGTTAAAACACCCACACATGCACACGTATCTTATTCTAGTAGAGATTAGAGGACAAGGTCTAATGTTGTGAACAAAATGATCAAGTCAAAGTTATTTTATTTATTCTATGTTATGTACCACATTTAATTTAATAATTAATCTTGAATTACTAATCAACAATTTACAATTTGGATAAGGTGAATACTTATCCAATGTGTGTGTGTGTGTGTGTGTGTGTGTATGTGTGTGTGTGTGTGTGTGTGTGTGTGTGTGTGTGTGTGTGTGTGTGTGTGTGTGTGTGTGTGTGTGTGTGTGTGTGTGTGTGTGTGTGTGTGTGTGTGTGTGTTTGTCTGCCCAAGGTTAAAAACATTTGGGACAGCACAGCAGTGAGAATGTTATGAGACTAAACTCGAAGGAAGCTAGACTGGAGCATTTTAACTAAATCAAAACACTTGCACATTAATTAAATACATTTGACATTTAGCTCGAGCTGGGTTCAATACTTTTCTTCATGGTATTTAAAATTAGGCTCGAGTAGAACCCCTGGATTTGGCTTGCAACACAAAGTGATACTGATCTCTGTAGGACTTGGAAGTGTCATGATTCAAAGTGTGGGCCTGTGAAAGACAGGCCCTTGGAAAACAACATCTATTTTTTTAACTGTAATTACTTATTTTAAAGAGATTGCAACATTATACTTTTTAAAGAATTGCTCACACATGTATTATGCACACAATAAAAAACTTCAACAAATATATTGATCCTGGCTTAACCAGTGACCTTTACTCTGTTGTTCATAAGCTCGGTTTCAGAAAACTTGTCAGTAGTTTAACAACTATTTTAATTTTAGTAATGTCTATGAAGACCAATTGGTTGATACGAGATATAATTTGAACTATTTTTTAAAACTGTAATTGAACTTCAACTTATATTAATTATCTGATTCCAGTGGCCAGTTGGAACAGATAATCAGCAAAGTTTCCATTTTGCAGCAACAGTGCAAAAGGTTTCAACAACAATTAGTATTATGTCTGTGTCTAGTTCTGTCTTATCTGCTTTGTTTCGGAATGTGTTCAATACATTACGTTTTTATTCATTATTACCATACAATACATGGATTTAAGAATAAATTAAACAAATAATACAACATTGACCTAAAAAAACAGATTTTGCAACCCTGATCTCCTCAGGCAGGTCTCTGAGGGTCTCGGGGCACAGGACGGGGCATAGCGTTTATACAAGGTCACAAACATATCTTAACATACCAGCAATACCATTTAAGAATGGATTCTTAAAGCAATATAATCTTATTTTCTTCTTACACAGCGCACACCCTGAACAGTGTGCTTCTTGTTTACTTTTTCCTCTGCACACTCAGATGCCGGACATAAAAACACTCTTTTGCTATTTATTTTCATTTTGCAGCACATTTATACTACCAGAATTTTGCTTTACATCTTTATATTATTTATTTTTCTCAAGTCATTTACTTTTGGTGGGATAACTAAAGTTTAGTTCATTTTACCCTGGCTATGGACTGATTCATTATTAGTTGTTACAAAACATACACAAGACGGCGGGACAAACCAATATAGACCCCCCATACAAACAATCAGACAAACAAAACATGAACTCGTAATAAACAGCAGCGTGACAGCAAAGCTCATTCAGCTCAATTTAGTCCGAATTAGGAGGTTTCAGAGGGGGTGGGGAATTGCAGATGGGGCGCCTTGACTCACGCACCCACCCTTGTATACAAGTCATAGATCGGTGCCTGAAAGCCGTCCAAGAGCGATAACTAGCTTATCCTCTTGCGACACCACTATCCTTTTCTAGTGGCGCTGTGCCCCCCCGATCGGAGCCCACAGACTTTTCCCTCTTCCCTTTCTCTCCAAACGACAGCCCAGTTGACTGTAGTCCGACACGACCAGCCTATACACTTGCCATCGAGCTCATCCAACGATGAAACACAGTTTGCTCTATGCTTGCGTGCCACTACCCACCTGTGATCAATTAGCCTATAATTGTATGTATGCACCCCTGACCGCCACCTGCTCCTCAATGTCTAGGGAACTGTGGCGCATCGGGCGATGCACGCACCTCGCGCTGGTCCGTCTAACCATGAAAAAGCGGTCGCAAGCAACGGGTGCTTTTTAGACCATCTCTGTTTTCCATTTTAAACAGAGATGGCGGTGGTGTGAGTTAAAACTTTTATAGGCAAAAACATGTGACTTTCTCCCTCTCAGCTGCACTTCTCCAGCCCCACAAGCACGGGGAGGTTTACACACACACCCCCGCGGCTGTAGCTGGAGCCGTGTTTTACAGAGAGGCGATAGCAGTAATATCTCTGGCTGCTTATTTTCAACTGCTGTGCTTGGCCGCTGAAACCCCCAGAATTCGGCGATTTGTTCAATACAAATCTTTACATTGCTTTCACACAGAAGCTCCACTTCACTGATGCCCTTCTTTTAAGGTCTCTCTAAACATGAGCTGTGTATGCTTGTATGGCACTTCCATCCAGAGCAGCACACACAGAGGAAATCAGCCAGGACTGAGTCCCCAGACACTGATCCCCTGGGTTTATTATCCCCAAATGTTCATTAACCGAAAACGAAACACAGCCGCTCAGTTTCACAGGTAATTTTAGGATACCGTCAATCACAGATTCTGGTAAGGCAATGTCCAAATGTAGATTTGAAATCACACTTAACAGTTCTGAAGATTTGTTGGTATGTGCCGACAACGCCAATTTGTGGAGGAAACTTCTGTGTAGCAATGCAGTGGGAGTCACCGACTCAGGAAGGAGACACGGTAGAGCAGGAGCTTTTGATGTCAAACACTGATGGTTTATTTGGAGTTTCGGCCGGAGGATTCACATCACAAGTCACAGCAGTCACGGTGAGACTGCACGGGTGGGTTGCCACGTCAATTCTGGAGCGCCTCTCTCTCGTTAGCCCATTTAACTGGTTTCACAGAGAGTGATCAACATATTTTGATAAGATAGCTTAGACAGTTGGGCACACTGAGTCACTTGCATCCGTCACTTATGGCCTCGAAGATTTCATACCTTGGAGTCCACAAACAACAAAGAAAGAATTGTCCCAGTGCACCCACAACAACAGACCATCTGTGACCTAGTGTTGCCCGGTCACAGAATGGGAACAATAACTTTATGGCTGAAGCAGCCTATGTCCTTAAAGGAGATAAACAGACGTCAGGGTTGGTCAGGTACGTCATATCTAGGAGTCTAGGACAATTATTTCCCTAACAGGGATAACAAATCCCTGAAGGCCTCCTTCTTCAGTCAGACGGCTTCCCTGACCACCGGTGTTCACCAGGAGGTTCGAGGGTTACCGCCCCTTGAGGCACCTAGGACCTTGAGACCACAGCTCCCCGCCGCGGCTTCGGCAATAGAGGCTTTGAACACCGACCACTCTGGTTCAATGTCCCCAACCTCCACAGGAATGCCTGAAAAGCTCCGCCGGAGGTGTGAGTTGAAGGCCTCCTGAACTTGGGCCTCCTCCAGACGTTCCCAGTTCACCCGAACTACACGTTTGGGCTTACCAGGTCTATCCAGAGGCTTCCCCCGCCACTCGACCCAACTCACCACCAGATGGTGATCAGTTGACAACTCCACCCCTCTCTTTACCCGAGTGTCCAAAGTTTACAGTGTTAACAAAATAAAATATACTGCTGTTTCTGGTTTAGTTTACGACGGATATATTTAGTTATTGTTTTGATATCTGTAACACCAAAGCGATGGAAAAAACCCACAGCAACACAGAAAAGATGGTCTTAACATGACCCAGCGGTCTAGTATAAAAAACAATAATATCAAAACAAAATATTACTACTAACTGTGGAGGAAACTTCTGGTGTAGCAGTGCAATTAGGAGTCACCGACTCAGGAAGGAGACACGGTAGAGCAGGAGCTTTTGATGTCAAACACTGATGGTTTATTTGGAGTTACGGCCGGAGGATTCACATCACAAGTCACAGCAGTCACGGTGAGACTGCACGGGAGAGTTGCCACGTCAATTCTGAAGCGCCTCTCTCTCGTTAGCCCATTTAACTGGTTTCACAGAGAGTGATCAACATATTTTGATAAGATAGTTTAGACAGTTGGGCACACTGAGTCCACTTGCATCCGTCACCTATGGCCTCGAAGATTTCATACGTTGGAGTCCACAAACAACAAAGAAGGAAGTGTCCCAGTGCACCCACAACAACAGACCATCTGTGACCTAGTGTTGACCGGTCACAGAATGGGAACAATAACTTTATGGCTGAAGCAGCCTATGTCCTTAAAGGAGATAAACAGACGTCAGGGTTGGTCATGCACGTCATATCTAGGAGTCTAGGACAATTATTTCCATAACAGTCCACTCTTTTTATCATTTATGATAACCTAAAAACATTAGTCTAAAAATAATTTGGTCAATACTCAACTCAATGGGAATCTTCAGATTTGAGTGTGGACTTACATCAATTACATCACCAAATAGAATAAGATTGAAACATTCAATCATAATAGGAAAAATCATCTCTCATCAGTGTTTGATCATCTTTCGTCAAAAGCACAATAATGAACACACATAAAACACAGATGCCAAAATAGCTAAATATTTGTTTTGGGCCAAAACGGAAATGAATCCAGTACTTGAAACATCATTGTAGGTCTTTCTGTGCATGGATAATACATTAAAGAGTAGTGTTGTTAAGCCTGATTGCTGGACGATTAAGGATATTAACATTATCTGTGATAATAGTAGAAATATCTGAAAATATTAATTAATTAATTTTGTTTAGTGCGAAGGTGTAATCTGATCCAGCAAAAATATATGAATCACCACTATTCAACACATGTCTGTTCATTGGAAATATAAAAACAGTCATTAATTGTACATCTGTACATTGTAAATATCCAAGGTATAAAATCAATTCAAAGTTCATCTTTGTACGAAAGCTGGAAGAACATGTCCTTCAGTCTTTCTGACTCGTTTTCCTCCTCTCTTCATGACAAAGAGTGTCTGGTGTGTGTAAAGGCATCCTGATACTGTAGATTAGCACTGAGGTGCTGATTGGCTCAAACTCTTCGTCATCAGAGCGCCATATTTCAACCCCCCCCAATTGCTCTGCTTTTGTGTGGCTCAATTCAGTGAGCACTGTATGATCCCCCAGTGAAACGGAGGCTCATCTGCCTGCATTCCTTCTGGTATCTGCTTGAGAGCAGTGCAACTGCGTATTCCAAATGGTGCATCCAGGTCTCCCCCCGTGGATGGGAGAGGTTATGAAGACATCTGCTCCTCCAAGAAACAAGGAACCTTGTATGAAGCCTCTGAAGCCCTCGCTCGTCCCGCAGGGTTGTCTGCCTGAGCCCCCAGAGCAGAATGGTGAAGAAGCATCCCATCTCCTCAGATAGTTGAAGATTAGAATCCTCTCATCTCGAACGACCTCGTGCCTCCTTGCCCGTGGATGGGGGTGCCCTCTGCAGCCGGAGAGTGTGACCCTCTCTCTCGGACCCTTGGCCTTCAGAGCTGTCCTAGCTATTGGGTTAACACCTGATAGGGATGTTTTCCTGAGTGCAGACAACTCAAAGTAATGGATTAGCACATTATCATTTAATTACAAAAATAGGATAGGCCCCTCAGAATTACTTGGGAGCCTTCCTGACACATGCACATGCATAAATGTAAGGTTTGTGTTAGTCATTTAACATACAAGAATCATATACTCATCAGTCCAAAGCAGAGAAATGTTATTGTAATTTAAAGGTGAGCTTGTCCCTGGATAGAACCCCTTCTCAATGATTCTAAATGTTATATTAATTCACCATTTGATAAAATATTAGTTTATCAGAAATATATATTTTTCCTCTTCCATAAAACAGGTTTGAGTAATAAATGTTCCAATATAAAATCAATTACTCAATATAATTGACTCTTCCCTCCCTTTTCTTACATATGTCACATATGAAATAATAACTTAGGAGTCTATTTAAGCAAGGTGTAGTTTATAATCTATTACTCGAGAAGACTCAGTATCACCTGTGTGCAGCTTGCAATAAAAACAATTATTAGAAACATATATTATGCAGGAAATGTATACCTTTGTTGAAAAACAAAGCATATCTGATTTGGGAGGAAAAGCTTCAACCCCCTTAACATCTGAGTTATTTACTTATGACATAGCATGAATGATATTGGGTGTCTGAGGGTGTTATTACTGAGAAATGTCAAACAAATTCAAAACCTTACATTTGAAAACAGGTTTGCATTCCTCCACTTAAGGTGACGTTATCATTTGAAACAATGAAAGCTAATTGTTTTGACGTAGAATCTATCAATTGAATCGTTAGAGCAGAACAGAATGGTCGTATTGTAGCCTGAGTTTCGTGCAGCCTCTAGTTTTTACCAGGTGGACACATTGTTCTATATAATGTGAATACACGCAGAACTAAGAGGCCCCTGACATTAGGCCTATTTTAAAAATAGTAAGGGCTTTTAACAGCTTGCCAACTTGCAGGCATCCTCTGCATAGCAGTATGAATAGCCTTAAAAAAACAACCCACTCTGCGGTAACGAGAGTCATATTTCTGAACCAAATGCCCTAAGTGAAGCCGTTAATCCCATCTGACTGACCCAAGGGTTGGTGCTGGTGTGACAGGGAGGCTTCCAGGTGTTCAAAGCAGAGGTCAAGCTTTCAGTTCATGGCTCGGTGGGGGGAGCAGACCCACGTGAGACAGTGTCAACGGCTGTAATGTTCAGTTTGAGGAGCGTCATTCTCTCTGGGAGCAGGAAATGGTGTCCATTCTCGGACCAGACCATTAATGTCATTTCATGTAGAGCAGCCATAGCATCTCTGTGACTGCACTCAGCTGGATTGTAGCAGGGTAGAACTGGGTGACTCTTAGTGAAGTCGTCCAAGGCCAGACAAAATGGAACCACGTACCAACAAAAGGGACACAAGGTCATCAATGTCTCTCTTTACCATTGGCCTAATTGCACAACAAATGTGGAACACTAATCCATCATCATGTGAAATGTTGAGTTAATCTAAATAATTACTTATGGGTTGAAATCAAATTAACATTAACATTATAACTAAAGTCAGTCAAAATTGGACTTGCACGGATCAGAATCTAATCAATACACCATTTTCCCAGCTCTGTAACGAAAAGGATAACAAGATTAGGTACATTACGGGAGTGTTAAAACACCCACACATGCACACTTATCTTATTCTAGTAGAGATTAGAGGACAAGGTCTAATGTTGTGAACAAAATGATCAAGTCAAAGTTATTTTATTTATTCTATGTTATGTACCACATTTAATTTAATAATTAATCTTGAATTACTAATCAACAATTTACAATTTGGATAAGGTGAATACTTATCCAAAGTGTGTGGGTGCGGGTGCGTGTGTGTGTGTGTGTGTGTGTGCGTTTGTCTGCCCAAGGTTTAAAAACATTTGGGACAGCACAGCAGTGAGAATGTTATGAGACTAAACTCGAAGGAAGCTAGACTGGAGTATTTTAACTAAATCAAAACACTTGCACATTAATTAAATACATTTGACATTTAGCTCGAGCTGGGTTCAATACTTTTCTTTATGGTATTTAAAATTGGGCTCGAGTAGAACCCCTGGATTTGGCTTGCAACACAAAGTGATACTGATCTCTGTAGGACTTGGAAGTGTCATGATTCAAAGTGTGGGCCTGTGAAAGACAGGCCCTTGGAAAACAACATCTATTTTTTTTAACCGTAATTACTTATTTTAAAGAGATTGCAACATTATACTTTTTAAAGAATTGCTCACACATTTATTATGCACACAATAAAAAACTTCAACAAATATATTGATCCTGGCTTAACCAGCGACCTTTACTCTGTTGTTCATAAGCTCGGTTTCAGAAAACTTGTCAGTAGTTTAACAACTATTTTAATTTTAGTAATGTCTATGGAGACCAATTGGTTGATACGAGAAATAAATTGAAGCAGTTTAATAAAGAATGTTAAACTATTTTTAAAACTGTAATTGAACTTCAACTTATATTAATTATCTGATTCCAGTGGCCAGTTGGAACAGATAATCAGCAAAGTTTCCATTTTGCAGCAACAGTGCAAAAGGTTTCAACAACAATTAGTATTATGTCTGAGTCTAGTTCTGTCTTATCTGCTTTGTTTCGGAATGTGTTCAATACACTACGTTTTTATTCATTATTACCATACAATACATGGATTTAAGAATAAATTAAACAAATAATACAACATTGACCTAGAAAAAACGGATTTTGCAACCCTGGTCTCCTCAGGCAGGTCTCTGAGGGTCTCGGGGCGCAGGACGGGGCATAGGGTTTATACAAGGTCACAAACATATCTTAACATACCAGCAATTCCATTTAAGAATGGATTCTTAAAGCAATATAATCTTATTTTCTTCTTACACAGCGCACACCCTGAACAGTGTGCTTCTTGTTTACTTTTTCCTCTGCACACTCAGAGGCAGGACATAAAAACAATCTTTTGCTATTTATTTTCATTTTGCAGCACATTTAAACGACCAGAATTTTGCTTTACATCTTTATATTATTTATTTGTTCTCAAGTCATTTACTTTTGGTGGGATAACTAAAGTTTAGTTCATTTTACCCTGTCTATGGACTGATTCATTATTAGTTGTTACAAAACATACACAAGACGGCGGGACAAACCAATATAGACCCCCCATACAAACAATCAGACAAACAAAACAAGAACTCGTAATAAACACCAGCGTGACAGCAAAGCTCATCCAGCTCAATTTAGTCCGAATTAGGAGGTTTCAGAGGGGGAGGGGAAATGCAGATGGGGCGCCTTGACTCACGCACCCACCCTTGTATACAAGTAATAGATCGGTGCCTACTCGCCTGTCCAAGAGCGATAACTAACTTATCCTCTTGCGACACCACTAACCATTTCTAGTGGCGCTGTGCCCCCCCGACCGGAGCCCACAGACTTTTTTCCCTCTCCCTTTCTCTCCAAACAACAGCCCAGTTCAGTTGACTGTAGTCCTACTCGACCAGCCTATACACTTGCTATCGAGCTCATCCAATGATGAAACACAGTTTGCTCTATGTTTGCGTGCCACTACCCACCTGTGATCAATTAGCCTATAATTTTATGTATGCACCCCGGACCACCACCAGCTCCTCAATATCTAGGGAACTGTGGCGCATCGGGTGATGCACGCACCTCGCGCTGGTCCGTCTAACCATGAGAAAGGGGTCCCAAGCAACGGGTGCTTTTAGACCATTTCTTTTTCCATTTTAAAAGAGATGGCGGTGGTGTGAGTTAAAACTTTTATAGGCAAAAACATGTGACTTTCTCCCTCTCAGCTGCACTTCTCCAGCTCCACAAGCACGGGGTGGTCTGCACACACACACCCGCGGCTGTAGCTGGAGCCGTGTTTTATAGAGGCGATAGCAGTAATATCTCTGGCTGCTTATTTTCAACTGCTGTGTTTGGCCGCTGAAACCCCCAGAATTCGGCGATTTGTTCAATACAAATCTTTACACTGCTCTCACACAGAAGCTCCACTTTACTGATGCCCTTCCTTTAAGGTCTCTCTAAACATGAGCTGTGTATGCTTGTATGGCACTTCCGTCCCGAGCAGCACACACAGAGGAAATCAGCCAGGACTGAGTCCCCAGACACTGATCCCCTGGGTTTATTATCCCCAAATGTTTATTAACCAAAAATGAAACACAGCCGCTCAGTTTCACAGGTAATTTTAGGATACCGTCAATCACAGATTCTGGTAAGGCAATGTCCAAATGTAAATTTGAAATCACACTTACCAGTTCTGAAGATTTGTTGGTATCCTGCCGAACAACGCCAATTTGTGGAGGAAACTTCTGGTGTAGCAATTGCAATTAGGAGTCACCGACTCAGGAAGGAGACACGGTAGAGCAGGAGCTTTTGATGTCAAACACTGATGGTTTATTTGGAGTTACGGCCGGAGGATTCACATCACAAGTCACAGCAGTCACGGTGAGACTGCACGGGAGAGTTGCCACGTCAATTCTGAAGCGCCTCTCTCTCGTTAGCCCATTTAACTGGTTTCACAGAGAGTGATCAACATATTTTGATAAGATAGTTTAGACAGTTGGGCACACTGAGTCCACTTGCATCCGTCACCTATGGCCTCGAAGATTTCATACGTTGGAGTCCACAAACAACAAAGAAGGAAGTGTCCCAGTGCACCCACAACAACAGACCATCTGTGACCTAGTGTTGACCGGTCACAGAATGGGAACAATAACTTTATGGCTGAAGCAGCCTATGTCCTTAAAGGAGATAAACAGACGTCAGGGTTGGTCATGCACGTCATATCTAGGAGTCTAGGACAATTATTTCCATAACACTAACTTTATTGTGAAATTCAAACTGAACGGAAAAAGAATAGTTTCCGGTCTATTCTGAGCCCGATCTCTGTAGATAAATAAAAATAAAGAACTACGACAGATGTGTAATATATTTAATGCAGCCGAACCATTTATTACAATGCATTCATGTGATGACTTTCAAAGGGTAAAGCAAGCACTGCTGAATAAAGTATGATTTTATCTTTTACGAAACGTTTTTTTTCGTATGGAATGCAGTTGGAGGTCAACCAATCAAAGAGCTTGAGAACTAATCACGGGGTTTGTCAAACAGAGCCCATGGTGTAGTCCTAAACGATAGCTGGGGATTCTGGGTAGTGTAGTGTCTTCTGCCATCCTTTACTCCGGAAAAATATTTGTTTCTCCGAATCACCTCAAATACAAAAGCATTGCACACAATTTAAACCAATCAATGTTGTGTAATTAACAAGGATAATCTGGTGTTTTTTAGTCGATGAGTAGTGCAGATATCACTGTAAAATCAATCGACAGTAAGGGGAATACTTACTTCCGGGTGTACAATTCTCCGTTATCCAATGGGAATGGACGCTCACATTGCCTTTAAGGGCAGCCGACACAAACGAATGCCGTGCTTCCATGAGCGTCAAATCCCGCCGCAGATGGGAATACATTGCAATCAGTTGAAAGCTATTTGCATCCCTTTATGAAGCTGAAGGAGCCTAGGAGCGTCACAACTGCACGCCACGGGACCCTGACCAAACGTTGCTCCTGGACGATTATGGAGTGAGAGTGTGATGCGCTATCAGAAACAATGCGCAACATTTTGGAAGTAATATGGTCTGTGTTTACATTAGCAAGCATCGCTAACACTCAAAGCTAACACTGTACTGGAGGAATGAGTTGGGGGAGATACGATTTGACAAGGGTGGAGGAGATGGGGTCCAGGATTGGAGGTTGAAGTTGTCATGCCAGTGACTAGGGAAGCTAGGTCAGCAGTGGTGATTTGAGTGAATTATGTAAAAGGGTGATTCGAGGGAGGAGTGAAGGAAGGTTCGAGGTAATGATAGGTGGTGGAGGAGTTGGAAGCGTTGGCTGTGTATTATGTCAATTTTGTTCTGAAGAAACAAGTGAAAATAGTCACACATACTCTCTCCAGTACAAGTTAGGTCTGAGTGTTAGCGATGCTTGCTAATGTAAACACAGACCGTATTACTTCCAAAACAGGTCGCGCATTGTTTCTGATACAGCAACGTTTCTGATAGGGCCGTGGGCGTAAAGCCAGCCCACATTTCAGTAATGTCGTCATGACCGCAGTAAATCTGGATCTGCTCTGTTGTACCCTCGTTTTTAGAGATTTAGATAAGGAAGAAAAGAGAGAGGGTACACATATTTATGTATAAAATACATCAAAAAGTGCATTTCTGCATAATAGATTACCTTTAATGTACATTGTTGGATGCACAGTAAATTAAGAATATTTTCATTCAAAATGACAAATCTGAACAATTGTAATAATCAATCAATATTGTAATGTGATAAGACAATGTTTAACTATTAACTGGAGAAACAAAGAGATCTGCTTATGTTAATGGAATGGCAGATGTGTTGCTTCACTCAGTCAGAATTCCTACAGTGTTACAGCCAAAGTCGCATAGCAGATAAAAAAGGCAAGACATTATTCTGTAAAAGAGAAAAGCACACATTAGTAATAACAATAAAGACAAATAAGTACACAACCATGGCTAAAAATGTGTACCAGCAGCAAAATAACTGACTGACATAAATACCATATTATAGTTTAGAGATCTCATAAAAGTGTAAATGAAAATAAATAAAAGCTACCATAATCCCCATCCCTGATGTTTCTTCATTTGAACACCTGATCTTTATCTGGTCCCACTCCCCTGGTCACAGCCATCATCTACCGTCCCCCGAAGCCAAACCCCTCCTTTCTCTCCGACCTCTCTGACATTCTCACTCAGCTTTCTGCCATATCCCCATCTGTTCTCCTCTTAGGTGATTTTAACATTCATGTTGACGACACGACCTGCAAATATGCCTCTGAATTTAAGGAAACCCTTCACTGCTGCAACTTCTCTCAACACATCAACTTCCCAACACACAGCCGTGGTCACATCCTGGACTTGGTCTGCTCCACTGGTCTCACCATCCATCATCTGTCCAGCCTCAATCTCCACATCTCTGATCACCTGGCCATCATCATGGACATCAACATCCCCATCCCCGCCCAAAAGCAAAAACACACAATAACCTACAGAAATCTCAAATCCATCTCACCTTCAGCAATCACTGCCTCCATGATGTCTGTCTCCCCCCCCCCCCACTTTCTGAAAACCCATCTGAACTTGTGGACTATTATAACAGCACCCTCTCCTTCTGTCTCAATGAACTGGCCCCCACAAAAACAAAAAATGTCTCTTTCATACACTCCGCCCCCTGGTATACCCCCGAACTCCGCCAAATGAAATCAAGGAAACGTCAACTTGAACGCCAACACAAGAAAACCACACTAACAGTCCATCTTCAAATCTACAAAGACTATCTCCAGCAGTACAGTAACGCACTCAAAGCAGCCCAGTCTAATTACTACTCACAACTCATTCAGTCTGGCTCCAGCAACCCCAAGCGTCTGTTCTCCACCATCAGCAAACTTCTCAAACCCTGTGACAACGCCACCTCGTCCTTCACCACCGAACAGTGCAACTCCTTCCTCTCATTTTTCCAAACCAAAATCAGCAACATTTACAGCAATCTGACACCCTCATCAGCACCCCCCACCTTCCCTCCTGGCTCCCCCCCCTTCACCTCACAGCCCCTGTCCCACTTCTCCTCTGTGACCCCCATGCAACTGTCCGACTTCATGACTGGAATTAACTCCACCTGCACACTTGACCCAATGCCCTCCAAATGTGTTAAAGAGAGCCTCCCTGCCATCTCCCAACTCATCGCCACCATCATTAACTCCTCCCTCAGATCTGGATCAGTTCCCCCCTCTCTCAAACTGGCTGCTGTCACACCCATTCTCAAAAGACCTGGACTCACACCTGACATCATGTCCAACTTCCGGCCCATCTCAAATCTCCCCTTTCTGTCAAAAATACTTGAACGTGTCGTTGCCTCACAACTTAAAGCCCACCTCAGCTCCAATGATCTCTTTGAGCCATTTCAATCCGGTTTCCGATCAAAACACAGCACCGAAACAGCTCTTCTCAAAATCACAAACGACCTCCTCCTCTCCTCTGACTCCGCCAACCTTAACATCCTCATCCTCCTCGACCTCACCGCAGCATTCAACACCATCAACCACGCCATCCTGCTGTCCCTCCTCGAATCATCACTCAACATCACCGACACTGCACTCTCCTGGCTGAAATCCTACCTCGCCGACAGACATCAGTTTATCAACATCAACAACTGCACCTCCTCCACTGCTCCTCTGTCCCAAGGTGTCCCCCAGGGTTCGGTGCTTGGCCCCCTCCTCTTCATCCTCTACATGCTCCCCCTTGGCAAAATAATTCGTCGCCACAACCTTCAATTTCACTGCTACGCCGATGACATCCAACTTTATATCTCAACAAAATCCATCACCCCCACAACACACTCCACTCTCACCAACTGTCTCTCAGAAATAAAAGCATGGATGCAAACAAACTATCTCCAACTGAACAGTGCCAAATCAGACATCATCATCATTGGCCCCCCATCCCGTATCAAAGACATCCAGAATTTCAACTTCACCATTGACAGCCACACTCTATCTCCCCCCCTCACATCCGCAACCTCGGAGTCATCTTCGACAGTCAGCTCAAATTCAACCACCACATAAATCACATCACCAGGACCGCCTTTTTCCACCTCAAAAACATTGCCCGTCTCCGCCCATCACTCTCATCCTCTGCTGCTGAAACCCTGATTCATGCATTCATCACTTCACGACTCGACTACTGCAATAGCATCCTCTACGGCATACCATCCAACCTCCTCAATAAACTCCAACATATCCAGAACTCTGCTGCCCGCCTCCTCACCCACACCCGCTCCCGAGACCACATCACTCCCGTCCTCCAGAACCTCCACTGGCTCCCCGTCCGTCAAAGAATCAACTTCAAAGTCCTCCTCATTACTCACAAAGCCCTCAACAATCAGGACCCCCTACCTCACAGACTTGCTGCACCACCACGCCCCTTCCCGCTGCCTCCGCTCATCAGAAGCCAACCTCCTATCCATCCCCACCCGCACCAATCACCGGACCTGGGGGGACAGAGCCTTCTCCGTCGCTGCCCCCTCCCTCTGGAACTCACTCCCCCAACCCATCAAAGACTGCACTGACCTCACCACCTTCAAAAAACTTACAAAAACTCACCTCTTCAATCTGGCTTTTAATGTGTGATTGTTTACTATATATTTATTTGTTGTTCCTTCCTTTTCCCTTCACTATATCTGTAAAGCGTCTTTGAGCACCTGTAAAAGCGCTAACAAATTAAATGTATTATTATTAAATGTTGGGAGATTTGTTTTTGTTTATGTATGTTTTTACTTAACAGTGATTATTGCACATTATAATGGTTTATTGCACAAGATTGCAACAGTCTGTATTGTGAGGGGGTCTACCTGCAGGGACCGTGGTGGTTGTAAAGCCTGACCCCTGTAGGGAGGAAGGACCTGTGGTGTCTCCGTGAAGCAGCCTGTCAGCCAGTGTGTGTGTGTGTGTGTGTGTGTGTGTGTGTGTGTGTGTGTGTGTGTGTGTGTGTGTGTGTGTGTGTGTGTGTGTGTGTGTGTGTGTGTGTGTGTGTGTGTGAGAGTGTGTGTGTGTGTGTGTGTGTGTGCAAACAGAGGATGGGAATGTCAGTCGTGGACACATCCATTTTCAACAATATTTTCATAATAATTACAAATGATTGTTTTGTAAATGTTTCTGTCATTTCAGAAACATGTAGTAGCATATGCATATTTTGATTTAGATTTGTTGCTTTTAAGAAGGCTTGAGACACTGTTTCTAGCAAGATGTTGCGTCTGCCCCTCATGGTCTGCCCCCGGGAGTCTCACAATAATAAGAGTGCTGTAGTGGCCACGATATCCATTTCTTTTTTGTCCTTTGTTTGTGATTCACTCGGGGCTGACTGAGGAATAGACGCTTGTAGTTTGAGAGAAAAATATAGAAATGTCCAGATGCGATTGAAAAGTAAGCTGTTAGGAGAGATGACGAGTGGCATTCATAGTGGCCAATCAGAGTGGTACTCAAACCGTATACGTCACACGGGATGAGGGTTCCCAACCAACCAGAATTGTTTAAACTAAGGAAGTAGCGTAATTCATATACCGATAGCAGCACAGTTTGTCCAGCGGCTTAACGGTATACCATTACATTACATTACATTACATTGCATTTAGCTGACGCTTTTGTCCAAAGCGACTTACAATAAGTACATACGACCAGGAAGACACAGCCCAGAAGAAAAACAGAATCATATAAGTACAGCAGGTATCATAGAGCCACACATTTCAAGTGCTTTGTCAGCTGGCTATAGATAAGCCAGTCCTATGTTAGTATATAAGTGCTTTGTTAGTAATTCTATCGCTCGAAGTGGAGTCGAAAGAGATGAGTTTTCAGTCTGCGCCGGAAGATGTGCAGGCTTTCTGCCGTCCTGATGTCAATGGGGAGCTCATTCCACCATCTTGGAGCCAGGATAGCAAACCCACGTGTTTTTGCTGATGGGAACTTGGGTCCACCTCGCAGCGAGGGTGCAGCGAGTCGTTTGGCTGATGCCGAGCGGAGTGCACGCGCTGGGGTGTACAGTTTAACCATGTCCTGGATGTAGGAAGGGCCAGATCCATTCGCAGCATGGTATGCAAGTACTAGTGTCTTGAAGTGGATTCTAGCAGTTACCGGGAGCCAGTGAAGGGAGCGAAGGAGCGGAGTGGTGTGGGAAAATTTTGGAAGGTTGAAGACCAGACGAGCCGCTGCATTCTGGATGAGCTGCAGAGGTCGGATGGCACATGCAGGTAGACCAGCCAGGAGGGAGTTGCAATAGTCTAGGCGTGAGGTGACGAGAGCCTGGACCAGAACCTGGGTGACTTTCTGGGTCAGCTGGGGACGAATCTTCCTGATGTTGTACAGCGTATATCTGCAGCAACGAGTTGTAGCAGCGATGTTTGCAGTGAAGGAGAGGTTGTTATCTAGGGTCACACCCAGATTCCTTGCAGTCTGAGTCGGGGAAACAACAGAGGTGCCGATGTTGATCGTCAGGTCAAGAGTGGGACAATCTTTTCCCGGAAGGAAAAGCAGTTCAGTCTTGTCAAGGTTGAGCTTGAGGTGATGAGCAGACATCCACTAAGAGATGTCAGCAAGACAAGCAGAGATGCGTGCGACGACCTGGGTCTCTGAGCGGGGAAAGGACAGAATTAATTGAGTGTCGTCAGCATAGCAGTGGTAAGAAAAACCATGCGGGCTAATGACCGATCCGAGCGAGTTTGTGTACAGAGAGAAAAGGAGGGGACCAAGAACAGAGCCCTGAGGGACCCCTGTAGTTAATTGACAAGGGTCAGACTCAGACCCTCTCCAAGTTACCCTGTAGGTACGGTCTTTGAGGTATGAGGCGAGGAGGGAGAGTGCAGAGCCTGAAACTCCAAGTTCTTGGAGAGTGCGAAGGAGGATCTGATGGTTCACCGTGTCGAATGCAGCTGACAGGTCCAACATGATGATGACAGAGGAGAGGGATGCAGCTTTAGCAGTGTGCAGTTCCTCAGTGACAGCAAGGAGGGCCGTTTCTGTGGAGTGACCTGCCTTGAAACCAGACTGGTGCGGATCCAGAAGGTTGTTCTGGTGGAGATAACAGGAGAGTTGTTTAAAGACAGCGCGTTCAAGTGTTTTAGACAGGAACGGGAGGAGAGACACAGGCCTGTAGTTTATAACATCGGACGGGTTGAGAGTGGGTTTTTTTAGGAGAGGGTTTACTCTTGCCTCCTTGAGACTGATTGGAAAGTGACCAGAAGTTAGAGAGGTGTTGATGAAATGGGTGAGAAACGGTAGAATATCAGGAGCGATAGTCTGAAGGAGGTTTGAAGGGATGGGGTCCAGAGGACAGGTGGTAGGGCGGGCAGAGGTAATGAGGGTAAGAACCTCACTTGGAGAGAGAGGGGAAAAGGAGGTTAGTGAGTGGTTGAAAGGAGGGTCTGGTGACCCAGCGGTCAGTAAAGGTGAGTCAGAAAAAGAAGAGCGAATATCATCAACCTTTTTTTCGAAGTGGTTAACAAAGTCGCTTGACAGAAGTGAGGAGGGGGGAGGGGCTTTGGGAGGGTCCAAGAGGGTGGAGAAGATGGAAAATAGTTTTTTGGGATTGGAATAGGAAGATTGGATCTTATCTTGAAAGAAAGTGCTCTTTTCCTGAGAGATCGAGGCAGAGAAAGAGGAGAGGAGAGCCTGATAGGTTAGGAGGTCGTCACGGTGTCTGGATTTCCACCATTTCCGCTCTGCTGCCCGAAGGACGGTTCTATTAGCACGCAGTGCGTCATTTAGCCAGGGAGCAGGGGGGGACTGACGAGCCTGCCGAGATGTGAGAGGACAGAGAGAGTCCAGAGAAGATGAGAGAGTAGAGAGGAGAGTTTCTGCAGCAGAGTTTGGAGGCAGGAGTTGAAACGAATCAGAGGAAGGGAGGGCTGAGAGCACCGATGAGGCAAAGGTAGAGGGGGAGAGGGAACGAAGGTTACGGCGGACAGGTGCAGGCTGAGAAGAGATTATTTTGTTATGTTTGGAAAGGGGTAGAGAGAATGAAAGGAAGAAGTGATCGGATGTGTGGAGCGGGTTAACAGAGAGGTTAGAAGTAGTGCAATTCCTTGAGAATATGAGATCAAGGACATTGCCAGCTTTATGAGTTGGTGGGGATGGAGACAATGAGAAAGCGAAGGCGGTTAACAGAGATATTAGTTCGTCTATCTTCCCCGTCTGGAGGTTGAAGTCTCCGAGAAGTACAGCCGGAGGGCCAGTTTCAGGGATGTGTGAGAGGAGATGATCTAATTCCTCCAAGAAGTCCCCCAAGGCGCCTGGTGGACGGTAGAGAACAACAATGGTTAATTGTATAGGATGGGTTACTGTGACGGCATGGAATTCAAAGGTGGAAGGAATGAAATTAGGTAGCTTGAAGAGGGAAAAGCTCCATTTGGGAGAGAGCAGGAGACCAGTGCCACCTCCTCTGCCAGTGGGTCTGGGCGTATGGGAGAAGGAATATGCTGTGGACAGCGCTGCTGGGGTGGATGTGTTGGATGGAGTAATCCAGGTCTCCGTGAGAGCAAGGAAATCCAGAGACTGCAGGGAAGCGTAGCCAGAGATGAAGTCAGCCTTAGGAACAGCTGACTGGCAGTTCCACAGGCCACCTGAAACTAACTGTTGGATGTCAGAGGAGCATGTGGGATAGACGAGAGCAGGCCGAATATTTCGATTACGAGATACACGGGGCCAGTGATAGTGGCGAGAGGACACATGAACGGGAATGGAGAAAATACACATGATTATAGCATGAGGGGCTAACCAATATGAAATAAAATACCAGCGATACTTAGCTCAATCAAAGTAGGATTTGCCTCCTCTTTGCCTCCCTCGTGACTCCTGTAGGACTCCAATGTCTTTGTCAGTCTGACGCTGAAGCTGACGCTCCAGGAAATAGCTAACTAAAAGGAGCCTGATTGATGAGTTCTCACAGCAGTGGGGCCACGCCCCTCTAATTAGTTAACTCTCTACAGCTGATGGGCGACAGCTAGACAGGGCGTGTATATTCTCACGCGGTTTCGACTGGGCTTCAGAGATGAGAGCAGAATTACAGCTTTCCTCTGAGCAGATCTGAGATGTACAGATCTCTACCAGCTAAAATGACTGCAGAACAATTAAAAGAGTAGACTAAATGACACAGAGCAGTTGAATTAACCAAGAATATACCTTACAGGGGTTCAGACCCGGCGGCAGACATACGTCTCTGGGCGGGCATTTGATTTACCAGGGCGGGCCCAACCCGAAACTTACATTTCCTGGGAAATCTCGAGATGTGTCAAGGGGGGCGGGGGGGGGGGGTTAGGTTGCCATAAGGCTGTTGACGGTCTTATTATAGACTACATCCATTGGTTGGTTTTGTGGCACATTTGTAACGCTGTGCCAACTAGGGCAAGCACGCAGGCAAACTTGAGCGCACACAGGGTGGAGAGGTGGAGTGAGGTTGAGCGATGGAGAGAAAGGGAGAGAGAGAGAGATTGAGCGAGGCAGAGAGCGTGTGCAGGGGTCTGCTTGCGCACAGAGCAGGAGTTTGTGAGAGAGCTGGCTTGAGAGTCAATTTCTCTTCAAAATATAATTGATTGCCAGCCTCCCTTGTCCCTGGCTGGCTGGCTAGCTCGTTGGTAACGTAACTGATGTCTTCTAATGTGCCTGCATCTGGCGCTGAGTTGCCATATTCCTCTCAAGTGTATAAGTGTGAACCACTTCCTGATATCCATTGTTGCAGATAAATATAAATGATAATAGCCAAACTAACCTAGCAAGAGTAAACTGACAGGCTGCTGTGCCGCATCTCACTCAAAAACACACACGACTCAACCCAGCGAAAAAACAGTCTCGCGCGCAGCCTTTCATTCAGAATTTCATAGCAAAAAAAAAAAAAAGGTGTTAAACTAATCTTTCAACATAGTTTAAAACAAAAATTAAATATTAGGACAAAGCCCTACAAATAACAACAAACAGAATATTTTTGTTGGGTAATCTCTGGTAGGGCTAACCCATACAGTGGTGGGGCTCACATCAGTATTTGCAATGTAATTACATACACGCTCCCCTTGACAGTGAAACGCCGCGCGTGAAGTTTAGATTATTTCCCTGTCTCAATCCAAATTGAACTGTATGAAATAAAAAGGCACATTTGTCTTGATTTAAATAACAAGAGATTTTTTGAAATACTAAACATAAAATACACATTCTGGTACTCTCTTGAGAAGAAAAATAAATAAATCTATTAGGCCTACTACACGACATATTTAAAAAAAAAATGAATGCCATTTTAGTTTTTTGTTACTTTGTTCAGAAAGCTGAACCTGCTGCTCCTCACAGAGAGAAGAGGGAAGAGGCTGTGAATGACTTTACGTTGTGGATAAGGGTGGATAGCCCCCATTGTTCTGTGTGTCAAAATGAAAGACAGCCCACACACCTATCAATCATCAAACCGTGGGGTCTGATTTCATTACGTGTTGATTTATATCAACACGTAATGTTGTATCGATGTATATAGAGATGTACTACAGCAAAAGTATTCTCCGTGGGGACTTCCTGCAACAACACCACGCCGTTATCTTGATTCTGATTGGCCAGAAGACATTATCAAAGATGTTCTATTGAGAAAAGACGATCACTACGTGACAAAAGTTTTCAAAACCGTTTCTAGTCTTCGGTTTTTACTGCTGTCTGTGCAATTTACTCCGCACGAGTTGGCGGACTTTATTTATCTTACTTTAAAATCATTTTTCATGGTGGGGCTAAGCCATTTCTTGGTATGGCTGTAGCCTACCCCAGTATACCCTGGCGCCGCCACTGAACATAATAATAAAACAATTAAAATGTTGTATTCAGCCCTGATTAAAACAGCGGGCCCAAATCCTGGACGGGCGGGCCCAAATCCTGGATGGGCGGGCCCGGCCCCATGGGGCCCGCCCATGACGCCGGGTCTGCAGGGGTTGCTGCTTCAATAGATCTTGCCGCGACCGGATCGCTATGAAGACTGAGTTTCTTCGGTTTTTAAATGCGTATTTAAATGCTTTTCAGCTGGCAAATAATTAATTCACAGCGTGTGTGTACTTCACGCAATCAGCTAGACAGGGTGTGTATATTCTCACGCGGTTTCGACTGGGCTTCAGAGATGAGAGCAGAATTACAGCTTTCCTCCGAGCAGATCTGAGATGTACAGATCTCTACCAGCTAAAATGACTGCAGAACAATTAAAAGAGTAGACTAAATGACACAGAGCAGTTGAATTAACCAAGAATATACCTTACAGGGGTTGCTGCTTCAATAGATCTTGCCGCGACCGGATCGCTATGAAGACTGAGTTTCTTCGGTTTTTAAATGCGTATTTAAATGCTTTTCAGCTGGCAAATAATTAATTCACAGCGTGTGTGTACTTCACGCAATCAGCTATACAGGGTGTGTATATTCTCACGCGGTTTCGACTGGGCTTCAGAGATGAGAGCAGAATTACAGCTTTCCTCCGAGCAGATCTGAGATGTACAGATCTCTACCAGCTAAAATGACTGCAGAACAATTAAAAGAGTAGACTAAATGACACAGAGCAGTTGAATTAACCAAGAATATACCTTACAGGGGTTGCTGCTTCAATAGATCTTGCCGCGACCGGATCGCTATGAATACCGTCCAATCAGGTACCGGTACTGACTTAGTACCTACTCATAAGTCATCATTCCTATTTTAAACATATGTAAAGGGATTCAATAGAGTGGCGAAGTCCCTCCCCTTCCGGTGGACCTCCATGGGACCTTATTTGGGAAACAATATGTATTGAAGTCAATGGAGAGAGAAAGATTATCTTTCGATCCCATTTGAATTATGCCATGAATTACACATATGCTGTTTGTCAATTTAAAAGATAATTTTGCAAGTCAAAAAAATTAAAATGTGTCGTAAAACTGTGAAGTAACACATTTGTTTGTGTGAAACGCTGAATGAACTACATCTCTGGTCTCGCAGAACAACACACGTCACCAAGATGGCCGTCACTACTGTCTTGTCAACAAAAGGATTGACTACCCTCACTATCACCACAATGAAACACGTACAGAAGAATGTCATGCAGAGCTGCCTGCCTGCCTTCCTTTGATTCTCTCAGAACTGCCTGATCTTTTTCATGTTTAATGTCAACCATTTGTGCAGATAGCATGAAGTAGAAAAGATCGGCGATCGCCAATGCTAGCGTTAGCGTTAGCATTTCTCCCCCGGGCTTAAATTGTGTATTATAGAATGATCACACCGGTGTGACAGTACTCTTCAAAGGGTTCACGAAATATGACTCTTACTGTTTAACATTTTGAGTTACTTATTTAGACCCTCCAGAAAAACGCGGGCTAAAATCCTTGATTATGCGATTAAACCAAGCGGCAAACTTTGGGGAACAGCCGGGACGCCAATACGGAAGTGCCACACACTGCAGTTCATACATGGGCCGCTAGGGACTTGCTGCAGAAAGGAGCAATTTCCATAGACCCCCATGTTAAAATGCCCAACTTTACAGCAGAAAAAAACATGTTTCTACCCCTGGATGCAATAAATATTATTATCGATATAGTTAGATTCCACCTTCATGATTATGGATCTGTGAGTGAATTGTTTTCTAACACAACCCTTTTATTTATATTAGGTCTTAACATTTGCATAAATTAGGGTGTGGTCACTTTGATGGACACGTACATGCCTCACTGTCAGCTAACAGCAACTTGTCCACTCTGCTAGGCTACAACGTTAGTTAGTCATAGTACTGTACTTGACCCTTTAGCTTTAGCCGTGTTCGTGGTGATTGTGCCTTTTAGGGAATATTGTTACAAATACCAGATAATTAAAATGTTGTGCTGTGCACTTGAATGTACTAGCAGAACTTCCAAGAAGTCTAAATGATAATATTATACATGTTAACCCCGTTCGCAGGTGTTTGTGTGCTTGGTAGCTTAGCTTGCTACTTATTAGCCAGCTAAGGACGTAACCCTTTATACATACATATACATTTTAGTTTATGATTCAGCCTTGGGTAAGACTTTTATAGTCTATGGCTATGACGCCCATAATGCTAAACAGGAGCAAATGTTCATAGGGGACCAAATTATCCCAGTGGTGGCCGTCGGAACTAACGGAGCCGCAGGGGGCTAGCTCCAGCCGGCGTCCCGGAGCTAGCCCACTGCTGCTCCGTTAGGTCAGGGCGGTGGAGTCCGTCGTTATAACTGGAGATCAAGGAATGCAGCGAAACGCAGACTTGGTTCGCCTGCTGTAGTATTAGCTAAATAAATTATGTTGAACAAGGCTTATTAAGCTGAACATCACCACAATTGTTCTGCTATGTATCGGTACTTCTTTGCTTAACGTGTGAATGACAAGCATTAAGAATAACAAAATATAGCTAATTCTCTTGCAGATTGTCTCATTTGATTATGAATGTAACGTTTATATAGGGGAACTACACTGTTAGCAGTAACTTGGAATGCATGTATTTCATGTTAGCCTAGCTTCTTAGCTTGAGCTAGCTCTGTTTACTTCCAGTTCGGAGGCAGCAGGTCCCACCTCGGCTCCGCCTCTTTGCCCTTATTTGGAGCAGGCGGGATTAGACTCTGACGTTGCTGTCAAGCCATTAGTAGCCGACTCCGCCTACTAAGGGCTTCACGGCAACTCTGCAGAATCCTATGGGTGACGTCACGGACACTACGTCCATTTATATATACAGTCTATGGATTAAACATGCAGGGTTTTTATGTGATTTTATGCAGTGAAATTGCGGGAAGTTGCGAAATATGCGGAAAGTTGCGAAATATGCTAAATATTTTTGGGGAAATATTGGGCTGTCTTATTTATTCTCTCTCACACACAACCTGCCACTAACATTAAACCCCTTTACTATTCAATTAAACACATTCAATGTTTATTTATTGTAAAAGCAATTGGGCTATTTTAATCACAATCTCACACACACACACACACACACACACACACTTCTCCGCCTCATTCTGTTTTCATTTACTTGTTCGTTATCTGACCAGCTTCAATCTTGTAGGCTACTCACCTCGTTTCTTGTAGCCCTCGAAAGGGTTTTGGAGGTCGATGCCTCGGTGAACGTGAGTTGTTTGGCTTTCTTGTCCGCAGCAGCAGAAAGCATTTTCGAATGTTTGAATGAATCAAAGTGGGTCGTCACCGTCGATGTTCTCTTATGCTCCAACACACAGTTGCACGGGGTGCAGAATAGTTTCCCCCCACTTTCGTGCAAGACATCGGGGTACTGCTTTGCCCGGTCTTTAGCAGAAATGTTCGTCGGTAAATGAGATGGATTAGATTTTTTCATCTTGGTGTTTTCTCTCTCGTGTGAGTTCCACACGTTCACTCTACGGTATTTGCCTTCTGTGACGTCACGTCATCATCATCATCACTACTTCACGTCAAGACGAGTTAACTTTTTTTTCTCAACTTTGTGTGGACAAATGCGGGGATTATGCTGTCTTTTGATAAATATGCGGCCTTTTAAAAATCTGCGCGGTAAATTCTGTGATCGCAGAATCGCGTTTTTCTGGAGGGTCTACTTAATGTTACTTCATATTAAGGCTAATAAAAATGACAAGGCTGTCATGCTAACTAACGTGCTAGCTACTAGCTAGGTAGCTAACTTGATCCATTCACTCCTGGTCCTTTCATCAGACGGGAAGCGAAAGAACGAGCAAGATCCATTGCTGGTATGATAACAACCTGGTACTAAGCACACAGGCATCTTGTTAAAGTTATCTTATCTTCGCCAGCCATAGATAGATGTATATCTATATGGCGCTGTTCTTAGCTATCTCTTAGTGGAGGAAAACAATTGTGACATCACTTACGCGACTCGGGGATTTGTAGTCTTTCTAGCTGCGTATTTTTCATAGTCTTATATTTCAACAGTTTTACGACAAAACTGTGACTTTTTTAACATGGAAATCATTTTTTAAGATTGACAAACATCATATGTGTAATTCATGGCACAATTCAAACGGGATCGAAAGATACGTTTTCTCCCTCCATTGACTTCAATACATATTTTTTCTGAAATAAGGTCCCATGGACCGGAAGTAGATGGGCGTGACTTCGCCACTCTATTAGGGGGCTGTCTGGGTTTCAGAAAAAAATAGCGCTGTTTTGACTTGACTTTTGGCAAGCCATGTGCAACCAGCGGTACTTGGTCGCTTGGTGATGGTAGCTTTACTCAATATTGATACAATATAATTTATTAATATACAAATATGTCATTATAGAGTTAATGATGTTTTCTATCTTGTGCATAGAGTTTTAAAACATAGGAATGCATAAATGTTGCACTGCAACATGTATGTTATGTTGTAATTTAAACGTATTAAGCAATTGAGCAAAAACTGCATTTTCTTTGAAGGTCACACTGTAGCTGTTCAAAGTGTGATAACAGGCCAGTTTGTGCCTTTGTCCACACATATACACAGTGGTGTTTCTATATGTACAAAAGTGGTGGGGCACAAAAAACTTAGATGTCTATATATAAGCTTCTGCAGTGAGGTTCATGGCTGGTGAGGCACTGGCACTGACTCTTCAGGTTTACAAATATTATATTTTGACCTAAATCAAAATATAATATTATTTTCAAAATCCTCTTTAGTCTGATGCTTCAATGCATTTTAAACAGACCTATCCTTCTTGACAAAAATCTCTATTTCTTTTTTGTAAAAGTCCTCCTTATCTTCTTGTAGTTTCAAAAGTCTATCATAAATCTAAATGATGGATTTATGATTCGAAAATTATAAAAGTAGGGAAGACATGTGGATATTATCCGGCTGAACAAAATGTACATTTATCTAACAGCTATGTTTCCCACAGATCTTATTTTTAGCTATTTTCTAAAATCCTATGGTGAAATCTCATTGCTTTTTTGTGGAGGGAAGCCATGCGCAGCTTACTTCCTGGTTTTAGGACGTGTCTCTCTCCTCTTCACCTGCTCTTCACACACCACACTTTTCGCGGCACACGTACTTACAGCCAATCAGCTCTGAATTATGTGAGATGACGTATGTTGGGGATGGCAGCTCTATGCCCCTATGGTCATTATTTTTTGCCACACACATTAAATAGGAAAATACTCTGAGCATGCGCAGTGTAGTTTTTACAGTCACCGTTCACTTAGACAGTGAGAGGGAGGGGCAGGATCGGGTTTTGTCCCACATGACTCTAAACAGCTCAATAGGCACACACTGTAGACACTAATTAGAAGAACACAGACTAAAACAGCAATGTACAGACGAATCAGATGATTAAACATGATCTTAAAATATATTTTAATTTATTTTTTGCATTTTGTTGTAATCATTATTTTAATACTTTCTGCTGACACTAGGTGGGGCTGTGCCTAATGACCAGTCGCCACTGCATATACAAGTGCTGATGTGCCAGCAGGAGCAGGGGGATTAAGAGGAACATGAATTTAGCTGCTCAGCTGTTTTAAGTGGACCAATCTCTCTGCTCCCTCGGGTATAATTAAAGAGTAAACACAAGCGCGCAGTCTCAGTGCAAAAACAATCCATCTGTACGGCACTAATGCAGAACCCTTTGGAGCCCAGTTCCTTGCCCTGTACTGCTGCTTGCAGCTTTTCTACATATTTGCCTCTTAAAACAACTTCTCACTCAACAATGCACTGTTATGGGTGCTGGGCAATACGAAGTATAACGTGAATCGCCTTTAGTCAAGAAAATCAACCTCCTTCTGTTTAAAAAGATACATAATCAAAACAGTCTTTTTTTTAACACTTTATTTATAGTTTTTCCCACACATAACACAATAACAGGAGAACATACAGAGTGCAATTGCAGGTGCTATAACAAAGAAATACAAAAAAGATGACAAAACAATAATGATCATAACATAAGAAGACCAGCAATAGCATTGACAAAAATAAAGCAAAATACACAATGACATGATAAGACAGAAACAGAAAACCCCTAAGACCAGTCCCTCCCACCCCTACCTCCAGACAGGGCCACACTGTGCAGTAATCGTCAAAAAAGGAGAAAGTTCTTCAGCAAATGCATGTGTATTTGTCATAGCATTTCCTCAGCCTACAATAGGTTGTTGGATGTTTTCTATATAATTCCTAAAGCCACTTATCAAAGAGATATGGCTTTCTTTTAAGATTACAAATATTTTGTTCTGACATCATGTAGGAGGTTTCTTTGAGCCACATGACTATGGGGGTACAAGGTGTACAAGGAATCTCAAACCCAGAAATCTCTTTAAGAAGCTCCCATATTAACCCCCAGTAGTGCTTTCATTTATTACATTCCCAGAACATGTGAATTAGGCTACCTGTCTCTGTAGTACATCTAGGGCAAAGTTCTGAAATGGATTGATTTATCCTATGAAGTCTTTCTGGTGTTAAGTAGGTTCTGTGAATAATGTTAAACTGCAAAAGTTTATGTCGGCTGTTGTATGAGAAAGTGAGGGCCTCTTCACATAATGACTCCCATTTTAAGTCTCCAAAGGTACAACTCAGGTCTTGCTCCCACTTGGTCCTAGAATTCAGGGGTAATCAAAACAGTCTTGACGAGGCTGTTACCAGAGGTGGGGAATCAAGTCGCATAATTTTTTGACTTGAGACTTGCTTGACTAACATTGATAAAAGACTTGACTTTGACTTGGTATTCATGACTTGAGACTGGACTTAAGCTTGAGATAGATGACTTGAAAGGACTTGACTGTTTAAAATTAAATATTTGCGTTTGTTTTTGTAGTGAGATATTACGTTTAGTTTTTTCGAAAAACGTGATTATAGCGCCATGCGTGCAAACCTGGCAACCCACTAGAAGGCAGGAGTGTCAGTTAACATGGCAGCGGCTAGCGTTACTCCACAAATAGTCAAGTTTGGATTCAAGGATTATTTTGTCGATGACGCTAATAAGAAGAAAACAGCGGTATGCAGGGTCTGCAGCATAAAGATCAGTGACACGACCACCACAACATCCAACTTCATTCGTCACTACAAAGAAAACCACAGAGAAAGGTGCGTGAATGTGTTGTGTGTAGAAAGCTAACGTTAAGTTTAAGCTACATTAGACGTGGTTTCAAATCGATTAAGCAAAGAGATGACAAAACGGTAAATGAACACTAGAAGAGAGAGGCCTCGTTTATTGCCCCTGCGTTATTATCAGTTACTGTAAACTTTTGAATAATGTAGTTCATCTACTTTTAGTAGTTTGTTTAAATGTTTTAATTATGTTGTTTTTGTTTGTAGAAGTTCATCATTCTTTGATTTATTGTAAAATGAATCTGATCTTATTGATCTGTTATGATGATAAACTGAAGCAATTTCTAAATTAACCTAATTAAGTGAGTTTTAAATCGTCCTACTTAGTTAATAGAGAAGTGAAGTCACGCCCATCTACTTCCGGTCCATGGGACCCCGGAAGCGAAAAATTGAATTCAATGGAGAGAGAAAACGTATCTTTTGATCCCGTTTGAATTGTGCCACGAACAACACATATGATGTTTGTCAATCTTAAACAATCATTTCCATGTCAAAAAAGTCACATTTTGTTGTAAAACTGTTGAAATATAAGATTATGAAAAATACGCGTAAGTGATGTCACAGGCGATAATGCTCCAATGGGTTGCGACTCGTAATTAAAGCGAAGAAGAAGATGTCATAACTGATTTATTCCCTCCAATAAATATAAGAGATTGCTCAAATAAATTCACTTTTACAAGATGCCTGTGTGCTTTGTACCAGGTTGTAATCACAAAAGTGATCATACCACTTGCTCGTTCTATCGCTTCCCGTCTGATGAAAGGACCAGGAGTCACTGGATCAGACATATCAGGTAATATCATAGGTAATATACATGTTGTGCATGGAACATAGTCAAGTTAGCTACCTAGCTAGTAGCGATGAGTAGCGAGCACGTTAGTTAGCATTACATTACTTAGCCTTGTCATTTTTAGTAGCCTTACCATGAAGTTATTATTTTATTACATGAAGTAAACCAAAATGTTAAACAGTAAGAGTAGTCATGATGGTAAGTATTTCGTGAAACATTTGATGAGTAGCCTATCGCCCCCTCCACCGGGTGCTAAGGAAGCAGTTCAGGGAGAGTCGAAGGCAGGCAGGGAGCTTTGCATGATATTCTTCTGGACGTGTTTCATTGTGATGATAGTGAGGGTGAGTCAATCTGTTTGTTGGAAAGACAGTCGTTGAGTGATTACTGAGAGAAAAATTATTAGAAGAGATAATTATTCAAAGTGTTGTTACTTTAAAGTGTTGTTACTTCAAAGTGTTGTTACTGACCTTTTTGTCTTTTATTTTCTTTACCTCACCTGTAACTGCTGAGACGTTGAGGAACATGCACACTGACCTGCTCTGGCAACCTGATTTCCACTGTACGTAATAGTATTTGGTTATGGTATATTATTTATATACATCAAAGGCACAATGCACCCCCCAGAGACACACATGTATTGAGTGTGATATTTTGCATAGGTCATGTGAAATCATCTTTACACACTAGAAAACTGTAGGAGCGGCAACTTGTTTTGAAATTGAATTTTTAATATCCGATAAAGTTGATCTGTTTTCTTTCTTCTTCTCTCTTCTTAGCTCCATCCATCACCGTTCTCTGTTCCTGCAGGTCCTGCTTGCTAATCAATGCTCATATTTTTGTACACAACTACAAATAAAGTCAATGTATTGTATGACATGAAGTTGTGCTTCATTCTGAGTCAATAATAAATTCATTCTGCCTTCAACGGCAACATTATTGTGGACTGCACCAACATCCATGTAGCTGCCCCCCAGTAAGATGAACCAAGCAAAGTTGACATAGTCAACATACAGCTGTGCTCTTTGTTTACATGAAGAATTTGTGAAATATTGGTATATTGGAAAAAATGACTGACGATGGAGAAAACTTTTTTTATTTAGGAACAGTGGTCAGGTGAAGCATTTATCCCTACATATGTGTCACACTTAAAAGGCCAAACACACTGTTTGGCCTTTTAAGAGCTCTATCTTACTTCCTCACTCTTGGTCCTCTTCTACCTGGAAATAAAGACAACTAAAACACACACAAGCTGAATGTTACAAGTGCTTCACAAGATAAATACCAGAGTGCAGACTGTTTAAACTATGGGTAGGGGGGCTATTTGGCAGGTTTAAATGATTGTTAGTAATGAATTATAGAATTTTCTCATTGTAGACGAGCAGACAGGGAGCCAGATGAGAAAAGCAGAATATGCAGCTGCCATTTTCCTCATGGAAAAGAGAAAGGGCCAACTGTATTTGAGTGGACCAAAGAGAAAGGGAGCTTAGCGGTTAATCAGTCCAGCGACCACAGCTACAGCAAAGGGCCAGAGTCTGCAGAAACTGACCCCGAATTCTCCAGCGTGCAGTCCGCAGACACCGAACCTGGACCCTCCAGTGTGCAGTCCAGTTGTTCCGCAGACCTGGCAGGGGATACTTGGATGCGAATGGCCAAATATTCAGCAGCAGGCTTACCTGATGCACTCCTTCAAAGTGCTCATCTCTGTGGCCCCAAATGGAGTCATCAACTTCTGCAGCCAACTCTTCCCGGGCTCTGTGTCTGATAAGGCCATTATGCAGCATTCAGGCATTCTGGAACATTTAGTGGCTGGCGACCTTATCCTGGCAGACAAGGGCTTTTTAATTTCAGATATTGTGCCTGCGGTGTGATTGTGAACATTCCCCCTTTCCTGAACAAGGGAACCAGAAGGGGAATTGTTGAGGTTTACTGAAGTTACAAAGACATTAATAGATATGAGTATAACAGGTCAGTGTAAAAACAAGCTTCTGTCAGTCATGAATCATTCAAACTATTTATATAACCATGTAATACAGTTATGTAGTAGTTCAGTAAATGTAATTCTTTATATATATGTCTTAAATATCCTTTATTTTAGAGGGGCCTGAGACTTAACATGTTCATTGCCCAAAACGTCGGGTTACGTATTGTAACCCTTGTTTTATTAGCACAGGCGGAGCCCTCTACTGGACTCTATGGGTACTACCTTATCATGCAAGCATTCACCTACTGAGATTTTTATGGACGTAGCCGGCCCCGGGGCGGGCCTACCTGAATGCGTGCGCATCTCACTTCCGTATAAAAGGAGGCCTCGCCTCCTGACTACCATCCTACACCACTCTTCAGCGAGCGGTATAGGACAGACAGTGCCCTGAGTAGAGGGCTCCGCCTGTGCTAATATAACAAGGGTTACAATACGTAACCCAACGTTATATCTCTCACAGGCCGATGAATGCACGCACTGTCGTCGAGCACACCGTTCCACCTCACTGTCCCTGACCGGCTTTAGCAACCACTGCGCCTCACTCACCTCTCCCTCGGTTGTAACCGTGGAGAAGTCTGGGCTGCGGCCGATAGAGCACACCCTGACGCGCTTGCCTCGCGAGAAAAGTGTGCTCGAAAAAAACAGTGCTGAGGGCTCCCCTGCGTCCACCTATAGGCAGACAGGGAAAACCCCCCAGCCCTGTATGGGTTCACTATGCACTCTCCCTCCTGAGTCCCTAAAGAGCACGGAGAGAATGCAAGTGCCCCCTATGTTCCCACACTCAAACACTGACCCCGTGCAGAGTGTGTAGGGACTATAGTATGGAGGGCTTTCCCCCTCCTGTCCCCAGGCAGGCGAGGGGAGCCCTCCAGCCCTGAAAAGGGCCCAGAGCACCCCACTTCCCCCGCGACCCTCCAGGGGTCCGGAGAAACGTAAGGGCATTTTACGCCCGGGGAGAGGGTCAGATGCCCACTGACCAACAGCCCCCCCCCCCCCCTCCTCACCAGTCCTGTGTTGCCCCAGCAAGCACAGACGTTGAGAAAGAGCCAGACATATCCAAGAGATAACACTTTATGAAGGGGCCTGGCGTTGACCAAGACGACGCCGTGCATATATCCTCCACACTCACACCGTTGAATAAAGCTGTTGATGCAGCCACAGCTCGTGTGGAGTGTGCACGGACCCCCGTGGGACAGGCTCTCCCTGCCTGCTCGTAGGCGTGTGCAAAGCCAACCTGCCAGGCGTTTCTTGGACAGAGCTTTTCCAGTCACCCCGCCCCCGAAGCACACAAACAGCCGTGCAGTGCGTCTCAGGGTAGCTGTGCACTCTACATAACATGCTAACGCGCGCACCGGGCAGAGGAGGTGTAATTTAGCTTCCCTGGCCTCACCATGGGGTGGAAGACTAAATCCCCCCAACTGAATAACCCTCGACCTGAACGCACTCCTTAGGTTCTTGGGCACAAAGGAGGGGTTCGGTCTGAGTGTCGCGCCGCTCCGGTCACCCCGAATCAGTAAACAGCTCAGATCCACTTCCGCTCTCCTGAACTGGGCCCAGATCTGCTTCACCACCTCTGGGTGAAGCACCCACTCGCCTGGCAGGGGGCCGCCCCTCGACATGAGGTCGGCTCCCCTGTTCTCCAGTCCCGGGATATGGAGGGCTCTCAGAGATAACACCACCTCTGATGTCCACAACCACAGCCTCTCTGCTGTGGCCAACAAGGCGGCGGAGTGGACTCCGCCCTGCCTGTTGATATAAGCCACTGTGCTGCTGTTGTCGCTCCTGACCAATACATGTCTCCCTTGAATTAGGGGCATGAAATGCCGGAGGACTAACACTACCGCCCGTAGCTCTAGGAGGTTGCTGCGTCGTGTTTCCGTTAGAGACCAGCGCCCACCTATAGCCCTCTTCAGGCAGGTCCCTCCCCATCCTGTTCCTGTGAACACTGTGATGTAGGAGCTTACCCGTCCCAGTGGAGACCCCCTCCGGAGGCGCCCGGGAGACCCCCAGAACTGGAGGTTGCCCTCCACTGAGGCGGGGGGATGGTCACCAGCCGCTGTTTGTGCCTCTTGGGATCCAAACACAGGCTGGAGAACCACCTCTGCAGGCGGCGCATATGCAGTAACCCCAGCAGGACCACAATGTGAGCAGCTGTCATGAGACTCAAAGTCTGCATGACAGTTAAAGCTGTCACTGTCGCCCCCTGTCGCAGCCTGTGAACCGCCCGGAGAAGGGACGCACTTCTGCTCCCTGACAGGGTGGCACGTAGCGCGCCTGCATCGAGCACCACTCCCAACTACAACGCCTGTTGGTGAGGTATGGGGGTGCTCTTTTTTCAATTGATCACAAAGCCTAATTTGGTTAGGTGTGTGATCAATTGTGCTGTGCAAAGCATTGCCTGTTCCCTGGACCCGGCCATGACTATGAGGTCGTCTGGGTAAAAGAAAAACTCTCATGCCGTGGGCGCGCAGCGGTTGAAGCGCAGTGGCCACACATTTACTGAACGTGCGTGGGGATAGGGAGTAGCCGAACGGTACTCTGTTGTACTCGTAGGCTATCCCCTGGAAGGCAAAACGCAGACACCTTCTGTGCTCCGGAGCAATTTCCACATGAAAGTATGCGTCTTTCAGGTCGATGGTGGTCAACCAATCGCCCGGTTTGCACAAGCCCCATTAACTGTTTTTATAGTTAATAAAAATAGTACAGAATTTTCTGCAGGCAATGTAGCGATTCGGGCTGCTGAGATCTAGAATAGATCTGAATTCCCCTTTCTTCCTGAGAACCAGGAAGTACATGGAATAAAGACCATTTTCTCTGTGCTGAGGGTGCACAACAGACACAGCCTGTTTCTGCACCAGAGCCTGAATCTCTGCTGAGAGGAAACCAATCTCCTCCTGGGAAGACAGATTTCCTCTCGCATGCCCATAAAAGGAGGTGGGACGCTGCAAAACTGGAGTGAATAGCCCCGTTTCAGCGTCCTGTCCATCCACTTTGTTAGTACACAGCTGAGTTTCCATTCCCCATAACATTGTTGTAATTCCCTCGAAGCACAGGCAGACACAAGTGGCTTTCTCATAATGGGTTTATTCCTCCGAATCCACCATGAAAACTACACAAACAAACAGTATAAATGACAAACATAGTTTCGTGTTAGACACACAATAACATGCACAGCATGTGAGATAACTAGCAAGGTAATAAACATAAAAGTGATACAAGCACAACAACATACCTCGTTGGGCAGCATGCTCTGTAAACAGAGGGAAGTATTCTTCAGTTCTCTTCACAACTTATATGTATGTATAAGAATACATACATATATACATACATGTTCCCCCCAGCAGAGCTGAACAACTATGTGACATTTATGCTGCAGAATACCCGCTCCCTCAACAACAAAGCACTACTCATCCACGACATTATCACTGACAGAAGCATTGACATCCTATGCTTAACAGAGACATGGCAAAATCAACAGGACTTTGTGACACTCAATCAAGCCACACCCCCAGGCTATTTGTACATCCAGAAGCCCCGCTCCCTGGGTCGTGGCGGTGGATTGGCTGTTATCCACCGAGCTGGCATCCTGGTTAAAGAACTCCCAGTACCTACTACCACCTCATTTGAGTGTGTTGTCTTCAAACTGGCTGGGTCTGCTCCGCTCCAGGTTGCCCTCATTTACCGCCCACCTAAAGCTTCCACTACCTTCCTGTCTGAGCTGTCTGAGTTACTCACCTCTCTCTGCTCCATGTCTCCATCAACTCTTCTGCTCGGTGATTTTAACATCCATGTGGACTCGAGTAACTGCACATTCGCTGCTGAATTCCTCTCACTTTTGGACTGCTTCAGCATAAAGCAACATGTCCAGGGCCCCACCCACATCAAAGGCCACACGCTGGATCTGGTGTGCTCTACCGGCTCTCCGCCTCCTGACCTACAGCGCCTCGACCTGGCTGTATCTGACCATCACACCATCCTCTTCACTGTTCCGGTCTCGCTGCCCAGGCAGCATCCTAAACGCACCATTATGTTTAGGAACATTAAGACTGTGAGTGCACCGGCCCTATCCGACCTGATAGCTACCCACATGGCCTCGGGTCCCTCCGACTCCACCGTGGACGGCCTGGTAGCCCACTACAACACCGTCCTATCCCTCAGTCTCAACTCTCTCGCCCCCATTAAAACCCGGACTGTTTCCTTCACCCGCCCTGCCCCCTGGTTCACCGCTGAACTCCGCCGTTTGAAGGCCTCTGGCCGCCAGCTGGAGAGGCTCTCCAAAAAAACTGGCCTCACGGTCCACCTCCTGGCCTTTCGTGAGCATATCAAAATGTATAAGGAAGCTCTCTCCCATGCCAAGACTCACTACTACTCCTGTCTCATTGGTGCTCAGCAAAGCAACCCCAGAAGACTGTTCTCCACCATCAACCGCCTATTACGGCCCCCTGATGCCCCCCAGCCCTCAGGGGCTCCCGATCTATGCTCCAAATTCCTCGACTTCTTCCAGGCGAAAATCGAGGCCATCCATCAGCAGCTCCTGGTGACTGGCCCTTCCCCTCTACCTGCACCTCAGCCACCTGGTAACGCACCCCAAGCGCCGCGCCTCTCCCACTCCAACCTCTCCTCCTTCTCCCCTGTGGATGCTCTCCAAGTGGCCAAACTGGTCAGCTCGGCCAAGACCTCCACCTGCTCCCTGGACCCCATGCCCACAGCCCTGGTCAAGGACTGCCTACCCACCCTCTGTCCCTACATGGTGGTCATCATCAACGCTTCTCTGGCTTCTGGTATAGTCCCCACCAGCTTCAAACTGGCCTCAGTCACCCCCATACTCAAAAAACCTGGCCTGGACCCCGACGACCTCCAGAACCACCGGCCGATCTCCAACCTTCCCTTCCTCAGCAAAACTCTGGAAAGAGTGGTCGCCGGCCAACTCCATCTGTACATGTCCAACCATGAGCTCTATGAGCCCTTCCAATCCGGCTTCAGACAGCAACACAGCACTGAGACCGCCCTCATCAAGATCACCAACGATCTCCTCATTGCTGCTGACTCTGGCAGCCTCAGCATCCTCATCCTCCTGGACCTCTCTGCAGCATTTGACACCATCTCTCACAACATCCTCCTCACCCGCCTCTCAGACCTCCTGGGTGTCACTGGCACAGCGCTGTCCTGGTTGACTTCCTACCTTCACAACAGGAAACAGTTTGTCTCCATCAGTGGCTCAAACTCAACCCCGGCCCCAGTCCACCACGGTGTACCCCAGGGCTCTGTGCTTGGCCCCCTCCTGTTCACCATTTACATGCTCCCCCTCGGTCAGATCATCCGACATCATGGACTCAATTTCCACTGCTACGCTGATGATACCCAATTGTATCTCAGCACCACTCCATCCTCCCAGCTCCCCCCTCAGTCTCTCATCAACTGCCTGCATGACATCAAAACATGGATGTCTTCCAACTATCTCAAACTGAACAGCAGGAAAACAGAGCTCATGGTTGTGGCACCCAAGGCCCTGCTCCAGAAGGTTGGTGACTTCGTCCTTGAGGTTGACGGCTGCTCCATCTCCCCATCTCCTGAAGCCCGCAACCTGGGTGTCATCCTTGATTCCACCCTTTCCTTCCATTCCCACGTCAAGTCTGTGACCAAGTCGGCATTTTTCCACCTGAGGAACATTGCCAGACTCCGACCGTCACTCTCGGAGTCGGTTGCCGAAACCCTGGTGCATGCATTTGTCACCACACGCTTGGACTACTGCAATGGTGTCCTGTTCGGGGTTCCCAACAAAACCCTGGACAGGCTCCAGTATGTCCAAAACTGTGCTGCTAGGGTCCTCACACACACAAAGCCGTGGCAGCACATCACTCCCACCCTCATCCACCTACACTGGTTGCCGGTCAAGTCCCGCATCACCTACAAAATCCTCCTCCTTACCTACAAGTCCCTCCATGCCCTTGCCCCCCAGTACCTATCGGACATCCTTCACCCACATGCCCCACCCCGGAACCTGCGGTCCTCAGACTCCGGCCTGCTTACCACCCCCCGCACCAAACTGCGAACCTTTGGGGACAGAGCCTTCAGCGTGGCAGCCCCCACCCTCTGGAACGCTCTCCCTGCGGAGATTCGCAACATCCCCACACTCGATGCCTTCAAAGGGGCCCTCAAGACCCATCTGTTTGCCAAGGCTTTCGGCCCCTAAATCGATCTGTTGTTTTGTCTGTCTGCCTTTTGTTTTGTTATGTTTGTTTTTTGCCTATTACTTGTAAAGCGACCTTGGGTCCCTTGAAAGGCGCTATATAAATTCAAGTTATTATTATTATTATTATTACAACACTAACGGAGCTGTAAGTATCCGTGCATCTGACTCTGAGGGTGCTTCTCATGTTCTCGCTCTTTAACTCACGCGAGAACATAACGAGACGTGAGCTTGGACTTCAAAATAAAAGATTAAATATTGCACGCATGAAACATTACAACAATAATAATTAGTACACATAGAAAATACACATTACAGTTACATTATGAACATGTAAAGGCTGCACTTACAATTGTGTTGATGGAAAGCCCTCAGCTGTGGGGCCGCAGCTACTGTGGTACTCTCTGGTGACCCGTTCCGCCGCAAAACTCCCCTTGAAGGGAAGATTTGCCCATAAAGGGTCGACTCAGAAAGGGCCGATTATTTACTGAGGTCCCTGAACGCACCGCCGCGCGCTCTACCATGCTGTTTTTACCACTACGGCAAACAGCATTTAATCAGAGTCTTTATAGGCGTAGTGTGTTCTACTGAGGTCCCTGAACGCACCGCCACGCGTTCTTGTGTGAGTGCAGGCTCCGCCATAATGCAGCCTTTACCACTATGGAAAACTGCATTAATTGGAGTCTTTGCTCTAGGCGTAGTGTGTTCTCTGACAGCAATACGCCGGCCATAATGTCCCTGCACCCGCATAGCGCTCTCCTTTAGATAGCACTCCCTGCGGTTCATCCCTCTCATCTGCGCATGCCCACTAGCCACCTCCTTTGCAGGAGCTATAGCTGGGGCAGCGAATGGGGAATTTGTACGGTTAACATTGTGTGTAAGTGTAGCATTTGTGGAAACAAAAGACACTCAGATTTGGATACAGATCAACCTCATTCTTATTAGAAAACGTAGTGATCTGTGCATTATACAGGGAGGAGGCGAGATTCGCCCTCTCGTCCTCTACCCCCGCCAGCCCAGTCAGATCCGTGAAGACGGGCAGCCCGTCCCCGTGAGTGCCGGAACGCCGGTTCCACGGGGTGGGCTGAAGAGGTGGAGGGCGCCGCGGGCACGAGATCTCCGTGCTGGCACCTCTCCCTTCGTCTCACCGTCGCGCCGCGCTCCTTCGTCTGCAGAAAAGCCTGTGGAGGAGCGCGCGCTGCGGTGACTCTTCTCTCTACTGAGATCTTTGAACGCACCGCGGCCCGCCCTCAAGGGAGGGGGCCCGAGTGCGCCGTCGCAATGCCGTCTCTTCGAAACGGACATTATGGGAAAAAGTGAAATTGTGGAGAGAGATTACTCTTACTCTGGGATAAATGCACTCGTTCTCACTGAATGCATTTTTCCCACACACAGACATCACTCTAGAACTAGAGTTTACTAACGTAAACCACCGTTCTCCTGCGGAGGTCCCCGAACGCACTGCGGCCACTCTCACGAGGGCCGCGCGCCCACGTATTAACGCTGTATTTCCCATTCAACGGTGAAATGCATTAATCGGAGCTATTATACCAGGCAAGGTGTGTTTTCTGACAACAGCACGCCGGCAATAGCGTCTCTTGAACCCGCACAGTGCTTTGACAGCACACGGTTTATTCCACTCACGTGCACACGCCCACCTACTGGCTCCCTATACTGGGGTTTACAGCGGGGGCGGGGAGTGTAGGACAGTGTTTCTTCCGCTGGGGATGGGCAAGAATCAGCCACGCTGCGATTACTCCTTATCCCGTGAGCAAGGACATCGATCCATAGAGCCCTTCCGTAAAGACGGGGGCTCCCAGGACATCAACACGGTCCTCTTTGGAAAAAATGCCATGCGACGTGATATCCCAGGGACATCACAAGGCAGGCAGCGGCGGCGGCCTGTGATGAAGTAGGGTCGACCCTATATCATGTGAGACAGAAGGATGGTAACTGGACTGCCTCTGCAATGGTCATGTTCCTCTGGCTGTGTGGACACTTCACCTCCAGCAGGGCAGATGGCTGCACAAGTCCATCGGGTGATGCTCCCAAAACACCCGACTCACTCACAAAGAGACCAGACTCGAACACTGTCACCCGATAGGCCTGCACAAAAGCCTTCACCCCTTCGGCCTCGTTTACAACTCCCCAGTTGACAGCCATGACTCCGTCTAAATACCCCCCAAGCACCCTCTTCATGAGGGACGCGCATGGAGTGGATGAAAGTCCGACCGCAGCACAGCACCAAAATTGCTGGCTGTCAACCTGCCTTGTCTGTGTAACTGCCACTGAGGATTTGCCCGCTGTCCTACGGTGGCTGTCTGGATGGCAGCTTGCTGGTCTCTGCTCAGTCGCATTGAGGCAAGAATTGCTTCAAGCCCCCGACCCCCATGCGCCTTCACCAGCTCCGGCACGGTGACAATGGCCTGATGTTGAGGCCACGGCTCTGGCTCAGGTGACAAAAGCCATGCCATGCACACTGTGCGCCCCTCAGTGCAGACCTGAACCAGTCTACATCCTCAGTGGCGATGTCTCTGGCCAGTGGGTTGTATGTCTCCTCTCGCTGTTGGTAAAGTTGAGACACCGGCTGGACTACTTTGGAAGTGCCAGGCTTCCTCCACTGGCACTCAACATCTGTGGAGCTGATCTGCCACATGGCAAATATTGCCAATGCTGCAGCGTGGCTGCATTTGTACATCCCCCGTGCCCAATCACAGACAGCGCTCTGCATCGCACCATCGTCTCCCATGCAGATCTGTACACATAAAGTAAGTACCATTTGTTAGCATGCTATAATAGATTAGAGCAATAATACAAGGATGGTCCGCATCTGGGGGGGGGGAGGGTTTATTTTTCCATAGTTTTGTCCTCTTGTCTGATTGTTGTTATTGTTTGTTTTTTCTGTATTGTTTGTAATTTGTGTTGTATTGGTTGTGATTGTACATTGTATTTTTCTAAATGTGTATGAATACATTTTTGAAAAACATTTGATCAACAATAAAAAAGGATTTGGTCAGGATCTAGACTCAGTGTGTAGTTTATTAATCAATGCTCTCAACATTAGGAAAACACATACCAGTGTACCAGAGGGAGTCACACACATACCAGTGCACCAGAGGGAGTCACACACATACCAGTGCACCAGAGGGAGTCACACACATACCAGTGTACCAGAGGGAGTCACACACATACCAGTGTACCAGAGGGAGTCTCACACATACCGGTGTACCAGAGGGAGTCACACACATACCAGTGTACCAGAGGGAGTCACACACATACCAGTGTACCAGAGGGAGTCACACACATACCGGTGTACCAGAGGGAGTCACACACATACCGGTGTACCAGAGGGAGTCACACACATACCGGTGTACCAGAGGGAGTCACACACATACCAGTGTACCAGAGGGAGTCACACACATACCAGTGTACCAGAGGGAGTCACACACATACCAGTGTACCAGAGAGAGTCACACACATACCAGTGTACCAGAGGGAGTCACACACATACCAGTGTACCAGAGGGAGTCACACACATACCAGTGTACCAGAGAGAGTCACACACATACCAGTGTACCAGAGGGAGTCACACACATACCAGTGTACCAGAGGGAGTCTCACACATACCAGTGTACCAGAGGGAGTCACACACATACCGGTGTACCAGAGGGAGTCACACACATACCAGTGTACCAGAGGGAGTCTCACACATACCAGTGTACCAGAGGGAGTCACACACATACCAGTGTACCAGAGGGAGTCTCACACATACCAGTGCACCAGAGGGAGTCACACACATACCAGTGCACCAGAGGGAGTCACACACATACCAGTGTACCAGAGGGAGTCACACACATACCAGTGCACCAGAGGGAGTCACACACATACCAGTGTACCAGAGGGAGTCACACACATACCAGTGTACCAGAGGGAGTCACACACATACCAGTGTACCAGAGGGAGTCTCACACATACCAGTGTACCAGAGGGAGTCACACACAGCTGTGCCTAGATAACCAAAACCCTTGAATCTACACACAGCAGATACACTCAAACGACACAACGAGATGTAAAAGGAGATCACACATACAGTATAGTCGATATAAAACTGTCCGCTTCAATCTGAAGAGCAACTCAAACAAAACACGGGAGTGTACCTTGTTCTTGTAAACACTAATGTTATCCACAGCATACACAGAGACCACGAAGTTCTTAAGGCAAGGCAAGGCAAGTTTATTTATAGAGCACTTTTCAACACAAGGCAATTCAAAGTGCTTGGGAGAAACTAGTTGCTAAAACAAAACACGTTAGTGTACCTTGTTAGCTAATGTTAGCTAGCTGACATTAACGTTACACATTGCACTCATGTTACTCACCGAAACCTTGTAAAGCCGGTCCCGCTGCTCTTACAGAACCGACTAACTCCCCTTGTGTATGGACAGCTCTCAACATGCCCAGACTTGTCGTGATGTTCACCTCGTTTTATACTTTTATTCTCGTTCTGAAAGAAACAGGTGGAATGTGCTAACGTGACGGCCGTCTTTGTGAAGGTGACGCGTATTGTGCGAGACCAGAGACCTGTAGTTCACCGAGCGGTTTCACACAAAAGAATGTGTTAGTTCACAGTTTTACGACACATTTTTATTTTTTTGACTTTCAAAATGTTCTTTTAAATTGACAAACATCATATGTGTCATTCGTGGCACAATTCAAACGGGATCAAAAGATACGTTTTCTCTCTCCATTGACTTCAATGTATAATTTTCCGCTTCCGGGGTCCCATGGAGGCTCCCGAGGTCCCATGGAGGCTCCCGGAAGGGGAGGGACTTCGCCTCTCTATAAGGAAATGATGAAGAGGAACAAATGAAATGATTTGAAAATGATATCTCTGTAGGTGCTGACGCTGTTGGCGGTTCTAATGTTAGCATACATTTAAATTAAATATGTGGAATGGCAAATGCCATGTATGATTTTCTTACCTGGAATTCTGCCTTTTTGAACAGACTTTTTGAGTCCTAGCTACATCGTCTGCAGTTCTAGGGTTAATATGAATCTAATATGATTGTCATTGGTCTAAATTAGATTTCAAATGATTAACTGTGTAATGAAGATCATACTGTGGGTTAAATCCATTTTCATAACCACTGTCTTTGAACTAATGCAGAAACTGGGCTTATTCATCACAATGTTGTCTGACTTGACTTGACTTGCTTGACTCTCAGCACAGTGACTTGGGACTTGCTTGATACTTGTAGGTGAAGACTTGAGACTTGCTCATGACTTGCACATGTAGGACTCCTCCCACCTCTGGCTGTTACTGTGCACAACGCAGCTTCCACAGGATTATGCTGCTTCCTTTTTGTATATGAAAGCACTATACATTGTTAGTACGACTGCGCTGCTGATGCCTGCAACAAAGAATATTCTTGATTCTTAAAAATGTTCTGTAGTAAGAGCTACGTATCATTAAAAGATTTGAAGGCTTATGCATCAAGCTGAAGATAATGACAACTCTCGAGTAACAAAACTTTTAGGCAGATTGAATGAAATGGCCTTGGTTTATTCTAGACCTTGGCTAGAACCTAGTTTGCCAAACATGTCCACTTACATCACATGTGGTGAAAATGTCCAGAACAAGTGAACATTTATTTATTATTCTAACTAAGTTTTTATCCAAGATTGTCAAGTCAATTATAACTTCTAATTGTCCAAAATCAGAAATGTGCAAGAGGCTTCACAATCAGAACATCCTCTGTCCTCAGATCCTTGTTCAGCTGCTCGCCACTTCATATAATATATAGTATTTCTGACTGACAAGAAGATGAGCTTGATTTAAAAAAGGCTATTCATCTCATTCGTTATTTATTATGCAGCTAGAATGCTTTATCATAGCTAATTGACAGATTTTTGAATTATTTTTGGAAACCTCCTCCTTCCACACCTTTCCTGTTAGAATTGAGGGCCTGCGTTTGACAGTTTTCGGTAACTTTCCAACCACACACAGTCTGAAAATGAGTGAAGTTACGCACTGTGATGAGGCTTTGGGGCGTGGTTCAAGTAGTCCAGTAAGTTTTTGGTGAAGTGTGTATCGAAGCTTGTATCATTTAAGGCCAGTGACGTCATCGATGACAAACGAAGCCTCGCTGCCCGTCGATACCATGTGACTGCTTCAGATAGTGCTTCAGATAGTCGGTTGAACCACTCGTATTACCCCTCCCTCACTTGCTGATGTTTGTGCTGTGTCAGGCTGGGAGTGTGTGTGCAGTTAGGGAGCTGAGTGAAGTCACTTACTTTGGTTTCCTAACCTGCTTACTTTTCCAGGTTTTAAATAACAGTTTTGCACCAAATTACACATCCCCATTTTAACAATCTACAGACAGAAAGACGACGACAATTGAGAAATAGAAATGCAGAGAATCGACTAACACATTCAAAGTATATTAATTGTGAGTAGTTCAAGCTGTGGCTCAGCTGGAAGGGAGATGCCTCTCATCCGGAAGAACACTGGTTCAATGACTGGTCTACACATCTATTCACTTTTTTGTTTTTATAAAAGCGTCAGCTAAATGTTATAATATACTTAATAGATGTATATTTTGTTGATAGTCTATAATAACAATTAGTCTATAACATGGTTAAGTTTACCAAACATATTTAGGAATAAAAAATCCCTTTTGCAATGTTTACCGACCTCCTTAGGATTCTCAATCATAATGACTGAACTGGAAACTATAAACAATGTTGATACAAACTGATTACATGAACATATGATTTCATGTTCATTGTTATGGGTTATTGTTAAAGCTTTCCTCACTGGAAACTCAGTATGAGAGATGTCATCATACCTGCCTGTTTACACTCTTTGACCGACAGGGGGGTTCAAATGAAGCCTCATGAACCCTTAGGCGAACCAATTGACTGGAAAGCTTCAAAGCTTCATGAAAGAAAGGGGACATTATTTTTCAGATATGCACAGATTCATGTAAACATAAATCAAATCATTAGTTTTGTCCTCCTCATTTGAACCTGTTTTGCTAATTATCATTCTGCACACACCTCTTCTGCATCACATTTGTTTAAACTGCCCAGCCAATCAGCTCTCTGCCTTTTCTCATGTGAAATCACCTCCTTCCCCTGACCTGAGCTCCTCTGCCCGTCTCCCAGCGGCACTCCATCAGCTCATCAGATGAGGGTTTCAGTCTGTCTTTGTTAGAGCCTTGTGTTCGTCACGTGAAGTTCCCTTTTCGCCTTGCCTGCACTGTACCGGAAATCAAAGTTGCATGCTCCTATTATGCTATTTTTGGGCATATATTATCGGTCTCAGATATATAAAAATATATAAAAAACATCTCTATGATGTGTTTTGCTCAAAATACCAAACAGATCATGCATTTTAGAGATCCCTCATACCCCTCTATTTCAGCCTGTTAGAGAATGGCTGATCTGTACGGAGGTTCCCAACCTTTTTGCCCAAGAGCCCCCCCAAATGACTCCTGTTGGAAGTTGCACCCCGCCCCCCACACACACACACAAGGGGGGGGGGGGGGGCGCACAGCGGTAATTAAAGTTTAAAAGTCTCAAAAATGCTACAACTACCATCACAAACTGGATGAATGTGAAGTATTTTGTTAAAGGAGGATGAAAGCGTAATCAAGGACACTATGGAGTGACTTTGATGGTTATTGGACTCAGGATTAATTCATTTGGATTCCCGCTGTATGAAGAAATGAAAGGACGGCGCAAGTGGAAACAATTCACAAAGGGATTAAACTGTTTAAAACACATGCTCAAAGTAAGCCGGATTTTGCCGATGTGTTTATGTGGATTCAAAAGTCGTAAATAATCTACAAAATGGAGGAGACCGATCTGATCGGAGCAACTGTGACAAATAATCCAACTGAAACCGGCATGGACAATGACTATGTTTTAAAAATGCGCTTATCCAGACAAGCCTGGTTTGGACACTCAGAAGAAACATTTCTATTAAAGAAAGAATTATACATTTCTGTCTTTTTATGCCTTTATTAGCTACTAACTTGAATTTTTATTTAAATTAATGAATCAATTATTGTTTATATTTTTATTGTAATGTAGAGACAAGGCTTTTAGCGATATGTACAAAAAAAAAGTCTAAATATGATATTTGGCATCAAATAATCTGAGTCTTGGCGCCCCCCCTGCGATCTTTGGCGCCCCCCCCAGGTTGGGAACCACTGCTCTTGGGGACATGGAGAAGAAAAAAAATGTATGTGAAAAAAGGTATTGCGAGATCTCGCAAAACTTTGCGAGATCTCGCAAAACCCCTTTGCGAGATGAAAACTTTTCATTTAGCTCAGTGTACTTCCTGGTCAGTTCGGCAACACAGAAACCACAACAATGGAGCGGTTCATTGATTTTACTTTGAGCTTGGTCTAAAATATAAAGATATAACATCAGTGCTTGGCAATAGGCACAGGTTTCACATAAGTGAAAGAGAGTGAAAGAGAACACTCAGAGCGAGGAGACATACACGTCCCTCTGAGCTGAGTTATTGAAGGATTCAAATTTCACGGATCAATAACTCATGAACATAACGTTGTAAAAATACAAACAACATGACTTTACAATCATAGCAAGGTAGATAACGAGCTACAGAGTCCTTTTTATCAGAACAGTTCGATACGCGCCGTCATCCGAGCTAAACTTCAAGAGAGAGGCGAAGTCATGGGACCTTATTTCTGAAAAAATATGTATTGAAGTCAATGGAGAGAGAAAACTTATTTTTCGATCCCGTTTGAATTGTGCCATGAATTACACACATGATGTTTGTCAATCTTAAATGATTTCCATGTCAAAAAAGTCACAGTTTGTCGTAAAACTGTTGAAATATAAGACTATGAAAAATACGCAACTAGAAAGACTACAAATCCCAGAATCCCGGTCCCGCATGCTGGCTCCCGACTAACTCCCCTTGTGTGTGTGCAGCTCTCAACATGCCCAGACTTGGAGTGATTTTCACCTCTTTTAATACTTTCCGCCTCATTCTGAAAGAAAGAAGTGAAATGTTCCAACGTGACGGCCGTCTTGGTGTGTGGTGCGAGATGGGAGATGTAGTTCATTGAGCGGTTTCACACAAAGAAAAGGTGTTACGACACATTTTAATTGTTTTGACTTGCAAAATGATCTTTTAAATTGACAAACATCATATGTATAATTCGTTGCACAATTCAAACGGGATCAAAAGATAATCTTTCTCTCTCCATTGACTTCAATACATACTTTTTCCGAAATAAGGTCCCATGGAGGTCCCCCGGAAGGGGAGGGACTTCGCCACAATCTGCAGCGGAGGAGGGAGAGGAGTGCTTAGTATGGAGTCAGATTTGGGTCAATATTCTAGCGCAAAACAAGCTACTCACGAGCGGAAAATGTGCTTTTACACGCGCATGAAATGACCCTCGCGCCAGGGGCGGATCTACGGGGGGGCAGCTTCCCCCCCACTGTAGATCCTTGCCCCCCCAGCTGCCCTCCTAACTTTTGTTTCCCTAAAACTGTACTAAAACAAACCTGCACTATTTCCACAAGCTTCTCAAGCAACGAAACAAGCATTACATTAGTTAAAAGTGAATCATTTTAAATATCATTTTAGGCCCGTTAGAAACGCAGCTACGGCCCTGCATTAAACTGCGGAGCGGCGTTCACACAGACCGCGTCTCACACAGCTGCAGAGAGGGAGCGAGCTGTCCCAGCGCCTATGGGTCAGCTTCCCCTGGGAGCATTTCCCCTTCCACTAGTTTTGTTTTTGCTAAGGACGAGAGCTTGAAACTAAATATCAATAAAACGCTGCCGTTTGAATCGATAGCGTTTAACAGACGGGCGCTGTTTGGGGCGTTACGTTACAAAATACTACGCAGACAGCGCTAGCTGGGAGATCGATCACTTTGCTAAACTATGCGGTAGCCTACTATTAAATCCACGTAAACTACACATCACAGCAATGAGGCCAGATCAATGAAACCAGGATACATCCTTTACCGTAAAAACTGGATCTAAACACAGCTGCCTGTGTGCGCTTGATCAATACTTTCTGATGATATGCTACTTATTAGCTAGGCTACATGGCCCTAACGTGTAAAGTTATACAAGCATTTGTACCAGTGCTTTTCACAAGTAGACTCTTGCAGGCCACAGTATAGGAGTGATTCAGCAACAACACAAAGACATATCTGAGAAGAGATCAGGTCGAACAGAAAGAGGAAAAGGAAAAGAGAGTTCACTGAAGAGACCAGGAGGGTCAGAGCAGGAGGAAGAGGAGGAGATGAAGAGACCAGGAGGGTCAGAGCAGGAGGAAGAGGAGGAGATGAAGAGACCAGGAGGGTCAGAGCAGGAGGAAGAGGAGGAGATGAAGAGACCAGGAGGGTCGGAGCAGGAGGAAGAGGAGGAGATGAAGAGACCAGGAGGGTCAGAGCAGGAGGAAGAGGAGGAGATGAAGAGACCAGGAGGGTCAGAGCAGGAGGAAGAGGAGGAGATGAAGAGACCAGGAGGGTCAGAGCAGGAGGAAGAGGAGGAGGAGGAAGAGGAGGAGGAAGAGGGGGAGGAAGAGGGACTGAGGCAGGGATCAGGAGGAAGAGGAGACTCCAGCTGGACCACATGGGATGTTCTTATTCTCCTTACATATTCCATCACAGCAGCTCAATCTAGCAGCTCTTAGTATTGACAATTATTGATTGAAATGTGTTGCTGCACAGGTCACCTTTAGCTCTCTGAAGAGATGGGTCATGTCATTTGTGTACTTAATTATAACTAAGTACTTACAGTATGCAGAATTAGAGTATTCTCTGAATCGGGTGCCTTTTGGGTCTTTATATCTTTGAAAAATGAAACCAAAATGTTTGGTCATTGTGGAGGAAACTTCTGTGTAGCAGCAATGCAGTGGGAGTCACCGACTCAGGAAGGAGACACGGGAGGAGCTGGAGCTTTTGATGTCAAACACTGATGGTTTATTTGGAGTTACGGCGGGAGAGATTCACTTGAAAACATTTAACAGGGTTGAAGTTTTTGACAAAAAGTAGCCATGAGACCTTGTTTAGCTAAGATATGGCACCACATGGAAATCAAGGACATTACAAAATTGTAATATTTTGCAAAACTATTGTTTATTTTTGTAATAATCAATTATTTACTATTATTAATTCATACAACAGAGTTGAAATGTTGAGCTTGTCAATCTTAATATGAAAATACAAAAACTGAAATATAGGTAAGAGAAGAAACTGACACTTTTGTGATGTAATTCCCTCAATGCAGATCACACATGGACTGATCCATTATTTTAATAGAAGGGTCAATGCAGATCACACATGGACTGATCCATTATTTTAATAGGAGGGTAAATGCAGATCACACATGGACTGATCCATTATTTTAATAGGAGGGTAAATGCAGATCACACATGGACTGATCCATTATTTTAATAGGAGGGTCAATGCAGATCACACATGGACTGATCCATTATTTTAATAGGAGGGTCAATGCAGATCACACATGGACTGATCCATTATTTTAATAGGAGGGTAAATGCAGATCACACATGGACTGATCCATTATTTTTAATAGGAGGGTAAATGGTGTAATTCCCTCAATGCAGATCACACATGGACTGATCCATTATTTTAATAGGAGGGTAAATGCAGATCACACATGGACTGATCCATTATTTTAATAGGAGGGTAAATGGTTTGGCGTGACGGGGTTGAAACAAACTGAGGGACGTGTGTCAATATTGCAATTTCATAGATAATTCAAGTATTTTTTCAGAATTTATTTTTGATCAGTTAAAGTTGACAAGCATATGATTATATTAGCAGCAACATTTTGGAATAATTGGCCATTTTGATTTGTTTAATATTAAATTAATATGTAATAATGCTTAGTGAGCACATGCACATATGTCTGTCTAATACTAAGACAACACATTTTTTTGTAATGCAAAACAACCTGTTCCATTAATGAATTGCTTTAAAATACATTTTGTAGTTTCCTTTCATTTAAAATGATTGAAGTAAGCTTGGGGGACTCAAAGGGCACCCGATTGTTTGTCTGAACACCTTGTTTCTCTTGTGCATTAAGAACACTTGTGTTAGGGCATGAATTAACAATAAATAGGTTATATACAGTGTAAAATACCACGTACTGTCCGCCCTCCCATGCCACCCTGGCATGACCTCTTGCCCCCCCTTTGCCACCCCATGTAAAATGTTCTAGAACCGCCACTGCCTCGCGCGCAGATTAAACCCCCGCGAGCGGCTTTGCGCTCTCGCGAGAGGGAGAGACAGCCCTCTTGTGTGCAGTGGCGTTTTCTCCTGGAGGCCAAAGGAAGCCAGGCTTCCCCTGTTTTTTCGGATTGTAGTTATATCATTTTAATAAATAAATAAAACCACTTTGTTTTGGTAATTCTTTGTTGTGTGTTGCTGCCGGTCCGTCTCTCCCCCATTCTCATTGAGTATTTTACAAAGAGTGAAACAGCGCCCCTCTAGATGTTATGGTGAAACAGTAGATTGCACTCACTGTTGCGAGAGGAGGCTAGCCGAAATTGGCTTCCGTTGGTGAAAAAAAAGGGATTGACCAATCAGTCATGCCCCTGCCAACCTGTGATTAGTCAGGGCCATGCCTCACAATCCAATCAAATCGCATCAATTTAGTGTTGCAGTGACTCGTCCTAAAATCCGGAAGTAAACTGCGCTTGGTTTCCCTCCACAAAAAAGCAATGGGAGTTCTCCATAGGATTTTAGAAAATATCTCGAAATAAGGTCAGTGGAAAACGAACCTGTTAGATAAATGCACGTTGTGTTCAGTCGGATAATATCCACATGTCTACCCTACTTTTATAATTTTCGAATTATAAATCTAATCGATAGAAGACAGATAGCGCCACTGCACCACTCTCACCGCCGTTAGAAAGTAGCAAGCAACTGAAGCAAGTGCAATTATGGAGGGTGGAGATTTGGAGTATTTAATCAAAAATAATTGTACTAAACTTCCGCTACAGCAACAACAACAAATAAAATCTGATGACAGGCCGATGCCCAAACTGGAGCTGTGTACAGCGAGGAACAAAGGAGCGAATCGGACGTAAAACGTTAAAGGTCTCCTGATTTAGTTTGTGAATGAATGCTTATTAGAGTTTAGGCTGGAGAGTGCGTGCGGACCTGTCGGTTAGATAACAGGCATGTGTAAGTCCTGCATCTGTATGATACAAATGTGTGTAAAATGATACCGGAATCTGTAATCACTCATCTGGTTACGTTGATGAGTGATTACAGAACCCCCCCCCCCCCCCCCCCCACACCCCCGACCCAAAAGAAAGGACGTATTATTGGCTTCCCCTCATTTTTTCCCCACGCCACGCTACTGCTTGTGTGTCAGCCTCACTCGCTCCCGGAGTCTGTCTACGCGCTCGTGAAAAGCTTCTGGCACTTTGGGGCGGAGCCACTGGACTTTGATTGACAGCTGCAAGGAAGCCCGGAGTTGCCAGGTTTGATAAATGCCTGAACTACCAAGAGCCGAGGAGTGAGAGCTGCAAGATCAGTTGGACGAGATTGAATGGTAAAGTTGTCCATAAAAAACTATAATTCGTAAAGTGTACAGCTAATATATTTATCTTTATGTTTTAAAATCTTTTTTTTTTTAACATTTTCAACATCGTGGATGAATCCTTATATGCTCCTGGCATTGTCAACTTTGCCTCGTCATTACACTCACCCCTACTGTAGTGGGAACATGAGACTGCGTCTTTGATGCGCACAGGCGGTGATGCGGAGATGCAATAGAGCGCCACAGTGAGTTTGCAAATCTTTGAAATGCATTTGTGGATGGTGTTTTACATTTACAAATCACATATTTACACACAAATCATTTTTATGTTCACACAAATAATTATGAGACAAATCTAAGCCCATAGCAACTCCACATAACTTAGTGGGTCATATCATTTATTATGTGACAAAACAAAGAATGACTTTACAGTAGACTTATTACAATATAATGTGATCCTACCATTCCATGATGTGAGGAATGTTGGACAGGAAGTGGATGACAGCACAAATATAGTGTGACTACAAATGCAGCAAACAATATGCTGTTAAACATATGGACTCAGTTCCAAACATCCGTCTGTTGATCCACTTACCCAGGACCGGCACCATGAATACATGTAGTGGCAGTCCATACCAAATATACTGTCGGTGCAACAAAACGTACAGAAATAGTTCATATTTGCACTACATCCGACAAAAAAAAGACAATAAATGGCAACATTATTAAATAGTCTTACAACATTAAAACTGTTGGCATTGACAATAGCACCGTTACTGACAATAAGCTGAATTCCACAACAATGAAACGGGTCATAAGATAGCACCATTAAACCCTTAGTGAACACACACACACACACACACACACACACACACACACACACACACACACACACACACACACACATACACACACACACACACACCTGTGAGCTCCGGGACTGTGTGAAGGTGGGCAGGGAGAACAAAAAGCAGCTGCTATGCCGTTGATAGCGACGCCCTTGCATGACATTGAAGTGGTGATAAGATATAGTGGTAATTACGTGTTTCACTGTGTCGATGTTTCACTGTGTCGATGAAGGAAATGTGTCTTCACACAGTGCATTGGCTTTACTTACGTTAAATGAAACAATAAAGAATATATTGTACACTGATGTTCAAGTGGATGTGTCTGTTTATATCCCATATAGTCATATGTGCCAAAACTGTTATACTGCATGTGAGCTGTGGGGGGGATTGGAGATCATGGGCAGCATAACTATGGGTGAGTGAGGGGAGTAAATAAAGTTCATGAATACATTTCATCCAGGTTTCTGTGTTTATAGATAATTGTTGTTTAACTGTTATTGTTGCAGCTAAAGTGCAGAAGCTCTTCTTCTGGTGATCAATCAGTTACCAAAGAGCTCCAGTTGCATTTCCAACAATAACGAGTTGCAGTCACGTGGGCTTCGCCCACGTGACTGGGCTCACGCGGCCTATCAGCCGTCATGATTTCCGAACCTTTTCTGTGCTTTTGCCGGTCGTTTTCCCTGTTTTTAGGTGTTTTTTGCAGGTTTATCGTTCGCTGCGCGAACGATTTCAATAGGGTCTTCGCCGACCTATGGTCTCAGACCCTAATAAGTATTCAGATTGGTCATGTGGACAGGATTTGATCCTGATATGAACATTTGAAGGGACGAATATAATGGAATCTTCCTCAGGTATGATGTTGAAATGTTATGTGGACAAATGATCATATATTGGATTGTTTAAAAAGCCAAGAGTTCAAATGTTTACTTGAGGTTTTTCTATCATTTTGACATGAACCTAGTTTTAGTGTGTGTGTACTGGCTATGAGTAAAGAGCTCCTGTCTGAATGCTAATGGAACATGCTTCAAACAGCCATAGTAGGTCCCTCCCCCCCCCCCCCCCTCCCTCCCCCTGTTCACCACTTACGACAAAGCTACTGATTAAAGGCTATACCATGTCCATGCTCAGGATGCTGGGCAGGGAGACAGCCAATGAGAGCAGCTGTTTGTCCATGCTCAGGATGCTGGGCAGGGAGACAGCCAATGAGAGCAGCTGTTTGTCCATGCTCAGGATGCTGGGCAGGGAGACAGCCAATGAGAGCAGCTGTTTGTCCATGCTCAGGATGCTGGGCAGGGAAACAGCCAATGAGAGCAGCTGTCCATGCTCAGGATGCTGGGCAGGGAGACAGCCAATGAGAGCAGCTGTTTGTCCATGCTCAGGATGCTGGGCAGGGAGACAGCCAATGAGAGCAGCTGTTTGTCCATGCTCAGGATGCTGGGCAGGGAGACAGCCAATGAGAGCAGCTGTCCATGCTCAGGATGCTGGGCAGGGAGACAGCCAATGAGAGCAGCTGTTTGTCCATGCTCAGGATGCTGGGCAGGGAGACAGCCAATGAGAGCAGCTGTTTGTCCATGCTCAGGATGCTGGGCAGGGAGACAGCCAATGAGAGCAGCTGTCCATGCCATGCTGCTTTCTGCCCTGAGGTGGATCTGAGGTGGATCTGAATGTAAATCGTAGAACAGGCAATAATATTGTTTGCAACAATAATTTAAACTTGACTGCATCTGAAAGACGTGTAATGCTCGCACCATGCTACATGAGCTGTCCACAGCCTGAACAGACCTGGAGACGTGGGTCTCCTGATCAAAACGTATACTTAATTCATACTTAAGTATAATTATTTGGGTTATATGTAAACATACTAGTCATTTGAAATTGCAACATTTAGTTATAAAACGGTACAACAGAGTACAAGATACAATGGAGAGCATATTTCTAAAGTAAGGAGAGCCCTGACGGACCTGCCACAGTCCATCAGAACCAGCACTTAGACTCATGGCTGTGTGAGTGAGCCGTGTGGAGCGGCCTCTCAGAAGCTCCTCACAGTCTGTTTGGTGTACAGCAAGAGACACATCTGACATGTTCAAGTCTCATTCAATATAGAAGCTTATGAGCCCGTTTAAAATGTACATTTACATGTACTTGCCATTTTCTTTTTTAAATACAAAAAGTTCCATCAATAATAGAAATTGTTTTTTTATACATTTAACAATATTAAAAACATTTACAAAAAGGAGCATTACGTAGAGGAAAGGAGGTGCATTCAGTCATTAGCTCTTGTGCAGTATTTTCTTTGCATAGAAGTCCCTACAGGTGTCGCAGCAGCGCTGGTACCACCTCATGTCCTGACACAGGTTCTTCTCCCGGATCACCCGGCAGTACACGGTCCACTGGTCCCCCAGGCACTTATAGGTCAGAGCAGCTGGGGAGTGGGGAGAGTGTTTCAATCCAATTGAATAAAGATGAAGACATTAGGGTCACACTCAAGCAACAGGCCTCGGTGCCACAATGGGTTTTTTATGTAATGAATTCTCTCAAACATATTTGAAGAGGACATTAGGCTCAGGTTCATATCAGTATTCTGTGTCTCTACTGGGACATGTCTCCATGCTTTAATGTTCAAAAAGCTCTTTAAAGGCGCTTTCACACCGCAGTACTTTTCCCACAAATGTTCATGAGAACTCTTTAGTTCTCATGAACTAAGTACAGATCGCGTTCACACCGGAATAAGTCCCTGAGGGAGGATTAGGCAAATGAAGCCGCTGACGTCACTTCTTCTTCTTCTGCTTTGGGTTTACTGGCAGGCCGCAAACCACTTCACGGCGTATACTGCCGCCCACAGTCTCCTTCCGAGTAAATCGCCAGAACGCCGACACCTCCTCATCTCCACCGCTCCCATGTTTTCTTTTGTGTTGCCATAAGTTAGTCTCTCTGCGTTTGTCCGCTGGGCTAATGCTAATGCTAATCATGCTAATGCGAGGATAATAAAATGGCGGCTTCACAAAACTTTTTGGGAGTTTTACGGGGCGTGGCTTGCAATCCGCCCAGCCAATCAGACATAGGAACCTTTTTCTCCCACGAAAGTCCCTGCTCTCTAGCAGGGACTGAAAAGGGGGTGAAAAGGTTCTCATGAACTAATTTTAGTTCCGGCTCTTTTTGGTGTGAACGTGACATTTCGGAACTATATCGGAACTAAAGTGGGAAAAGTACTGCGGTGTGAACGTGGCTTATGTTTCTCATACTGCCTGTGCTGCAGCACCTCTTTTCACCCTCTGTCTGAAAAGTGTTACGTAGTGATGTCACTTTGTTTAGTATGTAAACAAAGCAGTCCAATGGAGGCGTTTCAGGCAGGGGGGAGTGTGTCGGAGAGAAACTCCCTCTTTGCAGAACATTGACATGCTCAAACAACTATAGCACAGTAGGACCTCTTTAAAACCAATGGGTTTGGTTTGTTTGTGGTTTTTGCATAAGGCTTTTAAACCTTTTAGCAAAGGTCAAATGTCAACCATGATGGAACAACATACTTTATTAGCATTTAAGGCACACCTCATGATGATGTTTTAGCTTACGTCTCTTTTATGAACGATGAAGGCAAATGTAACATTCAAATAGTTGAGTCTCACCTAGCCTGGGGGAGGTGATGGTGTTCACATTGATTTTCTCGTTGCAGGTGCCGTGGTGACAGGGTCGGTAGGTTGGTGGTCTCGACGTCACTGGGCAGTCGTTACCATGACGACCTGTTACTTTGTGCATACACTGGACCACTCGTGACTGCAGGCCCTTCCCACAGGACGACGAGCACTGAAACAACCAATCAGGTGTCAGATCTCACTGATGTCATCATTACATTCCTTCTTTTTTAATTTATTATAATAATTCTAGTTGCATTGTTCATGATTAGACACAACATATTATTAAAAAATATGATGGCCCTTATTCATAATCCATAGATTGAACACTGTGCAGTGTGATGTAGTGAGGCTGCTGGAGCTGCTTCAGTGTGTGTGTGTGTGTGTGTGTGTGTGTGTGTGTGTGTGTGTGTGTGTGTGTGTGTGTGTGTGTGTGTGTCTGTGTGTCTGACACATTCAATGAATAAACTGAGGAAGGAAATGTCCTCCACAGTAAATCTCACTGTGATGCCAGAGTGATGCAGGGCACTCACAACATCTCCTACCGAGAGACCTTGTCTGTTTCCCCACAGACAGGGAAGTGATGAAGAGAAGATGATTCCACAGCAGTCTGAAGGACAGTCTGAAGGACAGTCTGAAGGACAGTGAACTTGGACTCCAACTGCTGTGAAGGTACCCTTGCCTTAACTGTTGTAGCTTGCGGATATAGAAAATAGTTTCATGGGAAGATTATATTCTGCCTTAATAAATGAAGCATGCTCATGGTGTTTCCCCTAGAGGGCGGGATTTCCCATATTGTTGGTGAGTGAATGCTTGGAGGTGTTTCAGTGTGTCAGAATAAAGCAGGCAGTCTGGAGGTAGTCGTACCTTGGACCAGTCTCCAGTCTTCCACTCGTAACATTTGGAGTGGTCCTCACAGGGTTCCTCATGGGGGGGCTGGGACTGAGGGTCACAGACCCCCTGAGGGTTTGTGCAGGTCACTGTGCGACTGTGAACGCCTCGCCCACAGTCTGCGGAGCACTGCAGGAGAACATGTAGAAAGAGAGGACACAGTATCATGTCAGGGAGGAAGCAACAAGACTGTCTAATATTGTCTATTCTTCATAAGGCAGCCATACCTTGGCTGACCTAAACACACTTTCAAATGCTTTTTAGACTTTTACAGATTCTGATGTTTTTATTAACAACATATGCAATATGGAACAAATGCTTATTGATCTTAGGTTGGCAGCATGCTAACACATTTATACAACTGTGCTACTTTGAAAACTGCATAACCAAAAAGGAACAGTTCTTCACGCTATGCCTATACCTTGTTTTAAATGTAACAAACATAGTATAAAAGACATCAAACATTCCTCCTCCAATACACATCTCCTACTTCTAAACATGACTTACGTGTTCAAAATGCACCAAAGCATTAAAGGCTCAGTTTAACGTCAAATCTATTTCACAGACATTCCCAAAGTGAAGGGTCTTTACTTTACAGAGTATCTGCTCTCTCTGCTCTCTCTGCTCTCTCTCTGCTCTCTCTGCTCTCTCTGCTCTCTCTGCTCTCTCTCTGCTCTCTGAGCTCTCTCTGCTCTATCTGCTCTCTCTGCTCTCTCTGCTCTCTCTCTGCTCTCTCTGGTCTCTCTGCTCTCTATCTGCTCTCTCTGCTCTCTCTCTGCTCTCTCTGCTCTATCTGCTCTCTCTGCTCTCTCTGCTCTCTCTCTGCTCTCTCTGGTCTCTCTGCTCTCTATCTGCTCTCTCTGCTCTCTCTCTGCTCTCTCTGCTCTCTCTGCTCTCTCTGCTCTCTCTGCTCTCTCTCTCTGCTCTCTCTGGTCTCTCTGCTCTCTCTCTGCTCTCTCTGCTCTCTCTCTGCTCTCTCTGCTCTCTCTCTGCTCTCTCTGCTCTCTCTGCTCTCTGAGCTCTCTCTGCTCTCTGAGCTCTCTCTGCTCTCTCTGCTCTCTGAGCTCTCTCTGCTCTCTCTGCTCTCTATCTGCTCTCTCTGCTCTCTCTGCTCTCTCTCTGCTCTCTCTGGTCTCTCTGCTCTCTATCTGCTCTCTCTGCTCTCTCTCTGCTCTCTCTGCTCTCTCTCTGCTCTCTCTGCTCTCTCTGCTCTCTGAGCTCTCTCTGCTCTCTGAGCTCTCTCTGCTCTCTCTGCTCTCTGAGCTCTCTCTGCTCTCTCTCTGCTCTCTCTGCTCTCTCTGCTCTCTGCTCTCTCTCTGCTCTCTCTGCTCTCTCTGCTCTCTGAGCTCTCTCTGCTCTCTGAGCTCTCTCTGCTCTCTCTCTGCTCTCTGAGCTCTCTCTGCTCTCTCTGCTCTCTCTCTGCTCTCTGAGCTCTCTCTGCTCTCTCTGCTCTCTCTGCTCTCTCTGCTCTCTCTGCTCTCTCTCTGCTCTCTCTGCTCTCTCTCTGCTCTCTGAGCTCTCTCTGCTCTCTGAGCTCTCTCTGCTCTCTGAGCTCTCTCTGCTCTCTCTGCTCTCTGAGCTCTCTCTGCTCTCTGAGCTCTCTCTGCTCTCTCTGCTCTCTCTGCTCTCTGCTCTCTCTCTGCTCTCTCTGCTCTCTCTGCTCTCTCTCTGCTCTCTGAGCTCTCTCTGCTCTCTCTGCTCTCTCTGCTCTCTCTCTGCTCTCTGAGCTCTCTCTGCTCTCTGAGCTCTCTCTGCTCTCTCTGCTCTCTCTGCTCTCTCTGCTCTCTCTGCTCTCTGAGCTCCAAAGGCCTTTCCAACATTCAAACACACCTCAATGAAAAGAGCAGTCAGAGCTCAGGATTCTCTGCTTGTAAGCAAACTATCAATATGGAGCAAGGTTCTGCTCCTCAGGTCAAAGCTTCTCAGTGCACAGCTAGCCACCAGGCGAGTATTGAGCAATGTAGTACAATCATCTTGATTCATGTTTGCTTAGGGAGGCCTGCTCTGACAGCTTGATCGGGCTTCAGGAGACTCCTCAGCTCTGACAGTTTGATCGGGCTTCAGGAGACCCCTCAGCTCTGACAGTTTGATCGGGCTTCAGGAGACCCCTCAGCTCTGACAGTTTGATCGGGCTTCAGGAGACCCCTCAGCTCTGACAGTTTGATCGGGCTTCAGGAGACCCCTCAGCTCTGATAGATATTCTTCATGGGTGCAATGGAATCTATCTATCTATCATACGAGCCCTGGAAGCAGAGGAACATTCTAACACAGAGTTGTCTCATGCATCAACACTTTCAGCAAATAGGACCAAAGTGACCAAGTGCTTCTTTAGGTGCTGTTAGATGGAAGTGAGTGTGAAAGGTAACGCGTCTCTTAAGTAACTGGTAAGTGTCCTTAATGATTGATCTCTCATGCATGCAGAGGACACTGGAAGCTAGTGGGGGTGTGACTGAATGTACGTACGGGTCCCCACCAAAACACTGCAACGTTTTCATGCCAACTTACGTTATAAACTACACATACTATTCCGTTGCTTGGATACACTAGTAAACTATATTTGAAAGGCACATTTCTATTACTTTTACAAAACGTAAAAAAACAAGATATTGCATTCTACATTTGAATGATCATGAGCGAACCCTATCCATTGGTCCAGAGCTACAGTTGTTTCACACGAGATGAGCGCAGTGAGGGCACGTACCTGGGCCCACTCTGAGGCCTCCCACACTGAGAGGCAGAGGCGCCCCTCGCAGCCCTGCACAACAGGGGGCTTCCCCCCCTGACAGAACAGGTCTCTGGTGTGGAAGAGGGTGCCATTCTGCAGGTGGTAAACACACGCTACCTCCCTCAGCTGGAGACCTTTACCACACGTGATGGAGCAGGACCCCCAGTCCCCTGTCACCCACCTGTGGACAACAGCAGACAGTCTCAGGTCTGCCAGTGCAACGGAAAGAAATACACAGGCTCATATGGAGTTATGGCCAGAACTTGCTTTACTTTATTAGACATAATAAAATGGATAAGAAAAGTCAAAATAAAAGCTAATGGTAAATGTGCCTACATTTACACTCTACGTTTAATCCAGATATACTCTAACAGAGGTAAATAGAGATGCTCATTATAAACTCCCTTTTAAGCTTATTATCAAAAGTAAATGATTCATGTCATTTTTACAAAATATTCCCGATTCACTTTCTAAATGACAGGATCAGTTAATAGGAGGGTTGGGAACCCAAACTCGGTTCCAGATGAGAACCGATAAGAAAATGACGGGTACCGGGGTACCCATACAAAATACACAATTTCGGTTCTGCTTAACGGTTCCTAAACGCGGTAGACCCTGTATTCCAGCGGGTCCGTCTGCGCCGCGGTGACCCGGTGGAATACATAGCGGACTCGCCATCTGTGTGTTCTGGAGAATCACAGAACGGCCGGTCGTCAGCGGGCCGTTGATGCGGTTTACAAACATGAAGGGCGGTGCCGGCCATCAGCGTACCGAGCCGGCCGGCACCGCCCCCTTCATCTTTACGGCATTATGTAAGCTGCGCTGACAGGCGACAGAGGTCCACAGTTGCCCCGCAGCGAGGCTCCCCCCGCCCTCCAGTAGACAGTTCACGAGCTCAGTCACTTCATAACACCAAAGATGGGTCTCTGAAGTGAGGCTCCACTACGCTAAGAAAGAGAAAGACCAGGCACAGTGTAATGCCTGCTAATAGCTGGCCACAGGCTCAGCTCAGTTCAAATAAAGCACAGCTATTGTGCAATACATTTGTATTGCATGTATATTTTTATTTGTAAAAATGTCAGTTAAAACTTAAAAGAATAAAGTTTTTTTTGTTATCTAAACGTTTGACCTCTTTCTTTTACAATTTTGGAATTGAAATGGGGAATCGATAAGAACCGGAATCGATAAGCAGAACTGGAATCGATACACTTCAGACGATACCCATCCCTAGTTAATAGTCAGCAAGCAACCAGCAGTTACAAAACACTGTGTGTGTGTGTGTGTGTGTGTGTGTGTATGTGTGTGTGTGTGTGTGTGTCTCACCGGTACTGGCAGCGGTGGGAGTTGCAGAGTCGTATTTGGGGGAGGGGTCTGTTCTCAGGCTGACAGTAGCTATTGTTGACCCTCTCCATGGTTTTATTGAATATCCTCATACAGGAAACCACCGTCCTCCTCTCACCTGCACACACACACACACACACACACACACACACACACACACACACACACACACACACACACACACACACACACACACACACACACACACACACACACACACACACACACACCCACACACACACACACACACATTCTCACGTTACAGAAAGCAGTTTTCAGTGAAGCATCATGAGACACAGAGCACTTCATCATCATCATCATCATTGAAACCACTCACAGTCCAAGCTAAGACAAATATTTTTAATTGAAAGAGCAACTTCAATTTTTTACAAAGATTATACTTGAGAAGTTAAAATGGTAGCGGTAGTTAGAACACTCATGAGGGGATTTCATATTGAACAAACTGGATGGATTATGAATCGGCACATGGAAAATGATGATGATGATGATGATGATGATGATGATGATGATGATGATGATGAAAATGGCTGTCATGGCTTGAGGACATTCCTATTTGAATGCAAAATAATAAATGAGAAACTGGACTGGTTAGTTCCCCGTCAGTATGGCTTTCAGTAAGGACAAGCAGACACAGGAAGTGCACACAAAGCCAAAGAGTAACTAGTACGTATTTTAATATTTTTTATAACTTTTATTTCATTTAATTCTGACATAATACAAATATTTGTATATATATTCTATGTTTGTGCAACATGAAGTGACAATTTACGTTACCTTGTTTTGTAAGAAGAGGAATAATTGAACTGTATGGTGCAAACATGTCAGTGCCTTGGAAGACTGCAGGGAAGCTCACAGAAGCTGCTCAGGGTCTCACTGTGTGTTCTGGAAACATCCACAGGGGATCCACTCTAATCCAGCATTAAGAGAGCACAATACTAATCCAGGAGCACCTGACCTGCTCTCCTGCAGAGAACTCTAACTTCAAAGTGCTCTTCTCACCTCATTACATCTGAATAGTGTCCTCACTGGGTGCCAATATAACGAAGCAGTAAGAGGATAAGAGGAGCTGCTCACAAGACCCGCAGCGGTACGCCTCACGATTAGGCTGCTCTAACTGTGTGTGTGTGTGTGTGTGTGTGTGTGTGTGTGTGTCACCTCCTCCACACTGCACCGTGCAGTCCTGCCAGCTGCTGTGTGTCCAGATGTACAGGTACTCTGGCTCCCTGTGCTCCTCGCTGCTCCTGTCCTGCGTTGTGTTCAGGGGCAAGGTGTATTCATAGTGGATCCCATAGCTCTGGTCATGGAAGAGCAGCACCTGGGGGGGGGGGGGAACAGAGAGGGGTTTAAAGGTCTCCTATTATACGATTTGTAGGCATATATTATAGGTCTCAGATATATACAAATATATCAAAAACATGTCTTTGATGTGTTTTGCTCAAAATAGCAAAGCGATCATCCACTGCAGCCACGCCTCACATCCCTCTGTTTCAGCCGGTTAGAGCTGATTCTGGGTCTGTTGCTTCAACATAAATACATGGGAAAATAGAAAAAAGGAGGGGGAGCTCATGCAGGACAATTCTACCGGTAGATACTCAGCTAAATGCTGCCGTGATTAAACGCTAAAAACCACATCAAGGAGTATTTCTGAAACAGTATGGAGCTCAAATGCTTTCTCTCTTGCGGGTTTACAACAAGGTGAGTACCTTTTATATCCTGCTTCTTCACACACATGCTCTCTCCAGGTTTAACTCGGAGTGTTAGCTATGCTTGCTAATGTTACACAGACCACATTACTTCCAAAACACGTGGGGCATTGTTACAGTGACATTTCTGATAGGGCGTAAAGCCAGCCCACATTGCCGGTATTACGTCATATCAGACGCACATCTGGATCAGCTCCCTTGTTCCTCCGTTTAGGGATTTGGGTAAGGAGGAAAAGTAAATGAAGTGTTGAATTTGTAGAGGGATGGCAGCACATATATTCAATCACTACTGATATAAATACATGGACAAACTGAAATGAGTATGTAGTATCCAATGAGTAGTGGTCTCAGTGCCCCCTCAGAGGAGAAGAAGAGGAATTGCCACAAATTGACATCCCTAACATGAGATGAACCAGATTCCATTACAGTCCAAAGCACTGCATCACACTATGCCCAATCTCTGAATGAAGTGTTCAGGCCTGGGGGGGGCTGGGTGTGTCCTCTCTGTGCTGCTAGTGCTGCTTGGAAATGCAACTCTTTCTACAAAACAATGGGAATGCTGCAAACTGAAACAAACTGAAACATTTTGGTTACTGCAAGATGTAGAAAGTGTGCTACAGATCTGTGAGAAGTAGAAGCTGGGTGCCATTTGTTGGCAGTGTAATAACCCTTATAACTGTTGTTTTATTTGATCAATGTATTTAACTTTGTTGTGAGATGGGAATGTCATCTCCCCTACACTGTTGTTGTGTCTGGGTGTCTCCGGCCAGTACTAAATAAATCCAAAAATATTATATATGATCACTTTTGAACAATAAAATCATGTTAAAATCAAGATGTTGTTTCCCAGGCCTGGGAGCAACCTTGAATATCTCTCTGTCTGCTTTGCAATGGAAGTCCATTTGGAGGTCAGCTATGTTCTCTTCTAAATGTGTAAGATCCAGGATCATACAGTTCAAAATGCTCAATAGAGCTTACATCACCCCTGTCATAAAATCCAAGATGGACAACAAACACAGAGACCTATGCTGGCATGAATGTGGCAAGCGAGGTACATTGTTGCACCTACTCTGGGAATGCCCAGCGGTAAAAAAACGTTGGTCAGAAGTAATATCCTTAATGTCTGAATCTTTCAAAGTTAATTTCCCTACATGGCCCATTGCATGTCTACTGGGTCTCAAGCCAGATGGCAATGTTGCAAGGACTGCCGATCAGCTCTGGACAGTGGGCTGTTTAGCCACAAAAAGACTTGTCCTACTAAACGCAAAGCAGCCTGCTTCACTAGGGACTCATGGCTGAGGGAGTATCTGGACCTGCTGAACATGGAGCGTGCAGCTTCTCTGCTGGGGGGTCTGAGGGGAGACAGGAGGATTGCGGTTCACTGTCCGCAGCTCTCCTATCTGACCCTGTCAATATGGCATCTCCTGTGTAATGTATTGTGTATGTAATGTCCTGTGTATGTCACAATCAGATGTCTTAGGAGGTCATCCTTGCACCCCCCCCCCCCCCCCCCCCCCCACACGTTTTGTTTAGTTGTTTGTTGTTACGTGTGTTGTTGTTTTTTCTGTTATCTGGAGCAATGTCTGTTTATTTTATAACTGGAAAAAAAAGATATATATAAAAAAAAAGATGTTGTTTCAAATGATTGATGGATTTAGTAAGTAGCCGTGTACTAAGTGGGATATTGTGCAGCGACCCAGTCATTATAGTGGAAAGAATCCCTTCAGGGGGGTCAAGGCTCCTCCGTCAGGTTCTTCTCCTGATGATAACGACCTGCTCATGAATATCATCCCTGACATTCTGAGAAGAGAGACGCTGGTGTTTACCATCAGGTGTAGGGGGCCCTTGGTGGGTCCCTTGGCAGACATTTTCTCCCAGAGGCCCCTCCTGACGTAGCGCACCGTGGTCCCTGCCAGCTCAAACTCTCCCGGCAGCTCGATCTTCCAGTCGCTGTTGATGGACCTCTGACTGGAGTCCTTCAGCGCTGGGAGGGGGACAGAGGGGGTCAGAAACAGCACTTTTAACATGTGTTCATTTCAGGATAATGTCCTTTCTGCCCATCGTTACAACATGTGTCCTCATCCACCAGACACTGATGTGTGCACAGTACACTTCCTGTTTATTTGAGGGATTCCCGTTATGAAAAGTGGTTCTGTTAACACTGGAGGTTCAACAGTCACGGATTTCTACTTATTGGCATTTCATTAAATGTCTTTACTTACTGCATTGATTCTGATTCATGTAAAGCAGGGGTGGGGAACCTCCGGCCCCCGGGCCGTATACGGCCCGCGAGACCATTTGGTACGACCCTCGAGGTAATTTATAAACACACGTAAAAAAGAAATCTAGACCGCAAACAAATTAAACAAGCGAGAGCCTGTTTTTCCTAACCAAGGTCAGGGTCCTTGAACACAACACAAGCCTAACGTGTCATCACGTGGTGTATGTCTCGTCTGACAGGGGTGTAGTGCTGACGGAGAGCATCACAAACGCCGCTCTGGCACTTCAAAAATGGCAGTATCCATTAGGAGCCGTACACATGCCGCAGTTCCTGCGTGGCTGTGTCTTTAGTTGAAAGCCCAGTGGCATCTGTTCATCTGTCATTCTGATCATACAGTCAATACCTTTGTTGTTTTTAGCATCTGGTTAGCTAGCTATGCTAACGAATATCAGAAGCTTGTTCTCCGACCAGTGAGGTAAAGACACATCATATTATCATTAAAATACAAACAAAACAAAAAAAAGTAAACAGGTACAAAATACTATATGACAGTAAAAAAGTTGTTATTAATAAACAAGAATACAGTTTAAAAGGGGAGTGATTAAATCCCACACTTAAATCATGTCCACATGAATAGGAAACTAAATACATTTGCACACATCTTGTGTCCATATCTTTCTGTTTTGGTCATGCCACACCGTGCACGTGCACGTGCATGCGCGAGTCATGGTGAGATATCTGGATTCAGAGGTTGCTTTTTCTTTGCACAGCATGAAAGAAAGGCCAAATGAATGGGCTGTGATTTGAGTGTTTTTAAGCAGAGGTCAATCATTTGTACGGCCCGGAGGATGTTGGAAACATTGAAATGGCCCTTGAGAGGAAAAAGGTTCCCCCCCCTGATGTAAAGGATACTCCAGATTTTGGACAGATTTTTTTTGAGGGAAAAGTACAAAGTGTGTATGTTTTCCATACATCTATCCAGATAAGATACAAATGAACAATAAGTCATTTAAATGCATAGTATTTATACTAAAGTAGTTTTTTGTAGACACAACAGCAGCTGCCAAATGTTCACAAAGAAACATCAGCATTTCAGGAAGTTAGTTATCCTTTCATATTTGACACAGACAGCTTTGCAACTGTTCCTCTGATATAACATATTCAGTTGATTTTCATCTACTTGTTTATATATGGTGAGCATGGTGGATAGACACCTACGCTCTGTGCTATGATTAAAGGCAGTGGTTAACATCTATATTATTGTATTCCCATGTGTCGGCAGTGATGCTGTGTATTTTTCTCCAGCCATTACATTTTGCAATCAACATTTCCTTTATAATATCAAGTTAAAACAAAAGCATGACTTATTGCCACTCTATAACACAGGCATCATTACCCAGGAAGCTGTGTGAGGGTCTGTCCTCAACCACTTTGATCCTCCGGGCTCCTGCAGGGATCACCACAGCTTCGATGTAGCCTGATGGAGGGAGAGCAGCAGGAGGTTAGAACCTGAGTGTACACAGATGCTGGGTGCTGGAACCTGAAGGCACCGTCTGACCTCTGGAGACAGATTCAGAGAAACCAAGGAGACAACACGGCTGGTGACCTGTGTCTGGATCAGAGACGCTCTACCATCTTTACAACTGAATTCAATATATTGAGTTGTATGTCAAATGTTTCTCTCCTTATGTGAGTCTTAATTACACATTCATTGGCAATACTTCTCCTTGTGTCCATCCAGTAGGTAAGGAAATGCCTCTGCTCCCGCTTTTATTTTGAAAGTAGAAGGAAGGGTTCATTAGAAGGGTCAGGTTGAACAGTCTGCTCTCAGTTTGACTTTGTGCTCAGGGACTTTAATCATTACAGTCATGAGAGTTCCTGCTGCTGCTTTAATCATCTGTTACGCACATGGTGTACATGCAGACGCAACTACCACACATGTTCAAAGGTTTGGAGCGAAATGTAGGTCCCTTTGCCCTAAAGACACTGTCCAGTATAGTTTACAGTAAATAAGGGCTATTTGGAATGATTACTCTTCATGTTAAATATAAAATATCAGAGATATCTACAATCTCATACATGCATCAATTAAGCAACTGCACTTGGAGCTCTCTGAATGTGTAACACCACCTGACAGCTCCACCAAACACCTCCCCTTTGGGCTTTAGGCCCGAACACACACTATTCTAATGTACTGTTCATCTCTGCTTCACAACCAGCCACCAGCCCATGTAACATGTTGAGCATGACCTCAACACAAAGCAGCTCACTGCCAGCTACTGTATCAGTGTTAAGGGTTAGACTGTTGATATAGTGAGTATAAAGCAACAGGCCTTTTGGATTCTAAAGGACCATTACGTTTGTTTCACTTCACTCCACATTATTTATTTTTTATTTGGTCATTTTGATCAATTAGAAGAAAACCAGTTGTTTGCATTGTAATGTAATTATTCATTCTGGATGAAATGTACATATAAGTGAAATGCAGAGGTGAGCTGCTTTGTACCCAGTAAACAATGTAGAAACACCACATGACTTCATACTTACCAGAACATCCTCTGAGCCTAAAGCACACACACACACACACACACACACACACACACACACACACACACACACACACACACACACACACACACACACACACACACACTGTGAGGAAACATCTGACCGACACACACACACACACACACACACACACACACACACACACACACACTGTGAGGAAACATCTGACCGACACACACTGTGAGGAAACATCTGACCCACACACACGTGTGGGTGATATCAAACACAAACACACCGACATGACAACAGCAACCATTTTGCCAAATGAACTCAAAGGATGAAATGCAAACCACTCTATTATCCTCCACCATGCAGTGTGTCCTGTCTTCGCCACATCAGGACCAGCTCATCGGCCTCTTGTTGTGCCTGAACACAATACAAAGTTATGCTAAGAACTTCTTGACTGCAAGGCACAGTCAAGAAGTTGCCCCTTTATCCCAAACAAGTGAAAATGAACACATTTAATTAATCATTTTGACTCTATCAGTTATGCTAACTTTGCACGTGCCATCAGTATGGTAGAGGTTTGGTAAAACAAGGATTTAGGTCAAAAGGCTTTGAACCAGTGAGCACAGAAAGTAGCCTGAACAGCTGCATGGAGATCTTTGTCGAAATCCTGCTTTCCCAAAATCTCAACAACAATTTGATGCCAAATGTCTTTTAATGAAGGCATCTAAATATAATATCGCCACTTCAACTAGAACCTAAATCATGTTTCTGTAAATGTTTTATATATACAGTTCATATACTGTTTAAATAGCAAATTGTATTAAATAAATGGTATTGTATTAAGTATAAACATCTGACATCTAAAAAGGTACTATCAATGAGGGTATCCGGTCTATTAAGTAACTCTTTTGATATGATTAGTTCATGGAGAGGAAATAAACACTGTTTGCATTTCAATACGTTGAGTTCATGACATCCTGTGAGCCGTGCTGAAAGTGATCCCCCCCACAAGCCGCTCAGCGGTGTCCATCCACCCTCAGCCCCCCCCACCTGTGCACCTCTGGTTAGACACACACTGCCATGGGCTCACCTGGGGTTACAAGCAGCACATTTGAAGAAGCCAAATGTCAACATTTGACGTTTTATACAAAACTGTAAATGTCAAACTGTGCACAGTTTATTTCAGATGATTGTTTCCCCTCCTCCGACACCTCTCTACTTAGAAGCGTGGCAGGGAGGAGCAAACAGCCTGCTGAATGGAATGCGTCCCTGGCATACCTCACAGTGGTGTTATGGGTAACAGGGTCAAACAGCTGCTTATGTAACTGTCACCAAGCTTCATTATTTTAGGATTCAGAATACACACCCAGTGGAGCCTCTACACACACACACACACACACACACACACACACACACACACACACACACACACACACACACACACACACACACACACACACACACATACACTCCCATTCATGTTGTTATCATCCCTTTCCTGAGGAGTGACTGCTGCAGGATGTGTCTGATCACTCATTCATCTAACAGTGTTTACTGTTTACACATTCTGGCAATATCATCACATGTCCATGATCACTGATGCCACACCACATTAATAAAGACTGACTGAGTGCAGAGAGGGTGATGCTGAGGAGATGTGTACCAAGGGGTTGGTACTCAAGGGAAGAATGACATACTTCAGAAACTCTTGTGGAGTCACAGCCACACTATATCATGATACTGTAAAGACAGTAAGGGCTGAATGTAAAGCTACTGTCTACACTGCAGCAACAGCAACTCTTTATTTTGAAGGACTTTTATGGTACTGATAACATGGGGGGATCATTCATAAATTCAGTTTCAAGTTGAATGAGAATCCTCTTCAGAAATAGAAACACTCCTGTCTGAATCACAGTCATTGATTTCAAGCATGAAATATACAATACAGTAGCTCATTGTTTCTTATAAAGGGTTATCTCTTAGTACATTGACATTATCTTAGTTAACGTGTTAGTCCTAGGTGTTTTCACAAACACAAATACATCCTTAATGCACATGATCACATTAGAAGGATTGATGATATTGTTCATTTCAAATGTTTGATCTGTAAACCCTGGTATAAAGCAATCAATAGGAAGACAAAGCATTCATAGAATAAATCAAATCAAATGTATCATGTCAGCAGTGGATGTTAAATCTGATACCTGATGTTTTATAGAAAAAGGTTTTAAAGGTCCCATGTCATGCTTTTCCGGTTATCACCCGTCCCCTTGTGTGCTATGTATCTTTTTCTGCATGTAAACGGTCTGCAGAGTCACAAACCCTCAAAGCACACCCTGTAGTGAGTAAAACTCTAACACAGAGAAGACCTGTCTGTGCTGCCCCAGAACGCCTCGTTGCACATTTCTCTTTTTCCATTTGTTTCCGGAAGCAAAATGGACCAATCCGCGGAGCTCCTCACACACCAGGAGGGGTGGGGACCTTTAGCGTACATTTTCAACTAACAGGGAGTCCCCATTGACTTGCATAGAGCATTGACTTGCATAGAGCTCCCTGAATGCTGGCAATAGTCGAGTTGGGATGGTGGAGAAACGCTCTCCGTAGACCCATTCTCACAGCGTCCTTTTTCTTACTCAATATCAAGCCACACTTATTGTTTTTACTTCGGCTGTGAGTGTGTGTGTGCTCAGGATGAGTTTCGCACTGTCCCGCTGTATCGCCGACCCGGAAACTACACCAGTAAGCCAGATCATTGAGCATCGAGCCTCACAACGTCCCGACCAATCAGAGCACACTGGGCTCACAGGGGGGGGGGGGGAGGGCAGGAGCTCCAACAAGCCGTGTAGGACAGAGAGTGAATTCACATACTATACAGAGATGCTGTATGAGGAACCAATGTGAGTTTGGAACATTGAACAATGTAAATGTATTTTAGTAGACCTCAACAATGGAATTATGATCAGTAGAAATGGCCATGACATGGGACCTTTAACATCATGGAGAAAGAACATATAAACACACACACTCACCCATTCCCTTGGTGTGGTTGAAGTCTCCTCTCACGATCTTACAGGAGCGCCCGTCTCCGTTACAAACCCCACAGCGGTCCTCTTTGGCTGAGGAGCTGATGATGCTGTCACAGCCGATTCTCTGATCAAAACAGAGGGAAACATCGATCGTCACTCTATCGCAGTGAATAAAAGCACTAACTCCCCTTTTGTGTAATAGCAGCTTTCAACATGCCCAGACGTGTAATGATTTCCACCTCGTTTAATACTTTCCGCCTCATTCTGGTGTTGGTGACGTGTGTTGTGCGAGACCAGAGATGTAGTTCATTGAGCGGTTTCACACGACAATAAGTGTTACTTCACAGTTTTACGACAAACCTTTTTTTTCTTGACTTGCAAAATGATCTTTTAAATTGACAACGTTAACAGACAGCAGAGCAGTGGGAGCCGGTTGGTCAATCCCCGGCGCGTATTGCGCATGCGCAGATCTAAGATCCAGTAGAAATGATAACAAGTAAAAATCTGCTGCTTATTGTTCTACTAGGCCAAAATAGAGTCAAAGAGTGTATGAGAGTGAGAGTGTGTTAATTAACATATGTGGCAGTTTGGAACATATGCCACATATATGGCATGTCATATGCAAGATTGTGAATTCAGTCAACATTCTACTAAAAGTGCTTAGGTAGATGAAGCTAAAGACACATGGGACCTTTAGGTGAATATAATATATGTATAATTTGTGATATTTAAGCTTTCACAAGAGCTTTAAGTTGCCTTGTGGCATGGACTATGTCCGGCTGAGCCGCAAACATGGTTTTAAAAAAATGTCTCCGATGACACCGTGCTCGGTGAAGGAGTGCAGCCTGGCTGTGGGGGCATTAGTGGGGCACAGCAGCATCAGATCTGCAGCTCGGATGAATGGCGGGTGGTGATATTTGTGGACACGGATGGGAAAGCGAACAAGGTGGTGGAGACCGGGATCGTTGTTAATAAAACTTTCATATCCATGTCTCCACTAACCACCCCTGCTACAAGGGTTATGATTTCGAATATCCCGCCGTTCATACGGGATGACTTCCTGGTGAGAGCTGTCTAAGTACGGGAAGATAGTGTTCTCCATCAGGAAGCTGTCCTCGGGCTGCAGATCTCCACTGCTAAAACACGTTGTGTCTTTACATTACATTTAGCTGACGCTTTTATCCAAAGCGACTTACAATAAGTACATTCAACTGTGTCTCACAGGAGAAATGTCCTCATCAGGGATGTGCACAGACATTTGGAGGGGCTATTGCTCTAAACTAGAAAAAGGGCATCCCCCCCGAAAAAAACACAAGACCTTTTGAAAATTCTAACTTGTTTTTAATGTAAAAGATTCATAAAATAAAAACACAACACTGTGACACTCATTACATTACATTACATTGCATTTGGCTGACGCTTTTATCCAAAGCGACATACAATAAGTACATACGACCAGGAAGACACAACCTTGAAGAAAACAGAATCATAAAGTACATCAGGTTTCATAGAGCCAAACATTTCAAGTGCTACTCAACTGGCTTTAGAGAAGCCAGTCCTTTATTAGTATATAAGTGCCTTGTTAGTAATTCTATCGCTCGAAGTGGAGTCGAAAGAGATGAGTTTTCAGTCTGGAAGGTGTGTAAACTATCTGCTGTCCTGATGTCAATGGGGAGCTCATTCCACCATCTTGGAGCCAGGATAGCAAACCCACGTGTTTTTGCTGATGGGAACTTGGGTCCCCCTCGCAGCGAGGGTGCAGCGAGTCGTTTGGCTGATGCAGAGCGTAGTGCACGCGCTGGGGTGTACAGTTTAACCATGTCCTGGATGTAGGAAGGCCCAGATCCATTCGCAGCATGGTATGCAAGTACCATTGTCTTGAAGTGGATTCTAGCAGTTACCGGGAGCCAGTGAAGGGAGCGGAGGAGCGGAGTGGTGTGGGAGAATTTAGGAAGGTTGAAGACCAGACGAGCCGCTGCATTCTGGATGAGCTGCAGAGGTCGGATGGCACATGCAGCTAGACCAGCCAGGAGGGAGTTGCAGTAGTCTAGGCGTGAGGTGACGAGAGCCTGGACCAGAACCTGCGTGGCTTTCTGGGTCAGCTGGGGACGAATCTTCCTGATGTTGTACAGCGTATATCTGCAGCAACGGGTTGTAGCAGCGATGTTTGCAGTGAAGGACAGGTTGTTATCTAGGGTCACACCCAGATTCCTTGCAGTCTGAGTCGGGGAAACAACAGAGGTGCCGATGTTGATTCATGTTGATGCCGATGAGATCAGGTCAAGAGTGGGACAATCTTTTCCCGGAAGGAAAAGCAGTTCAGTCTTGTCAAGGTGACTTGTACGATAATTTTTGTAGCTGTAAACTCAAGTGGATTAAACTACATTTATTAGTGCTTTCATGTCAATTCGGCGAACATATGATACATTAAATGATGGTGAGGATGATGATTTAAAAATCGTTTGTTTGAGCCGGTTTGTATTTCCTGATGAAAAAACAAACCCATGCTTTGTGTAGTTGAACACCAACTTGGATTAAACGTGTGTTTTTTTTACCACAATGTTGGGAAATTAATGGATAAAATGCACGGATTATTATTATTATTCCCACTCCGATCGGGACACTAGGTCCACCGTTTCACCGCAGCGAGGCTCCCCCCGTTGACATTTTACGTGGGCTGGGCTGGGTGCAGTGGCGGACTGGCCATCGGGACGAATCCCGAAGGGCCGGTACCGAAGTGGGCCGGTCGGATAAGTCACTAGCACATCCCCCACTCCCCCCGTTGACAACTTACTAGCGGTACCGAAGTGGGCCGGCCGAGAGTCCCGGGATGATTTTTAGTCCCAGTCCGCTACTGGCTACATGACCGTATGATCGCCCATATTGACGCACCTAATTATCTAATTAGCCTTTGATGTTTTGCCCTTTGATGTGCGGTGTTATTACAGGCAGGTGTGATTTCACACTGGTGTGTTATAAGCCTTTGATGTTAATCTAGGTGTCTCTTTGAAGTTATGCATGAGACGGTCTTATTTACGTTTTAAAAGTGATAACTAAGTTTCACTCTGTGGGGGGCAAAAGACGCATCGTTAAGTGTTAGAGAATATTTTAATCCTGTCTGTTTGTTTGTATGGAATTGGGAACTTATCTGCGAACTTCTGTTTCTGATTAAAGTGTTGTTCCCTCAATCTGTGAAATATGATCATGCCATCCTTAGGGTCAACTCAGAGGTCAGATGCCTGGCTTTGTGGAGAAAGGGGAAGCATCCTGTCCTCTGAGTCTTTGTGCAGTTTGTGGCATCTGTTATTAGCAGAGAAAGGGCGCGTAAATTTGGGATCCGCCTTTGTTCAATATATTGTGTGAATATTCTGTGTAACCTTTAGAGTGCCGCTCGGTGGAAGATGGTTCACGTGTGAAACTGAGTGTGCCCTCTCCGGCCGATACTTCAATAAGTTCTCCGTCTTCATTCTTCAACATTGGCTCTGCATTGAATCCCAGAAGATTATTCTTCACAGATTGGCGTCACGAACAGGATATCAAATATATCTTCAGAATACTGGTAAGTGTAATTTCAAATCTATTTGAATATTGCCTTACCAGGATCTGTGATTGACGATATAAAACATTACCTGTGAAGCTGAAAGGCTGCACATTTTTTTCTCGGTGTCTCTATTTAAATTTCGGAGAGACCTTAAAATAGAGAATCAGTAGGATTTAGTGGAGAATAAGTGGATTTCTGCATTAGAGCAATGTCATAGATTTGTATTGAAACAAATCGCCGAATTCTGGAGATTTCAGCGGTCAAAATAAAATAAAACAGCTGTTTAAAGCAGACCCTGTACCGCTGCAGAAGGGGAGCGTGTCTGTGTGTTCCCTCCCCCCCTGCGGAGAGCGGCAGGACAGGAGAAAGTTCAGTTTAGTGTTATAACTTTCTTTTCCTCGCACCATAGTCGTTTAGGAACTAAACTAAATCGTCATATATGGGCGGAATGCGAGAATGTGTCATTAAACGATAATTTTTTCATTGTTGTAAGAAAATTATGGGTTGATAAATACGGAGGATAAACTGATGGTTTTATTCTCTGGACAGAGGGAATCACTAAATTAGCATAGTGGTTGTTGATTTGAGGATAAATTCGTTATTGCTCTTCAACAGATCCAGTCTTTAGCACTTGTACAAGCTAATATGAGTAAGAAGGCACTCATATTAATTATATTTCCCAACCCCCGCTGAAGTCTTTTTATTCGGATTAAATTCAACTTTCTGTCACACGGAGGTTTGCTGTGGTTTTATGTTTGTTTGTCTAATCTGCAGTGTTTATTGATTGTACTAACCGTTAAACATGGGTAGTTCTCTGTCCACAAAGGAGTCAGTTGGTCAGAGGAAAACGAATGAACGCAATAAAACTTTTTCTAAAAATCCAATTACAGACAGCCACTATCTTCACATGTTTTCACCCAACATGCCGTCAGGGATTGTCGGAAAAAGCTTGGATTGGTCTAAAGTTATGCCGTTTACCTCGTTACTTTGTGAGCACTCACAACAAAATAATCAGAAAGGGAAGATTCAATTTGATTGGCCTTTAACAGGGAGTTTTGACATGGTCGTGTTGTGGCAAGCATTTAAAATTGTGAAAAATGATCCGAATCCCTCATGGGACATAGGATACATGTCGGGTTGTCTCAAAGCTTGGATGTCTATTGCAGAGAAAAGAGGATATAATGAACGAAAGAATGAAAGATCAGTTGGCAGCGAGCAAGGCTCCACAGAGCTCAAGGCTTTGATTGATAGGATTTCCAAATGTGCGGCGACTTGTCATTTGCTCAGCCTAGAGGCTGCTTTTGATGTTAAATCAGAGAACATGTCCAGAATTAGGGAAAGACACGGAAAGGATGTAGGAGCAATAGCTAAATCAGTCATGTTCGATTGGTTAAAAAGAAGGAAAGTCTCCCAGCCCCGATCAGCTTATTTGCATTTTAACAGACGCAGGGCTGCTGGAAGAGGAACAGGCTTTTTCCCTCTGTACAAAAATGATCCCCGCAACAGATCTCTCAAATCCTGCTGCGAGAAACTCCGATGATGATCTGTTAATGTCAGCGGCAGCTATCATAAATAAAAATAGATTGAGATATCATCCAGGACATTATAACAAACTAGATGTGACACAGCAGGAGCACAGTGCAGCGGAGACTGAGGGGGATTTTTCAGAGTAGCAGCCGGCCACGAACCCCCCCTCCTTTTACTCCGCGGCTCCGTTTAATCGATTACACAGGAACGCCGTACGGCAGCAGTTTTCCAAGAGCTGTCCAGCGTAAAAGGATCATGCAAACGCAAACATCTCAGAATAATAATTCTGCTGAAACTGTAACCGCCCCGAAAATTCTGATAGGAGAGGTTCCAGTTTATAAGCCTTGGACACCCGCGGAGGTCATGGATATAACAAACCACGCTCCAAATCCCACTAAAAGTCCAGATGAGTATCTGTCGTGGTTGACTAATGTCTGCTCAGTTTATAACTGTTTGGTTCATGATGTTAAACAGCTGATAATCCTAACATACAAGGCAGACTGGTCCACATGCAAAGACGAGTTTAAATTCCCTGCATGCACGCCTGCAGGCGATTGGCCTTTGACACAGACGCGCAACATGTGGATTCAGAACGTCGCTGCTTTGGCTGTTAGAGCATGCGCTAAAACTCACACAGATTTTTCCCAAGTGTTGGCTTGCGTACAGAGCCCAACAGAAACTGTTCCAGAATGTATCCAGCGTTTCATGACAGTGTGGGATAATAATGCGGGCATTAAAAGGGAGGGCAATGATTTGTTCGCCATACAAAGCTTAGTGCAAAGCTTAACCCCAGAGGCAGCTCGTGCCTACATGATAGCAACACCTGAATGGCAAATTAAAACCTGGCAAGCCACGATAGCCACAATGCGTGCCTTGCATAGGAGCCAGATATTTTTGCATCCTAGAAATACTCAGATGATGCAACAATTGCCTCAAAATACACAGGCTTATCAGGGTGCAGATAACTCCCAGCAGTTTCAGGGACAGAACCGCACACAGCAGTATCAAAACCATGGAAAATCACAGGGTTATCATGATAAGAATAGACAACAGCAGAACAAAAATCCAAGGAAGCCGTGTCACGTTTGTGGTTCAATGGACCACTGGGCGGGACAGTGCGAAAAGAGATGGGGAGCGCAGCAGAATACACAATCCTTGCCTGCTTTACCCCAGCCACCCAGGCATCCTGCATTAATGCCCCCTCAATACTATGATAGACAGGCTCCACATGAGCAACACAGTCTGCAAAGTGGGTTTAATAGGAGATAGGGCCGCCATAGAGAAAAAATAGGATCAGATTCACAACATTTCCCCATTCAAGCAGCAACAATTCGCCTTTCCAATAACCCGCGTGAAGATCCGATTATGCCCGTTGATTTTAGTGGAACAGCTGTAGATATTTTGATTGACAGCGGCGCCACATTGTCTGCAGTACGTACTAAGGAGAAAGTGTGTGAAGCAACTAATGATTTTATTACAACAATGGGCGTTTCTGGCATTCCTATGTCCGAGCCCATTTCAGAGAGTATTAATGTTTCAATCGAGGGGTCAAATGTGCAACACTCTTTCATTATTTCAGATGGAAGCCCGATTAATTTGATGGGCAGAGATTTACTTTGTAAATTACAGGCAACAATACAATGCAATTTCTGTTTTTGGGACCACAAGGATGTGCGTTGCCTCTTAGGCTGACTCCTGCACAAAAGGCGTTTATTGCAGGAGACATTATCCCTCACGTCACACTAGCTGTCACTCCAGGCAGTAGTCCTAAGGAGGTGGGGGCTATGACAGCCCACTGCCATGCTCAGTTGGAAGCAGCAATGGTCTCTGACCCCCACACCACACCTAATGTAATTAGCCTTGGAGAAGAGCATTACATGCTACGTCTCGCTTACCACATTTCCCTTCCCCAAAGCACGTTCCTTTATTTACAGCCACCCCCGTTTCAATCGAGGGTTCAAATGTGCAACATTCTTTCATTATTTCAGATGGAAGTCCGATTAATTTGATGGGCAGAGATTTACTTTGTAAATTACAGGCAACAATACATTGTACTCCGGATGGTTTGTTTTTGACAATTCCTGACAGTAAAGTTTATCAAGCTGTCCAATTCATTCAATCATCTCAGGACAAGCTTTATTGTTGGTCCTTTCCAGATTTCAATATGATTTCTGTTTTCTCCACAACAGGGATTCAGAAAATTGCTAGCATTTCCCCTGTGTGTGCTTCCTTAATGTCTCTTATGCGGCCTGTGTTGAATTGTCATTGCACAGCTGCTTTTAACCCATCAGATGATTATGCGCTATCAGTAAGAGGTTTTTGCAACAGCTCAGATCAGTTGGAATGCGAGCAGTTTCTGTTTTTGGGACCACAAGGATGTGCGTTGCCTCTTAGGCTCACACCCCCACAGCAGGCTTTTCTGGCTAAAGAAACTATCCCTCACGTCACACTAGCTGTCACTCCTGGCAGTGGTCCTAAGGAGGTGGGGGCTATGGCAGCCCACTGCTATGCTCAGTTGGAAGCAGCAATGGTCTCTGACCTCCACACCACACCTAATGTAATTAGCCTTGGAGAAGAGCTTTACATGCTTCGTCTCACTGACCACATTTCCCTCCCCCAAAGCACGTTCCTTCATTTACAGCCACCCCCACCCACAGAATTTGGCCCCCCTTCAGACTTTGCCGACATTCCACCCAGTTTGTGGGCTAAACACAAGAACCATGTGGGCTTTGTTAGTTCAGCCCCCCCCCCCACAGAGTGACCCTTAAAACCAATGCCAGATTGCCTGCTATCAGACAGTACAATTTACCCCATAGAGCTATTTTGGGAATTGAAGGAGTCATCCAATCTCTGCTTGATCAGGGTGTATTAAGATATACAGAAAGTCCCTGTAATACTCCAATTTTGCCTATACCTAAGAACAATCGCCCTGATGAATGGCGTTTTGTCCAAGATTTGCAAGCTATTAATGCTATTGTCATCCCAACAGCTCCCATAGTGCCTGACACTAATTAGATCCTTGCTGCTCTACCCCCAGATTCCAAGTATTACACAGTCATTGATCTCTGTTCAGCGTTTTTCTCTATTCCTTTGCATCCAGAAAGCCAGTATCTGTTTGCATTTACTTTTAAAGGTAAACAAATCACATACACGCGCCTCCCACAGGGCTATGTTGAGTCGCCTACTGTGTACGCAGCAGCTGTTAAAAGAGATCTGGACACTCTGATCCTGACAGGAGGAAGCACCCTCCTTCAGTATATTGATGACCTGTTGATTGCATCACCTAACAGAGACGCCTGTCGCATCGATTCCATTCTGCTCATGAAAAGACTTTCTGAATGCGGACACAGAGCATCCCTGGCCAAGTTGCAATACTGCCAGACTGAGGTCACGTATTTGGGTCACATTCTGAGAGATGGACACCGCCTCCTCTCACCTGCGAGAATCTGCCTTTTGAACAAAGTGCCTCCACCACGTACAAAGAAGGAGATGCTTTCCTTCTTGGGCATGGCAAACTACTGCAGACATTGGATATACGAGTATGCTGCTATGGACTCCGTCCTGCATGCTGCCACTCTGCAGGCCGCACCTAACATTGTTCACTGGTCTGAGGACATGCACACAGCTTTTCAGGACTTAAAGCGAGCCCTCACGTCGGCTCCGGCCCTGGGTCTCCCTGATTACTATCAACCTTTTCATCTACACGTCCATGAGAAGTTGGGCTTTGCAACTGGCATCTTGGTACAAAAGCATGGATCTAATTTCCGGCCTGTTGCATACTATTCGTCTCGACTTTCCCCTGTGGTACTTGGTATGCCTTCATGCCTGCGAGCAGTAGCCGCAGTTGCAATTGTTATTAAACAATCCTCTCCCATTGTACTGGCCAGTGACTGTGTAGTACATGTCCCACATGCAGTTTTGCATATTCTGAACACCTCTGCTACTCAGCATATGACAGCAGCTAAGCGATCTGCTTATGAAGCAGTAATTCTTTCAAGCTCACACATCACTCTTAAACGCTCCCCCCCCCTAAACCCAGCTACGCTGGTGCCAATTCCAGATTTTGAAATAACACATGACTGCGTCACAACGATTGACATGTCTTCTTCCCCCAGAGCTGATATGTTGCAAACTCCTATCCCTAATTCAGATATGATTCTCTACACAGACTGATCTGCGAGCAGGGCGTCTGACACAGTACATTTAGCAGGCTATGCTGTTGTGAACGACTGGGAGGTCTTGGAAAGCCGGGCCTTGCCAAATGGTACGTCGGCTCAGGCTGCAGAGTTGCATGCTCTGCTGAGGGCGTGTATTTTGGCTAAAGGAAAAGTTGCAACCATTTTCACAGACTCCAGGTATGCATTTGGTGTGTGCCATGATTTTGGTGTCTTGTGGAAGATGTGCAGTTTCTTAACATCGGCTGGTAAGCCTATTCAACATCATGCGTTGGTAGCTCAGTTATTAGACGCTATCCTGCTCCCTGCACAGCTAGCAATTTTGCTCACACAAATTCTGATGATCCTATTTCGCGTGGAAATGCGTTAGCCGACACCGCGGCTAAACAAGCAGCAGTTTCATGTTCTTCTATGGTGCTCCAATGCCCCCTGACACAACCCACAGAACCCATTTCTTTGCCTTCCTTTAATGATGTCGCGGTAATGCAAGCCCGCGCTGATGTTAGGGAGAAAGATTTATGGCTAAGACGAGGTTGTACACTTGGCGCTGAGTCCAGCTTGTGGCTCCACCCAGACGGCCGGATGGTCTGTCCCCGTTCGTTCCTCCATGTTTTGGCACATGTTGCACATGGCAAATCACATGTAGGAAAAGGAGGGATGAATGGGATTATAAAGTCACAATGGTTTGCTCCAGGCATCACACTAGCTACACAGACCCTAGTAGATAGATGCATGATATGCCAACAAACAAGAAGAAGAAGTGGACTGGTTCAGCATGAACATCTACCGCCCCCTTCAGGGCCCTTTGTAAATATGCAAATTGCCTTTTCGCATATGCCACCATGCCAAGGATTCAAATATCGTTTGGTAATAGTGTGCCAGTTCTCCAAATGGGTAGAGGCCTACCCTACCAGAAAAGAAGACGCTAGAACAGTTGTAAAGTGTCTTCTCAAAGATGTTATCCCTAGATTTGGTGTTCCAGCAGGGATTAACAGTGACAGAGGTCCAGCATTCATTTCTAAGATAACCCAGAGTCTAGCTACAGTGTTAGGGTTTAAATGGCAATTGCATGTTCCCTATCACCCACAGAGCTCAGGCCAGGTTGAGAGAATGAACTTGACTATAAAAGAGAAACTCACTAAAACAATGTTGACCACAGGACTAAAATGGGTAGACGCGCTGCCGCTAGTTCTGTGCTCCATCAGAAGCGCACCAAATGCAACGACAGGGCTTAGCCCACACAAAGTATTGATGGGAAGGGTAATGTTCACAGGGTCTAGCCCCCCAGCATCACCCCACACACTCACCCTTTTGTGGACAGAGGATTACATGACTAACTATGTAAAATATCTAACTGACATGTTGAGAAAGTTTCACAGGCAGGTGGCTGACAGGCTCCCTCAGCCGGGAGAAGAGCCCACCCACCCTTTTAAGATTGGTGATAATGTACTAATCAAATCTCTTGAAAAAGATGCCCTGTCTCACAGGTGGAAAGGTCCTTTCCAGGTGTTGATAGTGACCAGAACCGCCCTAAGAGTCCAAGGCAGAGCGGAGTGGATCCACGCCTCCAGATGTCGTCTCTCCCCTCTACCGGATGCTGGCGTGTGAAGGCAGTCATCATCATCGTCATCCTGGGTTTGCTGTACCTGGCCAAGAACGCCCTACTAGATGAAGCTGTGGAAATCTCAACGACAGGTGGCGAGGGCTCTCGCCCCTCTGAGAGAGAAGATAAGGTGCTCTTATCCAAGAGCGCAGACGACTTGACTACTCAGGGTCCAGACCCTGAGGGCAAAACAACACCAACGGGCAAATCAGTGCCTAGCGACAAGGACAGGTTGTATCCAAACACCACACAGACATTCAGTATGGTGCGAGAGAGACAGAGAGAGAGAGAAGGAGGAAGAGTAAAGAGGATCGTCGACATCACTCATGAATTAGAGACTATTTCTTTTAACTGTTCAACTTCAATATGTAACCCATCTAACTGTATTGTGTTCAATCAAGGGTGATGATTACTTGACATGGGGAATGTATCCGAAAGACCAGTACCAGTGGTTCGGGAGAACATCGGAGGTGGTAAGAACAGCTCTCAACACCATTGCCAACATGCCCTCAGAATTGTGGTGTACCACTATGGAACAATTAAGGAAACTGATAATGAATGAGGTACAATGCACAGCGAGGAAACCAGATTATAAAGCCCCCAATTCAGCTGTCACTGCATGCATATATACTGGACCAGATAGCAAAACAGATTTTCTATCCACTCCACTTAAACAAACAGGAGGTGATGTAGATTCTTCAAAAAAGGCCTTAATCACTCCACTTAAACGAGCTAAAACTAATTCTGCAGTAAGTTTATTGATAGACTACGCACATGAACGTAATGTTAGCAACTGTTGGCTGTGCCAAAATATGCCAGAATCCATGCATTCTCCAATGTTTAGCCCAATTCCGTTCACGAAAGCTGATTATGATTTAATAAGCTGGAATAACATTGCATCCAGAATTAGCGATGAAGCTGAGGATTGCTTTACTCCGTCCTACACCTTAGACACGGAGCAACATGTACAGTACAAGGGTTTAGTCTCTCTCATTGTTGATACAGTAAATGAAAATTACCTGCCTGACGGCTTCAAACGGTTGATGTTTTTAAAACTAATATACGTGAAGAAATATGTTAACTTAGCTTTTGAATACAGATTCCAGTTAACTCTAGCCCAGACTAATTGTTCAGTTAACCTTACAAGTCCAACATGTACAATGCAACCACACACACCATCTTTGTTGGTTGAAGCTTTGGTAACAGTTGTGCCCTGGTTTGGGTCCAGAACAGTGGACTCCATTAAAGTTAAAATACATGACTGTACACAGCCAATCCCCTTAGGCAAGCCCCTAACACGAGATTGCTCAGTTTATGTACCACCAATTACTGTACATGAATGGAAGAATGTGTCTATCTGTTTCCAGAATGAAGCAGGATCTCATACTTCTCCAGATGTGGGACACAGCGACTGCAATACCATAGTGAGGGTAAAATTAGCCAGAATTCCCCTCCCACAGAGAGTTTACTTAGTTTGTGGAGACCGCGCTTATGGCTGTGTACCCTTTGACATTTTCTGTGGCACCTGTTATCTAGCCTATCTAATCCCTTTAATCCGTAAAGTAGAGGCTAATGAGATTGCAGTGATACTTCCCTCTTTACATTGGAATAGCAGATCAATTACAGAAGGACAACAGATAGCGAGCCTATTTTTGCCTTGGTACGGTATTTATGTTACTCAGCAGGAAATCGTGGCACTGTCCAAAGTGGTAGAAAAACATCTAAATGTATCTAACACAGCGATGTTAGCTGAACACAAATAATTGCAGGAAGTTAGGACAGTAGCACTGCAGAATCGCATGGCGCTGGATCTCCTCCTCGCCGCCCAGGGAGGCACATGTAAGGTGATTGGGTCTGAGTGTTGTTCTTTCATCTCTGATGCTACACCTGAAGTTATGGATATGGCACATGATACTGCTAGGGGAATAAAAGAATTGCATGAAACTCATGGGTTTACATTTGGTGATTTAAGTGGAACCTTTGGATCCTGGGGAGCGGGGTTGGTTAAATGTGTTGTTACTGTTTCAGTGTTTATCTTGGTTGTGCTAATCCTAGTGATCTGTTTGATAACTGTAGTTAAATTAGCCATACGCAGGGTTGCCAAGACCGCCCTCCAGGCCCCACAGAGGATAGTGGGGTATTCAACTGCAGATGAAATAATATTGATGTACAACAAGGAATTGCGAGATCCATGGGTCTCCATCGCGGTTTCTGCCCCATGGGTACCCCCGTTCAGTGATTAATAAATTGATTACAGTTGACTTTCAGAATAAAGAACAGATGTTTTGATTTTTCCTTTTCAGGTTGTTATACAATAAATATCTGATTCTTCCTTTTCAGATATTGAACAAATGTATTTGAATGAAATGTATGTAACTACTAAAGTGCCTTACTCTTAAATGAAGCTTAGTAAAGTAAACGTAAAATAATGTTAAATATTGAGGACATTGAACCTTTACGGATTACAGATTGACCGATTCATCACTGAGAATTTTAGCCTGGATCTCTCATGATTCAGATTTTATACCTCATTTGGATTTCTTATAATCCTAAATTCTAATTGTGCTTTACTAAGTAATTGCCTTGAAGTAAATCTTTGAGATGTAAGCTGACTTTGAATTTGTGTTTGAGGAATGAGATTAACTGAGTGATAAATGATAAAAGATCTTATTTTTGAAACATATATTTTGCTGTTATATTTTTGTATTACATGTGTGTTTATTATTGTGCTTTTGATAAATGATATCAGACACGGAGGAGAGATGATTTTTTGTTATGATTGACTGCGTTCAATCAAGGTAATTGAAATGTTTCAATTCTGCTTACTTTATGATGTGATTAATGTGTGTGATCCCAGACTCTGAAGGCGTTCATTGATTTGAGTATTGACTGACATATTCTTAGACTAGTGTTAATTGGTTATCAATAAATTGATAAAAAGGAGGGGCTGTTAGAGAATATTTTAATCCTGTCTGTTTGTTTGTATGGAATTGGGAATTTATCTGCGAACTTCTGTTTCTGATTAAAGTGTTGTTCCCTCAATCTGTGAAATATGATCATGCCATCCTTAGGGTCAACTCAGAGGTCAGATGCCTGGCTTTGTGGAGAAAGGGGGAGCATCCTGTCCTCTGAGTCTTTGTGCAGTTTGTGGCATCTGTTATTAATTAGCAGAGAAAGGGCGCGTAAGTTTGGGATCCGCCTTTGTTCAATATATGAATATATGGACAGAGCCTTCAGCGTGGCAGCCCCCACCCTCTGGAACGCTCTCCCTGCGGAGATTCGCAACATCCCCACACTCGATGCCTTCAAAGGGGCCCTCAAGACCCATCTGTTTGCCAAGGCTTTCGGGCCCTAAATCGATCTGTTGTTTTGTCTGTCTGCCTTTTGTTTTGTTATGTTTGTTTTTTTGCCTATTACTTGTAAAGCGACCTTGGGTCCCTTGAAAGGCGCTATATAAATTCAAGTTATTATTATTTATTATTATTATTATATTGTGTGAATATACCGTGTAACCTTTAGAGTGCCGCTCGGTGGAAGATGGTTCACGTGTGAAACTGAGTGTGCCCTCTCCGGCCGATACTTCAATAAATCTCCGTGTTTGATGAAAGTTATCCGTCTCCATTCTTCAACATTGGCTCTGCATTGAATCCCAGAAGATTATTCTTCACATTAAGCACCTGGATAAAGGACTCTTTAAAGCAGAGACATGGCGACCAGCATACCTGATTATCAGCAGGAGAGGACTCTTTTAAGTAAATACATTATAGGGTTAAAATAAGATATATATGTGGTGGAATTAGTTTAAAACAGCCACCTTACACTTTTTAGTTGTCCTCTCTCAATTAGATGTAAGGGTTTTTAAATGATTAGTGTTAATTAAGGGCTATTGTTATTTTGGTTTATAAGGGGATATGAGTTCAACTTTTAAAAATTGCACAGGATCATTCTAAGAAGAGTGAGAGGGCTAATGAGCCAGCACCATACCTCCTCTATGCATTTTCTTGACTTGTATCTGATCTTGAAAAACTCTGGTAAGTACTTTTTTAATTTTATTTTATAGTATCATGTAATTATTAAATGTTTTTTTGGTAGGGGTTAAACTAGTATATTATGTGGATAGTATATTATTAGATAATTAAAAATGTTATGTTTTTTTTGTTTACAGTAGAGACCCATCCATCCATCTTCTTCCGCTTATCCGTGGTCGGGTCGCGGGGGTGGCAGTTCCAGCAGAGAGCCTCAAACTTCCTTTTCCCTGGCGACATCAACCAGCTCTGACTGGGGGATCCCAAGGCGCTCCCAGGCCAGCGAAGAGATATAATCCCTCCACCTGGTCCTAGGTCTACCCCTTGGTCTCTTCCCAGCTGGACGTGCCTGGACGTAATTTGAACATTTCCTTTATCGTGTGTCCATCTGGTTGTTTTATTGCACAACCAAATCATGTAAACATATTATGTAAATAACCCAATTTGTGTTCTGTGAAACTGAAAAGGATATAATATATTATTTTGAAGGCGAGTTGACAGGAAGTTGTTGTTGCTATGGAAACAACAACATGACGGAGAAAACGTAATATCTTCTACATATAAAGACGGAGAAAGTAAAGAACAAAGTCTGAAAATATCAGTACAGTATCATAGTACTGTAACATAACTGTTTGTGTTACTTTCGTTGCAGTTCTATGTCTTAAATGTCATGTAAATGTTGCCTTCGTGTGTGGTTCGGGGCCATCTTCGTGCGAAATTCACAATTCAATATTCGTGTGTCCATCGGGTGTACATTTCGGGACAGTGTGACAGGGGCTTTAGGGAGACACCAGCCACCCTGCGGAGAAAACCCATCTCGGCCGCTTGTATCCGCGATCTCGTTCTTTCGGTCATGACCCATCCTTCATGACCATAGACAGAGAGCTTGCCTTCTGGCTCAGCTCCCTTTTCGTCACAACGGTGCGGTAAAGCGACTGCAGTACCGCTCCCACTGCTCCGACTCTCCGGCCCATCTCACGCTCCATTGTTCCCTCACTCGAGAACAAAACCCCGAGATACTTGAACTCCTTCACTTGGTGTAAGGACTCATTCCCTACTTGGAGTGGACAGTCCATCGGTTTCCTGCTGAGAACCATGGCCTCAGATTTGGAGGTGCTGATCCTCATCCCAGCCGCTTCACACTCGGTTGCGAACCGATCCAGTGAGTGCTGAAGGTCGCAGACCGATGAAGCCATCAGAACCACATCATCTGCAAAAAGCAGTGGTGCAATCCTTAGTCCACCGAACTGCAGACCCCCTCCCCCATGACTACGCCTCGAAATCCGATCCATGTATATTACAAACAGGATTGGTGACAAAGCGCAGCCCTGGCGGAGGCCAACCCTCACCAGAAATGGGTCCGACTTACTGCAGAGGACCTGGACACAGCTCTCACTTTGGGAGTACAGAGATTGGATGGCCCTGAGTAGAGACCCCCTCACCCCATACTCCCGCAGCACCTCCCACAGTAACTCCCTGGGAACCCGGTCATACGCCTTCTCCAAGTCCACAAAACACATGTAGACCGGATAAGCGTACTCCCAGGCCCCCTCCAGGATCCTTGCGAGAGTAAAAAGCTGATCCGTCGTTCCACGACCAGGACGGAATCCGCATTGTTCCTCCTCAATCTGAGGTTCGACAATCGGCCTGACCCTCCAGTAGAGACCCTGTGTGCTGAAATCTACTCAAACAGAGTACTTCATGGTAGTGGTCAACTTTTAAACACAAAAGTGTATCTTTCAGTAACTTTCTCAGAGAATTAAGCATAAATCTGTCAAATGTTCAAAACAGCCTTGTTTTTCACTGAAATAGCGTCAAAATCACAAACTGGCTGAAACTATACAGTGAATTGGAGAAATTACAGCACAGAGTTTTCTACTACGACACAGATAGTATAATCTATGTGACAAGACAGGGGCAGTCTCCAGTACTTTCATGGTAGTGGTCAGCTTTTATAAGAAGAAAAGTGTATCTTTCGGTAACTTTTTGAGAGAATTAAGCATAAATCTGTCAAATGTTCAAAACAGCCTTCAATGAAATAGCCTCAAAATCACAAACTGCCATTAAGATTCAGATGCTTTACGAAATCTTATAAAACAGAGTACTTTCATGGTAGTGGTCTGCTTTTAAAAAGAAAAGTGTATCTTTCGGTAACATTTTTGAGAGAATTAAGCATAAATCTGTCAAATGTTCAAAACAGCCTTCAATGAAACAGCCTCAAAATCACAAACTGCCATTAAGAGTCAGATGCTTGACGAATTCTACTCAAACAGAGTACTTCATGGTCATGGTCAGCTTTTAAACACAAAAGTGTATCTTTCAGTAACTTTCTCAGAGAATTTAAGCATAGATCTGTCAAATGTTCAAAACAGCCTTCACTGAAATAACCTCAAAATCACAAACTGCCATTAAGAGTCAGAATCCTAACGAAATCTACTCAGAGTACTTCATGGTAGTGGTCAGCTTTTAAATACAAAAGTGTATCTTTCAGTAACCTTTTGAGAGAATTAAGCATAAATCTGTCAAATGTTCAAAACAGCCTTGTTTCACTGAAATAGCGTCAACATCACAAACTGGCTGAAACTGTACAGTGAATTGGAGAAATTACAGCACAGAGTTTTCTACTATGACACAGATAGTATAATCTATGTGACAAGACAGGGGCAGTCTCCAGTACTTTCATGGTAGTGGTCAGCTTTTTTAAAAAGAAAAGTGTATCTTTCGGTAAATTTTTGAGAGAATTAAGCATAAATCTGTCAAATGTTCAAAACAGCCTTCACTGAAATAACCTCAAAATCACAAACTGCCATTAAGAGTCAGATGCTTGACGAAATCTAATAAAACAGAGTACTTCATTATCTACTTTTTCAGCTTTTAAACACAAAAGTGTATCTTTCAGTAACTTTCTGAGAGAATTAAGCATAAATCTGTCAAATGTTCAAAACAGCATTCACTGAAATAGCCTCAAAATCACAAATTGCCATTAAGAGTCAGAATCTTAATGAAATCTACTCAAACAGAGTACTTTCTACAGATGGCTCCTCCCACTCAACGCAATAAGTCCCACCCCACTCAGCAAATCATATAAAACTAAGGACCCCACTAAGGCGACCGTTGAAAACTAGCCATGGATGTGAGAAAAACCAAGTCTGATGTAGCCTCCTCTTATTATCACCAGGATAATGGATATGGGCTTAATGACTGGATGTTACAAAGTAGGGGAGAGGAAGTTCCTGAAGAAGAGCTCTCCTCTATATCATATCCGTGTAAGGTCTTTAGGACAAAAGAGGACCATGATAACATGACATATGAAGAATATCTTTCTTTAAAAGATGGTGTTATAGATAACCTTTATAGAAACAGTATATCTCATACCACTCGCCAAGATCGCAAATGACAATTAGCAGAAAAGAAAAAGTAAAGAAAAACGAAGAAAAAGAAAAATGAAAAGGAGAAGAAAAATGAAAAGCAGACGCAGAATGCGAATGAAAAGAAAAGGGGCAAAAGGACGGAAAACGAAAAAGACAAAAAGAAGGAAGGTGAAAAGAAAAAGGAACAAAGTGAAGAAATGTCAACTAGAGGATGATGTTGTAGAGCCATTAACGGATCATAATAATCTTATAGATCATCTACCGCTAACCGACTGCTGCAAATACCAAAAGCAATGGCAGAGCTTTGCTTCAATATAATGATAGAAAACGTGCGATACTGTGGAATTGCCCTAATTGGCGACAGTGCCAGAACATGTATTAAAAGACTGTTGGATGATCTTCTCGCTTACAAAGCCCTTAATGGGCAGGCGCCATCTTACCTTAAATAACTCATTATACCCTACTGTCCTACTAGGGCATTGCGTTCCATGAATGCAGGGTTGTTGGTTGTTCCTAGAGTCTCTAAAAGTACAATGGGAGCCAGAGCCTTTTCTTATCAAGCTCCACATTTGTGGAATCAGCTTCCAGTTTGTGTTCGGGCGGAAGACACCCTATCCGTTTTTAAGAGTGCGCTTAAGACCTTCCTTTTTGATAAAGCTTATAGATAGGGCTGATTAGATTCAGCCCCTAGTTTTGCTGATATAGGCTTAGTTTGTCGGGGGACATCTTACTTCTTCCTTCTCTCTGTCTATACCTGTGTACTCTCATGTTCCGATTAACCCAGCTTCCCCAAATGTCTTTCTTTTTGGTGTCTATATACGCCGGGATCCGGAGTCATGGATGATCCTGCAGTCCTGTGTCCTGCATCGCGAGCCCTGGATCTTGAGTCGTGACTGTGGTCCTGGATCATAGGTCCTGGATGGATATCCTCGTGGATTCATCTTCCTATTATACACACATGCATTTCCAAACATTTGGACTACCTATGTTGCAAATGTATTATCTTTTCAATTTACACACGGCATCTATTGCACGTCTGTCCGTCCTGGGAGAGGGATCCCTCCTCTGTTGCTCTCCCTGAGGTTTCTCCCATTTTTCCCTTTAAACTGTGGGTTTTCTTCGGAAGTTTTTCCTTGTACGATGTGAGGGTCTAAGGACAGAGGGTGTCGTATTGTCATACTGATATTCTGTACACACTGTGAAGTCCACTGAGACAAATGTAACATTTGTGATATTGGGCTATATAAATAAACATTGATTGATTGATTGTTTGGAGGATCTCTATTCTAGTATCGGTTGTCATTACATCGAAGGATACGCCAAAACGTGTGACCACATAGACAAAGCTTTTGAAGACAATTATATGGTACCTGCCCTTACAGCTAAACAAATCCTACGCCAGGTATTCAACAGACCACACGAAGCACAAGAAGCCCCAGAAAGGATTACATTCAGAGCTAATAATGGTGAAACCGAAGAAGAAGCAAAGCAGATTAAAATCGTTGCGGGTTAAAGGATAGAGAATTTGCATGTGATGACACAAAGATGCATTGCATCTAAAAAACAGAGCGTACAATGAGAGCACATGATACACTTTAAATGTTTAAAGTTAAAGTCGTAGTGCATACAAGGTAATAGACTTAACGATTTGCACTGCTGCTTCTCTCCGCGTTTCATTTACAGTGATCGGTTTATCGTTCAATTCACATTGCCCAAGTAGATGTTTAGGAGTCTCTTGGAAGTATACGAATGCATTTCTTATATCAGATAAATGCATTAACATCACATGCAAATTCTCTATCCTTTCACCCGCAACGATTATAATCTGCTTTGCTTCTTCTTCGGTTTCACCATTATTAGCTCTGAATGTAATCCTTTCTGGGGCTTCTTGTGCTTCTTGTGGTCTGTTGAATACCTGGCGTAGGATTTGTTTAGCTGTAAGGGCAGGTACCATATAATTGTCTTCAAAAGCTTTGTCTATGTCGTCACACGTTTTGGCGTATCCTTCGATGTAATGACAACCGATACTAGAATAGAGATTCTCCAACAGTCTTTTAATACATGTTCTGGCACTGTTTCGCCAATTAGGGCAATTCCACAGTATCGCGCGTTTTCTCTCATTATATTGAAGCAAAGCTCTGCCATTGCTTTTGGTATTTGCTCAACACATTCGCAGCAGTCGGTTAGCGGTAGATGATCTATAAGATTATTATGATCCGGTAATGGCTCTACAACATCATCCTCTAGTTGACATTTCTTCACTTTGTTCCTTTTTCTTTTCACCTTCCTTCTTTTTGTCTTTTTCGTTTTCCATCCTTTTGCCCCTTTTCTTTTCATTCGCATTCTGCGTTTGCTTTTCATTTTTCTTCTCCTTTTCATTTTGCTTTTTCTTTTTCTTCATTTTTCTTTACTTTTTCTTTTCTTTTCTGCTAATTGTCATTTGCGATCTTGGCGAGTGGTATGAGATATACTGTTTTTATAAAGGATAACTATAATACCATCTTTTAAAGAAAGATATTCTTCATATATCATGTTATCATGGTCCTCTTTTGTCCTAAAGACATTACATGGATATGATATAGAGGAGAGCTCTTCTTCGGGAACATCCTCTCCCCTACTTTGTAACATCCAGTCATTAAGCCCATATCCGTTATCCTGGTGATAATAAAGGGAGGCTACATCAGACTTGGTTTTTCTCAGATCCATGGCTAGTTTTCAACGGTCGTCTTCGTGGGGTCCTTAGTTTTATATGATTTGCTGAGTGGGGTAGTACTTATTGCGTTGAGTGGGAGGAGTCATCTGTAGAAAGTTCTCTGTTTGAGTAGATTTCGTTAAGATTCTGACTCTTAATGGCAGTTTGTGATTTTGAGGCTATTTCAGTGAAACAAGGCTGTTTTGAACATTTGACAGATTTATGCTTAATTCTCTCAAAAAGTTACTGAAAGATACGCTTTTGTGTATAAAAGCTGACCACTACCATGAAGTACTCTGAGTAGATTTCGTTAGGATTCTGACTCTTAATGGCAGTTTGTGATTTTGAGGCTATTTCAGTGAAACAAAGGCTGTTTTGAACATTTGACAGATTTATGCTTAATTCTCTCAGAAAGTTACTGAAAGATACACTTTTGTGTTTAAAAGCTGAAAAGGTAGATAATGAAGTACTCTGTTTGAGTAGATTTCGTCAAGCATCTGACTCTTAATGGCAGTTTGTGATTTTGAGGCTGTTCCATTGAAGGCTGTTTTTAACATTTGACAGATTTATGCTTAATTCTCTCAAAAATGTTACAGAAAGATACACTTTTCTTTTTAAAAACAGACCACTACCATGAAAGTACTCTGTTTTATTAGATTTCGTAAAGCATCTGACTCTTAATGGCAGTTTGTGATTTTGAGGCTATTTCATTGAAGGCTGTTTTGAACATTTGACAGATTTATGCTTAATTCTCTCAAAAGGTTACTGAAAGATACACTTTTGTATTTAAAAAAGCTGACCACTACCATGAAAGTACTGGAGACTGCCCCTGTCTTGTCACATAGATTATACTATCTGTGTCGTAGTAGAAAACTCTGTGCTGTAATTTCTCCAATTCACTGTACAGTTTCAGCCAGTTTGTGATTTTGACGCTATTTCAGTGAAACAAGGCTGTTTTGAATATTTGACAGATTTATTCTTAATTCTCTCAAAAAGTTACTGAAAGATACACTTTTGTGTTTAAAAGCTGACCACTACCATGAAGTACTCTGTTTGAGTAGATTTCAGCACACAGGGTCTCTACTGTAAACAGAAAAAACATAACATTTTTAAGTATCTAATAATATATTATCCACATAATATACTAGTGTAACCCCTACCAAAAAAAACAACATTTAATAATTACATGATATTATAAAATAAAATAAAAAAAGTACTTACCAGAGCTTTTCAAGATCAGATACAGGTCAAGAAAATGCATAGAGGAGGTATGGTGCTGGCTCATTAGCCCTCTCACTCTTCTTAGAATGATCCTGTGCAATTTTTAAAAGTTGAACTCCTATCCCCTTATAAACCAAAATAACAATAGCCCTTAATTAACACTAATCATTTAAAAACCCTTACATCTAATTGAGAGAGGACAACTAAAAAGTGTAAGGTGGCTGTTTTAAACTAATTCCACCACATATATATCTTATGTTAACCCTATAATGTATTTACTTTAAAGAGTCCTCTCCTGCTGATAATCAGGTATGCTGGTCGCTATGTCTCTGCTTTAAAGAGTCCTTTATCCAGGTGTTTAACGATGCGTCTTTTGCCCCCCACAGAGTGAAACTTAGTTATCACTATTAAAACGTAAATAAGATCTTTTAAAATTAATATGAATACCCTCTTTGCAAACAGATACTTCCTTTTAGTTAACAGTTTCACAAAAACTTGAGAAGAAACATCCTTAGCAAGCACAAATAATTTAAAACAAAACCCTGAATCAAATCTAGAGAGGACAATAACGTTTTTAGGTGTCTTAGTGAGTGAAAATTAATGGCTGTTTTATTTAGTTTGAGCGTATTTCTTTTTTAAAAACTAACTCCATCCCCTCGCTTCTCACCTCACAGAGAGTGTCTTAATCAACATATAGATTAACATCCCAGGCTTATCTCTAACCCTCACATCAAAGGCCAACTCCAACGTGTGTGTGTGTGTGTGTGTGTGTGTGTGTGTGTGTGTGTTAATTGTTCTTAAAGGTAGGGGGAGGTCATTTTGGAGAAACCAGCTCGAGTGAGCTAGAATTAGAAAATACACAATCGGGAAAAATCTGCCACTTCCTCACAGAGCCCCTCCTCCAGCACACATGAACGCGCGCCCATGACCAAAAGAGGGCACGAGATAAGTTTGTGCACAGATCCTCGGCTGTAGACGTCTGAACCCCGCACAGCTGCGGCATTCGTTTCTTGACTGGCGCTCCGGACGGATGGCGGTAAGTTTTCACAGGCGTCTCTTGGCCATTTTTCTTTTTTGAAAGGTGACTTGGTAAGTGGAAATTACTGTCTTTTAGGGGTGTAACGGTTCACAGAAGTCACGGTTCGGTTCGGTACGGTTTCAGTATAACAAGGAAAAGCAAAGAAAAGTCACAAATGCATAATTTTCTTTGCTGTTATTTATTTGTAACAGTCGTGCACGTTTTGGTATGAAAATAAGGAACTCTAACATTTAGAATCATTAACTGTATTACACAGTTAAAAACAAACCACAAACAGTAACACACACACACACACACACACACACACACACACACACACACTCAGATGGCCATATTATTTATAATGGCTGATGTCAAACAAAAAAGTTAAATAAGCTGTACAACTAAAAAGAATGTCTTGAAAATATTAAAATAAATAATAAGAAAGTGTTTCAATCACAATCAATAAAAGGCAATACAGAACTGTATAACATCTCCTGATGTCAAAATATAAAATAAATACAATAATATAAAACAAAAATAAAATCTGTACCTTTAGGAGCAATGTCTAACATGTGTAATTAACTTGTGAGTGTGTGTGAGGCCATTATGCCTAAATAAAGGTACTCAAGCTTTACTCTATTTTCAAGTTTGTCTTCAAAAAGATGAGTTTGTCTACGTTGTAAGTAGTGAGGGCAGATCTGTTGGCGGTAACTATGTCACCTGCCGTGGAGAAAACCCTCTCGCTGGGGACTGAGACTGACTCGGATGTGATTGAGCATGTTTGAGGTGTTACCACCAGCATACCGCACCGCTGTCGAACAACGCCGACACACCGTCCTCGTCCGATCCACAACTCGCACCCCATCATTGTTGTAGTCCACAGGGAACCCGAAATGTTCCCACACATCTGATTTAAAAGAAGCAGGTGGGTCTTGTAGCTCCTGTGTGTTGTGTGAACTCGCCATAGATACTAACTTTTCTTCTTCATGTATTGTGTTCGTTTTGTTGTGTTTTGTTCTTGTTCTTCATTTGTTATTTACGGGCGGCTGGCTTTTAGGCGCAATACCGCCCCCTGGATTATATATAGTGCAATACTGCCCTGAGTGACAGACTTTCTTCCCACTCGTAAAAAAGGCGTATTCGCCATGTGACTGCATGTGCCGAACCGTGACGTCCGAACCGTGACGGTACGGGACAAATACGGATACCGTTACACCCCTACTGTCTTTTATTTAGTTTTGAGCATATTTCTATTTTCATCTAATTCCACCCCCCACAATCTGCCAGCCTCATAGCCAGAGGAAGGGGGTGGAGAAAGGGGCGAGAGGCCTGGGCTGGGAGGGGGCGGAGGGCTAGACCGTCTCACGCATAACTTCAAAGAGACACTTAGATTAACATCAAAGGCTTATAACACACCAGTGTGAAATCACACCTGCCTGTTATAACACCGCACATCAAAGGGCAAAACATCAAAGGCTAATTAGATTAGATAACCCTGAGGGGACGGGGACCAGACAGCAGAACTTCAAAGAGACTGCCTTAATCAACACATCAAATAATTAGACAACAAAGGCACTACACAGGGGGGCTTTTCACACCTACCTGTTATACAACTCACATCAAAGGCTTAGACTACAAAGGGGTTTGAGGGGACAGGGGCCAGACAACATAACTTCAAAGAGACTGCCTTAATCAACACATCAAAGGCTTAGGTAACAAAGGGGTGAGGGGACAGGGGCCAGACAACATAACTTCAAAGAGACTGCCTTAATCAACACATCAAAGAATTAGACAACAAAGGCACTCCACAGGGGGGCTTTTCACAACTACCCGTTATAACACCTCACCCCCTCACATCAAAGGGTCTCGAACAATGGGAGGCGGGACTTAGCTCAGATCAAAGGATCTCGACCAATGGGAGGTGGGACTCATTTGCATAATTTGGGGTGTGTCACCTGTCACTTTGTATGCATACTAATGTGATTGAAAGGACATTGTTATTACTACTCATATCTCATTAAAATATCTAATGTTAGTAACTATTAAAAGACAAAATGGGGACAATTTTGTTCTAATGTAGTTTGACCATTGTAACTTCTGTGCAGTCCAGACATACTGATAAAATAGGGCCTCTAACTAATTAATGAAACCAGTTCAATAAACATTATTCTTATTCTTATCATTCTTTATGAGCGCAGTAACGGTAAGGTATCTAATTACTTATTTATTTAGTATTCCATAACTTAGTAACAGAGATGGTCAAACTAAAGTAGATACATGGCAGAAATCCTACAATGAAGCGGGACAGTGAAGTGTTCTCTGTGAGAGGGCGATCAAGAAAAGAGAGCGAGCGGCCCCGTTGAGGGAGTTTACAGATGAAAAACACAGAAAGACAAAAGCACAATAACAACAAGTAGGCTATATTTAGGTGTTTTTTTTGTAAACAACCGACGGTATCAAGAGGAAGTAAAGTCGCCTGGTTTGTCCCCTATTCTCTAACGCCATGCAGGCACATGGTGTGATCACCATAGCCATATGAGGCCGGACTCGGAGGGCTTTCCTTTGCTTCCAGCTGTCAGATTGTAAACAAAGTCACGTGACTGGGGGGGCAGATGACAGCGCTGACAAGTTGTGTTTTATCGCAGCGAGATGCTACAATACTAATTGTGGGCTTATCATGTTGATTCGGCCACAATAGAAAGCGGAAAAAAATCTCGCTCGGGCAGGTCAGACAAAAATGGCAAACGGGCTGTTGCCCGGGCAACATTAGCCCCTACCTGTGCACGTCCCTGGTCCTCATGATTCTGAGTAAAGGAGATGAGGAACTTAATCTTGTGCTAAGTTTGAAGATGGATGATTTTAATTATGTTTTGTTTGTAAACTCTGGGACTGCCAAGTGTTTCGGATGCGGGGAGGAGGGGCACTTGGAAAAAAATAAAGAACAGGAAAAAACTCCAGAAGAGACTCCTGCTGAAACAACAGCAGCGGGAAACCCCACTGAGGGGGCCCCGAAGCAGGGTGAGGGTTCCTCAAAATAAGCTGAGAGTTCCCCAAAGAAGGCTGAGGGTCCCCCAAAGCTCCCTAAAAAGGTTAAGGACAACTCTGGGGAAAAAAAAGACTAATGGGAAAAAGAATGAAAAAAGTGACCTTGTGGTTGATGTGGGACAAAAGGTCGTCCCGAAAGAAACAGTGGAGACGGCAGAACTCTCTGCATCCGCTGCAAGCGAGGAGACGGCAGAACTCTCTGCATCCGCTGCAAGCGAGGAGACGGCAGAACTCTCTGCATCCGCTGCAAGCGAGGAGAACATTGAAGCTCAAGTTTGTACAAAGAAAAGAAAACAAAAAGAAAAAGAGAATGGCTCTCAGGCCAAGAGAGTGGCAGTGAGTGAGGAGGGAGAGAGAGAGGAGGAAATGGTGGAGGAGGATGAAGAAGATGAGGAGGATGAGGAGGAAGAGGACTGTGCTGAGTCCAGCCAGCCTCTCACTGACTCACAAGTAAAAAGTCCATTTTCTAAAGTACAACAAATTAAAGATTTTCTACAGTCTGAAAGCTCAGATGCTTCTCTTCACTGAGAGCTCTACAGTCTGAAAGCTCAGATGCTTCTCTTCACTGAGAGCTTGTTCTACAGTCTGAAAGCTCAGATGCTTCTCTTCACTGAGAGCTCTACAGTCTGAAAGCTCAGATGCTTCTCTTCACTGAGAGCTCTACAGTCTGAAAGCTCAGATGCTTCTCTTCACTGAGAGCTCTACAGTCTGAAAGCTCAGATGCTTCTCTTCACTGAGAGCTCTACAGTCTGAAAGCTCAGATGCTTCTCTTCACTGAGCAGGAGTTGAAGGTCCTGAAAATGAAGTTACAGCGAGAGATTTTACATGAAGAAGAAAAGGACATGTACGGCAGTTAGGATGCTGGTTTTAACATACTTGTTGTTTTGAAGCGGTGTCTCTCCTCACATCCTTTTTATTGAGTGATTTTAAAGTGTGCACTTTAAATGTCAATGGAGCTAGGGATCTGGGGAAGAGGGCTTGTGTTTATGAGCTTTTTCAATTTAAAAAAGTAAATGTAGCAATGCTACAAGAAACGCACAGCGACACTTTAAGCGGGATGGACTGGAGGAGGGAGTGGGGTGGGGAGGTGGTCTTCAGTGGTCTTAGCAGCACCAGGGCAGGAGTGGCAGTCCTGTTTGCTAGAGGTTTTATCCCCAAGTCCCACACAGTGGAAGAAAGAGTAAAGGGCAGACTGCTGGTGGTGAGAGCCAACTATGAGCTTCTTCATCTGGTTTTTATCAACGTATACGCTCCTAACTCAGGTCCTGCCAGAGTGCAGGTTTAAAGGAGCTCAGCACTGTTTTAAGTGAGTGTGAACCAGAAGAGGTTTTCTTTTAGGGGGAGATTTGAACTGCACACAGGATGACGAGCTAGATAGGAACCATAGGGAACCTCATGCTGCATCCAAAAGAGCCATGACACAGTTAATAGCAACACATAGTCTATCAGACATCTGGAGAGAACATCACAGACAGCACACATGGGTCCACATGGGTCCACATGGGTCCACACGAGGGAGAACCTTTCATCAAAGGCTGGAGAGCTTTTATTGTTTGAAGCACCTGAATGAAGCTAGCAACTGAATAACCCCTTAGAACCGGCCCATTTGTTGTTAAATATTTATTTAAATGAATGAATCTTTCTCTCGTTATTCAAGGAATTCAATGTATGATGGTCGGTCCTGCTTTTGTGTTCCGTTTTGGTGTAAAATGTAGACTACATATAAATTAAAATATAATTATAGTAATGTGAAAGCCTTTTAGAAATGAATTGCACATAATAATTCCCACGGAGCTGTGAGCACTTGTGACGCTTTTCCACTCATCTTCCAGTTGTCGGTTTTCCTCTGTTGAAATGGACCAGCTGTGAAGGTGGGGGCGGGGCTTTTATACGCGAGTAGTGAAAACACTTCCGCATAGTCTGCTCTCGTGTATCCTCCCTTTCGTCTCCTCCCGCATTTCAACTATTGGGACGTCCTTCAAAATGGCGTGTCTTGATCGATTTCCGGGTCAAGTCCCGGAGGAGTCGAAGAGAGGAGTCGAGGAGGGGTATTGGGATGAGGCTATTGAGTGCCGAGTGTTTAATGAGGAGTGGACAGCTAAAAAAATTGTTCACCGATCTGCTACTGGCCCGGCCCGTTTGTCAAATTTAAAACTCTTAGTGGCCCCCGAGCCAAAAAGTTTGCCCACCCCTGCCCTAGACCCTTTAATGTGACCAGGGGGATAAGACAAGGCTGCTCGATGTCAGGTATGCTGTACACACTGGCAATAGAACCCATGCTACACAATATCCGCTCTTTTAATGAGGGCCTGTTTTTAATACACGTTTTATTTTATCGGCCTATGCAGACGACATCATTGTTTTTATTAAAAATCAACAGGATGTTTTAAAGCTAGGGCAGGTAGTGGACACTTTCCAAAAGCTCTCTTCTGCGAAGGTCAACTGGGCCAAAAGTGAGGCCCTAGCAGTGGGGGAGTGGACTGGTGGCCTCCCTCAACTCCCAGGTTGGTTGACATGGAAGAGGGGTGGTCTAAAGTATCTGGGGGTCCATCTTGGAGATGAGGTCACACTGGGGAAAAACTGGGAAGGAGTTCTAGAAAAGGTGGAGTAGAAACTCAACAAGTGGCGCTGGTTGCTTCCTCACATGTCCTACAGAGGCAGGGTGCTGGTCATCAACAACCTGATAGCATCCAGCCTCTGGCATAAGCTAAAGTGTGTGGAGCCCCCTGCTGGTCTTTTAAAAAAGTTGCAAATTATTATTTTAAATTTCTTTTGGGATAAGTTGCACTGGGTTCCTCAGTGCACGCTGTACCTACCAAAGGAAGAGGGGGGGCAAGGGTTGGTGCACCTGGAGAGTCGAGCAGCTGCTTTTAAACTAAAGTTTTTACAAAGATACCTGACAGGAAACGATGATGTCGTCTGGAGGCCGGTAGCCATCACCATTTTAAGGGGGGTAGAAGGCCTGGGTTTGGATGCGTCATTGTTTTTAACAAACTGTGATTTTACTCGTGTGTGTGTTTTGCCTCCGTTTTACAAAGGACCTTTTAAATGGGCCAGAGTGGGTCCCGCAGCATCTCTGTTCTGGCTCCTGGAAGAGCCTCTGGTGTGGGGGGCCCGGCTGGACGTTCAGGATGGCAGCAGACCTGCACTCTCTGAGAGGCTTCAGTCCGTTGGGGTCGTGAAGCTGAGGAATATCGTGGATGCTGCAAGTCCTGGAAGGAGACCCTTTTCCAGACATTAGGATTTTAGCAGACCAGGATGGGCTAGAACCCAGGACTCATTCAGACTTCCAAATGCAAAATGGAAAAGGTTTCTATAGACTCTGCACTCTGGCCCTGAACAAACAGAAAGTAAGCGAGAGGAGAGACACGGTGTGGAAACAGAGGCTTAACGTCCCGGGGGGCTCTTCTACAAACCTCCACTGAACAAGCGGTCAGGAGACCTGCAGTGGAGGATCCTCCACGGGCATACTTGCCAACCTTGAGACCCCCCCCCCCCCCCCCCCTCAAAGGATGGGGGGAGGGGGGGGGGTGCTAGTGGATCATCGCTGGAGCTGTATTAGATTAACATTAACATGCTTATTGTCGTGGTAAGTGCACTGCCTGTAGCACCATCCTTGATGGAGCATATGTGTGGGCAGGACAAGAGTGAGCAGAGGGTCGTGTTGTCGATTCTTGTTCAGTTCTCTGTGACAATCTTCCTCACCCTCTCAGACTTTGAGTTGCACGCGCTGCTAAAGAGACGCGCTACCATGGAAACCAAACAATAGTGTAGCTGTATTAAACAGTCCTGAGTAAATCTGATTTTGTCAGAAATACGGGAGAAATATGACCCCAGGAGGAAACCAGGAGAGGGCAAAGAAATCGGGAGTCTCCCGCGAAAATCGGGAGGGTTGGCAAGTATGTCCACGGGGCCCTGGGCGTTAACGCCTTTGTGTGGAAGATAAACCCCACCGTGTCCTCCGAGTGTCCGTTCTGCACCGACAGAGAGACAATCACTCACTGCTACCTGGACTGTCACAGATTGAAGCCTCTTTTTAAGGTTTTAAAAACGGTGTTTTTAGACTGTGGGGAGGTTTTTACAGAGACTGCTTTTATTTGTGGTGCTGGCTACAAGAAACAGAATGCAGGGACGTGGGAACTGTTGCATTTTATTGTGGGGCAGGCAAAAATATCAACCTACAAAAGCAGGAAAAAGTAAATAAACAGTACAGCCGGTCAGCAACTCATTAACATGTTTTTATCTTTGGTAAAGGCACGAGTGAGTGTAGATTTTAGATTTCACTGTCTGATGAGAAACATGGAAGAGTTTTTAAACCGGTGGTGTTTCACTAAGGCTCTGTGGTGGGGGGGGGAGCTCGCTTTTAACTCTGTCTTTGTGTAAGGAAAAAAGGGAATTCTTCTCTCAATGTATATAAGCAAATAGTTTAATTGGTTGTTGAACATTTAAATAAAAATGTTTTTAAAAAAAAAAAAAAAAATCTCTCTCCTGGCTGTCAGAGCAGAAGTACCGTAGCTCATAGAGCATGCCAGTTGTATTGTTATGCCCAATGACATCACGGACTGACACAGAAGTTGTAGTACCACCGTTTGACCACTTCAATGTCCACCTCACTTTCCTGGGTGCCTGGCCCTCACAGGATGTGACAGTCGCCATTTTTAGCTAGCAACGAGGCATGGTGCATTTTGCCGCACTTGGCATTGGCACACACTTATGCACTCAAAGCACGTACATGCAGAAGTACACCAAAGACACAGCATTTGTCTCAGTGCAGGAGAGCAGGACGGGCACCAGGCCGCAGGAAGTCTGATCACATCTGGTGACAGGATTCTGAAGGAGTATTCGCATATTTGGGTGTGTGTGAGTGTGTACCTGACACCTTCCGTTCACACACAGGTCAGCTTCATAGGGGCCACAGGGGGTCCCGTCCATCACTCTGTCAGACACCAGGACCGGGACATCTCGGCCCAGAGGGCTGCAGAACAACACACAGGGCTTATCTGCATGCACGCACACACACACACACACACACACACACACACACACACACACACACACACACACACACACACACACACACACACACACACACACACACACACACACACACACACACAAAAAAAACACACAAGCATGTGGTTAGTATAACTACAAGTGTAATAAAAGGCACAATAACAAACAATGCGGATCCATTCAGTGTTATTCAGAAACACAGAAAACCTGATTTATGAATGGGAGCACCTGCCTGTCATTGACTTGACATTTGAAACTACCTTTATTTTCAATTTCCAAAGTACCAGCCTGTGGAGGTCATGTGAGGTCAGCTACGATGACTATCCACTCAAAGATGTATGTGACAGCTGTCGGGAACACTACATCAGTGAGACAGTTTGTCATCAGTGAGACAGTTTGTCATCAGTGAGACAGTTTGTCATCAGTGAGACAGTTTGTCATCAGTGAGACAGTTTGTCATCAGTGAGACAGCATTGGACAACAGATTGGTGGAGACCAGAGGCAAACAGCATCAGCTGTGGTGTGCTCTCTATCACTGTTGGGTCCGCAGGTCAGAGACAGCGGAGGATACAGAGTGTGGGTAAAGGATGCTTATGGCAGAGCTTTGTTAAAGCTTAAATATCTCTAATATTCATTTAAATATTTAAGTATGCATCAGCTCTAACCGATACGCCTGCAGGACAGCTAGGTGGCTAAGTGTGAGTTGGATGGTAGCCCGACAGGGGGGCTTACCTGTGGCTACTTACCTGTAGCCTGGATCATGCCATTTGTCTATGACAGGTACGATACTAAACAATGACACCTTTGAAAGAAGTGAAATGATCATGACAAGAGAAAAGGAATCAAGCATCTAACATGGTATTACAATCACTGGATATGTATAGGCAATGCCGCATGATGTATGCACAAGCAAACATTCTCCTCCGTGAGTTTGGTGCGTGTACAGATGGAGTGAAGATGTCTCTGTTCAGAGCGTATTGCACACCGCTCTATACGTCTGTGGTCAAACTACAGAAAAGCAAGTTTACGGAAACTTCAAGTAGCTCATAATGATGCCATGAGAATATTGCTGAAGAGACCTCGATGGTCTAGTGCAAGTGAAATGTGTGTGGCTGCAGGAGTCAATACTCTACCAGCCGGCTTAATGACTGATAATGAAATCCTCTTGGCCTTATCGAACATAAGGTTTAGTATAACACGCTACCAACCGCAGCTGTGGAGACATTGGTATAGTTGTCTCTTTGTAGGACACTGATTTAAATTATTCTTGAACTATGCATTCTTTTTATGCTGTGTATGTAATTTATTATATGTAATGTCTTAATAATAATAATAATAACTTGAATTTATATAGCGCCTTTCAAGGGACCCAAGGTCGCTTTACAAGTAATAGGCAAAAAACAAACATAACAAAACAAAAGGCAGACAGACAAAACAACAGATCGATTTAGGGGCCGAAAGCCTTGGCAAACAGATGGGTCTTGAGGGCCCCTTTGAAGGCATCGAGTGTGGGGATGTTGCGAATCTCCGCAGGGAGAGCGTTCCAGAGGGTGGGGGCTGCCACGCTGAAGGCTCTGTCCCCAAAGGTTCGCAGTTTGGTGCGGGGGGTGGTAAGCAGGCCGGAGTCTGAGGACCGCAGGTTCCGGGGTGGGGCATGTGGGTGAAGGATGTCCGATAGGTACTGGGGGGCAAGGGCATGGAGGGACTTGTAGGTAAGGAGGAGGATTTTGTAGGTGATGCGGGACTTGACCGGCAACCAGTGTAGGTGGATGAGGGTGGGAGTGATGTGCTGCCACGGCTTTGTGTGTGTGAGGACCCTAGCAGCACAGTTTTGGACATACTGGAGCCTGTCCAGGGTTTTGTTGGGAACCCCGAACAGGACACCATTGCAGTAGTCCAAGCGTGTGGTGACAAATGCATGCACCAGGGTTTCGGCAACCGACTCCGAGAGTGACGGTCGGAGTCTGGCAATGTTCCTCAGGTGGAAAAATGCCGACTTGGTCACAGACTTGATGTGGGAATGGAAGGAAAGGGTGGAATCAAGGATGACACCCAGGTTGCGGGCTTCAGGAGATGGGGAGATGGAGCAGCTGTCAACCTCAAGGACGAAGTCACCAACCTTCTGGAGCAGGGCCTTGGGTGCCACAACCATGAGCTCTGTTTTCCTGCTGTTCAGTTTGAGATAGTTGGAAGACATCCATGTTTTGATGTCATGCAGGCAGTTGATGAGAGACTGAGGGGGGAGCTGGGAGGATGGAGTGGTGCTGAGATTGTCTTTTATCTGGACCTGAGTCTGTAATAAAGTTTTCATTCATTCCATATGTGACAGACCGTGAGGAGAACGTACAACTCACTAGGATTCATTCATTTGAGGATTGACTAGTGCACCAAAGAGTGCTTCAAGCTAACCTTAACAACTGTGGCACCCTGTATCTCCGATCTGATGGAAACAATTCATATTCACTGTTGAAGCCATGGTTGTTGGTCAGCATCACGTTCATGTTATTATGGTCTGCTCATTCACAGAGGCTCTCACAGGGCTGACCTACAGTCAGCGAGCACGTGTTCTACTGGTGGAGCACTTTTTATTTAAAGCAGTGGACACACAGGGTAAGCATGTAGTATTGTGATACTATAGAACAGACAAAATCACAGATGTAAAGAAAGAAGAAGAATGTGTCTACTCTCCCCAAAGGACCCAATACGGGGCGGGAAATAAATGCTGTGTTTTGTCCTTTACAGATATATTGTTTGTGTGTTTCCAGAATAGTATATGGTCTATCATTACACACAAGTATTTATATGGAATACCTGCTTGATTTCTTTCATTATGGGTGATAATAGGGACTTTATGAAGGCTAGATGGGGCCAAACAGCATTGCCTCTGTTGTCTGTGAGCGTATTGTCTGACTCAGCCCAGGGCTGGCTGTTAAGCTATACACTATATATACCGGGGACAGCACAAGCGTTGTTGAGTGATAAAGGAAGGAGAGAGGAGGATTGCTATTGGTCGACCCTTCAGAGACACATATTCACATCCTGTGAGAATAAAGCTCCTAAATCAAAGCGAAGCAGCTGTGATGACCTGAGCTGCTGAGAGACTCTGGTTAACTAAGAACTTTGAGTGCTCTGGATGAGAGTAAAGGAGTGTCTGTTTGGATCCGTATCAGCCCACTGTGGGAAAGCATGAGGAAACAAAGGCAGATGGATATCACAGGGATTGCAGGAAGTTCCATTCTATGACACCTGTGGTGAATTACAGTCTCCACCCTCTGTGATCACATGTCACACAAACACCTAAATAAGTGCACTGAAACTAGAGAAATGTGACTTCTGGACTGCAAAGGAATTAGCTCCGTTTATTTCTCTGTTATAAACTGTTGTCAAATCTCTTTGGGTAATATCTAATGTTTTAAGCGTTTAATCTTGTAGTTTGAAAACTCCAGCTAGGGTTGTTATGAATGTTGAATGTTATAATAAGTGGCAGCAATTCAACCTGCAAAAGGCCCAGTGCTTTGGAGTGCCTATCACAGCTGTAGTCCACTGAGTAACGAAGCCTGATGAAGCAGCATGTTCTCATAGCGTCAGACTCGTCAGTCGAAGACACACAAAGACAAAGGGGTCTTGCAGGAGTCGAGTGGGGCTAACTCAACTTTAACTGGGCTAAGTATCAATTTGTGATTTTCTCCCTCTCCTTTTCAGACATGCGTTTACTTTCCATTCCAGTGCATGATTCTTCTTGTAGATATAACCTGTCCGCTCTAATCTCTACAACCTGCTCAACTCACAAACAACACCTTGTGACAGGAACCGCCAGTCTGCTACTCAAAACACTGAGTTCATTTCTGGCTGAGCCTCCTAAGAATCGGTTTGGATAGACAATTCCTCCCCCCCCACTGCTCTGTCCACAGGTGACTTCACCCACCCACCCCGACCCTCTGCTAGAGGAGGCGGCTCTGCTCTTCTTATATCACTTACATGTCGTTTGCTCTACCTAATCCCACACTTAACTGCTTCTTTTGAATTCCACACTCTAACAATAACTAACCCCATTCAAAGAACCATTGCTGTTCTGTACTGCCCACCAGGTCCTCTGGAGGATTCTTGGAGGTCATCATGCTGGTTCTTCTCTGTGACTTCAACATCCAGACAGAGAGGTTGTTTGATTGACTTCTCCTGCTAAACTCCTTTACGGCCCCTACACACGGCGGCGTGCGTTGTCGCCTGCCGGCGGGGGGGGCTGAAACTCGACCAACAACTAATCACATGAATCTCCCGCCCCAGACACACAAGCATGCGGTTTGATTGGCTAGAGCTTGCACTGACATATGATTCGATTGGCTGACGCCTCCGTCGAGGCGGCAAAAGTAGAACATTGCTCTACTTTTGCAGCAAGCACCGCGAGAGAATCTACGCTTTGCTCCCAGAATGCAGTTCGGCGAATCGTGACGTCACCCCATTCAAAGTGAATGGGCAGAAGCGTTGAGGCGGCAACGCACGCCGCCGTGTGTAGGGGCCGTTACTCTCTCACCATCTCCTTCACCAGCTCCTTCCCCATCTCCTTCCCCAGCTCCTTCCCCAGCTCCTTCCCGATCTCCTTCCCCATCTCCTTCCCCATCTCCTTCCCCAGCTCCTTCCCCAGCTCCTTCCCCATCTCCTTCCCCAGCTCCTCACAAAGCTGCCAATCTCCTAGAACTGATCACCACCAGAAGCTACTCGACCTCTTTCCCCTCTGGAGCCTCACTTCACATCTCTGATCGCTACTTCATATCCTACTCCCTCCCCATGTCCTCTAAGACTGTACCTGTCTCCCTCCTCTCAGCCCCCCCTTCTTCTGACTGTTGCTCACTGATGGCTCTGAACACTGATATACAAACTGATCAAATCAATTGTCTCGTAAAGGAATATATTCAGCAGGAAATGATGCGCACCTTAAGGGTGACATCACACATGTTCAGCAGTCTCTCTGTGTCTGGCTCTGGAAATACACAATCCCCCATACACATATAAATTGGTCATGCTATTGTTCAAATGTTGGGAATTAAGGATGCTCACCTGAACCAACCAATAAACAAATCATCCATGCACAATGGATTGCTTGTGTTTTATCTGAAGTATAAGGTCAGTTATATGATGTATTCTCAAAGGGGGGAGTATTTAAATGTATCCCCAAAGCATGTGTGTGTGTGTGTGTGTGTGTGTGTGTGTGTGTGTGTGGTGTGTGTGTGTGTGTATGTGTGTATGTGTGTGTGTGTCTCACCATCATTGATAATGGCAGTCAGCATGCCGCCCTTCTTCTTGCTGGCATGCCGGTCGTAGGACAGACACTGCAGGTCTCTGAAGGAGGCGGTTCCTTTGGGACAGGGGGGGCGTTCACAGGCCTTGTGCTCCACACTGAGCTTCTGACAGTGTTGCCCCCCAGGACCAGGCCTAAACACACACACACACACCACACACACACACACACACACACACACACACACACACACACACACACACACACACACACACACACACACACACACACACACAGGAGATAGAAGGGTATTAAGGGTCTGTGCAATCACAGGTTTGTCAGTAGGTATGAATCATCACAATGCAAACATGATATGCAACAGTGTGAAGACTACCCACAGGACCTTGAGAGAAATGAAAAGCTAAACAAGCATGCTTGTTTGAACGTTAATGTGGACGTCACATTAGAATCATTTTAGTTGGAGAGCTTTTTAAAGCCTGTCAGCAGCGTGGCACCTGCTCCAAAGATGGAGGACAATCATGCTTTGATAGATACACATGCGTTTGTGTTGCGATTCTATACAAATCATATGTAAAATACATCACATCCAATGCTAAGTTTTGTAATGACACATGATTGAAACATTTAGTGTGTGGGTATACTCATGGGACAATCTGTTTATACACCTTAGTATTAACAGCAACACCGTTTTTGAGGAGAAAGTTGTCATTGTGTCAACAAGCATGTGGTGTAAACACAGTGGGATGAAGAACTCCACTCTGCATGAAGATCTGCTCCCAATGTTCTAGAGATGACAACATAACGTTCTGCACCTGCTGTGAAGAATAGATAATAAGCAGTATGTAATGCTGACTGATTCACTGTCCATCAGTTTGATACAATATGAGGCAGGGTTATGGTGCTTGTTAGGCTTTCACACAAATGGAGGACTTCTCTCCAATCGTCATACGTGTACATGTAAACAGCACCACACATACAGTGAATTTAGGACTATATTTGATATCCCATCCTAGTGTAAAGTCTAGCTAATATATACAGTACCGTTGCTCAAGGGCACCTCTCATAGTGTCAGCCTACTCTCCTCCTCTGGCGACCCTCCTCTGGCGACCCTACTGCCTACAGACAGACCAGCCTGATAGATTAATGTATCACTCACCTTAAGCATGTTATCATAAATGTTAGAAATGTGTTGCTGTGTTCAAATGTCACTGGCCTATTTTATTTTTAAGGTCTTAAATTATTTTATTTTAAAATATATAAACGTTGCTGCTTTTCCCTCAGCTGTGTCAGCCACTGTGTTTCCTGGTTGGAGCCCCACGGTTATCTGCAGGTTGTCCCCCTCCCATCGAAGGAAAATATTGTTGCATTGTTGTTGCTTTGAGGGAATATTTGTACATAAACACACAGACAGACAGTGGGGTGACATACGGAGGGTTGTCACATTTCCTCTGTCTGAACTGGACTCCAGTACCGCAGGTCCTGCTGCACATGCTCCACTGGCTCCACGGACTCCAGTCCCCGTCCACATGCTGCGGGATGGGGGTCTTACTGACACACTCTCCTGCCCTGCACCACTGACACACACACACACACACACACACACACACACACACACACACACACACACACACACACACACACACACAAACACACACACACACACACACACACACACACACACACACACACACACACACACACACACACACACACACACACACACACACACCACACACACACACCACACACACACACACACACAGATTAAAATAATTTCAACTGCACTTCACAGTCATCATTATTGTTGGAGCAGCCTGAGAGAGGTGGGGTCAGATTATGTGTGGTGGGGGTGCAGTGTGAGGGGGGGTGCATGGCAAGCCATTTGAGTATTTATTCCATATCCTTGATATCACATGGCAGCTGCCTACACTAGCTGGCTCTTTGATTTCACTTGTTAGATTTATGGTCAAACTAGTTTGGCACTCTGCTTTACTAGTTCAATAAAACATTATACTAGTCACTATTTTTCAGCAACTAGTGGCACTTCTGTCTGACTAGTTACCACATAAGGTTCAAGGTTCTTTATTGTCAAACTAACATAGCTACAGAGTAATTATGTCGTAATAACAACAATAAGCCTTACTAGTGACTAGTGAAATGTCTACACCTTAACTAGTGCACCTTTTGCCTTTACTAGTTTACTAGTGAGATACATTTAAATTCCACTAGTGAACTAGTGAGGCTTAAAATGTTCACTAGTGGTACTAGTGGATCCCAAATGCTCACTATAATAATAATAATAATAATGGGTTCCATTTATAAAGCACTTTATATCTGATCTCAGATCCCAAAGTGCTACAAGTAGTCAGCATGAACAGTATAAATAAACATTACACAACACGGTAGAATTAATAAAAAGCAATACAGAAATAAAAAAAATAAAAATAAATAAAAGGGATATAAAAAGGTCTAGGCAAAGGCTCTTTTGAAGAGATGGGTTTTGAGGCCTTTTTTAAAAGCCTCCACGGTCTGTGGTGCTCTCATTTGGTCGGGGAGAGCATTCCACAGACTGGGAGCAGCCGAGCAGAAGGCCCGGTCTCCCATAGTACGGAGCTTAGTCCTGGGGGGTTTGAGGAAGTTGGAGTTGCTGGAGCGGGTGGTCCGTAAGGAGGTATGGGGGGGTGAGGAGTTCCTTGAGGTAGGGAGGGGCAGTTCCATGGACACACTGGTGGGTGAGGACGGAGACCTTGAATTCGATCCTTAGTTTCACGGGTAGCCAGTGTAGTGCTTTAAGGATGTGGGTGATGTGATCATATTTGCGCACCCTCATCAGGATCCTAGCAGCGCTGTTCTGAATGTATTGGAGCTTCTGGATGCTTTTGTTAGGGATCCCGATGAGGAGTGCATTGCAAGTAGTCCAGCCTGGAGGAGACAAAGGCATGGACCAGCTTTTCGGCGTCAGACAGAGTGAGTGTGGGGCGGAGTTTGGCGATGTTCCTGAGGTGATAAAAGGAGTTCTTGCACAGCTGTTTAATGTGGGCCTCAAAGGTCAGATGGGCGTCCATTTTAACACCCAGGTTGGTGACTATTGAGGAGAGGGTAATGTCCTGGCCGGAGAAGGTGATGGTGGTGATGGTGGATGACCGAACCTGGTGTGGGGTGCCAACTATAATTGCTTCGGTCTTGGTGCTGTTGAGTTTCAGGAAGTTTTGCTTCATCCACGCCTGTATCTCCTCCAGGCAGGCAGTGAGTGTGGGTGAAGGCAGGGCTGCAGAGGAGGGTAGGGTTGATCCTGAGGTACAGTTGGGTGTCATCAGCGTAGCAATGGAATGATACTCCATGTCGGCTGATGATAGAGCCAAGGGGGAGCATGTAGAGTGTGAAGAGGGTGGGGGCCGAGAACTGATCCTTGAGGGACACCACAGGTGACGTTGTGGGTACCCGACTCTGCCTCGCCCAACGAGACATACTCTGTTCTCCCGGTGAGGTATGATCTGAACCAGTCAAGGGGAGAGTCAGAGAGTCCGATGGTGGAGTGCAGACGATGGAGGAGGATGCCGTGATCGACGGTGTCGAAAGCTGCAGTGAGATCGAGGAGGATGAGGAGAGAGGGAGAGCCAGCATCAGCCGTCATCAGCAGGTCGTTGGTGACCCTGACCAGGGCAGTTTCTGTGCTGTGGCCTGAGCGGAAAACCAGACTGGAACTTCTCAAATAGATTGTTGGAGTTTAGGTGGTCATGGAGCTGAGCAGCAACTACTTTTTCCAGCACCTTTGATAGAAAAGGAAGGTTGGAAATGGGTCTGTAGTTGGCCAGGACTCCCGGGTCAAGGGAGGGTTTTTTGAGACGAGGTTTGATGACAGCGGTTTTTAGGGCAGAGGGGACATGGCCAGCCTGGAGTGAGAGGTTTACGATCTTAGTGATCATGGGGCTCATGGTACCGATGTACGATTTTACAAGAGCTGAAGGAAGGGGGTCCAGGACACAGGTGGAGGGCTTCATCCTCCTAACGATGCCATCAACCTCTCGCTGGGAGATGTCCGTGAAACAGCGAAGAGGCTGGGTTGTCCCAGGCTGTGGGTCAGCAGTTGTAACTGGAGGTGCAGAGGGGCTAGAGAGGAGGGAGCGGATGGTATCAACTTTGTTAGTGAAGAAGGCGGCGAAGTTGCTACACTGCTTGTCAGTGGAGTCGGAGTGTAGAGGACTTTGGGGTTTGAGGAGGTGGTTTATGGTAGAGAAGAGTTGCTTGGAGTTTCCAGTACTGTTGTTGATGAGGGAGGAGTAGTATTGGGACCGTGCATCTCTGAGGGACTGTGCATAGGCCTTCTGGTGTTCACGATAGGCTAACCGGTGAACAGTGAGTCCTGAGGCCTTGAGCCGCCGCTCAAGGACACGCCCAGCTGTCTTCATTCTCCGCAGTTCGCCGGTGTACCAAGGGGCTGAGCGCGAGAAGGTGACCATCCTGGTTTTGAGGGGGGCGTGCAGATCAAGGAGACTGTTAAGGGACTGATTGTAATATGCAACTGACTCATTTACTGATGAGAAGTTGGCGGAAGATAGATGCTGGAGGTCCAGGGTCATGGTGTCCGGGTTGATGTTCCTCAGGTTCCTGAAGCGGATTTGGCGTTTGGGCATGCTGAGTGGGCATTGGAAAGAGAGCTCCATAGAGATGGTCTTGTGGTCAGACACCCCCAAGTCATACACTAGCAGATTGCTGATGGGGGCGGAGTTTGTGATGACCAGGTCGAGCGTGTGGCCCTTGGCGTGTGTGGGGACATTAACATGCTGTGTCAGATTGAGGCTGTCCAGAAGTAGCAGAAACTCAGTGGCAAAGTGGCAGGAGGGGGAGTCAACGTGAATATTAAAATCTCCAAGTATGATAATATTGGCAGAGGTTGTGCATAGCGTAGTGAGAAGGTCTTGTATCTCTGGGATGAAAGCTGAGTTGGGTTTGGGTGGCCGGTAGATCAGAAGTATTGTCAGGGCGAAGGGGGGTTTACATTTAAATGCATGGCATTCAAAAGAGGACAATACAGGCAGGGGCAGGAGTGACAGTTCCAATTCCTTTCGGTAGATGACAGCTAGGCCTCCACCACGACCAGTGCTGCGGGCTTTCTCCAAGTAGCTGTAGCCAGGAGGGCAAGCTTCATTGAGGGTGGAGTAAACCTCTGGCTGATGCCAGGTTTCCGTGAGGCACATGAGGTCCATTTTCTCATCGGTGATGTGGTCATGAATGAAGGATGCTTTATTACTGAGGGATTGTGTATTCAGAAGTTCTATTTTGGCTTTGGAAGATGTGGTGAATCTCTGTAGGGGCCGGAGTAGGCTGTAATCCACTCCACGTTTTCCAGACTCCTTCGTGTGTGGCGGTCTCGCGATGCTCTCCGTGTATTCATGCAGCGGTCTCGCGATGTTTCTGGCGCGATTTGACCCCGCCATGAACGGGCTCTGATGACTCGTCAGATGTGCGACACGACCGCAGACAGAGTGGATGGATGGAATATCTGCAACTCCGTGCTGGGAATATACAGTTTGTCTTCTTCTTTGGCTTCGGTGGATATAGCGAGGCCGACGAAGAAGTCCAAGTTGTTTAATGACTGAGGTGCTGGTTGGAGCGTTGGAGTGGTTGAAACTCAGGAGTTGGGGAATAGAAAACCTCAACATGTCAACAGGTCGGGCGCCGAAGAAGTTTGGTAGCGGTGCTTAGCAGCGAGGGCTAACAGCAACGAGACAGCTGGAAGGCTATCCCGATAGTATACCTCACGTCTGGGAGTGAAACAGAGGATGGGAGAGAGGCAAGCAGTCAGCCGGAGATAGTCGGGCGAATTTGGGCGATACAGCAGGTGAGTCCCGACAGTCGTCAGGTCCAAAACCGTCAATAATCACGAGGTTTAAGATATAAAAGCACTTAAACAGACTCAAAGTTTAGCCATATAACTTAAAAGCAGATAAAATTGCTTAAAAGCAGATAAAATAGCTTAAAAGCAGATAAAAACTCTGACTCTGAACACTAGTCCCAGTAGTTGCACAGAATGCGAATGAGGAGGAGAGGAAATAATGCACCAAGGTCTCCTATTGGCCCTAAGCTATAGAGTGCCACCCAGCCCAAATAGTTTCTTTAAAGGTGACCTATCATGCTATATTTAAATGATATAGTGTATGACTATACCTATATAAGGTATATTTATACATTTTATTTTTCAAAATACCAAACAGATCATTTTTTAGCCATGCCTCGTTTCGCTCATTTTCGCTTTATTCCAAACCTGCCTATGAAAATTCTGAGCAGCAGCTGACCACGCCCCCCTGCAGAAGAGCCGGCGAGAGTCACGTTACCATGCTTGCTGTGTTTACGAGTGTGGAATACACATGTCATCTCAGAGCAATGCATGTGTTCAAGCATATTATCAATTTGATCCAGAAACTGAAGCAGCGGAGGTTTTGGTGGAGGTGCAAACATCTCGGTTGCAGCAGGACGTTTCTGAATGGTTAGTTGACAAGCTGTTGTCCCTATTTATTTTTACTCTGTTTGTTACGATGGTGGCTACTTATTCCGTTCATATTTTGGCTAATTAGCAAGAATGCAATGTGTACAGTTTGTAACTTAGAGTTTGTAACGCAAACACAGCGATACATATATATATTTATAAAGGGAGACATTCATATTTTCAGCATATATACAATGGCCTCATTGCGTTTAATAGTTTACAGTCCTTTTCTTCCAACATCGTGCAACAACCGTTGGAAAGTTCAATAACTTAGGGTGATAAAAAGTATACCTCCAACACCTCAGTTGTCAGCAATGTGTGTTTCATGTGTTTTAAAAGCTCAGTTATTGACTTCTTTCTAAAGGGGTACATGTGCAACTTGCGCCACGATGCCTTCTGAACCGGAGCATGTGCTGCATGGAGATACCACACGTAACATTAGCTTCACTAAGTTGTCTGTTTAGAGAATACATTTTTCACATGTCATTCAATATATGTTTATCACACTAGGTGTAAAGACGGATGCAGGAACTTGAGGACTCTAACCTGTACGGTGGACCATCCTGGATTGTGTGCCTAAATGTGTTGTCCCTGCAGAATGCATTGAATATTTACAGAGCTGAACACAGTTGGACTACAGTTGAGGCAAATAGAGCACTGAGTGGTTTGTTTGACTGAAATTGTAAAACGAATGCTAATATTGTTCATGGAAATAAATACTGGTGTATATGGCTTTATGCAATCTTTCATTCTGTCATTGTACATGTACTATTATATACTACACAGCAATGGCATAACGCACCCATGTGTACGACAACAAGTCCACACACAACCTTATGCTTTTGAAATCAGAATATTCTTTACCCATCCAAACATGAATAATCACGACACATTTGATATCAACTCGGAACTTTATTGTCAAAATCAACGGTTATTTGAACCCATAAAAAACAGGAGCTTTGTGAGCTGGTGCTGGGGCTTCCATGGACACAGGATCAGAGTGGTGATTCCGGCCTGCGTTGTCCTCTGATCCGTGAAATGTCTATGTTGGGTTCAGACAGCAGCCAAATTGAACCGTGTAGCATACCCGGCGATGACCTCCTCCCTGTCAGGTTGCTCATAATGGTGCAGGGTCCACAAAGACTTGGTCGAAGATGAGGTCCATCAAGTTGGCCACGTAGCCTGTGCAATGTTAAAAAAAGCACAACAAAAAAGTGGTTTAGATTAGTAAATGCATGTCAACAACAACATACCAGGGCTTTAGCTCCGTTTTACTCGTGGTGTGTGTCCCCTCGCATACATACATACAGTGTTGTATCCTAACACACCCCCATTTATATTCATGTGCGCAAACAAGTAAACATACTGCAAAAAACGGCATGTCTCATTAGCTTAGCGTAGCTTAGCGTAGCTTAGCTTACAGATCGATGATATATGATCGTTCTTATAGACTACAATCACAAAAGCTTTTACATAACGCTGGAAAAAACGGCACTTACCTCCAGAAGATTACGTTTGTTATTATAACTTACTCAATATGATTTTTTAGAGGATACAAAATACTAATACATAGGAGAATAAATACTTGTGTTATCGGCTAGGCTAGGCGTGGCTTTACAGCCTTCACACAGATCGCCATTACGGCAGTCTGAACATGTTCGCAAATGCCTGATAATTAAAATAAAAGACAAAGCAAAGACTGCGGAGCGTACAAATAAAATGTTACAAGAACATATAAACACCTAACCGATTACTAGTTGGGGTTGAGGCGACATTGATACGGCTAAGCTACATGCTACATGCTACAGCTAGATATAGCTTTATCAGGAAAAACACCGCTAAATAAAAACTTACAGCTTCAGAATTGGATGTGTCCTCACTGGCCTGGTCCCGGATGGTTGGTATTGATCCCGGGTGTAGCATTAGTTTGGAGGCATATCCGTGTTGGACTTGAGAGAAGTTCATAAACATGTCCCTGGTTTAACTGGCTTAGACATCCTGGCAATAGCAGGAAAAAACACAGATGTGACTGGGGTAGCCTGCCGATAGCCTATATGCGAATGAGAGGTTTGGCAATGCACGTGGCCGTGGCTCATTCCCCTGATAGGTGGAGAGTTGACCAATAAGCGGAGTACGTCTTTGTGACGTAGAAAAGTGTCGGAATGTGGATCCATTTTTTTCAGATCCGTTGCAGCCCCTTTTTTAGAGATTTGGCGAAGGAGGAAAATAGAGAGGGTTGTGTTTTCTGACACTTGGTGAGTTCCCCGGAACACCAGGGACACATAATCATGTATAAAAGACGTACAAAGGTGCATTTTGCATGATAGGTGCCCTTTAAGAGCTTAAATACACTGTGTTTTAAAATACAGTCATACGACCATATTTACAAAAATATTAAACAAAAGTATTTTTGTAATTATGATCATATGACAGTATATCAAATGAGGTAAGAACATTGAAGACTTAAAATTAGAAAGTTGCCTTAGGACTGCAGACAGCAATATAGATCCTCTTTAAAACATTTTATTAAGCTGCAATTTGAAAGGTGCTTGTATTAGAATAGCACTGTGATAACAGAGTGACATCTATGGTGGGTAGAAGGAGGAATAACCCTCTTCGAATCACAGCTTTCCTGAGAGGTTGAGAGATCGCCGTGACTTCCGTAAATATTAGTCTAAGGCAAAATATGGAGAGGTTGTTTATCTTCATATGGGTCTATCGTTACCCTGATTTTAAGATCTGTCCAGTGTTTCAGCTTTATTCATTTCATGAGCACCGCTGATAAAATGTCCCACCATCACTTCCTCTACTTTTGTGTCTCGAGGGCCGGTGTTCTCACACACAAGCAAACGCACACTCGCACCAACAAAAACACACACACAAAGCGGGAACAAAGCAGAAACAGAAACATGTATTTTTCTAGGCAAAACAGAGACTGAATGACTTCCCACGGACAATATTTTAACAGTAGGCACCAAATACCGCCTCACGTCTTCGAGACGTTGCTAAAAACATTGCTACGGCTCTCCCTCACAGAGCTGAACTGACCAATTAAAATCTGGGTCCCGCCTGCTTCATTTGCATATCGCTCACGAGTGAGTGTCCACACAGCAGCGTGCGTTGACGCTTGGAGCTGAGCGTGTCTGAAGCTTGGGGATTTTTTGCGAGCACCGCGACCAACAACCAATCACATGAATCTCCCGCCCCCGACATACAAAGCAATAGCAATGTTAAAACGAAGTAAACTGGATATAAAATCCCCAAACAGGCGAAAACCTACCAGTTTCACCCACTGTCTCTGCCACCTCCCTCCATGCCTCCTGCCTCCTCCCTCCTGCCTCCTGCCTCCTCCCTCCTGCCTCCTGTCTCTGCCTCCTCCCTCCTGCCTCCTGTCTCTGCCACCTCCCTCCAAGCCTGGTTCCTCCGGTTTGTATCCCGGTAGATGAACAGAGACTGATCATACAGCACCAGGTGATTCACTTCCGCTATAATGAATTTTCCCTCCATTTTTGTGAATATGAGGAAATGACCTGCGTAGTCTCTCCCAGCATACACACGGTTTGATTGGCTAGCGCTTGTACTGGCAGATTTGCATAAACGGGATTTCATTGGCTGACGCTTCTGCCGAGGCGCCAAAAGTTGAACATTGCTCAACTTTTGAAGCCAGCAACGCTCCACGTCGCTTCGCAAAATGCAGTTCGGCTAAAAGTGACGTCACCCCATTCAAAGTGAATGGGCAGAAGCGTTGTAAGCTTCAACACACGCCGCTGTGTGAACGGGCCGTAACCCTAAGGCCTTCACGTTCACTAGTGAGCCATATGAACTGCAACTAGTTAACTAGTGGATGCATATTGCAACTTACACGTTAATTAGTGAAGGCTAGTTGAAGCCTCTTTTGGTCTTGAAAGCCGACTAGTGAGGCTCAAAATGTGCACTAGTTAACTAGTGAGGTCCAAAGTATCCACTAGATACACTAGTACAATTGTTTTTACCTTACTAGTGAACTAGTTACACACACTTTATCTCACTAGTTACCTACTGAAGCCTTAGAGGAGTCACTAGTAAACTAGTGACACAGATGTTTTTCTTAATAGTCAACTAGTGGAGGGCAAAACAATTGTACTAGTCTATTTAGTGGACACTTTGGACCTCACTAGTTAACTAGTGCACATTTTGAGCCTCACTAGTCAGCTTGTAAGACCAAAAGAGGCTTCAACTAGTTAACATTACATTGCATTTAGCTGTCGCTTTTATCCAAAGCGACTTACAATAACTGCATTCGACCAACAAGATGAACTTGAAGAAAACAGAATCATAAAGTACATCAGGTTTCATAGAGCTAAAACATTTCAAGTGCTACTCAACTGGCTTTAGATACAACATTTTAAACTAAATAAACTACCCAGTATGAACGTTTGTATAGCCCTTATTAAAAACATTCCGTCCTCAGGTTGTAACATTATTCGGAGAGTTATTTCCCTCTGTATTATGAACGCGCATCTAACCCACGGGACCGCGCCGCCCGGCACGTTCATGTTACGTGTTCAGCACTACATGAGTTTCTCTTTACCCATGGATGCACAATAAGAACGGACCCATATCGCCTTATTGCCCACGGAGCTGTAATAATGGATATATTGCACATGTTTCCTGTAAAATATTATACTACATGGGCTGTATGACGTCAATCTTGTACCGTAAATCTTGTATTAAATAAAGTTAATATTACCGACGTAGATTAACGTCCCTGTAGCTTATTATTGCACTAAGAAGCTTATTGCACTGTATATATACATATATGTATGTGTATATATATATATATATATATATATATATATGTATATATATTTATATGTATATTGTTAGAAATTAAAATCAATGTTGATATGACGAATTTGAATTAAATACTCTATTTAATTTAAATCAGTTTTATTCTGAAAAACCCGAAGTTCACTAACTATTAACTTAATACTTTTATTCTGAAAATTATTCACTTCCGGTTAGCATTAGCATGTGGCGAAATGCTACGTTTCAAACCGTGAATCAAAGGTGAAATGACATGTGATGTTGTTCACTGAGCACACTGGGTTTAGCACTCATTTATTACCGCTGAATAACGTTTATTAGGGAATGTTTAAATAACCACAGACACCAGAATGATATCATTTAACAACAGAAAAAGACAGGAATTGCATTGGACGCGCCCCCCGACGACGCCGGCCAAAAGGAGAAGACCTCAGATGACAACAGGAAGAGCAAGCCAAGAATCGCCCCTTCTACCTGCTGACCTGGACTGACCGGTCGGATGAGGAGAGCGCCTCCACTCGCACATTTCATTTTGTACACCATCGCATCTGTTGTGTAATTAAATGCTGTTAACTTTTATAAGCTTCCCTTGACTCTTTTCAGTCTCTCCTGCCTTCAGGGTTCAGAATACACTAACAATATATATATACATATATATGTATATATATATATATATATATGTATATATATATATATACATATATATACATACATATATATGCATATATATATACATAAATATACATATATATATATATATATATATATATATATATATACATACATATAGCCTACATATATATATATTTGTATATATTTCCAAGTGGTTTCATGTACAACCCACACAAGTATCATCCTAAATTAAGCTCTATTGCTTGGACATCACTAGATCCTGTTACATCAGCGTAATATAAAAGTACATAACGATTTATGTTTACATTAGCATAATTACTAGCTAGCCGCTAGCTGCCGCTGCCGCCTCGTTAATATCAAAATCTATCATAACAATCCAGTACCATGCTGTCATGAACGTGCCGTTACGTGTAGAAATTGACGTGCTTAATGTGAACGAGCATTTTGGGTTTTCTCTCACTGATTGTGCTGTTTTGTTAAATGTTTGTTGTTTGTGTTTCATGTATTGTGTCTGGATACTTGTCTGTAGATGTTGGACATGGAGCTGCTGTGACGCAAGTCAAATTTCAGACTTGATCTGACAAATAAAGTATTATCGTATCGTATCGTACATACGGGTACTTCTCAGGCATGCTGGGTAATCTGTGACGTTTTGCTCTCTCAAAAGTTGGGCCATTTTATCTTCATGCGCCAATGAGCAGCTCTCATAGGAATGAATGAGGCCCCGCCTCCCACGCTGTATCAAAGGTTGCGGTCGGATAATCAAAAAATCAGCTCCTAACGTCTATCCCTATCTCCTATTCCTTGACCTCTGAGTGAAACGTCACGGGGTTAAGGGATAGGAGAATTCAAAAGGACTTAGGAGAAGAGACTGCGGTACTTTAGAGCAGTGGTTCTCAACTGGTCAGGCCTCGGGACCCACTTTTTACTTGGTCAATAAATCGCGACCCAACATTTTGAAGCACTTAAATCTATTCAACAAAAAATCGTGCTGTAATATATACTTTTCAGCATACAATATTAATTAAAGTGAAGTACGGTGCATATATCCCTTATATCCCTTCACAGAACTAAAGTATACTTTTAAAAAGGTTTAATGAGATGATGGAATCAAAGCGGAACTGTATAACAAAGCACACATGCTGGAACCCCAGAAGGGGGGTCTGGGGTGATTCTCCCCAAGGAGATTTTTAGAAATATTACATTTACATTACATTGCATTTAGCTGACGCTTTTATCCAAAGCGACTTACAAGAAGTACATTCGACCAGGAAGACACAACCTTGAAGAAAACAGAATCATATAAGTACATCAGGTTTCATAGAGCCAAACATTTCAAGTGCTACTCAGCTGGCTTTAGATAAGCCAGTCCTTTATTAGTATATAAGTGCTTTGTTCGTAATTCTATCGCTCGAAGTGGAGTCGAAAGAGATGAGTTTTCAGTCTGGAAGGTGTGTAAGCTTTCTGCTGTCCTGATGTCAATGGGGAGCTCATTCCACCATCTTGGAGCCAGGATAGCAAACCCACGTGTTTTTGCTGATGGGAACTTGGGTCCCCCTCGCAGCGAGGGTGCAGCGAGTCGTTTGGCTGATGCAGAGCGTAGTGCACACGCTGGGGTGTACGGTTTAACCATGTCCTGGATGTAGGAAGGGCCAGATCCATTCGCAGCATGGTACGCAAGTACCAGTGTCTTGAAGTGGATTCTAGCATTTACCAGGAGCCAGTGGAGGGAGCGGAGGAGCGGAGTGGTGTGGGAACATTTAGGAAGGTTGAAGACCAGACGAGCCGCTGCATTCTGGATGAGCTGCAGAGGTCGGATGGCACATGCAGCTAGACCAGCCAGGAGGGAGTTGCAGTAGTCTAGGCGTGAGGGTGACGAGAGCCTGGACCAGAACCTGGGTGGCTTTCTGGGTCAGCTGGGGACGTATCCTCCTGATGTTGTACAGCGTATATCTGCAGCAACGGGTTGCAGCAGCGATGTTTGCAGTGAAGGACAGGTTGTTATCTAGGATTACTCCCAGATTCCTTGCAGTCTGAGTCGGGGAAACAACAGAGGGGCCGATGTTGATTGTCAGGTCAAGAGTGGGACAATCTTTTCCTGGAAGGAAAAGCGGTTCAGTTTTGTCAAGTTTGAGCTTGAGGTGATGAGCAGACATCCACTCAGAGATGTCAGCTAGACAAGCAGAGATGCGTGCGACGACCTGGGTCTCTGAGCGGGGAAAGGACAGAATTAATTGGGTGTCGTCAGCGTAGCAGTGGTATGAAAAACCGAACATGCTGCTCCTCACAGAGAGAAGAGCAAAGAGGAGATAGTCTGTGTGACTTACTTTAAATTGTGGGTAAGGGTAGACAGCCCCCATTGTTCTGTGACCTGTCAATCATCAAACCGGGGGTCATATTTCATTACGTGTTCATTTGAACTCTGAAGTTGTACCCATGGATGTATAAAGAATAGTTCTACCGCAAAGTTATTCTCCGTGGGGACTTCCGGCAACAATCTTGATTCTGATTGGCCAGAAGACTCGAAAAAACATCAGCAAAGATGTTTTATTGAGAAGATGATCACTACGTGACAGAAGTTTTCAAAGCCGTTTGTGGTCTCCGGTACTTCCAGTCCAACGCCTACTGCATGCACAGCGTTAGAAAATCGGGCCTTCAAAATAAAAGTTTGACTTTTTTCCCAAAAGAAAAAAAAAAAATTCCAATTTTTCGACCCACCAGTTGAAAAATTGGAATTTTTTTTTTTTTCTCAACCCACCAGAGTGGTTCTCAACCCACCAGTTGAGAACCACTGCTTTAGAGAATCCGACTGCACTTTCACTATCCAACGTGTTTATGATGCGCCAGCGGACGTCATAAGTGTGCGTCTGTTGCTGTGGGGAAACTATGGAAACTACAGTTTTCTATACAGCGGACTACAACATGGATGTTTAATAAGAACGAGGGACTACTGTAAACTCATCTAGAGACTCTGCACCGTGCTCTGATGCTGCTGCTTTGCTTTATGAACGTGGACAACAGAGAAACAGATTCTTCATGACCAAAGTTGGAATTGAAATAAAAAAGGAAAGTGAAACTTATGCTCGTCACCCTCTCCCTCCGGTCCACATTAATACAAATGATCCCAATACGTATGATTGTATGAACTATGAAAACATCTTAAAATCAATACAAATGTATTTATTATAAACGTTAGTCCTTAACATCTATCACTGTGTACATCACCATTCAAACATCTTTTAAAAGTTGAACAAACCCCACACAGCTCAGTAAAGACCAGTGTTGCATGTAACGCGTTACAAACGGATTTACAGTAATATATTACTTTTTGCTATAACGAAGTAATGTAACGTATTACTAATGAAATGTGGGTAATATATTACCCGTTACAATGCTCAGTAACGCAGTTACAACACATTTTAACCAGAAATGAAATGGTGTTTTGTTTTTTACGAATGTACTAACATAGCGAGACATTCCGACACCAGAGACAAATTGTGCGGGTAGATTAGTAAACCTGGTGTGTTTACTCTTCAGGCTTCGCGTCGGGATCTTCGGGGTGCATAGGCATGCATTGCACCCCCAGTTGAATGTTATGCACCCTCTATTCAAAAAAGAGAACGGAGCGAGAAATACAAACAACAAATTGTGTCAGGTGCGTGTGACCTGCTCCGCTGCGCATGCATCATTTCCAAAGTGCTTCCACAGCAGTGACACACATCTGTGGATAATCATTTATACGGAAATGGTTAAAGCAACCATCACTAAACGCCAGCAACACTGCATCTACTGCAGACCGTAGCAACGGGTCAGATGGGGACATCACGTTACCCTCCGTTGTGGACACTAGCTTACCCCTGACTCCCCGCCCTCGCCCCCGGAGCAGCAGTCTTCGTCGCCCGAATCTACGCCGCCCCTCTGCGACCCGCAGGTGCCAGGATACCACGGCAAAACAGAGCCTGCCCAGGTGTATCTAAACAAGTACCCGCCTGTACAGTGGGGTTATAGGCGGTCATTTTGCAGCTCGTGGTATACAAATAGACCATGGAATATTCATGTGAAAATAGTGCCATATTCTGCCATGCCTGTAGTAATGTTGGGTCAAACATAATGCATACAATAGCACAGATGCCTTCACCACGAATGGCTACAAAAAGATCTCATATCCCAAGCTTATCAACAAGCTGATATTGCAGCTGAAATGTTCTCCAGGGGCCTCATTTATAACGCCGTGCGTAGGATTCACGTGGGAAGGTTGCTTACGTAGTAGAAATCCAAAAAATAGGTACAGAAATGTTCCGACAATTTCCGATTCACCAAACATTGCGTACCGGCGAGGAAAGTGCGTACAGCACTTCCTACGCCGGTTTCCCTTTCTAAATCACAACCGACTCGAAATGTGGTGCAGCTTTTGCGGACTTCACATAACGCCCATATTTGCCTATAAATAGTCAAAGAAACGTCCATTCATTTATTCTGACTGACTTTATGAAGAAGATCGCAGGAAATGACGACAGAACAGCTAAAAAAGACATCTCACACCGTGTCAGATTTAGGTTCTTTTGGGGAGGTCGAGATAAATCATATTGTTTGGTGGATGCCGTCTGGTGGAACCAGAGTAGCAGTACCGGGACAAGAGACCACCCCCCCCCCCCCCCCCCCCCCCCCCCCCCCCCCCCCCCCCCCCCCTTGATGAGAAACTGTAAGAAGTGATCGGGGAATCCCTCCGGAGTTGAGTCATGACGACTGGATCTGAATTATGTTTTCGTATTTGGTGACTTGTGTCCCAGTTGTCTCCACTGCAGCCTGTGCACCCCCCCCCCCCCCAGCAGCAACTCTATATCCACCAGTTAGAGGAAATACAACTAATGTGTTGTGTTATATTAGCTGTACAATTTACCACATGGTGTTCTTAGCTTCCATACCTCCTGTGTTTTACGAGCGACTTATCAAGTCTTAGCAAACGGCATAAAACACGATTAAACATGATAGTATATGAAACCATGCTCTACAACCTATAGAAATGCAACACGGCGTCAGTTTAGACCTAATTCTGTCCTCCTGCTTACCGCATCATTTATGAGAACACATTTCATAACATTAACACAACATATTCGAGGTGGTTTTAAATAACATATCCGTATTTATTTATTTCTCCAAGTTATGTGTTTGTGTGCACTGAGGAGTCTCAAACAGGCGTTTGTTTAATCATTTTAAGATCAGCTTTAATCAATGTTTGAAAATGAATTCTTCATATCTGATAAATGAGAGGTAACATTTTATTTATGGTATTATTTCCACATATTTCTCTCCATTCTTCCTTCTGCCAACGGTGTCGCAGTTTCTCGTCTCTCCCGTTGTTGTGCTTAGTGCGTACGCATGGGTTAGAGTTTGCGTGGAGGACCGCACGTTTTCCCGTCAAGTTAGTATTTTATAAATCGCAAACATTGCGTAAAACTGGCGTACGCCATTTTTTTAGCGTATATCCTTTATAAATGAGGGCCCCTGGTCACAAAGTCAACCTCACATGATGTGATACCAGTTTTCAAGCACAGTAAATATTCTCTTCCAGAGTATATGATGGGACCAAAGTGATGTTTAGTACATGGTTTTAATAATACTTTTGCTTTTCAATGTTTGCCATTTCAAACCATGAGCTGGTTCAAATAATATGTGCCTTGATTTACAATATGTTCTCATTTGTTTTATCAGTACAGCTTTGAAGCTGTTGTGCTTTTCTTTGCCATAGTCCACTTTGGACTATACAGGACTGTCTCAGAAAATTAGAATATTGTGATAAAGTTCTTTATTTTCTGTAATGCAATTAAAAAAACAAAAATGTCATACATTCTGGATTCATTACAAATCAACTGAAATATTGCAAGCCTTTTATTATTTTAATATTGCTGATTATGGCATACAGCTTAAGAAAACTCAAATATCCTATCTCTAAATATTAGAATATCATGAAAAAGTATACTAGTAGGGTGTTCAACGAATCACTTGAATCGTCTAATTAACTCGAAACACCTGCAAGGGTTTCCTGAGCCTTGAAAAACACTCAGCTTGGTTCAGTAAACTAAATCACAAGTATGGGGAAGACTGCTGATCTGACTGCTGTCCAGAGGACCGTCATTGACACCCTCCATCAGGAGGGTAAGACACAAAAAGAAATGTCTCAAAGAGCAAGCTGTTCACAGAGTGCAGTTTCAAAGCACATCCACAAAAAGTCTGTTGGAAGGGGGAAATGTGGCAGGAAACGCTGCACAACCAAGAGAGATGACCGCAGCCTTAACAGCATTGTGAAGAAGAGTCGCTTCCAGAATTTGGGGGAGCTTCAAAGACAGTGGACTGAAGCTGGAGTCCAGGTATCAAAAGTCACTGTTCACAGACGTGTCCGGGAAATGGGCTACAATAGCCGTATTCCCATGGTCAAGCCACTTCTGAACTCAAGACAACGGAAGAGGCGTCTGACTTGGGCTAAGGAAAAGAAGCACTGGACAGTTGCACAGTGGTCCAAAGTCCTCTTTTCAGACGAAAGCAAGTTTTGTATTTCATTTGGAAGTCAAGGCGCCAGAGTCTGGAGAAAGGCTGGAGAGGAGCAAAATCCAAGTTGCTTGAAATCCAGTGTGAAGTTCCCACAGTCAGCGATGGTTTGGGGAGCCATGTCAGCTGCTGGTGTTGGTCCACTGTGTTTCATCAAGCCCAGAGTAAATGCAGCTGTGTACCAAGAGATTTTAGAGCACTACATGCTTCCGTCTGCTGAAAAGCTCTATGGAGATGAGGAATTCATTTTCCAGCATGATCTGGCACCTGCCCACAGTGCCAAAACCACCAGTAACTGGTGTACTGACCATGGCATTACTGTCCTCGATTGGCCTGCAAATTCCCCTGACCTGAACCCCATAGAGAATATGTGGGGTATTGTGAAGAAGAAGCTGAAAGACACCAGACCCAACAATGCTAATGAGCTAAAGGCCGCTATTGAAGCATCCTGGGCATCCATAACACCTCAGCAATGCCACAGGCTGATTGCCTCCATGCCACGCCGCATTGATGCAGTAATCCGTGCAAAAGGATTCCCAACCAAGTACTGAGTGCATTAATGGACATTTTCAAATGTTTGATTGTGTTTTGCTGTTATAAATCTTTTTTTTTTTACTTGGTCTGAGGAACTATTCTAATTTTTTGAAATAGGATTTTTGAGTTTTCTTAAGCTGTATGCCATAATCAGCAATATTAAAATAATAAAAGGCTTGCAATATTTCAGTTGATTTGTAATGAATCCAGAATGTATGACATTTTTGTTTTTTTAATTGCATTACAGAAAATAAAGAACTTTATCACAATATTCTAATTTTCTGAGACAGTCCTGTATGAGATATTTCAGGATTACACTTTTAACTCACTTGAAATGTTCTCACTTGCTTGGTTTCAAAACATAACAAAGGCCATACTCTGTTCATTGGGGACCATCAATGCTATTTTTCATTGCTGTTGCCGGCCACTATTGCTCGTGTAAACCTGCTACTTGCTGCGCCCCCTGTAATCTCAGAGGCACCCTGAGTCATTTTGTTCTGGAACCGGGCCTGTACATGGCCATATACTAAACAAAATACAGAGCCCATTCCGTGTTCTGTTAGTGTTTACTTCCTGTCTGCCTTCTTCTGGTGATTTATCTGACGGCCAGCGCTCCGTCTTTTAACCTCTTTTCCTTTCTCTTTCTGGATCCTCCTTAGCAACCTTCATTATAGTCATTGACAGTGGTCTGTACTGCTGGATTAACAACGTGTCACATGTTAAGAAGTTACAATCAGAATTGAGTATTCAACTAAGCCGTGTAATACAAACTGTGGGGTAGAGCCGGGACGCCAATACGGAAGTGCCACACACTGCAGTTCATATATTGGCCGATAGGCGATGGCTGCAGAAAGGAGCAATTTCCATAGACCCCCATGTTAAAATGCCCAACTTTACAGCAGAAAAAACATGTTTCTACCCCTGGATGCAATACATATTATTATGAATTTAGTTAGATTCCACCTTCATGATTATGGTGTAAGGTTTCAACGTTAGAGTCTGTGAGCTTATTGTTTTTGTGTTTATTTCTGGTGGCCTTGCATGTTATGTTGATGTTTAATCTGTCCTCTCGTTTCAGGTGTTATCACTTACTGTTGATGTGGTCACCTGCCAGCTTGATTGGGATCACCTGCTCTTGATTGTTTTCACCTGTGCCCCATTAAGTGTTGTGTATAAGTAGCCCAGTCCCCCTGTTGTCCTTTGTCGGTTCGTCTTGTCTCCACGTCGAGCCATGTCTGTAAGCCTTGTAAACTGTTCAGCAAAACTAGTAGAACCTAGCGATCATTGTTTTTGACTAGTCTTTTATTAATAAAAGATACTTTTTGAAGTCAACGGAATCGTGCATCTGAGTTCTTGTGAGTCCCTCGTGTCAGAACGAACCGACCTAACAAGATGGACTCAGCCGATTCCACCGTGTTCAAGACGGCTTTGCAAGTGCAAGGAACACGCTTGCGTCAGCAGGAGGAGCAGCTGACAAACAATGATACAGGGGGTTCAAGACGTAAATGCCCGTCAGCACAACTTCCAGGTAACAGTGACAACAGAAGTAAATCACCTGGCAGAGAAAATGCGGGACATACTTACGCACCTCGAGGGACGTCCTGCTATTCCTGCGGCAGAGCTTTCCGGTCCCGCAGAGGCCGGGTTTGCCCCTCCGTTGATCCCCGTGCAAGTATCCATGCCATCGTCTTCACTCCGCCTCGCTTCACCGGAGAAGTTCTCCGGGGATTCGGGAAACTGTCGTCCATTCCTGATACAGTGCGATCTCCACTTCAAACATCAGCCCGCAGCATTTCCCACCGATCAAGCTAAGGTAGCTTTCATAATATCTCACTTGACGGGAAGAGCAGGAGCCTGGGGCAACAGCAGAATGGGCCCGAGACTCGCCTGTTTGCCAGTCGTTAAAGTTTTTCATGGACTCAATGAAGAACATTTTTGACCAGACAGCACCTGGGAGAGAGTCAGCGAGAGCCCTGGTAAACATCAGACAACGGCAGAGGAGAGTGGGGGATTACGCGATCGAATTCCGGACCCTGGCAGCGGAGAGCGGATGGAACTCCGCGGCTCTTTTTGATGCGTTTCTGCATGGATTAGCGGATCCCATAAAGGATCAGTTAGCTCCGTTAGAGTTGCCTGTAGAGTTGGACTCACTCATCGCCATGGCTATCCGGGTGGACCAACGTCTAGCTGAGAGACGTCGGGAGAGGGGGCAGGAAGCAGCTTCCACTACACTCTTCGGACGGGGATTACAGAAGGAGCACTACGGTTGGCGGAGGAATACCCGGACTTCGTCTCCAGAGCGACCATCGTCCCCTAGCGCCGCGGAGGAACCGATGCAGCTCGGAAGAGCCAAACTCACCCCGGAGGAGCGACAGCGCCGCCTACGGGAGCGGCGGTTTGTTTGTCTACTGCGGCCAGCAGGGTCATGTTCTGGCAGCCTGTCCAGCTAAAGGATCAGGCTCATCAGTGGGAAGGGGGACGCTGGTGAGCCGAATGACTTCTTTCGACCCTTCCTCGAGAAGACTGACTCAGGTACAAATAAAACTGAAGGATAAAACTGTAACTCAGGATGCATTAATTGACTCTGGGGCTGATGAGAGCTTGTTGGACTGGGAGCTGGCTAAAGAGTTGAACTTAAACATTGTCCTCTTAGATCAGCCATTAGAAGCTAGTGCGTTGGATGGCCGCCTTTTATGTACAGTTACTCATCGCACGGAACCCATAGAATTGTCATAGACCAGGAGCACCGTGAGCATATTAGCTTTCATGTATTTAACTCAGCTCAACAGCCTCTCATTTTGGGTTACCCTTGGCTTGTTAAACATAACCCTCACATGGACTGGTTTACAGGAAAGGTTAAGGGGTGGGGGGAGTGAGTGCTCTCGTTCTTGTTTAGCCTCTCATACAGGTTCGAGTAGACCACACAGATCTGGGAGCTTTAAACAGGCGTCAGATAGGGACAGTGTCACGTCTGCTAAACCATCTGACTTTCCTGACTTATCCAAAGTGCCAGAGTGTTACCTTGACATTAAGGAGGTGTTTAACAAGACATGAGCTACTTCCTTGCCTCCCATAGACCGTATGATTGCCCTATAGACCTTCTCTCGGGCTCTACTATCCCCAAAGGACGGTTGTATTCTCTTTCTGGTCCGGAAAGGAAGGCCATGGAAGAGTATATCGGATCTTCACTCAAAGCTGGCTTGATTCGGCCATCATCATCCCCAGCAGCAGCAGGTTTCTTTTTTGTAGGGAAAAAGGACGGTTCATTAAGGCCCTGTATTGATTACAGTCCACTTAATCAGATCACAGTTAAGAACAGATATCCCCTTCCACTCATCTCTACGGCATTCGAACTGTTACAGGGAGCCAAGGTATTTACCAAGCTTGACCTAAGGAATGCATATCACCTTGTGCGCATCCGGGAGGGGGATGAGTGGAAAACAGGTTTCAATACACCTACGGGACATTATGAATATTTGGTGATGCCTTTTGGACTTTGTAATGCACCTGCTGTTTTCCAAGCCCTCATTAATGATGTGTTAAGAGATTCCTGAATGTTTTCTGTTTTGTGTATCTCGATGATATTCTCATCTTTTCTCCAGATGAGAATACTCATGTTAACCATGTTCACCTTGTTCTTCAGAGACTCCTGGCTAACCATTTGTTTGTAAAAGCCGAAAAATGCGAGTTTCATGTGAACTCTGTGGCATTTTTGGGCTTTGTGATTTCCCTAACAAGGTGGAAATGGACCCAGCTAAGGTCAGTGACGTGGAGAACTGGCCCACGCCAGACTCGAGAAAGAAAGTTCAGCAATTCTTGGGGTTTGCTAACTTTTACAGACGGTTCATACGCAATTTCAGTGCTATTGCCTCTCCTCTCCATGCCCTTACCTCTCCCCGTGTTCAGTTTGTGTGGAATCCACAGGCAGGAAATCTTTCCTGGAACTGAAGAGGAGGTTCACCACAGCTCCCATCTCTGACTGTACCTGATCGCCACCGACAGTTTGTGGTGGAAGTGGATGCCTCCAACGACGGCGTTGGAGCTATACTGTCCCAGAGGTCAGCAGGGGACAACAAGCTTCATCCGTGTGCCTACCTCTCCCGTAAGCTATCGTCTGCTGAGAGGAATTACGACGTGGGAAATCGGGAACTGTTGGCTGTGAAGATTGCTTTGGAGGAGTGGCGGCACTGGCTGGAGGGAGCGGAGCAGGATTTCCTGTCTGGACGGATAATAAAAACCTGCCAATACATCAGGAAGGGTTAAACGTCTGAACTCTAGGCAGGCCAGATGGTCATTGTTCTTCAACCGATTTAGGTTCACTCTGTCATATCGACCTGGTTCACAGAATGGAAAGCCTGATGCACTCTCCAGAATGTATGATCCTGAGCCAGTCCCCAAGAGTCCTGATCCCATTCTGCGGCCAGACCGAGTGATAGGGAGTGTGACCTGGCCCATTGAAGCCAGGTCAAACAGGCTAACGTTGGGAATCCTGTCCCTAGAGGGTGTCCTCAGAATCGCTTGTTTGTGCCAGAGCAACTTCGAGGGCAAGTTGTTCATTGGGCCCATACGTCGGTACTTACCTGTCATCCTGGAAACAAAAGGACCCTTTTCATGGTGAGACACAGATTCTGGTGGCCGGGGATGTGGAAGGATGTTGCAGAATATGTAGCAGCGTGTCCTGTGTGCGCAGGAACAAAACTTCTCGGCAAGCTGCGGCAGGTCTTCTCCAACCTCTGCCCATTCCCAACAGACCATGGTCTCACATTGCGTTGGATTTCGTGACAGGATTACCAACATCGGCAGGTAATACCACCATACTCACTGTGGTTGATCGCTTTTCTAAAATGGCACACTTTGTCGCCATGCCCAAGTTACCTAACGCCAAGGAAACAGCAGAGGCCATGTTGTCCCATGTGTTTCAGGATCCATGGTTTTCCTAGTGATGTCGTTTCAGACCGAGGTCCACAGTTCGTGTCACGCTTTGGAAGGAGTTTTGTCGCCTAATCCAAGCCACTGTTAGTCTGACCTCCGGATACCACCCACAGTCAAATGGACAAGCGGAGAGGATGAATCAGGATTTGGAGACCTGTTTGAGATGCCTAGCGTCCGAGAAACCCACCACCTGGAGTAAGAGTCTGATTTGGGTGGAGTATGCACACAACACCTTACCCACATCAGCTACTGGTATCTCCCCGTTTCAATGTGTCCATGGGTACCAACCTCCTTTGTTTCCGGAGCTCGAGAAGGAGGTCACGGTACCATCAGCCCATGCTCTGGTTCGACGCTGCCGTCGGGTCTGGGCGGGAGTTCGCCATATGTTGCAGAGGAGTGCCGTTCGCATGAAGGCGTTGGCCGACCGGAAACGACGTCCAGCCCCCCAAGTACCAGGCTCCGGACAACGAGTGTGGCTATCCACCAAGGATCTTCCTCTCCATGTCGCCTCCAGGAAGCTGGCTCCCCGGTTCGTTGGTCCTTTCCATAGCCAAAGTGATTAACCCTGTTGCTGTCCGGTTATGTCTTCCGAAATCCATCAAGGGTCCACCCCACGTTCCATGTCAGCAAGTTAAAACCAGCCAAAGAGAGCAGACTGGTCCCCGCCTCCACGTCCCCTCCACCTCCCCGGGTTGTCGACGGGGGTCAAGGTACACGGTGGACAAAATACTGTCGGAAAGGAAGAGGGGCAGAGGTAGACAGTTCCTGGTCGACTGGGTAGGGTATGGATTAGAGGAGAGGTGTTGGATCCCAGGCAGCTTTATTGTAGACAAGACCCTTATATCAGACTCGATAGAGGTCGGTCCTCAGCTTCCAGGGGACGTCTGGAGCCGTCCGTAAGAGGGGGGGTACTGTAAGGTTTCAACGTTAGAGTCTGTGAGCTTATTGTTTTTGGTGTTTATTCTGGTGGCCTTGCATGTTATGTTGATGTTTAATCTGTCCTCTCGTTTCAGGTGTTTATCACTTACTGTTGATGTGGTCACCTGCCAGCTTGATTGGGATCACCTGCTCTTGATTGTTTTCACCGTGCCCCATTAAGTGTTGTGTATAAGTAGCCCAGTCCCCCTGTTGTCCTTTGTCGGTTTCGTCTTGTCTCCACGTCGAGCCATGTCTGTAAGCCTTGTAAACTGTTCAGCAAAACTAGTAGAAACCTAGCGATCATTGTTTTGACTAGTCTTTTATAATAAAAGATACTTTTTGAAGGTCAACGGAATCGTGCATCTGAGTTCTTGTGAGTCCCTCGTGTCAATGGATCTGTGAGTGAATTGTTTTTCTAACACGACCCCTTTTATTTATATTAGGTCTTAAAGTGTTTGCATAAATTAGGGCGTGGTCACATTGAGTGACGGCTCTGTCAAGTGACTGCTGCTGCTAGCTTCTCGTCTCTCTGCTAGCTGCTCCGTGAAGCTACAGGGACTCTGCCTGCTCAGTTCATCCCCGAAACACAACTTGAAGCCGGGCCGTGGTTGTTTTTCCTCATGCTTATATATCGGACTATTGTGACTCGCTCTGCGTTTGAAACAGACGGTGCATGCATGCGGGTTTGCGGTAAGTGAAAATCGAAGTACTTATTTATGTGTTAATGATTTTAAATTCGGCTACGTAATGAATGTTAAGGCTTGGTTTTAGTGTGTAAGCAAGTGGTAGCTACATCGGTGGTAACGATGCTATATGTATCAGGGTTTCCGTTAGCCGGTAATTACCGTTTTTTAGCTGGTAAAATTTATGAAAAAAACGGTAAATTCAAACCTGCCGGTCAAATGTCCGATAATAATGCTCATACAAAACTTAGATCACGTATGCTATCCCTAAACATTTGTGACCCTCTCTATCGAAATCTGTCGGAAGTCGCAACGGCTCATTTAAAAAATAAACGTGGATTTACAGGGAACTTCCTGTTGCCCTCCCTGAGGGGAATATGACAGGCACCTCCCACACGCACCCTGCTCTTCCTCAGCGCCGGCTGAAATGAATGAATGTGGTGTATAGTAATCATAGATAACACGGCAGGGTCCGTGAGAGTTTGGTTTTCATCTGATTTCAAATAACAAAGTCTTGGCTTTCAGAATATTAAACTTGTTTCGGCAAATTCAGATGATAAATACAACTTTGAAGCTTGTAACGGGCATCATTAACAAGCGGAGAACGGAGTAACTTAACGTCACAGCAGGCAGAACAACAGCCCGTGTTTCTTCTTCCCAGAGGAGGTGGAATTCCAAAATGATCTCCAAGATGGAAAGTATAGAAATGTGGAAGTGACACATCTGAATGAAAGGTCCATTCAGGCTCACACAAACGTACGATCAAAGTACATTCAGCATCTCATCAATGCGTTACAAGAACGATTCCCCGATGACACTCTGGATCTCATCAGCTCCCTCGACATCCTTCTGAACCCCTCCCGATACCCCCATGCACAGTCTGGTAAGCAATTCTCTCAACATTTCTCTTGGTCATATTCATTTTATCCTATCGGCACATATTCTACAATATAACTTCTGCGGCAGCACCTGACACTCTCTTTATCTCTTGCTAGTAGCTAGGCCTACTATTATAGTATACAGCGGGCATCCAAATTAAATAATTCCATCCCAATATCCATCAAATTCGCTCCAATAGTGCTCCTTAATTAAGATGTATTTCTTCCTTAACGAAATCATTTAAATCCATCCAGTTTGTTCCACTGTTTTGTACACTTGAGACTTTTAAAACTATTTACCGCTGTGGCATTTCCTGTTTAATATAAACTAGGAAATGGCGCCTATACTACTACTACTACTACTACTACTACTACTACGACTAATAATACATCCTTTCAGCGTTTCAGGAATATGCCAGAGACGCCACTGAAATGGTCATTGCACATTTTGGCCATGAAGTGACTGAATCAGCTGCCGCACCTCTCATCGATGTCAAGCGCGCCCGGCGAGATGCAGTGGCAGTGATGACAGCGCTCCACGGCTTTGGGGGTTTAACTTTTGCCACAGCTTGCAAGTGCTCATTTGTGAGTTCAGCGAGCTGTACCCTGACTGGGCTACACTGGCTAAAATTGCCTGTGTTTTTCCCGTGTCAAGCGTTGCCTGCAGAGAGGGGCTTCTCCTTGCAGTGTCTATTCTGTGTATATTGGTGACGTGATTCAAGATGGCGCCTGTGTCGCCCGCCGCTCGCTCAGCTGTCTACCTATAGCTTTCTTGTTTTTGTTTTATGTTTGTCAGAATGTCTCTGCTCTGCTCGTCTATGATCGCCAAGCTCTCCTCCACCTCAGACCCTCACTGGAGTTGATACTGCTGCCCAAAACACATCTGGCAACCAAAAAATCGTCCCCCCCCCCTCTTCTGTTGGATATACCCACCTACCTGCGCCGGTTGCCCCGCATCCTGCCTCGCCGAAGCGCTTTCAGACGACGGGGAAAGCGTGGTGGTGCACTGGTCCACCTAAAAGCTTACCTGACGGCTTCTTCCGGGACCTATCCACGCCTCGGATGTCATGGCCCTCCCCGCTGCACGCCATGTGAGGGATCGGTGGATTCGCCCTGTCTTTCCGGAGCTACGGACTCTGCTGGATCCGCTGGCAGCTCCTCCTGTCCGACTTGACTGCTCCTCCTGTCCGACTGGCAGCTACTCCTGCCCGCCTGACTGCTCCGGCCCGCGAGGCGTTTCACCCGGACATCTTCGTCAGCTGAGACGATTCTACCACCGTCGGCAAGCCGGAGCAAAAACTACGTCTGGCTTGCTAAATGCTAGGTCGATAGCTAACAAAACGTTCCTGCTGAACGACTTCTTCACCTCCGTGAACTGGATTTCATGTTCCTGACGGAGACCTGGGCACCACGCTTGGCGAGTACACATCATTCTTTGATCTTCTTCCTCCTGACTGTACATTCTTCAGCTCCCCCCGTGCCACCGGCCATGGCGGGGGCATAGCTTCGGTGTTTAGAGCTAGCCTCCAGTGCCGATTGCTACACCATGTCACTAGCTATGGCTAGCTTTGAGTTGCCAGCTTTTTGAACTGAATCCGGCCTCGCCGATACTCTGCGCAGTTGTGTATCGTCCGCCAAAGCACAATAAGGATTCATAAATGACTTTTTCTGACTTTCTGTCCGGGATCATGGTGAATTATGATCGTGTTTTGATCTCCGGAGACTTCAATGTCCATGTGTGTTGTGAGTCCAAACCTCTGGTTAGGGACTTTTTAAATCTCCTTGATTCTTTGGTCTCGTTCAGTCCGTGGCTGGCCCAACACACGAAAAAGGACACACTTTGGACTTGGTTTTGTCGTTGGACTGTCTGTATCTGTGGATGAAATATGTGCAGCAACGCGTATCTCAGACCATTTACCGGTTCTGTTTACAACCTCCATCCCTTCCGCAGGAGTCGAATCACGTGCCCCTGCGCGTCGTCTGCGTTCGATTAACCCTTGACTGCCTCACAGTTCTCTGATGTTTTTAATGCTTCTCCTATCTGTAAATTAGATGTGGACTGTGCTTTTAATGCTGATGAGCTTCTCTCTATGTTTGACTTGACATGCACACCAATACTGGATTCTGTTGCTCCTTTTACGCTTAGACGCAACAAAGTTCTATCAGAACCGTGGCTCAATGACTGTACTCGTGCTCTCAGACGCGCTTGCAGGCGTGCTGAGAGAAAGTGGAAAAAGGATAAACTCCATGTCTCCCTGGAAATCCTTCGTGCTTCCCTGTCTGACTACCAGACGGCAGTCAAAGCAGCCAAAACAGAGCACATTTCTCTGTTCATCTCTAAAAAACAGCCACAAACCTCAGGTTCTTTTTAATGTCCTCAACTCCATCATTAATCCCCGTGATGTTTCTTCTGTTGTGCCATCGCCTGCTCTCTGCGATAAGTTTCTTAAATTTTTATTGGAAAAATATCTGCTCTTAGGCTAGCTCACACTAGTGCTACCCCCGATCCTGCTCCCTCTCTGTGCCTGCTGTCCTCGACCACTTTGAGCCTATTTCCCTCTCTTCTCTCTGGACATAGTGGAGCACCTGCGACCGACAAGCTGCTCCTCGGACAGCATTCCCTCACGCCTTCTCAAGAGGTTTTTCATTCAGTTGGAGCAAGTATTTTATTACTTTTAAACACCTCTCTTACCTCAGGATGTGTCCCAGCTGCCTTTAAACATGCCGTGGTTACCCCACTACTTAAAAAGAAAAGTCTCGACCCCTCCACTCTCGCAAATTTTAGGCCCATCTCCCAGCTACCGTTTTTATCAAAAGCCCTGGAGCGCGTAGTCTACGCCCAGCTGCAGTCTTTTTTAATCCTTCATGGCATCCATGAAAAGTTTCAGTCTGGCTTCAAACCCATGCACAGCACTGAAACAGCCCTTTTAAGAGTTTTTAACGATCTGCTCCTAGCCGCCGACTCAGGTAGCCCAGCTGTCTTGGTGCTGTTGGACCTGACAGCTGCCTTCGACACCGTGGACCATGGCATCCTGCTGTCACGGCTTGAACAGTCCGCTGGCATCACAGGCTCTGCCCTCGCATGGTTCAGGTCCTACCTTAAGGACCGTAGCTTTTCAGTGCAGCTAGGTGCCTTCTCCTCTGCCAAAGCCCCTCTTACCTGTGGGGTCCCCCAAGGCTCGATTCTGGGCCCCATCCTGTTCCTACTATACATACTGCCCCTAGGTTCTATTCTAACAAAACACAACATTCCCTTCCACTGCTACGCTGACGACGTCCAGATTTATCTCCCGCTCAAAGCAAACATAACACAGTCACTACAGCAGTTGATGGACTGCTGAACGGAGATCAAATCCTGGCTGAGCAACAACTTCCTGACTCTTAACGAGGGCAAGACGGAGGTCATCTTTTTTGGACCACAACCTCCAGCCTCTCAGGTCGATATTCTGGGCTCCCTCCAACTAAACATCCTCCCCTCGGTCATGAACCTTGGCGTGACCTTGACGAACACTTTTAAATTCGATAAGCAGGTCAGCAGCGTAGTCAAATCCTGCTTTTTTAAAATAAGACTATTGGCCAAAACCAAGTCCTATTTATCTTTTAAAGACATGGAAAGGGTCATCAACGCATTTGTGACCTCGAGACTGGACTATTGCAACGCTCTGTATGTGGGTATGGACCACGCGTCAATTAAACGCCTGCAGCTGGTCCAAAATGCAGCTGCACGTTTGCTGACTGGACACAAAAAGCGCGACCACATCACCCCAATTCTGGCCTCACTACACTGGCTTCCAGTTCAGTTCAGAATTGATTTTAAAATCCTTTTATTCGTTTTTAAAGCTCTAAATGGGCTGGCTCCGGCCTATATAGTTGAACTCCTCCAGCGCTACACCCCAGCCAGAGCTTAAGGTCTGCTGACCAGCTGCTGCTGGTAGTGCCGAAGACTAGGCTCAAAACACGAGGGCACCGAGCCTTCGCAGCAGCTGGCCCGAGGCTCTGGAACACTCTGCCCCTCCATGTGAGGTCGGCCCAGACCCTAGGGGTTTTTAAATCATATCTAAAAACTCACTTCTTCTCTCAGGCTTTCTAGCTAGAGCGGAGCACGACTACTGACATTTCCCTGTGTATTGTTTTTTATATTTGCTGTTGCTAATTGACTGTCTTTTTTACAATTGCACTGCAGTAAAATGTTTTTATTACATGTACAGCACTTTGGCTCGACCAAACATCGTTTTAAATGTGCTCTATAAATAAAATTTGATTTGATTTGATTTGATTTGATTTGCTGAACCGTGTCAAGATATCACTGCGGAGTCCTCTGGAGGAGGAGAGAGTGACGCGGCTTATGCGTATTGCAAGCTGCAAACACACCTTGGACACATTTCATTTCAGCTCGGCGGCAGAGGACTTTGAAAGCAAGGAGAAAGTAAAATGGGTAGCCTAGGGTAAATGTGATGCCTTTTTTAAAAACGGGCTCCAGATGTTACAGGTGTTTTTTTTAATAGCCTACATTTAGCGGCTAATGAGGTTTTGCTCAATCGTTCCTGTTCGTTTTGTTTCATCGTTTCTGTTGTTCATTAAATAGTCAAATTGATTTGAGGTCGTTGTCATTCTTTCGTCATAGGTGTACATTATAGTTGCGTTTGTAAGATAGACTGTTATTGAAGCGAGAAAAAATCCTAGCGGAAACCCTGGACTGTATATATAAAGGTTAAAATGAAATAGACAAGTGTTAAGCGTAAGTGGGATAATACTGTAGAACAAACGGCTTCTGTTTGACGTTATAAAATAAGGTCATCCTTGTAACTTAGACAGATATGTTATTATGTAGGAACTGTATGCATCGCTAAGGTTAATTGAAATTGGCTATGCTCAAGTATGTAGACAAGCTAACATCGAAGTAGTGTATATGAAATCAACCTCACAATAAGATGTGTATATTACAATTATTAATGTCATATTTCAAGATGATTACTTAGATATTACAAAATGGTTGAGCTGGAGTTCATTATTGAGCTTACACGTTAACGTCACAGTCATCTGAAGAACGAACACAAACCTTGTTGTTTTTATTAATTGCATTACCAAATGGGTATCAAAGAAACAGTAAGCATTGGTAACACAACTTCCAAAGTTACAGTAAAATAAAAAGGACCCTGACTCTGACAATACACAATCCAACATGTTCAACCGAAGAGAATCAGTTATATTGTTTGTACACATGGTACTTTACATATATCTGTTTGTTTAAGGTGTCCAGGTGATGCAGACAGGCTGGACCAGAGAGTGAGAGTCAGAACTGGACTCCTCACAGCAGTGAACTTCAGCACAGGTACAAAGACTCTTTTTTTCATACTGTACAAAGAATCAAGAAAGATATTGGTTTAAATGAATGAAAGTATTGACTTTAATACACTGATATACATTCCATTAAACAATACTAAATACTAGATCACCTACACATCAGTTAAGTTGAGGGTTTTTTCCATGCAGAAAGTTACATTTTAGATATTAGCAATATGACTTTGTCAGCTTTTTAATTTAATGGATTGAAGGCAAAGATATTTAACACATTGTGAGAACTGCTACTATTTATCCCTCAATATTGTCTGTAAAAACATGGTAAAAGTGATTCTTTCAGTGAGACAACAGAGCAAGCTCTACAGTTGCACTACGTTTTGATAACAGTTCAATATTATTTTGATAAATAACATATATTTCAATGTGATGAACTTCATACTGTTCATTCAGTAGCGACTAAAAGGCCTTAGGCCTATTACAGCCGTATCCTATTGATTGATTGATTGATTAATAATCTGATTGTCTTTGTAGCTCACTGTTGAAATAAAAAAAAACATTACAATTACAAATAATGATATCTACAGCCCCTAACACACAACGCACTGCTTTATAAATAACACACTTGTTCTGCAATAATATGTTTTATGTTTCCTGTCATTTAGTTAGGAAAGGACATGCCTGAAAGACACGACATGTTCTCCTTCTCTGAGGGTCAAGAAGAACATCCAAGACGAACATTAAAAGCTGATGTTATGAGATTTTAAGACCAGTACAGGACATTCACCAAGAAACTACTTTTATTGTGAAAACACAGTCAGCTGATCGAATGCAGCTATTTCCACATCTACACTCCATCAGCTGATTATTTCTATTTGCCTCACTTATGAGCTTCACATCATTGTGCCTTGTACCGCAGAGTTTGCAACGTCACAAATAAATGGGGCCAATCTTCAGTCAGATGTGAATGTGTAATCTAACATTTTCAGTAAGAATAATGGACGAAAGGAGTGCAAATACAAATACAATTTATTGAAATGTGAACCAAAAGTTAATCAAACATGTTTTAAATAAAAAGCACATATGGACAGAAGGTGTAAACCTATTAAACGTATAAGTAAACACATTTAGTCAAATAACGTGACAGACTAGGCCTGTGCAGTTGGTATCAGCTGTGCCCAGCATGGGCTCCTCCATCAGGCCTGGTCCTCCTCGCTGAGGAAAGACCCTCAGTCCTCTCCAAACCAACAGACAGGACGTCCATCACACGGAGGTTTCTCCCTGAAGTCTCAGCAGCTCTCTGGACACCACGCTGTCTCAATCCGTCCACACTGAATATGAGAGGGGGAAAATGAAAATAATAAATGCTTCAGACAATAAGAAATATAAAGTTGACTGTTGAGTTGCTCAGTTTTTTTAGATTGTCAATACTATTACTGTATAACTAATATCTCAGGTTAAGAGGCACATTCAAATAAAGATTGGTCTTTAAATAAATGTTGTCTTTTGAATTGTTTGTCTAAAGTCAAGGATCTAGAACTGGTACTTAGTTTTAATGATACAGTCTGGTTATTATGCTGTTTGGAGGAGGCCTCACAGGTAAGAGCACTAACTAGCTACCATCACATGTACCTTAGCTTGACTTAAATGTATTAAACATATAGTTCAGTGATATCAAAATATAAATAACTAATGTCATGCAAACATATTAATATTTGCTTGATTCCAGAGTTGAATTTAGCACAATTGCATACAAACGTTAAGGGATTTTAAGATTCTGAAGTATTATGCTAAAAACGTAATAACTTAGATTATTATTTATAGTTTTGCTGAATAGTTTCATGTCCGCTTACCTTAGAAATGTAAAATGCCACGGCAGCGTGCAGATGGGGAGCATGTTAGCTTAGCTTGGTAGCTTCAGCTAGCTCTGGAACTTCCAGCTCGGTGGCAGCAGGTCCCGCCTCGGCTCCGCCTCTTCGCCCTTATTTGGAGTAGGCTGGAGCAGGCGGGAGTTGAACTCTGACGTCACTGTCGAGCCGTTAGTGGCCGACTCCGCCTACTAAGGGCTTCTCTGCAACTCTGCAGAATCCTATGGTGACGTCACAGACACTACGTCCATTTATATATACAGTCTATGGCTATACCACATTGCCCCACACACACACACCTCACTCCAGAACTAGAGTTTACAAACGTAAACCACTGTTCTCCCGTGGGAGTCCTTGAACGCTCCGTGGCCACTCTCACGAGGGCATTGCGCCCACGTATTAACGCTGTATTTCCCATTGCATCGGTGAAATGCGTTAATCGGAGCTATTATACCAGGCAAGACTGGCTATCAGAACAACACCCTGAGGAAAGAAGAACAGAGAACGAGTTTCTACACGGACCACTATTGCGGTAAGGCTGTTGTAACTTCCGGTTGTTGTCATTGTCATCTCCGGGTATCCTGTGTGCCTGTTCTGTTGCTGATAGCTTATTATCTTAACTTAATCGATCGTTTTTAAAACTCTGATCACGGCAACTGCCTGACGTTGTAATCACACGTTACTACAGCTTAAGCACTCACAACTCTCCTTCTCTAGCGACTGTAACTCCACAGTTGCCTACACTCTTTTCGGGTTTGCTAACGGTAGCTACTTTAGCTTGATAGCTAGCCATGGCTCTTTCCCCACCCTCGGGTGTTATTTTCCTGCTCTTCCTGTCTCATGTTTGGTTACTTCCCTACCTCCTTTACTGGTACCGATACATGTGTTAAATGTAGTATAGCTGTTAGGTTGGAGGCGGGAATCATAGCCATAGAAGCCCGGCTCCGCATCTTAGAAAGTAACTCAGCTACAGTAAAGCCCATGTTAGCCGGTGCGGACCGGCAAAAGGGTGCTCCTATTAGCCGTCCCCCGGCAACTCCCGAGCAGCAGGGAGACTGGGTGACTGTTCAGAAGGGGCATAACGCGAAACCCGCTGGTCCCCACCAACCCGTTCACGTGTCTAACAGATATTCCCCACTCAGCGAGACACCCGCTGAGAAGCCAACTCTGGTTATTGGTAGCTCTATTATGAGACACGTGAAGTTAGAGACCAAAGCCTCCACAGTCGCATGCATTCCGGGGGCCAGAGCGGGCGACGTTGAGGCGCATCTTAAACTGCTGGCTAAAAATAAACGTAAATACAGTAGGATTGTTATTCACGTCGGTGGTAATGATGTTCGTTTATGCCAATCAGAATGCACCAAACTTAATGTGGAGTCGGTGTGTAGTTATGCTAAACAATGTCGCACACCATAATCTTCTCTGGTCCCCTCCCCAATCTGATCAATGATGACATGTATAGCCCGCATGTCATCATTTCAAGCGCTGGTTGTCTTGGTGGTGCCCCAGCAAACAATGTGGGCTTCGTAAATAATAAATGGACAGCCTTCTGAGGAAAACCTGGTCTGATTAAGAGAGACGGCATTCATCCTACTTTGGAAGCTGCAGATCTCATTTCGGCAACATTTCAGGGCTTTGTGGAATTAATCCATGACAAACTGGAGTTGAGACCAGGAGGCGGAGTCGCAGTCTTACACGCTTCTCTGCGCCTCTCTCCTAGGCAGGTCATCCATAGGAATCCCGAACCAATAAAATACCCATATTAGCGGTGTGTGTGTCTGCCCAAGGACAATTTAAGGTAAAACCTAATAGAGGTGTCATACATAATAACCTAATAAAAGTAAATGTAACAACTACTACAGTGCAACAAAACAGGAATATTAAATGTGGTCTCTTAAACATAAGATCTCTAGCATCTAAAGCATATTGGTAAATGATTAATATCAGATTATAATATTGATATATGCTGTCTCACTGAAACTTGGTTGAGGACATGAAGACTATGTCAGCATAAATGAGGCCACTCCACCCAGCCATATCAATACTCATATGGCCCGAGGCGTGGGCCGAGGAGGTGGAGTTGCAGCAATTTTTGACTCAAGTTTACTTATCAATACTAAACCAAAATTAAATGATACCTCCTTTGAAAATCTCGTTTTAGTCTTACGCATCCGACCTGGAAAACATTGCAGCCAATCTTATTTGTTACAGTGTACCGTGCACCAGGTCCTTATTCAGAATTCTTATCAGAATTCTCTGAGTTTTTTATCAACTTTGGTTCTTAAAACAGATAAAGTAATGATCGTAGGTGACTTTAATATTCATGTTGACGATGATAAAAATAGCCTTAATGTTGCATTTAACTCTATATTAGATTCTGTTGGTTTTTGTCAGAGTGTAAATAAACCAACCCACTGCTATAATCACACTCTCGACCTTGTTCTTACTTATGGTATTGAAATTGAGCAACTAGTAGTCGAACCGCATAATCCTGCTTTATCCGACCATTTCTTAGTAACTTTTGAAGTACTGTTACTAGACTACAAAGCATTAGTCAAAAGCTCCTGCAGCAGAAACCTATCTGTTAGTTCTATAGCCAAATTTAAGGAAGAGATTCCACCAATACTTAACTCGATAGCATGTCTGCATGTAGTCGGAGGAAACTTATATAAAATGTCCATCCATCCATCCATCTTCTTCCGCTTATCCGTGGTCGGGTCGCGGGGGGTAGCAGTTCCAGCAGAGAGCCCCCAAAACTTCCTTTTCCCTGGCCACATCAACCAGCTCTGACTGGGGGATCCCAAGGCGCTCCCAGGCCAGCGAAGAGATATAATCCCTCCACCTGGTCCTAGGTCTACCCCTTGGTCTCTTCCCAGCTGGACGTGCCTGGAACACCTCCCTAGGGAGGCGCCCAGGTGGCATCCTAACTAGGTGCCCGAACCACCTCAAATGGCTCCTTTCGACGCGAAGGAGGAGCGGCTCAACTCCGAGTCCCTCCCGGATGACCGAACTTCTCACCTGATCCCTAAGGGACAACACCAGCCACCCTGCGGAGAAAACCCATCTCGGCCGCTTGTATCCGCGATCTCGTTCTTTCGGTCATGACCCATCCTTCATGACCATAGGTGAGGGTAGGAACGAAAATGGCCCGGTAGGACAGAGAGCTTTGCCTTCTGGCTCAGCTCCCTTTTCGTCACAACGGTGCGGTAAAGCGACTGCAAGTACCGCTCCCGCTGCTCCGATTCTCCGGCCCATCTCACGCTCCATTGTCCCTCACTCGAGAACAAAACCCCGAGATACTTGAACTCCTTCACTTGGGGTAAGGACTCATTCCCTACTGGAGTGGACAGTCCATCGGTTTCCTGCGGCTTAATTTGACTCAACACGGGAATCCTCACCCGGCCTGGACACGGAATGGATTGACAGATTGATAGCTCTTTCTCGACATTACAAAATGTCCACCACCCCAAATTGATCATGTTGTTGATAGTGCTACAGATGCGCTGCGAATAAAATTAGACTCTGTTGCTCCTTTGAAAAAGAAGAAAATAAAACAACATAGATTAGCTCCATGGCATAATGCCGAAACAAAATAAAGCAAAAGTCGAGACAACTTGAAAGGATATGGCGTTCCTAACTAAACTTGAAGAATCTCGTTTAATTTGGCATATTACTCTCAATGAATATAAGAAAGCACTGCGTAAAGCGAGAGCAGCCTACTACTCTTCATTAATAGATGAGAATAAGAATAATGCAAGATTTCTTTTCAGCACTGTAGCCAGGCTGACAGAGAGCCATAGCTCGATTGAGCCTTCTATTCCCATAGCACTCAGAAGCAATGATTTTTATGTGCTTTTTTAACGATAAAATTGTTACACTTAGAAACAAAATTAATGACCTCTTGCCTTTGACCAGTATAGTGTTATCAACTCCCGGAAACGTAAGTTATAATATTAGACTAGATAGTAAACTAGAATGCTTTTCAGCCATAAACCTTGAACAATTAAATTCAATGATTCTCTCTTCTAAACCATCAACGTGTATATTAGACCCAATTTCCAACTAAGCTGTTGAAGGAAGTGTTTCCATTAATTAGCACTTCTTTATTAAATATTATGAATATGTCTTTATTATCAGGGCTATGTTCCACAATCATTCAAAGTAGCAGTGATAAAACCGCTTCTTAAAAAGCACAACCTCGATCCAGAGGTTTTAGCCAATTATAGACCTATTTCTAATCTTCCGTTCCTCTCAAAAATTATTGAGAAAGCGGTCGCAAAACAGCTGTGTGATTACTTAAAAAACAATGATTTATTTGAAGATTTTCAGTCTGGCTTTAGAACACATCATAGCACAGAGACAGCTCTGGTCAAAGTCACACATGACATTCTAATAGCCTCTGACAAGGGACTTGTCTCTATCTTGTTCTGCTCGATCTCAGTGCTGCATCTGATACTATCGATGATGATATCTTATTGTAAAGACTAGAGCACTTAGTTGGCATACAGGGAACTGCTTTAGGCTGGTTTAGGTCCTATCTATCTGAACGCTCTCAGTTTGTACGTGTCAATTATGAATCTTCCACGCAAACCAAAGTTAGCCATGGAGTGCTTAACTCGATAGCATGTCTGCATGTGGGGAGGAAACTTATACAAAATGTCCCACCACCCCAAATTGATCATGTTGTTGATAGTGCTACAGATGCGCCTGCGAATAAAATTAGACTCTGTTGCTCCTTTGAAAAAGAAGACAGAAATAAAACATAGATTAGCTCCATGGCATAATGCCGAAACCCGCAAAATAAGCAAAAGTCGAGACAACTTGAAAGGTATATGGCGTTCCACTAAACTTGAAGAATCTCGTTAATTTGGCATATTACTCTCAATGAATATAAGAAAGCACTGCGTAAAGCGAGAGCAGCCTACTACTCTTCATTAATAGATGAGAATAAGAATAATGCAAGATTTCTTTTCAGCACTGTAGCCAGGCTGACAGAGAGCCATAGCTCGATTGAGCCTTCTATTCCCATAGCACTCAGTAGTAATGATTTGATGTGCTTTTTTAACGATAAAATTGTTACTCTTAGAAACAAAATTAATGACCTCTTGCCTTTGACCAGTATAGTGTTATCAACAGCTCCCGGAAACGTAAGTTCTAATATTACACTAGATAGTAAACTAGAATGCTTTTCAGTCATAAAACCTTGAACAATTTAAATTCAATGATTCTCTCTTCTAAACCATCAACGTGTATGTTAGACCCAATTCCAACTAAGGCTGTTGAAGGAAGTTTTTCCATTAATTAGCACTTCTTTATTAAATATTATGAATATGTCTTTATTATCAGGCTATGTTCCACAATCATTCAAAGTAGCAGTGATAAAAACCGCTTCTTAAAAAGCACATACCTCGATCCAGAGGTTTTAGCCAATTATAGACCTATTTCTAATCTTCCGTTCCTCTCAAAAATTCTTGAGAAAGCAGTCGCAAAACAGTTGTGTGATTACTTAAAAAACAATGATTTATTTGAAGATTTTCAGTCTTGCTTTAGAACACATCATAGCACAGAGACAGCTCTGGTTAAAGTCACAAATGACATTCTAATAGCCTCTGACAAGGACTTGTTTCTATTCTTGTTTTGCTCGATCTCAGTGCTGCATTTGATACTATCGATCATGATATCTTATTGCAAAGACTAGAGCACTTAGTTGGCATACAGGGAACTGCTTTAGGCTGGTTTAGGTCCTATCTATCTGAACGCTCTCAGTTTGTACGTGTCAATGATGAATCTTCCACGCAAACCAAAGTTAGCCATGGAGTGCCACAGGGCTCAGTGCTCGGAACTATTTTGTTCACATTATATATGCTTCCGTTAGGCAATATTATAAGGAATCATTCTGTAAATATTCATTGTTATGCGGATGATACTCAACTATATTTATCAATCAAGCCTGATGAAATTAATCATCTAAATAAATTCAGGACTGCCTCGAGGACTTAAAAACGTGGATGACCTTAAACCTTTGATGTTAAACATGACCGAAAGAATCTACGAAACAAATTATCTAAAGATATACTAACTATGGATGGCATTAATTTGGCCTCCAGTGAGACTGTAAGGAATCTTGGTGTTATATTTGATCAGGATTTATCCTTTAACGCCCACATAAAATCAATTTCAAGGACCGCCTACTTCCATCTACGTAACATTGCAAAAATCAGGCATATCTTGCCTCAAAACGATGCAGAGAGACAAGAAACTAGTCCATGCATTTGTTACTTCAAGGCTGGATTATTGTAACTCTTTATTATCAGGGTGTACCAAGAAGTCAGTCAAGTGGCTTCAGCTGATTCAAAATGCTGCAGCTCGTGTACTAACCAGAGTTAGGAAAAGGGACCACATTACTCCTGTTCTGGTTGCCTTACACTGGCTCCCTATAGAACACAGGATAGAATTTAAAATTCTTCTTCTTGCCTACAAAGCCCTTAATGGGCAGGCGCCATCTTACCTTAAAGAACTCATTATACCCCTACTGTCCTACTAGGGCATTGCGTTCCAAGAATGCAGGGTTGTTGGTTGTTCTAGAGTCTCTAAAAGTACAATGGGAGCCAGAGCCTTTTCTTATCAAGCTCCACATTTGTGGAATCAGATTCCAGTTTGTGTTTGGGCGGCAGACACCCTATCCGTTTTTAAGAGTGCGCTTAAGACCTTCCTTTTTGATAAAGCTTATAGTTAGGGCTGATTAGATTCAGCCCCTAGTTTTGCTGATATAGGCTTAGTTTGTCGGGGGACATCTTACTTCTTCCTTCTCTCTGTCTATACCTGTGTACTCTCATGTTCCGATTAACCCAGCTTCCCCAAATTTCTTTCTTTTGGTGTCTATATACGCCGGGATCCGGAGTCATGGATGATCCTGCAGTCCTGTGTCCTGCATCGCGAGCCCTGGATCTTGAGTCGTGACTGTGGTCCTGGATCATAGGTCCTGGATGGATATCCTCGTGGATTCATCTTCCTATTATACACACATGCATTTCCAAACATTTGGACTACCTATGTTGCAAATGTATTATCTTTTCAATTTACACACGGCATCTATTGCACGTCTGTCCGTCCTGGGAGAGGGATCCCTCCTCTGTTGCTCTCCCTGAGGTTTCTCCCATTTTTTCCCTTTAAACTGTGGGTTTTCTTCGGAAGTTTTTCCTTGTACGATGTGAGGGTCTAAGGACAGAGGGTGTCGTATTGTCATACTGATATTTTGTACAAACTGTGAAGTCCACTGAGACAAATGTAACATTTGTGATATTGGGCTATATAAATAAACATTGATTGATTGATTGATTGACTGGATGTATAATGAGCTGCACTAAACTACATTTTAGCATTTAAAATACCTAGCCAATCTTTTGAGGTTTTTTTGGTGAAAGTAACTAAAAAGTAACTAAAGTAGTGTAACTCTCATTACATTTCAGAGACAGTAAAATTGTAATGTAACTTATTACTTTCAAAAGACAGTAATAAGTAATATGTAATATATTCCATTTTGGAAGTAACTTGCCCAACACTGGTAAAGACTATGAAATGTTTGACTTTATTGATAATTTCAGTAAAAACTAACGTTCATATTTCACTTTTGATTATAATACTGATGAACGTTCAAAACAAAGCACTTTAGCAACTTACGTTTTTAAATGGTTAATAAGCACCGTAACTTTCATGATATCATTTCTCGGTCATAATCGGTTGTTTCCGTGAACGGCCGACTGTTGTGTGACGGCAAATGCTGCGGCTGCAATCAGTGTTGCCAACTTGGCGACTTTGTCGTTAAATTCGTCGGCTTTCTAAACCCTCCGGCTACTTATTTTTGTCAAAAAGCGACTAACGACTGATCTAACGACTTGTAATGGTGTTAATAGGCGCATTCACACCGCAGTACTTTTCCCACAAAGGTTCATGCGAACTTAGTTCATGCGAACTCTTTAGTTCGCATGAACTAAGTACAGATCGCGTTCACACCGGAAAAAAGTCCCTGGGGTGGATTAGGCAAATGAAGCCGCTGACAATCACTTCTTCTTCTTCTGCTTTGGGTTTACTGGCAGGCTACAAACAACTTCACGGTGTATACTGCCGCCCACAGTCCCCGGCCGGAAGTCCCGGAGTTGGGAACTGACTTCAGTAGAAGCTGCTGGGACTCCCAGCAGCTTCTACTGAAGCCTTCCGAGTAAATCGCCAGAACGCCGACACCTCCTCATCTCCACCACTCCCATGTTTTATTTTGTGTTGCCATAAGTTAGTCTCTCTGCGTTTCTGCGCTGGGCTAATGCTAATGCTAATAATGCTAATGCGAGGATAATAAAATGACGGCTTCACAAAACTTTTTGGGAGTTTTACGGGGCGTGGTTTGCAATCCGCCCAGCCAATCAGAAATATAGCTCTTTTCTCACAAAAGAGCCTCTCGAAGTCCCTGCTCTCTAGCAGGGACTTTCGAGGGGGTTCTCAGGTTCTCATGAACTAATTTTAGTACCGGCTCTTTTTGGTGTGAACGCGATAAAAGAGTTCTCATGAACTAAGTTCGCATGAACCTTTGTGGGAAAAGTACCGCAGTGTGAATGCGCCTATTAGGGACTTTTCTGGTGTTTGGAGACTCACGTATTGTTCTGCAGTTAACGAGCTGCCGTGAGGCCCCTCAGCCCTCCCATAGTACTCACAGGTGCGCAGACTCACAGTTGCCTCCCGCAGCAGCTCAGCTGCAGTCAGAGCAGAGAGGAGACAGACACACTCTCCCCGCGTCGAGACAGCTTCAGTCACTTAATCACCTCGTCCACTGTGTGTGTGCCTCTCTGACTGTGACAAGCTAAACATCCACGTAAGTCATCGTGTCACAGTCTAAACTGTATTCACAAAAGTACAGAAAGGAGTGGGAATCAAACCCTGAGTTTAAAGGATGGTTGAAGACATTTATTGGAGATGACACACGGGCATAGATACTGCTTTTATTGTAAGGGAAAACTACAAAAACTATTTCTACTTTTTCTAATCGTCGTCTGGATTTACTCTGGTGTTTCAAGTTTTGATCCTTGAAGGGGGTGGAACCAGAGGCGCGGGAAGGTATTTTTAGTGGGGGTGATGAGGTGCTGGACTCCAGTGAACACTATTACGGGCACTATAGAGCACGCACAAAAAGCACTCCCCACACGCAAACACACAGTACACCCGCGACTGTTACAATGAATGCTCGATAATCAGCTCACGGCATATAGGCAGGGGTAAAGTGCTATTTTTTATGAGTGGGGGGCGGACCTCACCTCCACTAGGGGGGTCCGGGGGGATACTCCCCCGCAAAGATTTTTTGTTCAATATTGAAGTTAAAAGCATCAATCTGGTGCACTTTGAGAGCAACATTGAGAGATCTATGGATACATCTCTCAACACCCAGATGAAACAGAACTGTAAACAGATTTTCTTTTTCTTTATGGATATTTTACAAATCACTCCCCTTTCAAACTGTATTCTTGTTTTACTGCCATATAGTATTTCATAACTGTTTTTCCTTTATTCTCTTATTTTTTTATAACTATAGTGATCATATGGTGTGCCGCGGAAATAATCTTTTGAATAATTGTGACCAAACCGTTTGAGACCCACTGAGATAACTTAGACTAAAGTGAACTATCTAAAACACTCAGAGAGTCCTTTAGCTCACCTGAGTCTCTCAGTCTGAGAGGAGAGTCCTCTCCTTCAGCTTCTTGCGGAACAAAGAGCTCCTAGTGCAGCTAGCTAACCAGATGCTAACAACACGGTCCCTGCTGCTGGCACCGGTCCTCTCTCTCTCTCTCACACACACTAAATGCGCTATTTCCGCACACGCGCACACACACACAGAGCCAAGTTTGAATGACACAAGCACACTTTTTATTCCATGCAACTCTCTGATTAGTCTGGTGTCTTGCCTCTGTTGCATTCACTGAACACTGGAAATTACAGTCCTGCCGTCCTCTCTATTGTCTTGATGAGGTTCACGTAAAGCACGGTTAATGTATTATATTATTGAGGTAGAATTGTCCGGGGCTACAGAATTGTAGCCAACAATGTGGAATTTATTGGCTACATATTACACAGATTATGCACAGCGGGAGCAGCAATAACCGTCAAATAATAATTCAGACAGGGAGTCTCCGCACCCCCTGCCCGCCGCTAGGGGTGCTGCAGCAACCTCAGCACCCCCCTTCCCCGCGCCCATGGGTGGAACGTTATTTTTACCGCCATTACATGATATGCAAATTGGGCGATGACGTCATTTAGGGACTTCTGGCGACTTTTCGGACAGCCAATAGCTACTTTCCTTACTATGGAGTTGGCAACACTGGCTGCAATGCATTGTGGGGCAGCATTTTCTCCTCTCCTTTCGGTGAGGGAGGTCCAGTGGTTCCTAAGCTAAAGGAGGTTATAAAGAAAGTTTGAAACCTCCTTTCCTATCATCTAGAGCAGGGGTCGGCAACCTTTTTGAGATGAAGTGCCATTTAAAAAAAAATTGTTATCAGCGTGCCAACGATCGAGAATTATAAAGGGGGGGGGGGGGGGGGAGGGTTGAGGAGCTTGACGCTCGTCAACTATCAGCATGAGGGTGGGGAGCCTCGCTGCGGGGAAGCAGTAATGTGAGCGCAACTACATGATGTCGAATTTAACAAAGACATTTAAATAATTGTTTTAACGGCATAATAATAAGGACGATCGTCCGTTCTGTGATTCTCCAGAACACACATGTTATGATATTAGGGTCACGCCAGAGTGAGATGAGATCGCTGTCCCTTTAAGAGAGAGAGAGAGGGGTGTGGCTTGTGCATGTGTGTTTGTGGATGGTTAGAGCAGACAGTGAGGGAACGTGTGTATGTTTCTGGAAGTGAAATGAGGAAGCAGAAGAAACAGAGGTCTGGTATGTCTTTTGTGAAACAGAAAGAACAACTAAATAAATGCAACGGCCTCCCAAGAAGAGCTCGCCTCTCTCCAGTCATTGAAGCTAAAGTGGGTTATTGAACCTGAAACTTGTTGCTTCTGCCCTCCTCGACTACGGTCTGGGAGCCGACAGGAAAGTTCAACACACAGATGGCCAGTCCGCCCCTTTGTAGCATATTATTTCGATGAGAGATGAGCAGATCGCCACTGGGCTTTCAACTAAATACACAGCCACGCAACAAACTGCGGCATTGTACAGCTCCTTATGGGAACTGCAATTAGTGAAGTGCTTTCCTCCGTGGTGATAACGATCAGCACCACGGAGGAAAAGCGGCAGAAAGTCACCTGGAGTTAAAGAGAGCGGGGCTGCGTTGCGTGCATGGCTTCCTTCTGCAGGTAACGGGGAGACGCGCTCTGGCGGCGGCCTCGTTCAGGATCCGAAAATACAATTTAAATATATATTAATATATATTTTGCACACTTATTCCACTTATTCCGAGTGTGCCACTGGTTACGGTGCCGCGTGCCAATGCTGGCACGCGTGCCAGGGGTTGCCGACCCCTGATCTAGAGAATTGGAACGGCACTTATCATGGCTGCCACTGAGGGACTTCGGGTCATTTCACTCCGTTAGGAAGGTTCCTAAGATAAATGGACTATTGGAACGCAGCCCAGTTCTTATTTATACATCCATGCATCATACCCATAGATCATACCCTTTTGTCGCATCACGTTTCCGGATTAGTGTTTACAAATCTGAAGGAGCCGGTCATCTCCCAACCACCTTGAAAACCAGGACTGGATTTCTCAAACCGACTGGATTGACTAAAATGACAGACATTCTGCCGTGGTAAATTGATTGTTTATTTATTTTGAAAGAAAACCCGAAGTGGAACGTTTTGGATTTAAAAGTGAACTGTGGGAAGAAGGATTGTTTAATTGTTTGTGGTGTATTCGAAATACACTTGCTGTTTGTGATTATAATTTTGAGTTGTGTCTTTAATTATTTTTCTAATGTCATTCAATGTTGGGTGTTTGCAGTGAGATGTATATATGTGTGTGCAGTACACAGACTTACTAAAACTGACTGTGACTATCAACATCTTAAATGTCAGGAGAAGAGACCTGACTGGCACCCTAAAAAAATAAAGAAACATAAAAAAGTAAGTCAATCTTTTACAGTATGCTTGTGTCTGAGAACACCGGCCCTCGAGACACAAAAGTAGAGGATTTCATCAACACTTCTCTAACTTCTGGTCACTTTCTAAACAGTCTCAAGGAGGCAAGAGTAAAACCCTCTCCTTAAGAAACCCACTCTCAACCCGATGTTATAAACTACAGGCCTGTCTCTCTCCTCCCGTTCCTGTCTAAAACACTTGAACGCGCTGTCTTTAAACAACTCTCCTGTTATCTCCATCAGAACCACCTTCTGGATCCGCACCAGTCTGGTTTTAAGGCAGGTCACTCCACAGAAACGGCCCTCCTTGCTGTCTCTGAGGAACTGCACACTGCCAAAGCAGCATCCCTCTCCTCTGTCATCATCATGTTGGACCTGTCAGCTGCATTCGACACGGTGAACCATCAGATCCTCCTTCGCACTCTCCAAGAACTTGGAGTTTCAAGCTCTGCACTTTCCCTCCTCGCCTCATACCTCAAAGACCGTACCTACAGGGTAACTTGGAGAGGGTCCGAGTCCGACCCTTGTCAATTAACTACAGGGGTCCCTCAGGGCTCTGTTCTTGGTCCCCTCCTTTTCTCCCTGTACACAAACTCGCTCGGATCGGTCATTAGCCCGCATGGTTTTTCATACCACTGCTACGCTGACGACACCCAATTAATTCTGTCCTTTCCCCGCTCAGAGACCCAGGTCGTCGCACGCATCTCTGCTTGTCTAGCTGACATCTCTCAGTGGATGTCTGCTCATCACCTCAAGCTCAACCTTGACAAGACTGAACTGCTTTTCCTTCCGGGAAAAGATTGTCCCACTCTTGACCTGACAATCAACATCGGCACCTCTGTTGTTTCCCCGACTCAGACTGCAAGGAATCTGGGTGTGACCCTAGATAACAACCTGTCCTTCACTGCAAACATCGCTGCTACAACCCGTTGCTGCAGATATACGCTGTACAACATCAGGAGGATTCGTCCCCAGCTGACCCAGAAAGCCACGCAGGTTCTGGTCCAGGCTCTCGTCACCTCACGCCTAGACTACTGCAACTCCCTCCTGGCTGGTCTACCTGCATGTGCCATCCGACCTCTGCAGCTCATCCAGAATGCAGCGGCTCGTCTGGTCTTCAACCTTCCAAAATGTTCCCACACCACTCCGCTCTTCCGCTCCCTTCACTGGCTCCCGGTAACTGCTAGAATCCACTTCAAGACACTAGTACTTGCGTACCATGCCGCGAATGGATCTGGCCCTTCCTACATCCAGGACATGGTTAAACTGTACACCCCAGCGCGTGCACTCCGCTCTGCATCAGCCAAACGACTCGCTGCAACCTCGCTGCGAGGGGGACCCAAGTTCCCATCAGCAAAAACACGTGGGTTTGCTACCCTGGCTCCAAGATGGTGGAATGAGCTCCCCATTGACATCAGGACAGCAGAAAGCCTGCACATCTTCCAGACTGAAAACTCATCTCTTTCGACTCCACTTCGAGCGATAGAATTACTAACAAAGCACTTATATACTAACATAGGACTGGCTTATCTATAGCCAGCTGAGTAGCACTTGAAATGTTTGGCTCTATGAAACCTGATGTACTATATGATTCTGTTTTTCTTCTGGGCTGTGTCTTCCTGGTCGTATGTACTTATTGTAAGTCACTTTGGACAAAAGCGTCAGCTAAATGCAATGTAATGTAATGTAAAAGTGATGGTGGGACATTTTATACAGCGGTGCTCATGAATGAATAAAGCTGAAACACTGGACAGATCTTAAAATCAGGGCAACGATATACCCATATGAAGATAAACAACCTCTCCATATATTGCCTTACGGCCCGTCCACACAGGCGGCTTTGGAAAAGCTTGCCGGCGGGCTTGTCTGAAGCTCGACCAACAACCAATCACATGAATCTCCCGCCCCTGACACACAAGCAGCGGTTTGATTGGCTAGAGCTTGTACTAGGCATATTATTTGATTGGCTGACGCTTCCACCGAAAGCTTCAGAAGCTTCAAAAGTTGAACATTGCTCAACTTTTGCAGCCTGAAACGCCAGGAAAGCTCCGCTCTGCTTCCCACAATGCAGTTCGGCGAGAAGGTGACGTCACCCCATTCAAGTGGAATGGGCGGAAGCCGCTGTGTGTGAATGGGCCGTAAGACTAATATTTACGAAATTCACGGCGATCTCTCAACCTCTCAGGAAAGCTGTGATTTGAAGAGGGTTATTCCTCCTTCTACCCACCATAGATGTCACTCTGTTATCACAGTGCTATTCTAATACAAGCACCTTTCAAATTGCAGCTTAATAAAATGTTTTAAAGAGGATCTATATTGCTGTCTGCAGTCCTAAGGCAACTTTCTAATTTTAAGTCTTCAATGTTCTTACCTAATTTGATATACTGTCATATGATCATAATTACAACAAATACTTTTGTTTAATATTTTTGTAAATATGGTCGTATGACTGTATTTAAAACACAGTGTATTTATGTATTTAGTTCTTAAAGAAAACTATTTGGGCTGGGTGGCGCTCTATAGCTTAGGGCCAATAGGAGACCTCGGTGCATTATTTCCTCTCCTCCTCATTAGCATTCTGTGCAACTACTGGGTACTAGTGAGCATTTGGGATCCACTAGTACCACTAATGAACATTTTAAGCCTCACTAGTTCACTAGTGGAATTTAAATGTATCTCACTAGTAAACTAGTAAAGGCAAAGGTGCACTAGTTAAGGTGTAGACATTTTGAGGCCAAACTAGTTAACTAGTAAGGTCAAAAGAGGCATTAACTAGTGAACCTTTTGCCTTTACTAGTTAACTAGTGAGTGATTCTGGGTGCTACTAGTTAACTAGTGCAGACACATGTATGCCACTAGTTAACAAGTTATGCTTCTTTTTTGTAACTAGTTAACATGTCAGAGTTTTTGCAGTGCACTAGTTAACTTGAAAGACTTTTAGTGTCACTATTACGGTCAGAGGGTCACTAGTTCATCAAAAAGCTGACAAGTTGAGACTTTGGTGCTACAAGTGCTGCTCCTGGCGTCACTAGTAAGGCTTATGTTGTTATTACGACATAATTACTCTGTAGCTATGTTAGTTTGACAATAAAGAACCTTGAACCTTATGTGGTAACTAGTCAGACAAAAGTGCCACTAGTTGCTGAAAAAGATGTGACAGTATAATGTTTTATTGAACTAGTAAATCAGAGTGCCAAACTAGTTGACCATAAATCACATATATATATATATATATATATCAATAACAAGTGAAATGAAAGAGCCAACTAGTGTAGGCAGCTGCCGTCTGATATCAAGGATATGGAATAAATACTCAAATGGCTGCCATAGTGTGTGAGGCGCTCCTACCTTGTCTGCTCCACACTCTGTTCCATCCAGAGGAGCGTCCAGTTTGGTCTTGCAGGAAGCAATCTCCCTCGACTAAACACCACAAGCCTGCACACATCAGGTGCTGATGACACACACACACACACACACACACACACACACACACACACACACACACACACACACACACACACACACACACACACACACACACACACACACATACACACACACACACACACACACACACACACACACACACACACACACATAATGTGAGTTGTCACATAAATGCCGGGTTCATGAAGCATCAGGAACATATTTGATCCAATTACTCATGTCACCGCTCATGTACTTCCTGCTCATGTACTTCCTGCTGTGAGCGCTTGTTTTTGGAGCATTGACTGGAAACAAAAACATTTGAAAGGAGGATTATGTTAACTACATCTCTTCTCTTCGAGCTGTTCTGTTCTGTAGGATAATACTTTAAGTGTGAATCTATACTTCTTCTGCCTGAATCTGCTTCATGGTTTTCACTTTCTTTGCTTCATTTGTTCAGTTTTTAATTCAGCAGGTGAACCTATCATAAAGTAGTGTGTGTGTGTGTGTGTGTGTGTGTGTGTGTGTGTGTGTGTGTGTGTGTGTGTGTGTATTAAACTAAAACGGAGCATTTTCATTCAGCTCAGATTTGATTCCTGCTTCTTTAAACTGTAGTGAGGCGTGTGGCACAGTGGGTTAGTGTGTTGGTGTTGGGATCAGGGGGGCACAGGTTCAAACCCCACTGCAGTCAGCATGTCGTTGTGTCCCTGAGACACTTCACTCCAAAGTGCTCCTGTGGGGATTGCCCACAGTACTGAGTATGTAAGTCGCTTTGGATAAAAGCGTGTAACAAGTGACATGTCATGTGTATGTGCTCATGTGTGTCAGTGTTGGGTGTCAGCTGCTGTCTGAATATGCTGAAGGAAAAGCAGCTTTTACTATGAATACAATCCGTTTTCATCCTAAATATCTGGGTTTCTTCTTTTCTAAGGTCAAATTGTTCTGTTGTGTAACATAATACACTTCAGTATAAAACATCTTTTTATTTCTCTTTAATTCATGTAATTGCACTGCATTTGATATTGAGGTAATTCAAAGTAATGGAGTAACTAATTTTATATAGTGATAATCAGATTAGGTCGCTGATTACATTTTGTACAGGTCACTAGTCATTGTAACAGAATACATTTTGAAAGTAACCCTCCCCACCGTGCTCACATGGTTAGCCACAGTCTCTGTCCCATTGAACTCCAACAGGGCAGGCAACACACATCTCTCAGGGCAGGCAACACACATCTCTCAGGGCAGGCAACACACATCTGTACATGTCAACTCCATTTGTACATGTCCAACCATGAGCTCTATGAGCCCTTCCAATCCGGCTTCAGACAGCAACACAGCACTGAGACCGCCCTCATCAAGATCACCAACGATCTCCTCATTGCTGCTGACTCTGGCAGCCTCAGCCTCATCCTCCTGGACCTCTCTGCAGCATTTGACACCATCTCTCACAACATCCTCCTCACCCGCCTCTCAGACCTCCTAGGTGTCACTGGCACAGCGCTGTCCTGGTTGACTTCCTACCTCCACAACAGGAAACAGTTTGTCTCCATCAGGCTCAAACTCACCCCCGGCCCCAGTCCAACACGGTGTACCCCAGGGCTCTGTGCTTGGCCCCCTCCTGTTCACCATTTACATGCTCCCCCTCGGCCAGATCATCCGACATCATGGACTCAATTTCCACTGCTACGCTGATGATACCCAATTGTATCTCAGCACCACTCCATCCTCCCAGCTTCCCCCTCAGTCTCTCATCAACTGCCTGCATGACATCAAAACATGGATGTCTTCCAACTATCTTAAGCTGAACAGCAATAAAACAGAGCTCATGGTTGTGGCACCCAAGGCCCTGCTCCAGAAGGTTGGTGACTTCGTCCTTGAGGTTGACAGCTGCTCCATCTCCCCATCTCCTGAAGCCCGCAACCTGGGTGTCATCCTTGATTCCACCCTTTCCTTCCATTCCCACATCAAATCTGTGACCAAATCGGCCTTTTACCACCTGAGGAACATTGCCAGACTCCGACCGTCACTCTCGGAGTCGGTTGCCGAAACCCTGGTGCATGCGTTTGTCACCACACGCTTGGACTACTGCAATGGTGTCCTGTTCGGGGTTCCCAACAAAACCCTGGACAAGCTCCAGTATGTCCAAAACTGTGCTGCTAGGGTACTCACGCACACAAAGCCATGGCAGCACATCACTCCCACCCTCATCCACCTACACTGGTTGCATATCATAAAATCCTCCTCCTTACCTACAAGTCCCTCCATGCCCTTGCCCCCCAGTACCTATCGGACATCCTTCAGCCACATGCCCCACCCCGGAACCTGCAGTCCTCAGACTCTGGCCTGCTTACCACCCCCCGCACCAAACTGCGAACCTTCGGGGACAGAGCCTTCAGTGTGGCAGCCCCCACCCTCTGGAACGCTCCCTGCGGAGATTCGCAACATCCCCACACTCGACGCCTTCAAAAGGGCCCTCAAGTCCCATCTGTTTGCAAAGGCTTTCGGCCCCTAAATCGATCTGTTGTTTTGTCTGTCTGACTTTTGTTTTGTTATGTTTGTTTTTGCCCTATTACTTGTAAAGCGACCTTGGGTCCCTTGAAAGGCGCTATATAAATCCAAGCTATTATTATTATTATTATTATTATTATCTCTCAGGGCAGGCAACACACATCTCTCAGGGCAGGCAACACACATCTCTCAGGGCAGGCAACACACATCTCTCAGGGCAGGCAACACACATCTCTCTTCCAAATGCAGTGGGTTCAAGGCTCCACAGATCAATTATGGGCTCTGCACAATTAGTCAATATATTTGTAGAGATATGTATAATGTGTGAACTTATTTAAATATATGCATACACTAACAGAGAGGAAATAGCTCAAAAGAACCAGCCCTCAGTTTAGCCTTTTACATGTCATCATTTACCTCTTTCCTTTTGTCTTTTGATATGAAATACAACTCTCTTTTGACGTTTCACATTGAAGACCTTCAGGACAGGGAAGGATGAAAGGATATGTCCTAGGAGAGGTTCAATGGAAAACATCTGCTGACTTCAACAGCAAACAGTATTATAATAGAGAGGGTTTATCATTATTAGGGGAAAGTACAAATAAATACATAGTTTAACAGTGCTTCAAATGAAACGTTTTGTTAGTTAAGTTAAATAAAGACCTGTATCTGAGAGGGACGGTATGTAGTATGGTTTTGCATAAGTTGAATCCTGTGGCAGCACACTACATATAGCTGTCTGCAGGAGAAGACAGTGAACAGGACACTGCTTTACTCTGAATGGGACTTTTGAACCAAATGACAGGTGGGCCGATGTTGATTGTCAGGTCAAGAGTGGGACAATCTTTTCCTGGAAGGAAAAGCGGTTCAGTTTTGTCAAGTTTGAGCTTGAGGTGATGAGCAGACATCCACTCAGAGATGTCAGCTAGACAAGCAGAGATGCGTGCGACGACCTGGGTCTCTGAGCGGGGAAAGGACAGAATTAATTGGGTGTCGTCAGCGTAGCAGTGGTATGAAAAACCGAACATGCTGCTCCTCACAGAGAGAAGAGCAAAGAGGAGATAGTCTGTGTGACTTACTTTAAATTGTGGGTAAGGGTAGACAGCCCCCATTGTTCTGTGACCTGTCAATCATCAAACCGGGGGTCATATTTCATTACGTGTTCATTTGAACTCTGAAGTTGTACCCATGGATGTATAAAGAATAGTTCTACCGCAAAGTTATTCTCCGTGGGGACTTCCGGCAACAATCTTGATTCTGATTGGCCAGAAGACTCGAAAAAACATCAGCAAAGATGTTTTATTGAGAAGATGATCACTACGTGACAGAAGTTTTCAAAGCCGTTTGTGGTCTCCGGTACTTCCAGTCCAACGCCTACTGCATGCACAGCGTTAGAAAATCGGGCCTTCAAAATAAAAGTTTGACTTTTTTCCCAAAAGAAAAAAAAAAAATTCCAATTTTCGACCCACCAGTTGAAAAATTGGAATTTTTTTTTTTTCTCAACCCACCAGAGTGGTTCTCAACCCACCAGTTGAGAACCACTGCTTTAGAGAATCCGACTGCACTTCACTATCCAACGTGTTTATGATGCGCCAGCGGACGTCATAAGTGTGCGTCTGTTGGTGGGGAAACTATGGAAACTACAGTTTTCTATACAGCGGACTACAACATGGATGTTTAATAAGAACGAGGGACTACTGTAAACTCATCTAGAGACTCTGCACCGTGCTCTGATGCTGCTGCTTTGCTTTATGAACGTGGACAACAGAGAAACAGATTCTTCATGACCAAAGTTGGAATTGAAATAAAAAAGGAAAGTGAAACTTATGCTCGTCACCCTCTCCCTCCGGTCCACATTAATACAAATGATCCCAATACGTATGATTGTATGAACTATGAAAACATCTTAAAATCAATACAAATGTATTTATTATAAACGTTAGTCCTTAACATCTATCACTGTGTACATCACCATTCAAACATCTTTTAAAAGTTGAACAAACCCCACACAGCTCAGTAAAGACCAGTGTTGCATGTAACGCGTTACAAACGGATTTACAGTAATATATTACTTTTTGCTATAACGAAGTAATGTAACGTATTACTAATGAAATGTGGGTAATATATTACCCGTTACAATGCTCAGTAACGCAGTTACAACACATTTTAACCAGAAATGAAATGGTGTTTTTTTTTACGAATGTACTAACATAGCGAGACATTCCGACACCAGAGACAAATTGTGCGGGTAGATTAGTAAACCTGGTGTGTTTACTCTTCAGGCTTCGCGTCGGGATCTTCGGGGTGCATAGGCATGCATTGCACCCCCAGTTGAATGTTATGCACCCTCTATTCAAAAAAGAGAACGGAGCGAGAAATACAAACAACAAATTGTGTCAGGTGCGCGTGACCTGCTCCGCTGCGCATGCATCATTTCCAAAGTGCTTCCACAGCAGTGACACACATCTGTGGATAATCATTTATACGGAAATGGTTAAAGCAACCATCACTAAACGCCAGCAACACTGCATCTACTGCAGACCGTAGCAACGGGTCAGATGGGGACATCACGTTACCCTCCGTTGTGGACACTAGCTTACCCCTGACTCCCCGCCCTCGCCCCCGGAGCAGCAGTCTTCGTCGCCCGAATCTACGCCGCCCCTCTGCGACCCGCAGGTGCCAGGATACCACGGCAAAACAGAGCCTGCCCAGGTGTATCTAAACAAGTACCCGCCTGTACAGTGGGGTTATAGGCGGTCATTTTGCAGCTCGTGGTATACAAATAGACCATGGAATATTCATGTGAAAATAGTGCCATATTCTGCCATGCCTGTAGTAATGTTGGGTCAAACATAATGCATACAATAGCACAGATGCCTTCACCACGAATGGCTACAAAAAGATCTCATATCCCAAGCTTATCAACAAGCTGATATTGCAGCTGAAATGTTCTCCAGGGGCCTCATTTATAACGCCGTGCGTAGGATTCACGTGGGAAGGTTGCTTACGTAGTAGAAATCCAAAAAATAGGTACAGAAATGTTCCGACAATTTCCGATTCACCAAACATTGCGTACCGGCGAGGAAAGTGCGTACAGCACTTCCTACGCCGGTTTCCCTTCTAAATCACAACCGACTCGAAATGTGGTGCAGCTTTTGCGGACTTCACATAACGCCCATATTTGCCTATAAATAGTCAAAGAAACGTCCATTCATTTATTCTGACTGACTTTATGAAGAAGATCGCAGGAAATGACGACAGAACAGCTAAAAAAGACATCTCACACCGTGTCAGATTTAGGTTCTTTTGGGGAGGTCGAGATAAATCATATTGTTTGGTGGATGCCGTCTGGTGGAACCAGAGTAGCAGTACCGGGGACAAGAGACCCCCCCCCCCCCCCCCCCCCCTTGATGAGAAACTGTAAGAAGTGATCGGGGAATCCCTCCGGAGTTGAGTCATGACGACTGGATCTGAATTATGTTTTCGTATTTGGTGACTTGTGTCCCAGTTGTCTCCACTGCAGCCTGTGCACCCCCCCCCCCCCCAGCAGCAACTCTATATCCACCAGTTAGAGGAAATACAACTAATGTGTTGTGTTATATTAGCTGTACAATTTACCACATGGTGTTCTTAGCTTCCATACCTCCTGTGTTTTACGAGCGACTTATCAAGTCTTAGCAAACGGCATAAAACACGATTAAACATGATAGTATATGAAACCATGCTCTACAACCTATAGAAATGCAACACGGCGTCAGTTTAGACCTAATTCTGTCCTCCTGCTTACCGCATCATTTATGAGAACACATTTCATAACATTAACACAACATATTCGAGGTGGTTTTAAATAACATATCCGTATTTATTTATTTCTCCAAGTTATGTGTTTGTGTGCACTGAGGAGTCTCAAACAGGCGTTTGTTTAATCATTTTAAGATCAGCTTTAATCAATGTTTGAAAATGAATTCTTCATATCTGATAAATGAGAGGTAACATTTTATTTATGGTATTATTTCCACATATTTCTCTCCATTCTTCCTTCTGCCAACGGTGTCGCAGTTTCTCGTCTCTCCCGTTGTTGTGCTTAGTGCGTACGCATGGGTTAGAGTTTGCGTGGAGGACCGCACGTTTTCCCGTCAAGTTAGTATTTTATAAATCGCAAACATTGCGTAAAACTGGCGTACGCCATTTTTTTAGCGTATATCCTTTATAAATGAGGCCCCTGGTCACAAAGTCAACCTCACATGATGTGATACCAGTTTTCAAGCACAGTAAATATTCTCTTCCCAGAGTATATGATGGGACCAAAGTGATGTTTAGTACATGGTTTTAATAATACTTTTGCTTTTCAATGTTTGCCATTTCAAACCATGAGCTGGTTCAAATAATATGTGCCTTGATTTACAATATGTTCTCATTTGTTTTATCAGTACAGCTTTGAAGCTGTTGTGCTTTTCTTTGCCATAGTCCACTTTGGACTATACAGGACTGTCTCAGAAAATTAGAATATTGTGATAAAGTTCTTTATTTTCTGTAATGCAATTAAAAAAACAAAAATGTCATACATTCTGGATTCATTACAAATCAACTGAAATATTGCAAGCCTTTTATTATTTTAATATTGCTGATTATGGCATACAGCTTAAGAAAACTCAAATATCCTATCTCTAAATATTAGAATATCATGAAAAAGTATACTAGTAGGGTGTTCAACGAATCACTTGAATCGTCTAATTAACTCGAAACACCTGCAAGGGTTTCCTGAGCCTTGAAAAACACTCAGCTTGGTTCAGTAAACTAAATCACAAGTATGGGGAAGACTGCTGATCTGACTGCTGTCCAGAGGACCGTCATTGACACCCTCCATCAGGAGGGTAAGACACAAAAAGAAATGTCTCAAAGAGCAAGCTGTTCACAGAGTGCAGTTTCAAAGCACATCCACAAAAAGTCTGTTGGAAGGGGGAAATGTGGCAGGAAACGCTGCACAACCAAGAGAGATGACCGCAGCCTTAACAGCATTGTGAAGAAGAGTCGCTTCCAGAATTTGGGGGAGCTTCAAAGACAGTGGACTGAAGCTGGAGTCCAGGTATCAAAAGTCACTGTTCACAGACGTGTCCGGGAAATGGGCTACAATAGCCGTATTCCCATGGTCAAGCCACTTCTGAACTCAAGACAACGGAAGAGGCGTCTGACTTGGGCTAAGGAAAAGAAGCACTGGACAGTTGCACAGTGGTCCAAAGTCCTCTTTTCAGACGAAAGCAAGTTTTGTATTTCATTTGGAAGTCAAGGCGCCAGAGTCTGGAGAAAGGCTGGAGAGGAGCAAAATCCAAGTTGCTTGAAATCCAGTGTGAAGTTCCCACAGTCAGCGATGGTTTGGGGAGCCATGTCAGCTGCTGGTGTTGGTCCACTGTGTTTCATCAAGCCCAGAGTAAATGCAGCTGTGTACCAAGAGATTTTAGAGCACTACATGCTTCCGTCTGCTGAAAAGCTCTATGGAGATGAGGAATTCATTTTCCAGCATGATCTGGCACCTGCCCACAGTGCCAAAACCACCAGTAACTGGTGTACTGACCATGGCATTACTGTCCTCGATTGGCCTGCAAATTCCCCTGACCTGAACCCCATAGAGAATATGTGGGGTATTGTGAAGAAGAAGCTGAAAGACACCAGACCCAACAATGCTAATGAGCTAAAGGCCGCTATTGAAGCATCCTGGGCATCCATAACACCTCAGCAATGCCACAGGCTGATTGCCTCCATGCCACGCCGCATTGATGCAGTAATCCGTGCAAAAGGATTCCCAACCAAGTACTGAGTGCATTAATGGACATTTTCAAATGTTTGATTGTGTTTTGCTGTTATAAATCTTTTTTTTTTACTTGGTCTGAGGAACTATTCTAATTTTTTGAAATAGGATTTTGAGTTTTCTTAAGCTGTATGCCATAATCAGCAATATTAAAATAATAAAAGGCTTGCAATATTTCAGTTGATTTGTAATGAATCCAGAATGTATGACATTTTTGTTTTTTTAATTGCATTACAGAAAATAAAGAACTTTATCACAATATTCTAATTTTCTGAGACAGTCCTGTATGAGATATTTCAGGATTACACTTTTAACTCACTTGAAATGTTCTCACTTGCTTGGTTTCAAAACATAACAAAGGCCATACTCTGTTCATTGGGGACCATCAATGCTATTTTTCATTGCTGTTGCCGGCCACTATTGCTCGTGTAAACCTGCTACTGCTGCGCCCCCTGTAATCTCAGAGGCACCCTGAGTCATTTTGTTCTGGAACCGGGCCTGTACATGGCCATATACTAAACAAAATACAGAGCCCATTCCGTGTTCTGTTAGTGTTTACTTCCTGTCTGCCTTCTTCTGGTGATTTATCTGACGGCCAGCGCTCCGTCTTTTAACCTCTTTTCCTTTCTCTTTCTGGATCCTCCTTAGCAACCTTCATTATAGTCATTGACAGTGGTCTGTACTGCTGGATTAACAACGTGTCACATGTTAAGAAGTTACAATCAGAATTGAGTATTCAACTAAGCCGTGTAATACAAACTGTGGGGTAGAGCCGGGACGCCAATACGGAAGTGCCACACACTGCAGTTCATATATTGGCCGATAGGCGATGGCTGCAGAAAGGAGCAATTTCCATAGACCCCCATGTTAAAATGCCCAACTTTACAGCAGAAAAAACATGTTTCTACCCCTGGATGCAATACATATTATTATGAATTTAGTTAGATTCCACCTTCATGATTATGGTGTAAGGTTTCAACGTTAGAGTCTGTGAGCTTATTGTTTTTGTGTTTATTCTGGTGGCCTTGCATGTTATGTTGATGTTTAATCTGTCCTCTCGTTTCAGGTGTTATCACTTACTGTTGATGTGGTCACCTGCCAGCTTGATTGGGATCACCTGCTCTTGATTGTTTTCACCTGTGCCCCATTAAGTGTTGTGTATAAGTAGCCCAGTCCCCCTGTTGTCCTTTGTCGGTTCGTCTTGTCTCCACGTCGAGCCATGTCTGTAAGCCTTGTAAACTGTTCAGCAAAACTAGTAGAACCTAGCGATCATTGTTTTTGACTAGTCTTTTATTAATAAAAGATACTTTTTGAAGTCAACGGAATCGTGCATCTGAGTTCTTGTGAGTCCCTCGTGTCAGAACGAACCGACCTAACAAGATGGACTCAGCCGATTCCACCGTGTTCAAGACGGCTTTGCAAGTGCAAGGAACACGCTTGCGTCAGCAGGAGGAGCAGCTGACAACAATGATACAGGGGGTTCAAGACGTAAATGCCCGTCAGCACAACTTCCAGGTAACAGTGACAACAGAAGTAAATCACCTGGCAGAGAAAATGCGGGACATACTTACGCACCTCGAGGGACGTCCTGCTATTCCTGCGGCAGAGCTTTCCGGTCCCGCAGAGGCCGGGTTTGCCCCTCCGTTGATCCCCGTGCAAGTATCACCGGAGAAGTTCTCCGGGGATTCGGGAAACTGTCGTCCATTCCTGATACAGTGCGATCTCCACTTCAAACATCAGCCCGCAGCATTTCCCACCGATCAAGCTAAGGTAGCTTTCATAATATCTCACTTGACGGGAAGAGCAGGAGCCTGGGCAACAGCAGAATGGGCCCGAGACTCGCCTGTTTGCCAGTCGTTAAAGTTTTTCATGGACTCAATGAAGAACATTTTTGACCAGACAGCACCTGGGAGAGAGTCAGCGAGAGCCCTGGTAAACATCAGACAACGGCAGAGGAGAGTGGGGGATTACGCGATCGAATTCCGGACCCTGGCAGCGGAGAGCGGATGGAACTCCGCGGCTCTTTTTGATGCGTTTCTGCATGGATTAGCGGATCCCATAAAGGATCAGTTAGCTCCGTTAGAGTTGCCTGTAGAGTTGGACTCACTCATCGCCATGGCTATCCGGGTGGACCAACGTCTAGCTGAGAGACGTCGGGAGAGGGGGGAAGGAAGCAGCTTCCACTACACTCTTCGGACGGGGATTACAGAAGGAGCACTACGGTTGGCGGAGGAATACCCGGACTTCGTCTCCAGAGCGACCATCGTCCCCTAGCGCCGCGGAGGAAAACGATGCAGCTCGGAAGAGCCAAACTCACCCCGGAGGAGCGACAGCGCCGCCTACGGGAGCGGCGGTGTTTCTACTGCGGCCAGCAGGGTCATGTTCTGGCAGCCTGTCCAGCTAAAGGATCAGGCTCATCAGTGGGAAGGGGGACGCTGGTGAGCCGAATGACTTCTTTCGACCCTTCCTCGAGAAGACTGACTCAGGTACAAATAAAACTGAAGGATAAAACTGTAACTCAGGATGCATTAATTGACTCTGGGGCTGATGAGAGCTTGTTGGACTGGGAGCTGGCTAAAGAGTTGAACTTAAACATTGTCCTCTTAGATCAGCCATTAGAAGCTAGTGCGTTGGATGGCCGCCTTTTATGTACAGTTACTCATCGCACGGAACCCATAGAAATTGTCATAGACCAGGAGCACCGTGAGCATATTAGCTTTCATGTATTTAACTCAGCTCAACAGCCTCTCATTTTGGGTTACCCTTGGCTTGTTAAACATAACCCTCACATGGACTGGTTTACAGGAAAGGTTAAGGGGTGGGGGAGTGAGTGCTCTCGTTCTTGTTTAGCCTCTCATACAGGTTCGAGTAGACCACACAGATCTGGGAGCTTTAAACAGGCGTCAGATAGGGACAGTGTCACGTCTGCTAAACCATCTGACTTTCCTGACTTATCCAAAGTGCCAGAGTGTTACCTTGACATTAAGGAGGTGTTTAACAAGACACGAGCTACTTCCTTGCCTCCCCATAGACCGTATGATTGCCCTATAGACCTTCTCTCGGGCTCTACTATCCCCAAAGGATTGTATTCTCTTTCTGGTCCGGAAAGGAAGGCCATGGAAGAGTATATCGGATCTTCACTCAAAGCTGGCTTGATTCGGCCATCATCATCCCCAGCAGCAGCAGGTTTCTTTTTTGTAGGGAAAAAGGACGGTTCATTAAGGCCCTGTATTGATTACAGTCCACTTAATCAGATCACAGTTAAGAACAGATATCCCCTTCCACTCATCTCTACGGCATTCGAACTGTTACAGGGAGCCAAGGTATTTACCAAGCTTGACCTAAGGAATGCATATCACCTTGTGCGCATCCGGGAGGGGGATGAGTGGAAAACAGGTTTCAATACACCTACGGGACATTATGAATATTTGGTGATGCCTTTTGGACTTTGTAATGCACCTGCTGTTTTCCAAGCCCTCATTAATGATGTGTTAAGAGATTTCCTGAATGTTTTCTGTTTTGTGTATCTCGATGATATTCTCATCTTTTCTCCAGATGAGAATACTCATGTTAACCATGTTCACCTTGTTCTTCAGAGACTCCTGGCTAACCATTTGTTTGTAAAAGCCGAAAAATGCGAGTTTCATGTGAACTCTGTGGCATTTTTGGGCTTTGTGATTTCCCCTAACAAGGTGGAAATGGACCCAGCTAAGGTCAGTGACGTGGAGAACTGGCCCACGCCAGACTCGAGAAAGAAAGTTCAGCAATTCTTGGGGTTTGCTAACTTTTACAGACGGTTCATACGCAATTTCAGTGCTATTGCCTCTCCTCTCCATGCCCTTACCTCTCCCCATGTTCAGTTTGTGTGGAATCCACAGGCAGAGAAATCTTTCCTGGAACTGAAGAGGAGGTTCACCACAGCTCCCATCCTGACTGTACCTGATCGCCACCGACAGTTTGTGGTGGAAGTGGATGCCTCCAACGACGGCGTTGGAGCTATACTGTCCCAGAGGTCAGCAGGGGACAACAAGCTTCATCCGTGTGCCTACCTCTCCCGTAAGCTATCGTCTGCTGAGAGGAATTACGATCGTGGGGAAATCGGGAAACTGTTGGCTGTGAAGATTTGCTTTGGAGGAAGTGGCGGCACTGGCTGGAGGAGCGGAGCAGGATTTCCTGGTCTGGACGGATAATAAAAACCTGCAATACATCAGGAAGGTTAAACATCTGAACTCTAGGCAGGCCAGATGGTCATTGTTCTTCAACCGATTTAGGTTCACTCTGTCATATCGACCTGGTTCACAGAATGGAAAGCCTGATGCACTCTCCAGAATGTATGATCCTGAGCCAGTCCCCAAGAGTCCTGATCCCATTCTGCGGCCCAGACCGAGTGATAGGGAGTGTGACCTGGCCCATTGAAGCCAAGGTCAAACAGGCTAACGTTGGGAATCCTGTCCCTAGAGGGTGTCCTCAGAATCGCTTGTTTGTGCCAGAGCAACTTCGAGGGCAAGTTGTTCATTGGGCCCATACGTCGGTACTTACCTGTCATCCTGGAAACAAAAGGACCCTTTTCATGGTGAGACACAGATTCTGGTGGCCGGGGATGTGGAAGGATGTTGCAGAATATGTAGCAGCGTGTCCTGTGTGCGCCAGGAACAAAACTTCTCGGCAAGCTGCGGCAGGTCTTCTCCAACCCTCTGCCCATTCCCCAACAGACCATGGTCTCACATTGCGTTGGATTTCGTGACAGGATTACCAACATCGGCAGGTAATACCACCATACTCACTGTGGTTGATCGCTTTTCTAAAATGGCACACTTTGTCGCCATGCCCAAGTTACCTAACGCCAAGGAACAGCAGAGGCCATGTTGTCCCATGTGTTCAGGATCCATGGTTTTCCTAGTGATGTCGTTTCAGACCGAGGTCCACAGTTCGTGTCACGCTTTTGGAAGGAGTTTTGTCGCCTAATCCAAGCCACTGTTAGTCTGACCTCCAGATACCACCCACAGTCAAATGGACAAGCGGAGAGGATGAATCAGGATTTGGAGACCTGTTTGAGATGCCTAGCGTCCGAGAAACCCACCACCTGGAGTAAGAGTCTGATTTGGGTGGAGTTATGCACACAACACCTTACCCACATCAGCTACTGGTATCTCCCCGTTTCAATGTGTCCATGGGTACAACCTCCTTTGTTTCCGGAGCTCGAGAAGGAGGTCACGGTACATCAGCCCATGCTCTGGTTCGACGCTGCCGTCGGGTCTGGGCGGGAGTTCGCCATATGTTGCAGAGGAGTGCCGTTCGCATGAAGGCGTTGGCCGACCGGAAACGACGTCCAGCCCCCAAGTACCAGGCCGGACAACGAGTGTGGCTATCCACCAAGGATCTTCCTCTCCATGTCGCCTCCAGGAAGCTGGCTCCCCGGTTCGTTGGTCCCTTTCCCATAGCCAAAGTGATTAACCCTGTTGCTGTCCGGTTATGTCTTCCGAAATCCATCAAGGTCCACCCCACGTTCCATGTCAGCAAGTTAAAACCAGCCAAAGAGAGCAGACTGGTCCCCGCCTCCACGTCCCCTCCACCTCCCCGGGTTGTCGACGGGGGTCAAGTGTACACGGTGGAACAAAATACTGTCGGAAAGGAAGAGGGGCAGAGGTAGACAGTTCCTGGTCGACTGGGTAGGGTATGGATTAGAGGAGAGGTGTTGGATCCCAGGCAGCTTTATTGTAGACAAGACCCTTATATCAGACTTCGATAGAGGTCGGTCTCAGCTTCCAGGGACGTCTGGAGCCGTCCGTAAGAGGGGGGGTACTGTAAGGTTTCAACGTTAGAGTCTGTGAGCTTATTGTTTTTGTGTTTATTCTGGTGGCCTTGCATGTTATGTTGATGTTTAATCTGTCCTCTCGTTTCAGGTGTTATCACTTACTGTTGATGTGGTCACCTGCCAGCTTGATTGGGATCACCTGCTCTTGATTGTTTTCACCTGTGCCCCATTAAGTGTTGTGTATAAGTAGCCCAGTCCCCCTGTTGTCCTTTGTCGGTTCGTCTTGTCTCCACGTCGAGCCATGTCTGTAAGCCTTGTAAACTGTTCAGCAAAACTAGTAGAACCTAGCGATCATTGTTTTTGACTAGTCTTTTATTAATAAAAGATACTTTTTGAAGTCAACGGAATCGTGCATCTGAGTTCTTGTGAGTCCCTCGTGTCAATGGATCTGTGAGTGAATTGTTTTCTAACACGACCCTTTTATTTATATTAGGTCTTAAAGTGTTTGCATAAATTAGGGCGTGGTCACATTGAGTGACGGCTCTGTCAAGTGACTGCTGCTGCTAGCTTCTCGTCTCTCTGCTAGCTGCTCCGTGAAGCTACAGGGACTCTGCCTGCTCAGTTCATCCACGAAACACAACTTGAAGCCGGGCCGTGGTTGTTTGTTCCTCATGCTTATATATCGGACTATTGTGACTCGCTCTGCGTTTGAAACAGACGGTGCATGCATGCGGGTTTGCGGTAAGTGAAAATCGAGTACTTATTTATGTGTTAATGATTTTAATCGGCTACGTAATGAATGTTAAGGCTTGGTTTAGTGTGTAAGCAAGTGGTAGCTACATCGGTGCTAACGATGCTATATGTATCAGGGTTTCCGTTAGCCGGTAATTACCGTTTTTTAGCTGGTAAAATTTATAAAAAAACGGTAAATTCAAAACCTGCCGGTCAAAATGTCCGATAATAATGCTCATACAAAACTTAGATCACGTATGCTATCCCTAAACATTTGTGACCCTCTCTATCGAAATCTGTCGGAAGTCGCAACGGCTCATTTAAAAAATAAACGTGGATTTACAGGGAACTTCCTGTTGCCTCCCTGAGGGAATATGACAGGCACCTCCCACACGCACCCTGCTCTTCCTCAGCGCCGGCTGAAATGATGAATGTGGTGTATAGTAATCATAGATAACACGGCAGGGTCCGTGAGAGTTGGTTTTCATCTGATTTCAAATAAACAAAGTCTTGGCTTTCAGAATATTAAACTTGTTTCGGCAAATTCAGATGATAAATACAACTTTGAAGCTTGTAACGGCATCATTACAAGCGGAGAACGGAGTAACTTAACGTCACAGCAGGCAGAACAACAGCCCGTGTTTCTTCTTCCCAGAGGAGGTGGAATTCCAAAATGATCTCCAAGATGGAAAGTATAGAAATGTGGAAGTGACACATCTGAATGAAAGGTCCATTCAGGCTCACACAAACGTACGATCAAAGTACATTCAGCATCTCATCAATGCGTTACAAGAACGATTCCCCGATGACACTCTGGATCTCATCAGCTCCCTCGACATCCTTCTGAACCCCTCCCGATACCCCCATGCACAGTCTGGTAAGCAATTCTCTCAACATTTCTCTTGGTCATATTCATTTTATCCTATCGGCACATATTCTACAATATATAACTTCTGCGCAGCACCTGACACTCTCTTTATCTCTTGCTAGTAGCTAGCCTACTATTATAGTATACAGCGGGCATCCAAATTAAATAATTCCATCCCAATATCCATCAAATTCGCTCCAATAGTGCTCCTTAATTAAGATGTATTTCTTCCTTAACGAAATCATTTAAATCCATCCAGTTTGTTCCACTGTTTTGTACACTTGAGACTTTTAAAACTATTTACCGCTGTGGCATTTCCTGTTTAATATAAACTAGGAAATGGCGCCTATACTACTACTACTACTACTACTACGACTAATAATAATAATACATCCTTTCAGCGTTTCAGGAATATGCCAGAGACGCCACTGAAATGGTCATTGCACATTTTGGCCATGAAGTGACTGAATCAGCTGCCGCACCTCTCATCGATGTCAAGCGCGCCCGGCGAGATGCAGTGGCAGTGATGACAGCGCTCCACGGCTTTGGGGGTTTAACTTTTGCCACAGCTTGCAAAGTGCTCATTTGTGAGTTCAGCGAGCTGTACCCTGACTGGGCTACACTGGCTAAAATTGCCTGTGTTTTTCCCGTGTCAAGCGTGCCTGCAGAGAGGGGCTTCTCCTTGCAGTGTCTATTCTGTGTATATTGGTGACGTGATTCAAGATGGCGCCTGTGTCGGCCCGCCGCTCGCTCAGCTGTCTACCTATAGCTTTCTTGTTTTTGTTTTATGTTTGTCAGAATGTCTCTGCTCTGCTCGTCTATGATCGCCAAGCTCTCCTCCACCTCAGACCCTCACTGGAGTTGATACTGCTGCCCAAAACCACATCTGGCAACCAAAAATCGTCCCCCCCCCCTCTTCTGTTGGATATACCCACCTACCTGCGCCGGTTGCCCCGCATCCTGCCTCGCCGAAAGCGCTTCAGACGAGGGGAAAGCGTGGTGGTGCACTGGTCCACCTAAAAGCTTACCTGACGGCTTCTTCCGGGACCTATCCACGCCTCGGATGTCATGGCCCTCCCGCTGCACGCCATGTGAGGGATCGGTGGATTCGCCCTGTCTTTCCGGAGCTACGGACTCTGCTGGATCCGCTGGCAGCTCCTCCTGTCCGACTGACTGCTCCTCCTGTCCGACTGGCAGCTACTCCTGCCCGCCTGACTGCTCCCGGCCCGCGCGGCGTTCACCACGGACATCTTCGTCAGCTGAGACGATCTACACCGTCGGCAAGCCCGGAGCAAAAACTACGTCTGGCTTTGCTAAATGCTAGGTCGATAGCTAACAAAACGTTCCTGCTGAACGACTTCTTCACCTCCCGTGAACTGGATTTCATGTTCCTGACGGAGACCTGGGCACACGCTGGCGAGTACACATCATTCTTTGATCTTCTTCCTCCTGACTGTACATTCTTCAGCTCCCCCCGTGCCACCGGCCATGGCGGGGGCATAGCTTCGGTGTTTAGAGCTAGCCTCCAGTGCCGATTGCTACACCATGTCACTAGCTATGCTAGCTTTGAGTTGCAGCTTTTTGAACTGAATCCGGCCTCGCCTATACTCTGCGCAGTTGTGTATCGTCCGCCAAAGCACAATAAGGATTTCATAAATGACTTTTCTGACTTTCTGTCCGGGATCATGGTGAATTATGATCGTGTTTTGATCTCCGGAGACTTCAATGTCCATGTGTGTTGTGAGTCCAAACCTCTGGTTAGGGACTTTTTAAATCTCCTTGATTCTTTTGGTCTCGTTCAGTCCGTGGCTGGCCCAACACACGAAAAAGGACACACTTTGGACTTGGTTTTGTCGTTTGGACTGTCTGTATCTGTGGATGAAATATGTGCAGCAACGCGTATCTCAGACCATTTACCGGTTCTGTTTACAACCTCCATCCCTTCCGCAGGAGTCGAATCACGTGCCCCTGCGCGTCGTCTGCGTTCAATTAACCCCTTGACTGCCTCACAGTTCTCTGATGTTTTTAATGCTTCTCCTATCTGTAAATTAGATGTGGACTGTGCTTTTAATGCTGATGAGCTTCTCTCTATGTTTGACTTGACATGCACACCAATACTGGATTCTGTTGCTCCTTTTACGCTTAGACGCAACAAAGTTCTATCAGAACCGTGGCTCAATGACTGTACTCGTGCTCTCAGACGCGCTTGCAGGCGTGCTGAGAGAAAGTGGAAAAAGGATAAACTCCATGTCTCCCTGGAAATCCTTCGTGCTTCCCTGTCTGACTACCAGACGGCAGTCAAAGCAGCCAAAACAGAGCACATTTCTCTGTTCATCTCTACAAAACAGCCACAAACCTCAGGTTCTTTTTAATGTCCTCAACTCCATCATTAATCCCCGTGATGTTCTTCTGTTGTGCCATCGCCTGCTCTCTGCGATAAGTTTCTTAAATTTTTATTGGAAAAATATCTGCTCTTAGGCTAGCTCACACTAGTGCTACCCCCGATCCTGCTCCCTTCTCTGTGCCCTGCTGTCCTCGACACTTTGAGCCTATTTCCCTCTCTTCTCTCTCGGACATAGTGGAGCACCTGCGACCGACAAGCTGCTCCTCGGACAGCATTCCCTCACGCCTTCTCAAAGAGGTTTTTCATTCAGTTGGAGCAAGTATTTATTACTTTTAAACACCTCTCTTACCTCAGGATGTGTCCCAGCTGCCTTTAAACATGCCGTGGTTACCCCACTACTTAAAAAGAAAAGTCTCGACCCCTCCACTCTCGCAAATTTTAGGCCCATCTCCCAGCTACCGTTTTTATCAAAAGCCCTGGAGCGCGTAGTCTACGCCCAGCTGCAGTCTTTTTTAATCCTTCATGGCATCCATGAAAAGTTTCAGTCTGGCTTCAAACCCATGCACAGCACTGAAACAGCCCTTTTAAGAGTTTTTAACGATCTGCTCCTAGCCGCCGACTCAGGTAGCCCAGCTGTCTTGGTGCTGTTGGACCTGACAGCTGCCTTCGACACCGTGGACCATGGCATCCTGCTGTCACGGCTTGAACAGTCCGCTGGCATCACAGGCTCTGCCTCGCATGGTTCAGGTCCTACCTTAAGGACCGTAGCTTTTCAGTGCAGCTAGGTGCCTTCTCCTCTGCCAAAGCCCCTCTTACCTGTGGGGTCCCCCAAGGCTCGATTCTGGGCCCCATCCTGTTCCTACTATACATACTGCCCCTAGGTTCTATTCTAACAAAACACAACATTCCCTTCCACTGCTACGCTGACGACGTCCAGATTTATCTCCCGCTCAAAGCAAACATAACACAGTCACTACAGCAGTTGATGGACTGCTGAACGGAGATCAAATCCTGGCTGAGCAACAACTTCCTGACTCTTAACGAGGGCAAGACGGAGGTCATCTTTTTTGGACCACAACCTCCAGCCTCTCAGGTCGATATTCTGGGCTCCCTCCAACTAAACATCCTCCCCTCGGTCATGAACCTTGGCGTGACCTTGACGAACACTTTTAAATTCGAATAAGCAGGTCAGCAGCGTAGTCAAATCCTGCTTTTTAAAATAAGACTATTGGCCAAAACCAAGTCCTATTTATCTTTTAAAGACATGGAAAGGGTCATCAACGCATTTGTGACCTCGAGACTGGACTATTGCAACGCTCTGTATGTGGGTATGGACCACGCGTCAATTAAACGCCTGCAGCTGGTCCAAAATGCAGCTGCACGTTTGCTGACTGGACACAAAAGCGCGACCACATCACCCCCAATTCTGGCCTCACTACACTGGCTTCCAGTTCAGTTCAGAATTGATTTTAAAATCCTTTTATTCGTTTTTTAAAGCTCTAAATGGGCTGGCTCCGGCCTATATAGTTGAACTCCTCCAGCGCTACACCCCAGCCAGAGCTTTAAGGTCTGCTGACCAGCTGCTGCTGGTAGTGCCGAAGACTAGGCTCAAAACACGAGGGCACCGAGCCTTCGCAGCAGCTGGCCCGAGGCTCTGGAACACTCTGCCCCTCCATGTGAGGTCGGCCCAGACCCTAGGGGTTTTTTAAATCATATCTAAAAACTCACTTCTTCTCTCAGGCTTTCTAGCTAGAGCGGAGCACGACTACTGACATTTCCCTGTGTATTGTTTTTTATATTTGCTGTTGCTAATTGACTGTCTTTTTTACAATTGCACTGCAGTAAAATGTTTTTATTACATGTACAGCACTTTGGCTCGACCAAACATCGTTTTAAATGTGCTCTATAAATAAAATTTGATTTGATTTGATTTGATTTGCTGAACCGTGTCAAGATATCACTGCGGAGTCCTCTGGAGGAGGAGAGAGTGACGCGGCTTATGCGTATTGCAAGCTGCAAACACACCTTGGACACATTTCATTTCAGCTCGGCGGCAGAGGACTTTGAAAGCAAGGAGAAAGTAAAATGGGTAGCCTAGGGTAAATGTGATTATATTTTAAAAACGGGCTCCAGATGTTACAGGTGTTTTTTTTAATAGCCTACATTTTAGCGGCTAATGAGGTTTTGCTCAATCGTTCCTGTTCGTTTTGTTTAATCGTTTCTGTTGTTCATTAAATAGTCAAATTGATTTGAGGTCGTTGTCATTCTTTCGTCATAGGTGTACATTATAGTTGCGTTTGTAAGATAGACTGTTATTGAAGCGAGAAAAAATCCTAGCGGAAACCCTGGACTGTATATATAAAGGTTAAAATGAAATAGACAAGTGTTAAGCGTTAAGTGGGATAATACTGTAGAACAAACGGCTTCTGTTTGACGTTATAAAATAAGGTCATCCTTGTAACTTAGACAGATATGTTATTATGTAGGAACTGTATGCATCGCTAAGGTTAATTGAAATTGGCTATGCTCAAGTATGTAGACAAGCTAACATCGAAGTAGTGTATATGAAATCAACCTCACAATAAGATGTGTATATTACAATTATTAATGTCATATTTCAAGATGATTACTTAGATATTACAAAATGGTTGAGCTGGAGTTCATTATTGAGCTTACACGTTAACGTCACAGTCATCTGAAGAACGAACACAAACCTTGTTGTTTTTATTAATTGCATTACCAAATGGGTATCAAAGAAACAGTAAGCATTGGTAACACAACTTCCAAAGTTACAGTAAAATAAAAAGGACCCTGACTCTGACAATACACAATCCAACATGTTCAACCGAAGAGAATCAGTTATATTGTTTGTACACATGGTACTTTACATATATATCTGTTTGTTTAAGGTGTCCAGGTGATGCAGACAGGCTGGACCAGAGAGTGAGAGTCAGAACTGGACTCCTCACAGCAGTGAACTTCAGCACAGGTACAAAGACTCTTTTTTTCATACTGTACAAAGAATCAAGAAAGATATTGGTTTAAATGAATGAAGTATTGACTTTAATACACTGATATACATTCCATTAAACAATACTAAATACTAGATCACCTACACATCAGTTAAGTTGAGGGTTTTTTCCATGCAGAAAGTTACATTTTAGATATTTAGCAATATGACTTTGTCAGCTTTTTAATTTAATGGATTGAAGGCAAAGATATTTAACACATTGTGAGAACTGCTACTATTTATCCCTCAATATTGTCTGTAAAAAACATGGTAAAAGTGATTCTTTCAGTGAGACAACAGAGCAAGCTTCTACAGTTGCACTACGTTTTGATAACAGTTCAATATTATTTTGATAATAACATATATTTCAATGTTGATGAACTTCATACTGTTCATTCAGTAGCGACTAAAAGGCCTTAGGCCTATTACAGCCGTATCCTATTGATTGATTGATTGATTAATAATCTGATTGTCTTTGTAGCTCACTGTTGAAATAAAAAAAAACATTACAATTACAAAATAATGATATCTACAGCCCCTAAACACACAAACGCACTGCTTTCATAAATAACACACTTGTTCTGCAATAATATGTTTTATGTTTCCTGTCATTTTAGTTAGGAAAGGACATGCCTGAAAGACACGACATGTTCTCCTTCTCTGAGGGTCAAGAAGAACATCCAAGACGAACATTAAAAGCTGATGTTATGAGATTTTAAGACCAGTACAGGACATTCACCAAGAAACTACTTTTATTGTGAAAACACAGTCAGCTGATCGAATGCAGCTATTTCCACATCTACACTCCATCAGCTGATTATTTCTATTTGCCTCACTTTATGAGCTTCACATCACTTGTGCCTTGTACCGCAGAGTTTGCAACGTCACAAATAAATGGGGCCAATCTTCAGTCAGATGTGAATGTGTAATCTAACATTTTCAGTAAGAATAATGGACGAAAGGAGTGCAAATACAAATACAATTTATTGAAATGTGAACCAAAAGTTAATCAAACATGTTTTAAATAAAAAGCACATATGGACAGAAGGTGTAAACCTATTAAACGTATAAGTAAACACATTTAGTCAAATAACGTGACAGACTAGGCCTGTGCAGTTGGTATCAGCTGTGCCCAGCATGGGCTCCTCCATCAGGCCTGGTCCTCCTCGCTGAGGAAAGACCCTCAGTCCTCTCCAAAACCAACAGACAGGACGTCCATCACACGGAGGTTTCTCCCTGAAGTCTCAGCAGCTCTCTGGACACCACGCTGTCTCAATCCGTCCACACTGAATATGAGAGGGGGAAAATGAAAATAATAAATGCTTCAGACAATAAGAAATATAAAGTTGACCTGTTGAGTTGCTCAGTTTTTTTTAGATTGTCAATACTATTACTGTATAACTAATATCTCAGGTTAAGAGGCAATTCAAATAAAGATTGTCTTTAAATAAATGTTGTCTTTTGAATTGTTTGTCTAAAGTCAAGGATCTAGAACTGGTACTAGTTTTAATGATACAGTCTGGTTATTATGCTGTTTGGAGGAGGCCTCACAGGTAAGAGCACTAACTAGCTACCATCACATGTACCTTAGCTTGACTTTAAATGTATTAAAACATATAGTTCAGTGATATCAAAATATAAATAACTAATGTCATGCAAACATATTAATATTTGCTTGATTCCAGAGTTGAATTTAGCACAATTGCATACAAACGTTAAGGGATTTAAGATTCTGAAGTATTATGCTAAAAACGTAATAACTTAGATTATTATTTATAGTTTTGCTGAATAGTTTCATGTCCGCTTACCTTAGAAATGTAAAATGCCACGGCAGCGTGCAGATGGGGAGCATGTTAGCTTAGCTTGGTAGCTTCAGCTAGCTCTGGAACTTCCAGCTCGGGTGGCAGCAGGTCCCGCCTCGGCTCCGCCTCTTCGCCCTTATTTGGAGTAGGCTGGAGCAGGCGGGAGTTGAACTCTGACGTCACTGTCGAGCCGTTAGTGGCCGACTCCCGCCTACTAAGGGCTTCTCTGCAACTCTGCAGAATCCTATGGTGACGTCACAGACACTACGTCCATTTATATATACAGTCTATGGCTATACCACATTGCCCCACACACACACACCTCACTCCAGAACTAGAGTTTACAAACGTAAACCACTGTTCTCCCGTGGGAGTCCTTGAACGCTCCGTGGCCACTCTCACGAGGGCATTGCGCCCACGTATTAACGCTGTATTTCCCATTGCATCGGTGAAATGCGTTAATCGGAGCTATTATACCAGGCAAGACTGGCTATCAGAACAACACCCTGAGGAAAGAAGAACAGAGAACGAGTTTCTACACGGACCACTATTGCGGTAAGGCTGTTGTAACTTCCGGTTGTTGTCATTGTCATCTCCGGGTATCCTGTGTGCCTGTTCTGTTGCTGATAGCTTATTATCTTAACTTAATCGATCGTTTTAAAACTCTTGATCACGGCAACTGCCTGACGTTGTAATCACACGTTACTACAGCTTAAGCACTCACAACTCTCCTTCTCTTAGCGACTGTAACTCCACAGTTGCCTACACTCTTTTCGGGTTTGCTAACGGTAGCTACTTTAGCTTGATAGCTAGCCATGGCTCTTTCCCCACCCTCGGGTGTTATTTCCTGCTCTTCCTGTCTCATGTTTGGTTACTTCCCTACCTCCTTTACTGGTACCGATACATGTGTTAAATGTAGTATAGCTGTTAGGTTGGAGGCGGGAATCATAGCCATAGAAGCCCGGCTCCGCATCTTAGAAAGTAACTCAGCTACAGTAAAGCCATGTTAGCCGGTGCGGACCGGCAAAAGGGTGCTCCTATTAGCCGTCCCCCGGCAACTCCCGAGCAGCAGGGAGACTGGGTGACTGTTCAGAAGGGGCATAACGCGAAACCCGCTGGTCCCCACCAACCCGTTCACGTGTCTAACAGATATTCCCCACTCAGCGAGACACCCGCTGAGAAGCCAACTCTGGTTATTGGTAGCTCTATTATGAGACACGTGAAGTTAGAGACCAAAGCCTCCACAGTCGCATGCATTCCGGGGGCCAGAGCGGGCGACGTTGAGGCGCATCTTAAACTGCTGGCTAAAAATAAACGTAAATACAGTAGGATTGTTATTCACGTCGGTGGTAATGATGTTCGTTTATGCCAATCAGAATGCACCAAACTTAATGTGGAGTCGGTGTGTAGTTATGCTAAAACAATGTCGCACACCATAATCTTCTCTGGTCCCCTCCCCAATCTGATCAATGATGACATGTATAGCCGCATGTCATCATTTCAGCGCTGGTTGTCTTGGTGGTGCCCAGCAAACAATGTGGGCTTCGTAAATAATTGGACAGCCTTCTGAGGAAAACCTGGTCTGATTAAGAGAGACGGCATTCATCCTACTTTGGAAGCTGCAGATCTCATTTCGGCAACATTTCAGGGCTTTGTGGAATTAATCCATGACAAACTGGAGTTGAGACCAGGAGGCGGAGTCGCAGTCTTACACGCTTCTCTGCGCTCTCTCCTAGGCAGTCATCCATAGGAATCCCGAACCCAATAAAATACCCAATATTAGCGGTGTGTGTGTCTGCCCAAGGACAATTTAAGGTAAAACCTAATAGAGGTGTCATACATAATAACCTAATAAAAGTAAATGTAACAACTACTACAGTGCAACAAACAGGAATATTAAATGTGGTCTCTTAAACATAAGATCTCTAGCATCTAAAGCAATATTGGTAAATGATTTAATATCAGATTATAATATTGATATATGCTGTCTCACTGAAACTTGGTTGAGACATGAAGAATATGTCAGCATAAATGAGGCCACTCCACCCAGCCATATCAATACTCATATGGCCCGAGGCGTGGGCCGAGGAGGTGGAGTTGCAGCAATCTTTGACTCAAGTTTACTTATCAATACTAAACCAAAATTAAATGATACCTCCTTTGAAAATCTCGTTTTTAGTCTTACGCATCCGACCTGGAAAACATTGCAGCCAATCTTATTTGTTACAGTGTACCGTGCACCAGGTCCTTATTCAGAATTCTTATCAGAATTCTCTGAGTTTTTATCAACTTTGGTTCTTAAAACAGATAAAGTAATGATCGTAGGTAACTTTAATATTCATGTTGACGATGATAAAAATAGCCTTAATGTTGCATTTAACTCTATATTAGATTCTGTTGGTTTTTGTCAGAGTGTAAATAAACCAACCCACTGCTATAATCACACTCTCGACCTTGTTCTTACTTATGGTATTGAAATTGAGCAACTATTAGTCGAACCGCATAATCCTGCTTTATCCGACCATTTCTTAGTAACTTTTGAAGTACTGTTACTAGACTACAAAGCATTAGTCAAAAGCTCCTGCAGCAGAAACCTATCTGTTAGTTCTATAGCCAAATTTAAGGAAGAGATTCCACCAATACTTAACTCGATAGCATGTCTGCATGTAGTCGGAGGAAACTTATATAAAATGTCCATCCATCCATCCATCTTCTTCCGCTTATCCGTGGTCGGGTCGCGGGGGTAGCAGTTCCAGCAGAGAGCCCCAAACTTCCTTTTCCCTGGCCACATCAACCAGCTCTGACTGGGGGATCCCAAGGCGCTCCCAGGCCAGCGAAGAGATATAATCCCTCCACCTGGTCCTAGGTCTACCCCTTGGTCTCTTCCCAGCTGGACGTGCCTGGAACACCTCCCTAGGGAGGCGCCCAGGTGGCATCCTAACTAGGTGCCCGAACCACCTCAAATGGCTCCTTTCGACGCGAAGGAGGAGCGGCTCAACTCCGAGTCCCTCCCGGATGACCGAACTTCTCACCTGATCCCTAAGGGACACACCAGCCACCCTGCGGAGAAAACCCATCTCGGCCGCTTGTATCCGCGATCTCGTTCTTTCGGTCATGACCCATCCTTCATGACCATAGGTGAGGGTAGGAACGAAAATGGCCCGGTTAGACAGAGAGCTTTGCCTTCTGGCTCAGCTCCCTTTTCGTCACAACGGTGCGGTAAAGCGACTGCAGTACCGCTCCCGCTGCTCCGATTCTCCGGCCCATCTCACGCTCCATTGTTCCCTCACTCGAGAACAAAACCCCGAGATACTTGAACTCCTTCACTTGGGGTAAGGACTCATTCCCTACTTGGAGTGGACAGTCCATCGGTTTCCTGCGGCTTAATTTGACTCAACACGGGAATCCTCACCCGGCCTGGACACGGAATGGATTGACAGATTGATAGCTCTTTCTCGACATTACAAAATGTCCACCACCCCAAATTGATCATGTTGTTGATAGTGCTACAGATGCGCTGCGAATAAAATTAGACTCTGTTGCTCCTTTGAAAAAGAAGAAAATAAAACAACATAGATTAGCTCCATGGCATAATGCCGAAACAAAATAAAGCAAAAGTCGAGACAACTTGAAAGGATATGGCGTTCCACTAAACTTGAAGAATCTCGTTTAATTTGGCATATTACTCTCAATGAATATAAGAAAGCACTGCGTAAAGCGAGAGCAGCCTACTACTCTTCATTAATAGATGAGAATAAGAATAATGCAAGATTTCTTTTCAGCACTGTAGCCAGGCTGACAGAGAGCCATAGCTCGATTGAGCCTTCTATTCCCATAGCACTCAGAAGCAATGATTTTATGTGCTTTTTTAACGATAAAATTGTTACACTTAGAAACAAAATTAATGACCTCTTGCCTTTGACCAGTATAGTGTTATCAACTCCCGGAAACGTAAGTTATAATATTAGACTAGATAGTAAACTAGAATGCTTTTCAGCCATAAACCTTGAACAATTAAATTCAATGATTCTCTCTTCTAAACCATCAACGTGTATATTAGACCCAATTCCAACTAAGCTGTTGAAGGAAGTGTTTCCATTAATTAGCACTTCTTTATTAAATATTATGAATATGTCTTTATTATCAGGCTATGTTCCACAATCATTCAAAGTAGCAGTGATAAAACCGCTTCTTAAAAAGCACAACCTCGATCCAGAGGTTTTAGCCAATTATAGACCTATTTCTAATCTTCCGTTCCTCTCAAAAATTATTGAGAAAGCGGTCGCAAAACAGCTGTGTGATTACTTAAAAAACAATGATTTATTTGAAGATTTTCAGTCTGGCTTTAGAACACATCATAGCACAGAGACAGCTCTGGTCAAAGTCACACATGACATTCTAATAGCCTCTGACAAGGGACTTGTCTCTATTCTTGTTCTGCTCGATCTCAGTGCTGCATCTGATACTATCGATGATGATATCTTATTGTAAAGACTAGAGCACTTAGTTGGCATACAGGGAACTGCTTTAGGCTGGTTTAGGTCCTATCTATCTGAACGCTCTCAGTTTGTACGTGTCAATTATGAATCTTCCACGCAAACCAAAGTTAGCCATGGAGTGCTTAACTCGATAGCATGTCTGCATGTAGGGGAGGAAACTTATACAAAATGTCCACCACCCCAAATTGATCATGTTGTTGATAGTGCTACAGATGCGCTGCGAATAAAATTAGACTCTGTTGCTCCTTTGAAAAAGAAGAAAATAAAACATAGATTAGCTCCATGGCATAATGCCGAAACCCGCAAAATAAAGCAAAAGTCGAGACAACTTGAAAGGATATGGCGTTCCACTAAACTTGAAGAATCTCGTTTAATTTGGCATATTACTCTCAATGAATATAAGAAAGCACTGCGTAAAGCGAGAGCAGCCTACTACTCTTCATTAATAGATGAGAATAAGAATAATGCAAGATTTCTTTTCAGCACTGTAGCCAGGCTGACAGAGAGCCATAGCTCGATTGAGCCTTCTATTCCCATAGCACTCAGTAGTAATGATTTGATGTGCTTTTTTAACGATAAAATTGTTACTCTTAGAAACAAAATTAATGACCTCTTGCCTTTGACCAGTATAGTGTTATCAACAGCTCCCGGAAACGTAAGTTCTAATATTACACTAGATAGTAAACTAGAATGCTTTTCAGTCATAAACCTTGAACAATTAAATTCAATGATTCTCTCTTCTAAACCATCAACGTGTATGTTAGACCCAATTCCAACTAAGCTGTTGAAGGAAGTTTTTCCATTAATTAGCACTTCTTTATTAAATATTATGAATATGTCTTTATTATCAGGCTATGTTCCACAATCATTCAAAGTAGCAGTGATAAAACCGCTTCTTAAAAAGCACAACCTCGATCCAGAGGTTTTAGCCAATTATAGACCTATTTCTAATCTTCCGTTCCTCTCAAAAATTCTTGAGAAAGCAGTCGCAAAACAGTTGTGTGATTACTTAAAAAACAATGATTTATTTGAAGATTTTCAGTCTTGCTTTAGAACACATCATAGCACAGAGACAGCTCTGGTTAAAGTCACAAATGACATTCTAATAGCCTCTGACAAGGGACTTGTTTCTATTCTTGTTTTGCTCGATCTCAGTGCTGCATTTGATACTATCGATCATGATATCTTATTGCAAAGACTAGAGCACTTAGTTGGCATACAGGGAACTGATTTAGGCTGGTTTAGGTCCTATCTATCTGAACGCTCTCAGTTTGTACGTGTCAATGATGAATCTTCCACGCAAACCAAAGTTAGCCATGGAGTGCCACAGGGCTCAGTGCTCGGAACTATTTTGTTCACATTATATATGCTTCCGTTAGGCAATATTATAAGGAATCATTCTGTAAATATTCATTGTTATGCGGATGATACTCAACTATATTTATCAATCAAGCCTGATGAAATTAATCATCTAAATAAAATTCAGGACTGCCTCGAGGACTTAAAAACGTGGATGACCTTAAACCTTTTGATGTTAAACATGACCGAAGAATCTACGAAACAAATTATCTAAAGATATACTAACTATGGATGGCATTAATTTGGCCTCCAGTGAGACTGTAAGGAATCTTGGTGTTATATTTGATCAGGATTTATCCTTTAACGCCCACATAAAATCAATTTCAAGGACCGCCTACTTCCATCTACGTAACATTGCAAAAATCAGGCATATCTTGCCTCAAAACGATGCAGAGAAACTAGTCCATGCATTTGTTACTTCAAGGCTGGATTATTGTAACTCTTTATTATCAGGGTGTACCAAGAAGTCAGTCAAGTGGCTTCAGCTGATTCAAAATGCTGCAGCTCGTGTACTAACCAGAGTTAGGAAAAGGGACCACATTACTCCTGTTCTGGTTGCCTTACACTGGCTCCCTATAGAACACAGGATAGAATTTAAAATTCTTCTTCTTGCCTACAAAGCCCTTAATGGGCAGGCGCCATCTTACCTTAAAGAACTCATTATACCCTACTGTCCTACTAGGGCATTGCGTTCCAAGAATGCAGGGTTGTTGGTTGTTCCTAGAGTCTCTAAAAGTACAATGGGAGCCAGAGCCTTTTCTTATCAAGCTCCACATTTGTGGAATCAGATTCCAGTTTGTGTTTGGGCGGCAGACACCCTATCCGTTTTTAAGAGTGCGCTTAAGACCTTCCTTTTTGATAAAGCTTATAGTTAGGGCTGATTAGATTCAGCCCCTAGTTTTGCTGATATAGGCTTAGTTTGTCGGGGGACATCTTACTTCTTCCTTCTCTCTGTCTATACCTGTGTACTCTCATGTTCCGATTAACCCAGCTTCCCCAAATTTCTTTCTTTTTGGTGTCTATATACGCCGGGATCCGGAGTCATGGATGATCCTGCAGTCCTGTGTCCTGCATCGCGAGCCCTGGATCTTGAGTCGTGACTGTGGTCCTGGATCATAGGTCCTGGATGGATATCCTCGTGGATTCATCTTCCTATTATACACACATGCATTTCCAAACATTTGGACTACCTATGTTGCAAATGTATTATCTTTTCAATTTACACACGGCATCTATTGCACGTCTGTCCGTCCTGGGAGAGGGATCCCTCCTCTGTTGCTCTCCCTGAGGTTTCTCCCATTTTTTCCCTTTAAACTGTGGGTTTTCTTCGGAAGTTTTTCCTTGTACGATGTGAGGGTCTAAGGACAGAGGGTGTCGTATTGTCATACTGATATTTTGTACAAACTGTGAAGTCCACTGAGACAAATGTAACATTTGTGATATTGGGCTATATAAATAAACATTGATTGATTGATTGATTGACTGGATGTATAATGAGCTGCACTAAACTACATTTTAGCATTTAAAATACCTAGCCAATCTTTTGAGGTTTTTTTGGTGAAAGTAACTAAAAAGTAACTAAAGTAGTGTAACTCTCATTACATTTCAGAGACAGTAATATTGTAATGTAACTTATTACTTTCAAAAGACAGTAATAAGTAATATGTAATATATTCCATTTTGGAAGTAACTTGCCCAACACTGGTAAAGACTATGAAATGTTGACTTTATTTGATAATTTCAGTAAAAACTAACGTTCATATTTCACTTTTGATTATAATACTGATGAACGTTCAAAACAAAGCACTTTAGCAACTTACGTTTTTAAATGGTTAATAAGCACCGTAACTTTCATGATATCATTTCTCGGTCATAATCGGTTGTTTCCGTGAACGGCCGACTGTTGTGTGACGGCAAATGCTGCGGCTGCAATCAGTGTTGCCAACTTGGCGACTTTGTCGTTAAATTCGTCGGCTTTCTAAACCCTCCGGCTACTTATTTTTGTCAAAAAGCGACTAACGACTGATCTAACGACTTGTAATGGTGTTAATAGGCGCATTCACACCGCAGTACTTTTCCCACAAAGGTTCATGCGAACTTAGTTCATGCGAACTCTTTAGTTCGCATGAACTAAGTACAGATCGCGTTCACACCGGAAAAAGTCCCTGGGGGTGGATTAGGCAAATGAAGCCGCTGACATCACTTCTTCTTCTTCTGCTTTGGGTTTACTGGCAGGCTACAAACAACTTCACGGTGTATACTGCCGCCCACAGTCCCCGGCCGGAAGTCCCCGGAGTTGGGAACTGACTTCAGTAGAAGCTGCTGGGACTCCCAGCAGCTTCTACTGAAGCCTTCCGAGTAAATCGCCAGAACGCCGACACCTCCTCATCTCCACCACTCCCATGTTTTATTTTGTGTTGCCATAAGTTAGTCTCTCTGCGTTTCTGCGCTGGGCTAATGCTAATGCTAATAATGCTAATGCGAGGATAATAAAATGACGGCTTCACAAAACTTTTTGGGAGTTTTACGGGGCGTGGTTTGCAATCCGCCCAGCCAATCAGAAATATAGCTCTTTTCTCACAAAAGAGCCTCTCGAAAGTCCCTGCTCTCTAGCAGGGACTTTCGAGGGGGTTCTCAGGTTCTCATGAACTAATTTTAGTACCGGCTCTTTTTGGTGTGAACGCGATAAAAGAGTTCTCATGAACTAAGTTCGCATGAACCTTTGTGGGAAAAGTACCGCAGTGTGAATGCGCCTATTAGGGACTTTTCTGGTGTTTGGAGACTCACGTATTGTTCTGCAGTTAACGAGCTGCCGTGAGCCCCTCAGCCCTCCCATAGTACTCACAGGTGCGCAGACTCACAGTTGCCTCCCGCAGCAGCTCAGCTGCAGTCAGAGCAGAGAGGAGACAGACACACTCTCCCGCGTCGAGACAGCTTCAGTCACTTAATCACCTCGTCCACTGTGTGTGTGCCTCTCTGACTGTGACAAGCTAAACATCCACGTAAGTCATCGTGTCACAGTCTAAACTGTATTCACAAAAGTACAGAAAGGAGTGGGAATCAAACCCTGAGTTTAAAGGATGGTTGAAGACATTTATTGGAGATGACACACGGGCATAGATACTGCTTTTATTGTAAGGGAAAACTACAAAAACTATTTCTACTTTTTCTAATCGTCGTCTGGATTTACTCTGGTGTTTCAAGTTTTGATCCTTGAAGGGGGTGGAACCAGAGGCGCGGGAAGGTATTTTTAGTGGGGGTGATGAGGTGCTGGACTCCAGTGAACACTATTACGGGCACTATAGAGCACGCACAAAAAGCACTCCCCACACGCAAACACACAGTACACCCGCGACTGTTACAATGAATGCTCGATAATCAGCTCACGGCATATAGGCAGGGGTAAAGTGCTATTTTTTATGAGTGGGGGGCGGACCTCACCTCCACTAGGGGGGTCCGGGGGGATACTCCCCCGCAAAGATTTTTTGTTCAATATTGAAGTTAAAAGCATCAATCTGGTGCACTTTGAGAGCAACATTGAGAGATCTATGGATACATCTCTCAACACCCAGATGAAACAGAACTGTAAACAGATTTTCTTTTTCTTTATGGATATTTTACAAATCACTCCCCTTTCAAACTGTATTCTTGTTTTACTGCCATATAGTATTTCATAACTGTTTTTCCTTTATTCTCTTATTTTTTTATAACTATAGTGATCATATGGTGTGCCGCGGAAATAATCTTTTGAATAATTTGTGACCAAACCGTTTGAGACCCACTGAGATAACTTAGACTAAAGTGAACTATCTAAACACTCAGAGAGTCCTTTAGCTCACCTGAGTCTCTCAGTCTGAGAGGAGAGTCCTCTCCTTCAGCTTCTTGCGGAACAAAGAGCTCCTAGTGCAGCTAGCTAACCAGATGCTAACAACACGGTCCCTGCTGCTGGCACCGGTCTCTCTCTCTCTCTCACACACACTAAATGCGCTATTTCCGCACACGCGCACACACACACAGAGCCAAGTTTGAATGACACAAGCACACTTTTATTTCCATGCAACTCTCTGATTAGTCTGGTGTCTTGCCTCTGTTGCATTCACTGAACACTGGAAATTACAGTCCTGCCGTCCTCTCTATTGTCTTGATGAGGTTCACGTAAAGCACGGTTAATGTATTATATTATTGAGGTAGAATTGTCCGGGGCTACAGAATTGTAGCCAACAATGTGGAATTTATTGGCTACATATTACACAGATTATGCACAGCGGGAGCAGCAATAACCGTCAAATAATAATTCAGACAGGGGAGCTCCGCACCCCCTGCCCGCCGCTAGGGGTGCTGCAGCAACCTCAGCACCCCCCTTCCCGCGCCCATGGGTGGAACGTTATTTTACCGCCATTACATGATATGCAAATTGGGCGATGACGTCATTTAGGGACTTCTGGCGACTTTTCGGACAGCCAATAGCTACTTTCCTTACTATGGAGTTGGCAACACTGGCTGCAATGCATTGTGGGGCAGCATTTTCTCCTCTCCTTTCGGTGAGGGAGGTCCAGTGGTTCCTAAGCTAAAGGAGGTTATAAAGAAAGTTTGAAACCTCCTTTCCTATCATCTAGAGCAGGGGTCGGCAACCTTTTTGAGATGAAGTGCCATTTAAAAAAAAAATTGTTATCAGCGTGCCAACGATCGAGAATTATAAAGGGGGGGGGGGGGGGGGGGAGGGTTGAGGAGCTTGACGCTCGTCAACTATCAGCATGAGGGTGGGGGAGCCTCGCTGCGGGGAAGCAGTATGTGAGCGCAACTTACATGATGTCGAATTTAACAAAGACATTTAAATAATTGTTTTAACGGCATAATAATAAGGACGATCGTCCGTTCTGTGATTCTCCAGAACACACATGTTATGATATTAGGGTCACGCAGAGTGAGATGAGATCGCTGTCCCTTTAAGAGAGAGAGAGAGGGGTGTGGCTTGTGCATGTGTGTTTGTGGATGGTAGAGCGACAGTGAGGGAACGTGTGTATGTTTCTGGAAGTGAAATGAGGAAGCAGAGAAACAGAGGTCTGGTATGTCTTTTGTGAAACAGAAGAACAACTAAATAAATGCAACGGCCTCCCAAGAAGAGCTCGCCTCTCTCCAGTCATTGAAGCTAAAGTGGGTTATTGAACCTGAAACTTGTTGCTTCTGCCCTCCTCGACTACGGTCTGGGAGCCGACAGGAAAGTTCAACACACAGATGGCCAGTCCGCCCCTTTGTAGCATATTATTTCGATGAGAGATGAGCAGATCGCCACTGGGCTTTCAACTAAATACACAGCCACGCAACAACTGCGGCATTTGTACAGCTCCTTATGGGAACTGCAATTAGTGAAGTGCTTTCCTCCGTGGTGAAACGATCAGCACCACGGAGGAAAGCGGCAGAAAGTCACCTGGAGTTAAAGAGAGCGGGGCTGCGTTGCGTGCATGGCTTCCTTCTGCAGGTAACGGGGAGACGCGCTCTGGCGGCGGCCTCGTTCAGGATCCGAAAATACAATTTAAATATATATTTAATATATATTTTGCACACTTATTCCACTTATTCCGAGTGTGCCACTGGTTACGGTGCCGCGTGCCAATGCTGGCACGCGTGCCAGGGGTTGCCGACCCCTGATCTAGAGAATTGGAACGGCACTTATCATGGCTGCCACTGAGGGACTTCGGGTCATTTCACTCCGTTAGGAAGGTTCCTAAGATAAATGGACTATTGGAACGCAGCCCAGTTCTTATTATACATCCATGCATCATACCCATAGATCATACCCTTTTGTCGCATCACGTTTCCGGATTAGTGTTTACAAATCTGAAAGGAGCCGGTCATCTCCCAACCACCTTGAAAACCAGGACTGGATTTCTCAAACCGACTGGATTGACTAAAATGACAGACATTCTGCCGTGGTAAATTGATTGTTTTATTTATTTTGAAGAAAACCCGAAGTGGAACGTTTTGGATTTAAAAGTGAACTGTGGGAAGAAGGATTGTTTAATTGTTTGTGGTGTATTCGAAATACACTTGCTGTTTGTGATTATAATTTTGAGTTGTGTCTTTAATTATTTTTCTAATGTCATTCAATGTTGGGTGTTTGCAGTGAGATGTATATATGTGTGTGCAGTACACAGACTTACTAAAACTGACTGTGACTATCAACATCTTAAATGTCAGGAGAGAGACCTGACTGGCACCCTAAAAAAATAAAGAAACATAAAAAAGTAAGTCAATCTTTTACAGTATGCTTGTGTCTGAGAACACCGGCCCTCGAGACACAAAAGTAGAGGATTTCATCAACACTTCTCTAACTTCTGGTCACTTTCTAAACAGTCTCAAGGAGGCAAGAGTAAACCCTCTCCTTAAGAAACCCACTCTCAACCCGATGTTATAAACTACAGGCCTGTCTCTCTCCTCCCGTTCCTGTCTAAAACACTTGAACGCGCTGTCTTTAAACAACTCTCCTGTTATCTCCATCAGAACCACCTTCTGGATCCGCACCAGTCTGGTTTTAAGGCAGGTCACTCCACAGAAACGGCCCTCCTTGCTGTCTCTGAGGAACTGCACACTGCCAAAGCAGCATCCCTCTCCTCTGTCATCATCATGTTGGACCTGTCAGCTGCATTCGACACGGTGAACCATCAGATCCTCCTTCGCACTCTCCAAGAACTTGGAGTTTCAAGCTCTGCACTTTCCCTCCTCGCCTCATACCTCAAAGACCGTACCTACAGGGTAACTTGGAGAGGGTCCGAGTCCGACCCTTGTCAATTAACTACAGGGGTCCCTCAGGGCTCTGTTCTTGGTCCCCTCCTTTTCTCCCTGTACACAAACTCGCTCGGATCGGTCATTAGCCCGCATGGTTTTTCATACCACTGCTACGCTGACGACACCCAATTAATTCTGTCCTTTCCCCGCTCAGAGACCCAGGTCGTCGCACGCATCTCTGCTTGTCTAGCTGACATCTCTCAGTGGATGTCTGCTCATCACCTCAAGCTCAACCTTGACAAGACTGAACTGCTTTTCCTTCCGGGAAAAGATTGTCCCACTCTTGACCTGACAATCAACATCGGCACCTCTGTTGTTTCCCCGACTCAGACTGCAAGGAATCTGGGTGTGACCCTAGATAACAACCTGTCCTTCACTGCAAACATCGCTGCTACAACCCGTTGCTGCAGATATACGCTGTACAACATCAGGAGGATTCGTCCCCAGCTGACCCAGAAAGCCACGCAGGTTCTGGTCCAGGCTCTCGTCACCTCACGCCTAGACTACTGCAACTCCCTCCTGGCTGGTCTACCTGCATGTGCCATCCGACCTCTGCAGCTCATCCAGAATGCAGCGGCTCGTCTGGTCTTCAACCTTCCAAAATGTTCCCACACCACTCCGCTCTTCCGCTCCCTTCACTGGCTCCCGGTAACTGCTAGAATCCACTTCAAGACACTAGTACTTGCGTACCATGCCGCGAATGGATCTGGCCCTTCCTACATCCAGGACATGGTTAAACTGTACACCCCAGCGCGTGCACTCCGCTCTGCATCAGCCAAACGACTCGCTGCAACCTCGCTGCGAGGGGGACCCAAGTTCCCATCAGCAAAAACACGTGGGTTTGCTACCCTGGCTCCAAGATGGTGGAATGAGCTCCCCATTGACATCAGGACAGCAGAAAGCCTGCACATCTTCCAGACTGAAAACTCATCTCTTTCGACTCCACTTCGAGCGATAGAATTACTAACAAAGCACTTATATACTAACATAGGACTGGCTTATCTATAGCCAGCTGAGTAGCACTTGAAATGTTTGGCTCTATGAAACCTGATGTACTATATGATTCTGTTTTTCTTCTGGGCTGTGTCTTCCTGGTCGTATGTACTTATTGTAAGTCACTTTGGACAAAAGCGTCAGCTAAATGCAATGTAATGTAATGTAAAAGTGATGGTGGGACATTTTATCAGCGGTGCTCATGAAATGAATAAAGCTGAAACACTGGACAGATCTTAAAATCAGGGCAACGATATACCCATATGAAGATAAACAACCTCTCCATATATTGCCTTACGGCCCGTCCACACAGCGGCTTTGGAAAAAGCTTGCCGGCGGGCGTGTCTGAAGCTCGACCAACAACCAATCACATGAATCTCCCGCCCCTGACACACAAGCAGCGGTTTGATTGGCTAGAGCTTGTACTAGCATATTATTTGATTGGCTGACGCTTCCACCGAAAGCTTCAGAAGCTTCAAAAGTTGAACATTGCTCAACTTTTGCAGCCTGAAACGCCAGGAAAGCTCCGCTCTGCTTCCCACAATGCAGTTCGGCGAGAAGTGACGTCACCCCATTCAAAGTGAATGGGCGGAAGCCGCTGTGTGAATGGGCCGTAAGACTAATATTTACGGAATTCACGGCGATCTCTCAACCTCTCAGGAAAGCTGTGATTTGAAGAGGGTTATTCCTCCTTCTACCCACCATAGATGTCACTCTGTTATCACAGTGCTATTCTAATACAAGCACCTTTCAAATTGCAGCTTAATAAAATGTTTTAAAGAGGATCTATATTGCTGTCTGCAGTCCTAAGGCAACTTTCTAATTTTAAGTCTTCAATGTTCTTACCTAATTTGATATACTGTCATATGATCATAATTACAAAAATACTTTTGTTTAATATTTTTGTAAATATGGTCGTATGACTGTATTTTAAAACACAGTGTATTTATGTATTTAGTTCTTAAAGAAACTATTTGGGCTGGGTGGCGCTCTATAGCTTAGGGCCAATAGGAGACCTCGGTGCATTATTTCCTCTCCTCCTCATTAGCATTCTGTGCAACTACTGGGACTAGTGAGCATTTGGGATCCACTAGTACCACTAATGAACATTTTAAGCCTCACTAGTTCACTAGTGGAATTTAAATGTATCTCACTAGTAAACTAGTAAAGGCAAAAGGTGCACTAGTTAAGGTGTAGACATTTTGAGCCAAACTAGTTAACTAGTAAGGTCAAAAGAGGCATTAACTAGTGAACCTTTTTGCCTTTACTAGTTAACTAGTGAGTGATTCTGGGTGCTACTAGTTAACTAGTGCAGACACATGTATGCCACTAGTTAACAAGTTATGCTTCTTTTTTGTAACTAGTTAACATGTCAGAGTTTTTGCAGTGCACTAGTTAACTTGAAAGACTTTTAGTGTCACTATTACGGTCAGAGGGTCACTAGTTCATCAAAAAGCTGACAAGTTGAGACTTTGGTGCTACAAGTGCTGCTCCTGGCGTCACTAGTAAGGCTTATGTTGTTATTACGACATAATTACTCTGTAGCTATGTTAGTTTGACAATAAAGAACCTTGAACCTTATGTGGTAACTAGTCAGACAAAAGTGCCACTAGTTGCTGAAAAAGAGTGACCAGTATAATGTTTTATTGAACTAGTAAATCAGAGTGCCAAACTAGTTTGACCATAAATCACATATATATATATATATATATATCAATAACAAGTGAAATGAAAGAGCCAACTAGTGTAGGCAGCTGCCGTCTGATATCAAGGATATGGAATAAATACTCAAATGGCTGCCATAGTGTGTGAGGCGCTCCTACCTTGTCTGCTCCACACTCTGTTCCATCCAGAGGAGCGTCCAGTTTGGTCTTGCAGGAAGCATCTCCCTCGACTAAACACCACAAGCCTGCACACATCAGGTGCTGATGACACACACACACACACACACACACACACACACACACACACACACACACACACACACACACCACACACACACACACACACACACACACACACACACACACATACACACACACACACACACACACACACACACACACACACACACACACACACATAATGTGAGTTGTCACATAAATGCCGGGGTTCATGAAGCATCAGGAACATATTTGATCCAATTACTCATGTCACCGCTCATGTACTTCCTGCTCATGTACTTCCTGCTGTGAGCGCTTGTTTTTGGAGCATTGACTGGAAACAAAAACATTTGAAAGGAGCTTATGTTAACTACATCTCTTCTCTTCGAGCTGTTCTGTTCTGTAGGATAATACTTTAAGTGTGAATCTATACTTCTTCTGCCTGAATCTGCTTCATGGTTTTCACTTTCTTTGCTTCATTTGTTCAGTTTTTAATTCAGCAGGTGAACCTATCATAAAGTAGTGTGTGTGTGTGTGTGTGTGTGTGTGTGTGTGTGTGTGTGTGTGTGTGTGTGTATTAAACTAAAACGGAGCATTTTCATTCAGCTCAGATTTGATTCCTGCTTCTTTAAACTGTAGTGAGGCGTGTGGCACAGTGGGTTAGTGTGTTGGTGTTGGGATCAGGGGGGCACAGGTTCAAACCCCACTGCAGTCAGCATGTCGTTGTGTCCCTGAGACACTTCACTCCAAAGTGCTCCTGTGGGGATTGCCCACAGTACTGAGTATGTAAGTCGCTTTGGATAAAAGCGTGTAACAAGTGACATGTCATGTGTATGTGCTCATGTGTGTCAGTGTTGGTGTGTCAGCTGCTGTCTGAATATGCTGAAGGAAAAGCAGCTTTTACTATGAATACAATCCGTTTTCATCCTAAATATCTGGGTTTCTTCTTTTCTAAGGTCAAATTGTTCTGTTGTGTAACATAATACACTTCAGTATAAAACATCTTTTTATTTCTCTTTAATTCATGTAATTGCATTGCATTTGATATTGAGGTAATTCAAAGTAATGGAGTAACTAATTTTATATAGTGATAATCAGATTAGGTCGCTGATTACATTTTGTACAGGTCACTAGTCATTGTAACAGAATACATTTTGAAAGTAACCCTCCCCACCGTGCTCACATGGTTAGCCACAGTCTCTGTCCCATTGAACTCCAACAGGGCAGGCAACACACATCTCTCAGGGCAGGCAACACACATCTCTCAGGGCAGGCAACACACATCTGTACATGTCAACTCCATTTGTACATGTCCAACCATGAGCTCTATGAGCCCTTCCAATCCGGCTTCAGACAGCAACACAGCACTGAGACCGCCCTCATCAAGATCACCAACGATCTCCTCATTGCTGCTGACTCTGGCAGCCTCAGCATCCTCATCCTCCTGGACCTCTCTGCAGCATTTGACACCATCTCTCACAACATCCTCCTCACCCGCCTCTCAGACCTCCTAGGTGTCACTGGCACAGCGCTGTCCTGGTTGACTTCCTACCTCCACAACAGGAAACAGTTTGTCTCCATCAGTGGCTCAAACTCACCCCCGGCCCCAGTCCAACACGGTGTACCCCAGGGCTCTGTGCTTGGCCCCCTCCTGTTCACCATTTACATGCTCCCCCTCGGCCAGATCATCCGACATCATGGACTCAATTTCCACTGCTACGCTGATGATACCCAATTGTATCTCAGCACCACTCCATCCTCCCAGCTCCCCCCTCAGTCTCTCATCAACTGCCTGCATGACATCAAAACATGGATGTCTTCCAACTATCTTAAGCTGAACAGCAATAAAACAGAGCTCATGGTTGTGGCACCCAAGGCCCTGCTCCAGAAGGTTGGTGACTTCGTCCTTGAGGTTGACAGCTGCTCCATCTCCCCATCTCCTGAAGCCCGCAACCTGGGTGTCATCCTTGATTCCACCCTTTCCTTCCATTCCCACATCAAATCTGTGACCAAATCGGCCTTTTACCACCTGAGGAACATTGCCAGACTCCGACCGTCACTCTCGGAGTCGGTTGCCGAAACCCTGGTGCATGCGTTTGTCACCACACGCTTGGACTACTGCAATGGTGTCCTGTTCGGGGTTCCCAACAAAACCCTGGACAAGCTCCAGTATGTCCAAAACTGTGCTGCTAGGGTACTCACGCACACAAAGCCATGGCAGCACATCACTCCCACCCTCATCCACCTACACTGGTTGCATATCATACAAAATCCTCCTCCTTACCTACAAGTCCCTCCATGCCCTTGCCCCCCAGTACCTATCGGACATCCTTCAGCCACATGCCCCACCCCGGAACCTGCAGTCCTCAGACTCTGGCCTGCTTACCACCCCCCGCACCAAACTGCGAACCTTCGGGGACAGAGCCTTCAGTGTGGCAGCCCCCACCCTCTGGAACGCTCTCCCTGCGGAGATTCGCAACATCCCCACACTCGACGCCTTCAAAAGGGCCCTCAAGTCCCATCTGTTTGCAAAGGCTTTCGGCCCCTAAATCGATCTGTTGTTTTGTCTGTCTGACTTTTGTTTTGTTATGTTTGTTTTTGCCCTATTACTTGTAAAGCGACCTTGGGTCCCTTGAAAGGCGCTATATAAATCCAAGCTATTATTATTATTATTATTATTATTATCTCTCAGGGCAGGCAACACACATCTCTCAGGGCAGGCAACACACATCTCTCAGGGCAGGCAACACACATCTCTCAGGGCAGGCAACACACATCTCTCTTCCAAATGCAGTGGGTTCAAGGCTCCACAGATCAATTATGGGCTCTGCACAATTAGTCAATATATTTGTAGAGATATGTATAATGTGTGAACTTATTTAAATATATGCATACACTAACAGAGAGGAAATAGCTCAAAAGAACCAGCCCTCAGTTTAGCCTTTTACATGTCATCATTTACCTCTTCTCCTTTTGTCTTTTGATATGAAATACAACTCTCTTTTGACGTTTCACATTGAAGACCTTCCAGGACAGGGAAGGATGAAAGGATATGTCCTAGGAGAGGTTCAATGGAAAACATCTGCTGACTTCAACAGCAAACAGTATTATAATAGAGAGGGTTTATCATTATTAGGGGAAAGTACAAATAAATACATAGTTTAACAGTGCTTCAAATGAAACGTTTTGTTTAGTTAATGTAAATAAAGACCTGTATCTGAGAGGGACGGTATGTAGTATGGTTTTGCATAAGTTGAATCCTGTGGCAGCACACTACATATAGCTGTCTGCAGGAGAAGACAGTGAACAGGACACTGCTTTACTCTGAATGGGACTTTTGAACCAAATGACAGGCCTGATGCCGGCTGTCAGCTGGATTCACTCTGCAGCAGCCTCCACTCTGCAGCAGCCTCCTTAATATCAGGTTCAGTCACACCGGTCCTAATGCTGGAATCTCAAGCATCTTTCTCAACCTCAGAGTCCACTCTGTGCACACACTGCACAACCACTGTATACATTACATGTGAAGGTTAGCTGAACACTCTCCACAACACATGACGCTGATCTCAGATACAGAACTTAAAGAAGGAGGTTCCACTCAGCACACCTTCTGTCCCTGCTGCAGTATAGCTGACTGCTGAGCACCGTGTGTGTAGATGTGTGTATACACGTGTACGTAAATAGTCCCCATGTAAAACCTGAGAGAGCAGATGGAAATGAACAGTCATCTGATATGTACTGTTTGATATAAACCTCTGCAGATAGAGAAAGGCTGTGGGGAATGGCATGACACCATCATGACATCGCATGTGACTTTACTAAATCATCAAGTACCCTGACCAAGAGAGAGAGCAAATGAAACACCAGCCCAGCATTCCTACATGGATCAATGTTTCCTTCTCCAGTTTCTACACTGACATGTCAATGGATATAACCTTGTTCTCCCCATGCCAACATATATGCACTGTACTTTGTACTCTGCTCGTGGTGTTTACTGGATTGTTGAGGTTAATTCATATCTAATAGAAACTGAATAACGAACAGAGTGTTGTACCTCCATGTCGTTGCAGAAGGTGGCGTTGGTTCCAAACAGGATCTGGCACTGCTCGTCCACGCTGTAGTGCATGCCCGGCAGCTTGGGGGGGAGTCTCACTTGGTAGCGGCTCCGGGGGTCCGTGTGCAGGAGGCAGGCGCTGGCTTTGGACCTGCTTAAAGACACAAGAGAGGGACAGGCTACAACAGGCTGACCAAGGAACTGTTTCCTTTGTCATCGAAATTGAAAAGAGACTTTTATTATATATATATATATATATATATATATATATATACTGTATATAATATATCTATATATTAGATTTGGACAAGATTGGTCTGAGAAAAAAATGAGCCTTGATGGTGACATTAAAGATATACAGGCTGAGCAAAAGTAAAGACTTCCTCTTGTGCCTTCCACACATATCTGCTCTTTGTTTGTTTTCACAGCCCAAGGATTATTTTCCAGCATTTATTTGAAACTTCAAAAATGCTGTTGGCATAATCATAAAAAAACAAGAATAATAAATCAAATCCAATCAGAACTGAGCTGGAGTTGACCATAAGGCAACTGGCCGGGGCCTCAGTTTCTATATAGACATACTAATGAGTGTTGTTTACATAAATAACTCCATATACTGCATACACTGAATGGTTAACTGGCTGTGATGCAAGTCACATTTCACACTTGATCTGACCATTAAAGGATTATTGTATCGTTATTAATGTTTTATCTGAAATAATGAACTTGAAACTGAGTGAACGTACGTGTTTATGTTCCCCCACTGGTCAGTAAGTGGTGCCTGTAGCTGTGTCTCACCTGAGGAAGTTCTCCAGGTCGTCTCTGCTGCAGGAGGACCAGGACAGGTCGCTGGGGTTCCTGCCCTTCACCCACTCCCCAGACATGATGTGGGAGTGACCGGTGCAGGTGGCGTGGTCGTCGTCGTGGCTCATCCCCATGCTGAGGAGGGGATGTGGATATACATTGACACTGGGTTAAAGATTAGGATCATTTATTCAATATACATTTGTTTTCAATGATATGATACGATAACACTTTTCAGTTAGAGTCTGACATTTTTGCTGAATCACAGAAGCTCCATTTGTATCATCAACAAGGGCAGATATTTAAGACAAGAACAGACATTTGAAATAGCATCACGATCACTGATGAGAAACATGCTCAAGACCCTCGAACATTAGATCTGGGATTGAGCTCTGTTTTTGATTTGATGATGGTGCACAAAGGAGTGCCTCAGTCTAACTGTATTACATCGTGGGACTCTGTACCTCCAATCTGATGGAAACAATTCATATTTGCTGTTCAGGAAATGTTTGGGGTCAGTAATTATGTTGTTGGACAGCCAATGAGAGACCTTAAGTAGATACACACACTTCCCAGAATAAAAACGACCCAGGGTTTGAAACAAAGACATATTGCTAAATGATCACTCTATGCAAGTTGTGACTGAGGTGTGACACACACACACACACACACACACACACACACACACACACACACACACACACACACACACACACACACACACACACACACACACACACACACACACACACACACACACACACACACACACACACACACACACACACACACACAACATGGGTGAACCCCGGCCACCGTGCACTGACTTCCCTACAACCAGCAGCACGGTAACACGTAGGCCCAATTCCAAACCACACCCTACCCACTCCCACTCCGTGTCGGAGTCACACTCGCAGCTAAATGAGGCTCCCTCCTTCCAGGTGGAGGGAGTAAAAACAGCGGCAAGCTTTGGGACGAACTCCCCTCTCTCTGGCAGGAACAGCAAAGGCTGTAACTTTAGGTAACAATGGTTTCAAATCAGCATCTCTTGTAGAGCATTAGGTGAAATCAGCACCGATGCAGGCTCGCTGTTTGATGGCTTGATAACTCACTCCCCCTCCACACTCGTTGGTTTGGAACAGCACTTAATGTGGCGGACCCTCCACGTGAACAAGCAAATGGAGGGGTAGTGTGTAGGGGTAGGGAACAGGAGGCAGTTTGGAATGGGGCCACAGAGGATCCATCTCACTTCGGTTAAATGGATTCCTTGCGTCCCTCACTTGCGTTGTTTCCCTGCGTCTAGTCCCTCCCACCAGGGAAGCAAGGAGAGAGGAAACCACGAGAAGCAGGGAAATGAGTTTTAAGAGTAATGGGACGTCCTTTCCTCCGGAGCGTCACGTGAAGCGGCGTCCGTTTGTGATGACGCTGCACAGCTGATCGTCTGACAGCAGCTCTGTCCCCGTTATTTACACACATTTACCGACACAAACATTTGTATCATCTAAATCAAATAAGAACTCATTCTCAAAAAAGATAAACGCCATTCTTAAAATGTATAAACGAACATTAGTTAGATTAATATTGATTAGAGTACACAACAGAAATAAAATAATTGAGAGAAGAAAAAGAGATATGTTATCTATCAAAACCCAGTTAGATTAACATTCACTCGATTGCACACTTTGTTTGTTTGTGTGGATATGCAGCACATTAACATTTTAATACTTAATGACTGAATGGAAATGACAATAAATGAAAAGGTAAAACGAAAAAAGCGATCATGAAAATGTTTCCAACAAATGAATAAAATGATTTTTGCCCACTTTGTTGTTCAGATATATCACATATTTGTAACTAAATGAAACATTAATTGAAACAAAACACGGTATAACCTGAGGAGTGACTCCGTGAGGTTCATGTGTTTTCTTCACTCCGCTCTCATGTCAAGAAGCATCAGATCAGTGCATGCACTGCATCGTCCAATCAGTGAGCGATACACAGTAAGGGGGCGGGGCGAGTATCTGAGGATTTCATCGAAGGATGGTCTGGTGGTTCCTCGGTTATCGCTCCTCCATTATCGCTCCTCCATTATCGCTCCTCGCTCCTCGCTCCTCCGGCAGAAATAAGGCCACTGGGACGCTACTCAAGATGGCGCAGACAAATCAACTTCCGGTGAGACCGAGACCGAGGACCGAGGAAATGAAAAATAAGAGAAGTGAGACGCAGCCAGAGTCACGGGCCGTTTCTCAATCGCGAGGATGCTGGCTTGGTAGTCGCGTACTTCCAAGTCACTTCCTTCAGAAACGAAGCAAGTATGCTTGAAAGCCACGGCTTCGGAAAACGAAGAAGAATGGAACAGGCTAACAAGTGTGCCACTCTCTCTAACGGTTTCAACATAAACTGTACCGAAAATAAATACCTCACGACGTCTATCTAATTATGAACTTGCTTTACTTTCACGAAACACATTTTTGGAAATTTCCATCAAACCAAGGACGCGGCCTCGGTGGAATTCCAAGTATGCTGGAGATTGGAACAGTCCATCGGCGGCACTCGATGACGTAGCATCCTTGAAATATTGGCTTGGAAGCCAGTATCCTCGAGATTGAGAAACAGCCACAGCCTGAAGGCAGCTCTGACAGGAAGGGGCTCTTACCCACAATGCATCTGTGCAACAGAGGAAGGATTCAATTGGGCAATGTTACAATTATTTATTGTAGTGTGTAGAATTATTATTGATTCCTGCAGTATCTGCTGTCCACAGTATTATCAGTATATCCTTCATGAGATCCCTGCAGCGTGTGGAGGCGAGAGCAGCACCATCACACCTTCATGTGATCCCTGCAGCGTGTGGAGGCGAGAGCAGCACCATCACACCTTCATGAGATCCCTGCAGCGTGTGGAGGCGAGAGCAGCACAATCACACCTTCATGAGATCCCTGCAGCGTGTGGAGGCGAGAGCAGCACAATCACACCTTCATGAGATCCCTGCAGCGTGTGGAGGCGAGAGCAGCACCATCACACCTTCATGAGATCCCTGCAGCGTGTGGAGGCGAGAGCAGCACCATCACACCTTCATGAGATCCCTGCAGCGTGTGGAGGCGAGAGCAGCACCATCACACCTTCATGAGATCCCTGCAGCGTGTGGAGGCGAGAGCAGCACCATCACACCTTCATGAGATCCCTGCAGCGTGTGGAGGCGAGAGCAGCACCATCACACCTTCATGAGATCCCTGCAGCGTGTGGAGGCGAGAGCAGCACCATCACACCTTCATGAGATCCCTGCAGCGTGTGGAGGCGAGAGCAGCACCATCACACCTTCATGAGATCCCTGCAGCGTGTGGAGGCGAGAGCAGCACCATCACACCTTCATGAGATCCCTGCAGCGTGTGGAGGCGAGAGCAGCACCATCACACCTTCATGAGATCCCTGCAGCGTGTGGAGGCGAGAGCAGCACCATCACACCTTCATGAGATCCCTGCAGCGTGTGGAGGCGAGAGCAGCACCATCACACCTTCATGAGATCCCTGCGCGTGTGGGAGGTCGAGAGGAGCACATCACACTTCATGAGATCCCTGCAGCGTGTGGAGGCGAGAGCAGCACCATCACAACCTTCATGTGATCCCTGCATCGTGTGGAGGCGAGAGCATCAACCATCCCACAACAAACCTTCATGAGATCCCTGCGCGTGTGGAAGGCGAGAGGAGCAACATCACACCTTCAGAGATTCCCTGCACGTGTGGAGGCCGAGAGCAGCACCATCACACCTTTCATTGATTCCCCTGCAGCGTGTGCGGCGAGAGCAGCACCAATCACACCTCATGAGATCCCTGCAGCGTGTGGAAGCGAGAGCAGCACCATCACACCTTCAGAGATCCCTGCAGCGTGTGGAGGCGAGAGGAGCACCATCACACCTTCATGAGATCCCTGCAGCGTGTGGAGGCGAGAGAGCAGCACCACACACCTTCATGAGATCCCTGCAGCGTGGGAGGCGAGAGCAGCACCATCACACCTTCATGTGATCCCTGCAGCGTGTGGAGGCGAGAGGAGCACCATCACACCTTCATGAGATCCCTGCAGCGTGTGGAGGCGAGAGCAGCACCATCACACCTTCATGAGATCCCTGCAGCGTGTGGAGGCGAGAGGAGCACCATCACACCTTCATGAGATCCCTGCAGCGTGTGGAGGCGAGAGCAGCACCATCACCCTTCATGAGATCCCTGCAGCGTGGGAGGCGAGAGGAGCACCATCACACCTTCATGTGATCCCTGCAGCGTGTGGAGGCGAGAGCAGCACCATCACACCTTCATGAGATCCCTGCAGCGTGTGGAGGCGAGAAGCATGCACCATCACACCTTCATGTGATCCTGCAGCGTGGGGAGGCGAGAGCAGCACCATCACCCCTTCATGAGATCCCTGCAGCGTGTGGAGGCGAGAGGCAGCACCATCACACCTTCATGAGATCCCTGCAGCGTGTGGAGGCGAGAGGCAGCACCATCACACCTTCATGAGATCCCTGCAGCGTGTGGAGGCGAGAGGAGCACCATCACACCTTCATGAGATCCCTGCAGCGTGTGGAGGCGAGAGGAGCACCATCACACCTTCATGAGATCCCTGCAGCGTGTGGAGGCGAGAGCAGCACCATCACACCTTCATGAGATCCCTGCAGCGTGTGGAGGCGAGAGCAGCACCATCACACCTTCATGTGATCCCTGCAGCGTGTGGAGGCGAGAGCAGCACCATCACACCTTCATGAGATCCCTGCAGCGTGTGGAGGCGAGAGCAGCACCATCACACCTTCATGAGATCCCTGCAGCGTGTGGAGGCGAGAGGAGCACCATCACACCTTCATGTGATCCCTGCAGCGTGTGGAGGCGAGAGGAGCACCATCACACCTTCATGAGATCCCTGCAGCGTGTGGAGGCGAGAGCAGCACCATCACACCTTCATGAGATCCCTGCAGCGTGTGGAGGCGAGAGGAGCACCATCACACCTTCATGATGATCCCTGCAGCGTGTGGAGGCGAGAGCAGCACCATCACACCTTCATGAGATCCCTGCAGCGTGTGGAGGCGAGAGGAGCACCATCACACCTTCATGAGATCCCTGCAGCGTGTGGAGGCGAGGAGGAGCACCATCACACCTTCATGAGATCCCTGCAGCGTGTGGAGGCGAGAGCAGCACCATCACACCTTCATGAGATCCCTGCAGCGTGTGTGAGGCGAGAGGAGCACCATCACACCTTCATGAGATCCCTGCAGCGTGTGGAGGCGAGAGCAGCACCATCACACCTTCATGAGATCCCTGCAGCGTGTGGAGGCGAGAGCAGCACCATCACACCTTCATGAGATCCCTGCAGCGTGTGGAGGCGAGGAGAGCAACATCACACCTTCATGAGATCCCTGCAGCGTGTGGAGGCGAGAGCAGCACCATCACACCTTCATGAGATCCCTGCAGCGTGTGGAGGCGAGAGCAGCACCATCACACCTTCATGTGATCCCTGCAGCGTGTGGAGGCGAGAGGAGCACCATCACACCTTCATGAGATCCCTGCAGCGTGTGGAGGCGAGAGCAGCACCATCACACCTTCATGTGATCCCTACAGCGTGTGGAGGCGAGAGCAGCACCATCACACCTTCATGTGATCCCTGCAGCGTGTGGAGGCGAGAGCAGCACCATCACACCTTCATGAGATCCCTGCAGCGTGTGGAGGCGAGAGCATCACCATCACACCTTCATGAGATCCCTGCAGCGTGTGGAGGCGAGAGCAGCACCATCACACCTTCATGAGATCCCTGCAGCGTGTGGAGGCGAGAGCAGCACCATCACACCTTCATGTGATCCCTGCAGCGTGTGGAGGCGAGAGCAGCACCATCACACCTTCATGAGATCCCTGCAGCGTGTGGAGGCGAGAGCAGCACCATCACACCTTCATGAGATCCCTGCAGCGTGTGGAGGCGAGAGCAGCACCATCACACCTTCATGAGATCCCTGCAGCGTGTGGAGGCGAGAGGAGCACCATCACACCTTCATGAGATCCCTGCAGCGTGTGGAGGCGAGAGCAGCACCATCACACCTTCATGAGATCCCTGCAGCGTGTGGAGGCGAGAGCAGCACCATCACACCTTCATGAGATCCCTGCAGCGTGTGGAGGCGAGAGGAGCAACATCACACCTTCATGAGATCCCTGCAGCGTGTGGAGGCGAGAGCAGCACCATCACACCTTCATGAGATCCCTGCAGCGTGTGGAGGCGAGAGCAGCACCATCACACCTTCATGTGATCCCTGCAGCGTGTGGAGGCGAGAGGAGCACCATCACACCTTCATGAGATCCCTGCAGCGTGTGGAGGCGAGAGCAGCACCATCACACCTTCATGTGATCCCTACAGCGTGTGGAGGCGAGAGCAGCACCATCACACCTTCATGTGATCCCTGCAGCGTGTGGAGGCGAGAGCAGCACCATCACACCTTCATGAGATCCCTGCAGCGTGTGGAGGCGAGAGCATCACCATCACACCTTCATGAGATCCCTGCAGCGTGTGGAGGCGAGAGCAGCACCATCACACCTTCATGAGATCCCTGCAGCGTGTGGAGGCGAGAGCAGCACCATCACACCTTCATGTGATCCCTGCAGCGTGTGGAGGCGAGAGCAGCACCATCACACCTTCATGAGATCCCTGCAGCGTGTGGAGGCGAGAGCAGCACCATCACACCTTCATGAGATCCCTGCAGCGTGTGGAGGCGAGAGCAGCACCATCACACCTTCATGAGATCCCTGCAGCGTGTGGAGGCGAGAGGAGCACCATCACACCTTCATGAGATCCCTGCAGCGTGTGGAGGCGAGAGCAGCACCATCACACCTTCATGAGATCCCTGCAGCGTGTGGAGGCGAGAGCAGCACCATCACACCTTCCTGTGTTCACTAGGCAGTGTTTCCCTACCATTGTCTGGGAGGGGCACTGAGCCCCGCACCCCCCCTGAAATTCAAGGTGTTTAAAAACAAATGTATTAATTTTGTTTTGTTATATATATATTACTGCAACTAATCTATATCTACTGTCACTTTTCACATTGAACATGTGCTCTTTTATTAAATAAACTAAACATTTTCATTTGAAGAGTTTAGTGGTTTTGACCCTAAGAAACACTGATGCACTAATCACTAACAACAGTCCACAGATCCTCTCTCTGCTCCAGAGGATTTCAAACATATATATCCCAGTGATGACCTCATGATGACCTCATGATGACATCATGATGACATCATGATGACCTCATGATGACCTCATATGTTTTAACTGAGGATCAAACCTGTGTTTAGTAGAGAAAAAGGTCAATGTGTGCATTTTATTATAAAGTTGTGTATATTTACAGACCGTTGCAAAAACTAAGAAGCTTATAAACATCAGGTTTAAAACTAAAAGAGCTTTGAAACACAATGACAGATGTTAGGAGTTTTATTTGAGTTATTCATTTAGGTTTTTTAAGTTTAAATGCAATGCAAATACATGAATTAAAGAGAAATAAAAAGATGTTTTATACTGAAGTGTATTATGTTACACAACAGAAGAATGTGACCTTAGAAAAGAAGAAACCCAGATATTTAGGATGAAAACGGATTGTATTCATAGTAAAAGCTGCTTTTCCTTCAGCATATTCAGACAGCAGCCGACACACCAACACTGACACACATGAGCACATACACATGACATGTCACTTGTTACACGCTTTTATCCAAAGCGACTAACATACATCCCCACAGGAGCACTTTGGAGTGAAGTGTCTCAGGGACACAACGATATGCTGACTGCAGTGGGGTTTGAACCTGTGCCCCCCTGATCCCAACACCAACACACTAACCCACTGCGCCACACGCCTCACTACAGTTTAAAGAAGCAGGAATCAAATCTGAGCTGAATGAAAATGCTCCGTTTTAGTTTAATACACACACACACACACACACACACACACACACACAGACACACACACACACACACACACACACACACACTACTTTATGATAGGTTCACCTGCTGAATTAAAAACTGAACAAATGAAGCAAAACTGATTCTGCCGGAGAGAGGGGAGGCCGTCCCAAAGCTTTACTCCCTCCGACAGGAGGGAGCCTCGTGTGTCACTCCGTCACGGAGGGGGAGTATGTAGGGCGTGGTTTGGGATTGGGCCTAAGTGTATACAGTAAAAAAAGATGATATCATTACTATTAGTCAATAATGAGTGAGGATGCCGGTCTGTCTCTGGCTGCAGATCTGTGAGGGAGCTTCCTGTTTGCTGAGCTGTCATTATCATGTTTAACTGGCTTTGAACAGCTGCTTCAGAGAGCAGATGTGACTGAGGGAGTATTACATAATCACCCCAGCAGCTGATCATCATCTGTGCTGTTCAGCATCAACAGGATGGTGTCATGGATATGTGCATGAATCTAAAAGATAAACAACAATCACACACAGAAATACAAGCTGCTGAAGGAGCGATATATATCGAAAATTAGGGCATGCATTAACGCATGAATGCACGATTCATCTGGAAACCCTAACCCATTCCTCCCATCTGTCCAGCATGGATTTGTGCCATGACTTGCATGGGAGTGAAAAGCCAAATAAAAGCTACATGTGTTGCAGTGACTGGAGAACACTGGACGTCAGTAAGACCATCAACACCTCGGTGTGACCAAACCCTGACAGACTGCTCTGCTCTAACATGCTCTGTGGAGCTCACATTGTACAGAGGGTCATCACTGCAGCTCTCCAATCAAGTGGCTGTGGATGCGTGGGCTACATGTCTGACTTCATGTGAATGATTCAGAATCATGTTATTAGAAATCATGGCAGATGGACGTGTAGGCCAACATGACCAACATACTAACTAGCATGCTGGTTCTAGGCATGGCGATGTGATTGATTGATTTTATTAAGGGTACAATACTGGAACAACTACTGGTTCGACTCTCATGGAGTTTAGTACACACTTAAAGTTCTCCACAGGATGAATTGTAATCTATTTGGTGATATTTAGACTTTTTATTCAGCACCTCTACCAGGTATTCATTTGATCAATATTTTGGTTCAGACCAAATACCTTCAAAACTAAAAACATGCTCATCAGCCTCAGGGGAACACTGCAGTAACTTAGCTGATATAATGTATGTATATACTGAATGTAGCACTGTGATAGATACATATGACCTGCTAACATAAATGAGTATATACAGTATGTGTGCAGCTTTTATTCAAACTAACTTAGTGTGCTGTGTTTCCATTACAACTTACAATTCTACGCCAGCCTGAGCTCAGGGTTTATAGAAGCTTTAATAGTTACTGTGTGTGTGTGTGTGTGTGTGTGTGTGTGTGTGTGTGTTTGTGTGTGAACCAGTGTGTGTGCTCATGGAACACAGTTATCTTTTAATCTGCATGTTCATGGGCAGCAGCCAGACAGTGTTTGCCAGCTCTGTGTAAAGTGTGACCTGAGGGAGCTGACTCATACACTTGGCATAACGTCCAGGTGAGTCTGGCACACGCTCAGGTTAACAGGCCTGTGAATGATGCCTTTATGTGCAGCAGAGTGCATGTTTCCAGCTTTAACACACCTCTTACAGCGTGTAGAAGAACTCGCCTGAGCTTGGCTTGCATTAATGTCCCAGTCACTCTTTATGGCCTCACTGCAAGACCTTTTCTATTGATTTTCTGTATCCACCAATTGAGGAACCCATACTTATTCATAAACGAAATAAAATAATCTTTCAGGAACTAAATTATCTGTTTTTCCTTAAATTGGAAAGTAATGTTTGACAAGAGTCACAACTGTCCCTGGACTACTGGTAACAAGAATATAGCTCAAACTTTATACAGTATGAACATCACCTCCAATCTCTTTCTTCATTTTAAAAAGTTCAGCTTCACCAAACTGCTCTGAAATTTGTGAGGCATAATTTTTGCTCAGAAACCTTGATGGTCACATGACCTGCGTGTGGATGACAGATCACATGATAACAAGTGTATTAATATGGGTGACACGTTTGTTACATCCAAAGATCCTCTTTGAACAGACCAGGGTTACAATCTCCCTCTCATAACTGATCCCTCATCATCACATGAGACTCATTCTACACAGGTCACATGACGAGTGATCACACCATGAGCTGACATTAGTTTGTCACACTATATTCCATACAGCTGCAAAGGGCACACTACAAAATAACAATGAAGTGGCATAAAAGCAAACAAAGCAGTGTAAATGGAGAACAGCAGGAGCAAATGTCCTGTAGGACATCCTGAGGGAGCCTGAATGGACATTTGTGATCCTTCCCAGTGTCTCCATGAATGTGCTGAGAGAAAGTGGAGTACCTGGTAAGTTTGGGAATCAGTCTGAAGTGTCCGGCATGTTTGCTTGCACAGAAAACATCAGTCAGGGAACCCGTCCTCTCACTGTTTGTGGACAGAAGACACAGAAAATGTGTCCAGCAGTCAGAGCACTGCAGAGTGTATCAAATACAGCCTGCTTGTTATCCTGAAGTGAGACTCTCCTACTTAAAAAAGCAACTCAAAATGGTTCACTGTTCACAGCCACCGCTTCTGGAGGGCAGGGTGAGATGGAGGGGGAACAACTCTCTACTGAACTCCACCGTGGACATATCCTCTTACACCATCCCTGTTGCTTTTCTGATGGGTCTGAGTAGGAACAGATTTGCATTCAACAGATGATAGGGTGTGAGGGACAATTCATTTGGCTGTTGATTGGTTAAATGTTTAGCCTGGGCCACACCTCCTCTGGCTGACAGAGCACTCCCCTCCCTATCATTTAGTTGTTTAACAGACAACATACACAGGGAACACATTGTATTCAAATACCTCATTGCATTTCATTATTAATACAAAAAAGAGCAACTTGCATGATTGTATATTGTATAATGTATGCTATGTTCATATATTTTGTTTTAAAGGGGACCTATCATGCAAAATGCACTTTTGTATGTCTTTTATACATAAATATGTGTCCCCGGCAGTGGCGAGCCATCAGGGCCCTCTAGGCCCTCTATGAGGGCCTAAGATATTCTACAAAATAATATTTAAAAACATTAAAAAAATATATATATTTTTTTATATTTAAAAAAAAAATCTTTTTAGTTATATTTTTCATTAGTTTTACCAAAATAACTTGATTTAATTGTATTTAAAATAACATTTCCAAAGAAATAAATCCTTCGAATCTGCCTATTCAGTTTCAGTTGGAATGTGAAGGGTTAAATGAAAGACGCTCGTCTCTGCGAGTTTACTGTGAAGAGAGGAGCTGTTGGACGTCCAGCTATGAATTCACAGAGGGCCCGCTATAGCAACTGAACGAGAGAGTAATGTCAAATGACAGTACAATTGACCAATCATATCTTACCTCTAAATGGGTGGATGTTATTATCGCGGACTTTATGAAAAGTTCGAGAGGGGTCTACCTGCAGACCTCCACTCTCAGGACAGTTCCGGTGCAGACCTCCACTCTCAGGACACCTCCACTGTCAGTACAGGAAGTGACGATTCTGGCACGTTTTTTTTCCCGTCCACCGAAGGACTCGTTTGATGGAAGTTTTCAAATCACAATGGAGACTCATCACGGAGGTGATGAGTCCGCCCACAGTGCACTTTGGGTCGGCCTTGGTCAAGCCCTTTTGACCCCCCCAGCCTGGTTCTCGTAAAAGTTTTTCACTCAAATGATACCATGGAGGAATGTAACGGGAGTTGACAGGGGACTCTGCCCGCCTCACGAGTGCCTATTTTCAGACCCTTTTTCACTTTTCCCCGGTTTTATTATTTTTAATTTGTTTGGCTATTTCACCCGGTTTCCACCCCCCCACACATCCATATATTAACGGATGTTGACCATTTGTGATGCATTTTTCTCCTCTCCTCTCACTGATCGAATGGCAAACGCGACCCACTGTCGGAGGGCCTCCGCGCCGGCCCGGCCTAGTGCCGGTGCTCTGGCGGTCGGTTCCTCCGAACTGCGGGTTCGATTCTGATGGCCGGGAGGTTGTGCTGCGTTGGGGTGGGGGACTTCCCCCACTCTGCGTGTCTCTTCCTTCCCGGGCTGGCCGATATGAAGCGTGACCAAGACGCACCGTCCAGGGGTCCCACGGGTCCCGCAGCGGGGTGGAGGTTCCCAGCTGGAACCTCCCCACCTCCGCCGCGGTGCACCCGGCAAACACGGTTGTTTCTCGAACCTTCCACTGTTGTCTAGCGGGGGTAACTAAAATACAAGATGTCGTAAATATATATCTATATATATATAGATAATAAGTGTCAGTCGGTGTCAGTACGATTTTATTTTGTATTTGCGTGCATTTCCTGTTTGGAAAGTGGCACTGTACTGATAGTGGTGATTTTATTTTGGAATTCTTAGCGTGCACATCCTGTCCTGAGAGTGGAGGTGTCCTGAGAGTGGAGGTGTCCTGAGAGTGGAGGTCTGCACCGGAACTGTCCTGAGAGTGGAGGTCTGCAGGCAGGCTCCCATGACAAGTTCCGCCCGCTGTGAAACTGTTCTTGTTTCCATAGCAACAACAACTTCCTGTCAACAGCGTTAACTCGCCTTCAAAATAAAAGCATGCCAAATTACACTTAAGACATACAACTGCAACGAAAGTAACAAACACAATGCAATATCCTTTTCAATTTCAAAGAACACAAATTGGGTTATTTACAGGTGTTGTTTTGTGTGGTAGAGGGTCGCTTTTATTGATGCGTTTTGCACCCCGGGCCGTTGTTTTGATATTCCGCTGAAGTATACGCTGTGACGTAATAACTCAAGGGAAGGGGTGGGGGTCAGAGGGCCTAGGTTAAAAGTCACGGCTCGCCACTGGTCCCCGGTGTGTCAGGGAACTCACGCAGCGTCAGAAAATAAAACTCTCTCTCTTTTTCTCCGTACCCAAATCTCTAAAAACGGGGCTACAACGGAGCTGATCCAGATTTGCGGCGATTTCACGTAATATCGGCAGCGGACCCACAGCACTATCAGAAACGTTGCTATCATACACAATGCCCAACTGTTTTGGACGTAATATGGTCGGTCTTTACATTAGCATCGTTAACACTCAGAGCTAACCTGTACTGGAGAGCATGTGTGTGAAGAAGCAGGAAATAAAAAGGAACTCACCTTGTGGAATAACCGGCAAGAGAGAAAGCCTTTGAGCTCCATACTGTTTCAGAAATGATCCTTGATAATCCATGATATGGCGTTTCATCACGGCAGTATTTAGTTTAGACAGTAGCTGCCGGGTCCCGCATGAGCTCAGACCCTGCCTTTTTTATTTTTATCAATTTTTGAAACAGGAAGTGAAACAGAGGGATATGAGGCATGGCTAGAATGGGTGATCTGTTTGGTATTTTGAGCAAAACACTTCATAGACATGTTTTTTTATATATTTGTATATATCTGAGACCTATGCTATTGCCTAAAAATAGCATGATAGGTGACCTTTAATAGAAAGTTGGTCTATTACAGCATATATTTTACACTGTGTATTCAATAGATGCTCTATAAATACAGCACATCTTTTTCTACTGTTGATATGTTTTATATTTACTATATTTCATTGTTTTTATTATATTTCTTACTCATGCAATGTCTTGTAATGCAGCATCCATAAACTATATCTGATTTAATAAACTGTAAAGCCAATGCACAAACCTGTATATTAAATGAATTGCATATTTAGTTCCTTATCAACATGGAAGGGATTTAGACTCCAGTCTGTACTCTGGACTGGTCCACCATGAGCACACTCTCCCAACATTCTCACAACGGCAACATGGACATGAGAGTATCAGTATAACATCATGACATGTAGGAGAGTGAAACCTACTTGTGTCCCAGCTCGTGAGCTATGGTGAAGGCCAGGTTGAGTCCATTGTCCTCAGCTAACACACACTTTCTCTTGGTACTGCAGACACCCCCCAGATACGCAATACCTGTAACACAGCAACATGACAAAACAGTGAGTTTACTAAATAACACTTTCTAATTGGTGATTTCAAATAACAAACTGGGTAAAAGGTGTCTCTATTCACTTCTGATTAACAGACGCTTGGATTATATATGACCCAGTAACTGTTCCCTTCACTGTATTGTATGGAGTTTCAATGAGCTATGGAAAAACTCCTAAAATGGAGTTGCATTCAGCTTACTCATGTTCTGGTCAATAATCTCCACCACTGGTATCAGAAAGTTGTAGAAGCAAAAGCAGGAGTTAACCAATCAGAGTTAAGTGTCCTATGAAGTTCCTTTGTATCGCAAACGCGAGTCGCATCTCAGGCAAACCTCAAACGGACTATAAACTGTAAACAAAAGTAATGTGCATTGAAATACTGTTCAACAATTGGTCAGACATTAAAAACGCAAATCCCGGCAATTTCTACTGTAGCCTCCTCCATGGAGCATCGGCAGGTTATTTTCATGCTGCTGTTAATCTGGAGAGCATATCAAAAGACTCTAGTGGACGGCGCATGGGATTATATAATCAGACACGTAAATACTACGTTTCCTATGTTTCGGTGGACACAAACAAACCGCACCAAGGGGTTAAAATCTCCAGGGTTCGATTCAACCGGACTATACAAGGCTGGTGTGAACGCAACCTTAGAAGTGGAGGATCTGAGTAAAGAAGTTCCAAAAATATTGAATCAACCTTTCAACTAGGCACTTGACACAGACACGTGTGTGTGCACACACACACCCACACACACAAACACACACACACACACACACACACACACACACTTTCTGTTGGTCTATGGCGCCTCGCGAAACCTCATTTAGATTAAGACTGTCATGAAAATGAAACAAATAATAAATAAAAAACAGATGACAGGCAGAGAAGAACAGAGTCTATCACTTCACTGTCTGGTGAAATGAATGAAGCTTCAGGATTCAGGTTCAGTTCGATAAGAGCTGGTCGGAAGAAACAGAAGATCAGCTGGATGTTCGCCTCTTAGATAAACCTCAGAGTGGAGATGATATAGACTTTAGGTTCAATTTAATCGACGTTCCCATTTTGTCACAAATCTGTCAGTGTGGGTCATTATAAAGCTCCAGTGACTGCAAATAAGAAGCTGAGAGTTAGCTAAAAGAGTTTGTCCAGTAGTGGACAAAGATCCATTTGTCTTTGTTAGTTTTCTGAGCTACTGGCGTCTATCTCCTATGTAGTGAGGTCAGAAGTGAAGACCCTTTTTAGTTGTTCACAGGCGGTGAAACGGTGGGTTACGTATTGTAACCCTAGTTCTATAAGCACAGGCGGAGCCCTCTACTGGACTCTATGGGTACTACTCTCATCAATGATACGCGAGCGTTCACACACTGAAGTTGTATAAAAGTAGCCGGCCAATCAGGGCGAGCATACCTGAATGGGCGCGCAGGCACACAGTACATAAGGCTGCTACGCCTCCTGATTGTCATCCTACACCCTCTTCAGCGAGCAGCATAGGAAAGACAGGGCCCCTAGGTAGAGGGCTCCGCCTGTGCTTATAGAACTAGGGTAACAATACGTAACCAACCATTCTATCTCACACAGGCTCTGCCCTCTACTGGACTCTATGGGTACAGTGGGTGGAGCCCCGATGGATAAACGCCCTGTCGTCCCACAACATCGACCCACCACATCGACCCACCACATCGACCCACCACACTGCCCCTGACCGGCCTTTGGCTAACAGCCACCGCCCCCCAACTTCTTATCACCCGGTTGAGACCGTTGAGAAGTCAGGGCCGCAGCCTACTTGGCTGGGTAGAGCTTAATTGGTCTGAATAAGCCCATAGCTCCACCCTGCAGGTGCCAGCACAAGTGACTACACACTGTGCACCACGTTTCCCAGGTCCCTAAGGAGCATGGGGAAAACGTAAGTGTACTATGTCCTCCACACTCAGACGCTTACCTCGTGTAGTGTGTGCACGGACCCTAGTGGGGAGAGTCCTCCAGCCCTGTATTGGGCTTACGTTTCCCAGGTCCCTAAGGAGCATGCGACAACGTAAGTGCATTGTCATGACCTGGATCTTGGCCATAAAAAAAGCGTGGAAAGGACAAGATATATGAAAAGATATTTATTAACCACAACCCAACGTTAAACAAAACTAACATAAAGGCAAAAGCATAAACGAAAAGGCTGCTCTCCCAAAACAGGTCCTCCGCGGAGAGAGTCATCGAGAGTCTGGCTCAGGCCTTTTAACCCTCCGGTACCAGCAGCCAGGTGTCCTCAATCAATGCTGACAGACAAAGGAAGAACATTAAAGGGCCACACACACACAACAGGAGATAGCAAAGCAGGGGTCGTCATAGCATTATGTCCAAGGGGGTCAGATACAGCTTACTGACCCACAGCCCTGCTCCTTTCACCAGTCCTGTGTTGCCCCAGCAAGCACTGACGATGAAAAAGGAGCCAGACATGTCTAAGAGATACTTACCTTATGAACGGGCCCGGCGTAGACCAAGACGTCGCCGTGCATAGGTGGACGATTAAAGCCCTCGGTGTATGGCTGCTGCATACACCTTGACTGTGGCATGAGCAAGCCCCTTGTCCACCAGTAGCTACAGATGTAGCGCTTCATTTCAGACGCCTACCCGTGCGGGTCGTGATCGGCACAGGGTGGGCCCCTGCTGAAAAGGAAAACCCCCCGCAGGACTTGAAACACCCCCTTGATAAATACATTAAATTATAATGAAACCAGCTGCAATGGATCATGGATCCACCAGGGGGAGTCGTGATTAAAAAGCTGCCACACTGGAACTCATGTGAAATAAACAGCTGATCTACAGGTATCTGATATAGCGGATATTTGTTAAGATCCATATGTCACGGATAGGATCATATTCTGTGCTAAATAAGAGACATGTAATCATTTACTAAACATCACCATGTTTTTATTTAACTAAATAATGTTTAATTCACGTTGGCGTAAGTACAAAACCATCGCTATGTTTTTAGATCAGGAAATGCAGCCCGGCTCAAACAAACGATTTTCAATCATCATCCTCACGATCATTAATGTATCATATGTTCGCGAGTTGAAATTAATGCACTAAATTTAATCCACGTGAGTTTACAACAGCAAAAATAATCGCTTTGTTTTTATATCACATCCGATCGGAGGAAAATGAAACACGGCTCTCACTACCGATCATCTTAATCCCACGGGCAAACAATAATATGTACAGTGTTAATAGTTTACTGTATTATTAGTGTCTAATATTACTGGGGATTTCGGAATGGTGCTGGATTTAGATTTATTGTATCGGCTTCATATCGCAATATATTCCCGAAGTCTGAAATGCAAAAATGTCCCACATTAGGGCAATTCACCCTACATTTAATCATTCAAACAAAATCATATTTCGTTTCTTTTTAACGAAATAAATGTGGTTTAATCCACATAATTTACTGTGTTAATTGTTTACTGTAGTATTGTGCACATTACGCTTCGCTTCTTGTTGCACCCCTGGTTAGAAGCTAAAGTGCATTTCGTTGTCTCAGTACCTGCAATATGTGCAATAACAATAAAGTTGAATCTAATCTTGAGCAGGAACAAATGTATTTAGGCTACTTAGTACATATCTGACATTAACGACTAAACACATTTGTGCATTCTTTAAACCGAGTCAAGTGGACTCCGGAGGTGGCGGCACATTAAAGTGTGCACCTGATTGTTTAACTTGAAGGTGCCTGATGACATTTAATCATTCACACAAAATCATATTTAGTTTATTTTAAACGAAATAAATGTGGTTTAATCCACATAATTGACTGTGTTAATTGTTTACTGTAGTATTGTTTAACTTGAAGGTGCCTGATGTGAACATTTCCAGAAGAACTAGAGCTTGAATGGCCTTTGTATACAGTAGGCCTACAGTATAGCCCAACCATTTACACCTTCCTTTTTTCCCGTCCAAAGTTTGAATTGGATAAAGGTAATGGTTATCGATGGTGCTTTTATAGCCTATTGTATAATAACTGTGTGATTTATATTGCTTTTCAAATGCATATGGCCACCCATTTACACTGCTCTTCCCGTCAAGAATATGAATAGAACTTAGTTAGATCACTTTACATTTCTGCAAATTAATTTTTAATCACACACGTCTCCCCGTCCCGAAAATAATAAATAAAATAAAAAGAGGAAACAATTGTCAAGTTCAGTTTTCACCGTTTTATTTAAAATAACTGCCATAACAGACACCATACTGTAAGCCTATCTGCTGCGGAAACCAGGACGAGCTTTTTCGGGATCTGTTTTTCGGGGGCTCCTCAGTCTCTCATTTACCCGGCTCCTGATCTTATGCCACTGGTCAATGTTCAGATTTGGGAACCAATTGGAAACATAGGACTGAATCTTTTTCAACCTCTTGACGGAAAAAAGGAAGGTGTAAATGGTTGAATGATGAATAAACAGTGAGGAGGGGTACAGTATGAATACACTAGATATACACAGCAGCCCAGCCTGTGAGCAGTATGAACACCAATGAGCGCTCAGCTCGAGATACCAGCGAGTCGAGAGAGAGAATGATATCTGCATTTTCTCTTTTGGTTTGATTAGGACACATCCTGGGGATTGTGTTTACAAACATTGACCAGACAGTTCACCAGCCCCCACCCCCCATGTTGCCTATGCTGTCCTGTGTTGCGAACTCTTTGTTTAAAACGAATTGGCCATCGGAATGTGTGGAGGAATTCTCCCAAGGGTCACATTCCACAGCTCTCCCCCCCCCACTCCTGTGATCTCCCAACCCCCAGTCTGTAGGTTTGTGTTTGCATATTTCTATGCCGTAATTCATACTGGTCCTCTCACGCACATATATTCTCCTTACAGTATACATAGGCTATATGAGTCTGTGTATCTACGGACCATTTGTTTTTCTTTATTAAAAAAGTAAACGGAAGAGCGTCTGAGAGGCGTTTTTGCCCTTTTGCTTTTTACCTTACTAAATGGTCTAATGGTCAGTGGGGGGGGGGGGGGGGAAAGCACTCGTTTGCTTGGAACAAAGAAAACGGCCAAGACACACATTGAGTCCAGAAAATGAATGTTATTAAGGGCTGTAAATATAATAAGCCTGTGTCTAAAATTGACAACAGGCTTATTATATTTACAGCCCTTAAGATACACTTTTGTGTTTAACAGCTGACCACTACCATGACATACTTTGTTTTAGTAGATTTCGCATGAGAGCAAAATGTATAAATATGAGCATTAAAATATATGAATATGAGAACAAAATGCATGAATGTGTGAGTGACAATATATGAATGTGTGCATTGAAATATGATAATATGAGAGCAAAATGTATGAATGTGTGAGTGTAAATATATACGTGTGTGAGAGTGAAAATGTATGTATGTAAAAGGAGAATATATGTGTGTAAGAGGGAAAATGTATGTATGTAAAAGGAGAATATATGTGTGTAAGAGTGAAAATGTATGTATGTAAAAGGAGAATATATGTGTGTAAGAGTGTAAATGTATGTATGTAAAAGGAGAATATATGTGTGTAAGAGGGAAAATATGCTGCATTTTGAATGTCCGATCAGTGAGCATCAGTTAGAGCGGTGATCTTCTCTGCAGCAGAGAGCTAAGTGCTGTCAGACCGGACCTAACCCTGAAAAGCATTATCATCTGAAATTAATCATTATGTTATTAATATTAAATACATATAAGTATTGTTACAACTTGTATTTAGAAATACTCTGTTGTAATTATTGATGCATAAATGAGTTCATTCATTCAATGTGGCATCTGCTATAATGGGGTTAATGTATGATATTACTTAATAATACAATACTTTAGAATATATGATATGATAATTATATTTAAGTTTTATTCATTTCTTATTTCATAGTTTCTCATTTTTATTTTTATCGCTTATCTTATTTTTGATTTTATTAATCTGTGCTATCCTGTTTTTCACTCTCACTACAGTGTAAAAACACCCCAACAATATTACAAAAAATATACTGCATAAAGCAAACTATATACTTTATTTGATCCAAAACTGATGTTTTTTCATTATAGTAGCCTGTGAAAACCATAACAAATAAGTGATTACATGCTACAGTATTCAGCAAACACAACTGCAGAGCTGCAAACATTGCAAACAGACTAAGTTCTACAACACCTAGTTGTCTTTGTGTATTTGTGAATGAAGCGCCATCTCATGGTTAAATCCTGTAAGTGAACAAATGGAGAACTTTGGCAACGCCCTCTAGCAATTTGGCAACACCCCCAGCCACTGGGATCCGCTGGGTTTTTGACTGGGACACACCCATGTGAGTCCTATCTGGAGTGCTACATGTATACACTGTATAGCTATGATAGAATAGAGCCTAATGTACCGGACAGAGGCTCTGGACTCCCTTCCTCGCACCAAGTCTGTCTGTCCTCTGACAGAGTGCCCTCCTTCTCGATGGGGTGTACACCTCACTCTCGATGGGGGCTGCTTTGAGCAAAATCCCCAGATAATCCACCTGCTGGTGAGGTATGGGACTGCTCTTCTTCCAATTGACCGCAAATCCCAACTTGGTTAGGTGTAGGATCAATTGGGCTGTGTGGAACATTGCCCATTCCCTGGACCTGGCCATGACTATGAGTTCGTTGAGATAAAATAAACCCCTCATGCCATGATTGCGAAGCGGCTGGAGCGGTGTGGCCACACATTTGCTGAACATGCGTGGGGATAGGGAATAGCCGAACGGTAGTCTGTTGTATTCGTAGGCTATCCCCTGGAAGGCAAAACGCAAATACTTTCTGTGCTTTGGAGCAATTTTGACATGAAAGTAAGCGTCTCAGGTCGATGGTTTTTGAACCAATCGCCCGGCTGCACCAGTGCCAGTAATTGTTTTATGGTTAACATATGGAATTTTTTGCAGACAATGTGCTGATTCAGGATGCGAAGATCCAGAATGGGTCTGAATTCTCCTGTCTTCTTGGAAACCAGGAAGTACATGGAGAACCCTTTTCTCTGTCCTGAGAGTGCAAAAACAGACACAGCCTGTTTTTGCAACAGGGCCTGAATCTCTGTTGAAAGGAAACCTATCTCCTCCTGGGATGATAGATTTGCCTCTCTTATGCCTGTGAATGGAGGATGCTGCAGAACTGGAGTGAGTAACCCAGTCTCAGTGTCCCGTCCATCCACTCTGTCAGTACACAGCTGAGCTTCCATTCCCCATAAAAAAAAGTGTTTTAGGGGACATGCAAGCGGCTGTGGAGCCGCAGCTAAGAAGCTGTGGTACTCTCTGGTGGCCCACTCCACCACCAAACCTTCCATAAAAGGAAGATTGGCCCATGGGGGACTGACTTAGAAAGGGCCGATTTTCTACTGAGGTCCTAGAACGCACCGCAGCCAGCTCTCGCGGGGCCGCGCGCTCCGTCATAATGCCGTGGCCACATTGACGGTGAAATGCATTAATCGGAGCTATCACACTAGGCTTGGTGTGTTTTCTGACAACAACACGCCGGCCATAATGTTCCTGCACCCGCATAGTGCTTTGACAGCACTTCCTGGGGTTTATCACACTCACATGCCCACCGGCTGCCTCCTTTACTGGAATTACAACGGGGGCGGCGAGTGGGGAGCTGTGTCTCATAATGGGTGCCCAGTTAACATCGTATGAAACGGATCTTGCCGAATTCAACAAGACATTATGGGGAAATGTGGAATTGTGGAGAGAAATGACTCTAACGGCCCGTCTACACTACAGGCATCAAAAAATCTTGATGCTGTGCGTGTCTGAAGCTTGGCGATTTTTTGCGAGCAACACGACCAACAACCAATCACATGAATCTCCCGCCCCGACATACAAAGCAATAGCAATGTTAAAACGAAGTAAACTGGATATAAAATCCCCAAACAGGCGAAAACCTACCAGTTTCACCCACTGTCTCTGCCACCTCCCTCCATGCCTGGTTCCTCCGGTTTGTATCCCGGTAAATAGTTCTGGCCGTACAGAACCGGGTGATTTGCTACCGTAATTTCTCGTTTGGAATATGAGGAAATTAACTGCGGTCTGGCTCTCCCAGCTTGCACGCAGTTTGATTGGCTAGCGCTTGTACTGGCGGGAATTGTATAAACGGGATTTGATTGGCTGATGCCAAGCATCGAGCCTCAAAAGTTGAACATTGTTAAACTTTTGATGCCGATAGAAAGGAAAGCCATGCCATGCTCCCCACAATGCAGTTTGGCGAAGATTAAAAATCTTCTACGTCACCCCATTCAAATGAATGGGCGAAGCGTTGAAAGCATTTTTCGATGCCTGTAGTGTAGACGGGCCGTTACTGTGGGATAAATGCAATTGTTTTTATTCAATGCATTCGTCACACACACATCACTTTTCATGACTTTACAGTGGGAGGAGGCGGAAGAACTTGCCCTCGCGTCTTGGGTGGTGAGGCACACAGCTCTCGCCGCCGGGACGCTTCCTCCCACAGCCCGTCATTTCTGGCCCACCCCACCCCGAAGCTCTCTGTTGGCACGGAGCAGAGGCCTGTCGGGATCGCGTAGCCTGTCCCTGCGGATGCCGGTATAGAGCCGGTTCCGCAGGATCAGCCGAGGAGGTAGAAGGAGCAGCGGGAGCCATGGATTCTCCAAACCGGCGCCTTTCTCTCCTTCTCACCGTGACGCCGCGCTCTCCCCTTTGAGAAAGAGCCAGCGGCAGCATACGGCTAAGCTGCGACTTTTCTTCCTCCAAGCGGCTGAAACGCTGTGTGACCAATGAGATCGATCCGAAGAGCCCCTCCGTGGATACGGGGGCCCCTAGGAGATCATCACGGTCCTTCCTGGAAAGAGCTGTGAGTCCCAGCCAGACGTGGCCCCACTGTGGCCAGGAACATTACACGGCCAGCTGCGGTGGCCACACCATGAATCAGATTATTCATCTGCCCAATGCTGCGTTCCAAATAATCACTCAGATCCTGAGATGGAGAGGCAGGGGCGTCCTGCTGAGTAGCAATCAGCGACACGCCCAGCACACCCAGATTATTCGCCGCTGCCGCTATCTGTGCTCCGAGCCAGAATATTTTATCAAAATATTCCGGCGTCTCTCGGTCACGAGGCAGCAGGGGCAGAGGCTTCTTACCCTCCGCCCATCCTGCTACCTGTGGGAGCAGATGGGCTGCCAGGCTCTCGTCAAGGGGGGGAACGCCGGGACACGCTGTGTCCTTGCTGCCCTGCACCCTGAGGATCCCCACCATACCAGCCACTGGAGCCTTCGTCTTCAGTGGCTGTCGCCACGACGCCTCCACACACTGCCAGATATCTGGCAATGGGGGCGAAACGAAGGCTGGCTGCGCCGGGCGCACCGGGCCGTAGAACCAATGGCGGAGGCGGTGCATCAGTTTCGGTGGCAGTGCTGGGGGGAGCGGTAGCCCTACACGAACGGCAAACTTGAATGGCACCGCCTCTGCCATATCCTGGTCCCCAAACACTCGAAGCAGAGGTGAAAAGGGTGCATAGACGATGGAGGCAGGGCCGTATCCAGGACTTTCCTAAATACCGAGGTCCAAACGTGTATACCCCCCCGACATTTTTGGGATTTTTATGGTCTAGTTAGGTGCTTTTTAAGTCCTGTGGGGGGTCACAAATTGGATAATATATTGATTTCAAACCATGTCAGTGGGCTGCAGCATCAATTATTTTTGAAAGTGTAATACATAAGAATCAGTTGATTGTTACTATTAATGATCTGGACATGCAGAAGAGGCTAAAATGATCACAAAACATTGTCAACATTCATTTTCCACGTCTCTCTCCCTTCCATAACCTGCACCCTCTCTTCCATCTTATTTAGTCTCTCTGTCTTCTTCCTGTTCATTACTCTCTCTGTCTTCTACTCTTTCTCTTTGTTCAAACTCTCCCTCGTTGTTCACTTATTGCTCCTCCTCACTTGTCGCGCCTGCCAGTGAATTCAAAGCAATTCAGCCATTTAGTTCATTTCACTTGTTTGTTTGCATTCTTTTTTTTATTTAAATCTGTTATGTTTGATTCTCAAAAGAGAACAAAATGTAGCAAAATGTGTTTATTATACAATTGTATGTTATGACATCAAAACTGCAATAGATGTATGTTGTTTAAAGGTATGCCTATTGTCTATATTGTCAATGAAGAATATTGTTATAGATAGATATATAGGATAGATGGAGTAGATGGATGGGATTATTAAGCCTACATTCTTTTATGTGACTGGACCCTGCAGGTCCTCCTGACTCCATCACTTCTCTTATCTCTATAGCTATCGATGCTCTCTAGGCTTCTCTCCTCTCTCTCTCGAGCGGAGAGAGCTAGAATCGGAGAGCTCGGAGACGTATCTCTCTCTCGCTCATATAGAGAGAGACTCTCTCGCTCCTCTCTCTATCTCTCTCTCTTGCTCTCTCTCTCTCTCGCTCTCTCTCTCTCGCTCTCTCTCTCTCTCTCTCTCGTCTCTCTCTCTCTAGCTCTCTCTCTCTCTCTCTCTCTCTCTCTCTCTCTCTCTCTCTATCTCTCTCTCTGCCTGTCTCTTCCTTACCAAAGCTGAGCTTCGACTGACGTAGTCTTTTCATTATATCTGAGTCAGTGTAAAAAGAAAACAATACACTGTTATATCTTCAATGTTTTACTCAATCTGATATGAAAGAAAAGCATTACAACGTTTGTTAAAAGGTATTCGTTTCAACTCCTGCCTCCAAACTCTGCTGCAGAAACTCTCCTCTCTACTCTCTCATCCTCTCTGGACTCTCTCTGTCCTCTCACATCTCGGCAGGCTCGTCAGTCCCCCCCTGCTCCCTGGCTAAATGACGCACTGCGTGCTAATAGAACCGTCCTTCGGGCAGCAGAGCGGAAATGGTGGAAATCCAGACACCGTGACGACCTCCTAACCTATCAGGCTCTCCTCTCCTCTTTCTCTGCCTCCATCTCTCAGGCAAAGAGCACTTTCTTTCAAGATAAGATCCAATCTTCCTATTCCAATCCCAAAAAACTATTTTCCATCTTCTCCACCCTCTTGGACCCTCCCAAAGCCCCTCCCCCCTCCTCACTTCTGTCAAGCGACTTTGTCAACCATTTCGAAAAAAAGGTTGATGATATTCGCTCTTCTTTTTCTGACTCACCTTTACTGACCGCTGGGTCACCAGACCCTCCTTTCAACCACTCACTAACCTCCTTTTCCCCTCTCTCTCCAAGTGAGGTTCTTACCCTCATTACCTCTGCCCGCCCTACCACCTGTCCTCTGGACCCTATCCCTTCAAACCTCCTTCAGACTATCGCTCCTGATATTCTACCGTTTCTCACCCATTTCATTAACACTTCTCTAACTTCTGGTCACTTTCCAAACAGTCTCAAGGAGGCGAGAGTAAACCCTCTCCTAAAGAAACCCACTCTCAACCCGTCCGATGTTATAAACTACAGGCCTGTCTCTCTCCTCCCGTTCCTGTCTAAAACACTTGAACGCGCTGTCTTTAAACAACTCTCCTATTATCTCCACCAGAACAACCTCCTGGATCCGCACCAGTCTGGTTTCAAGGCAGGTCACTCCACAGAAACGGCCCTCCTTGCTGTCACTGAGGAACTGCACACTGCTAAAGCTGCATCCCTCTCCTCTGTCATCATCATGTTGGACCTGTCAGCTGCATTCGACACGGTGAACCATCAGATCCTCCTTCGCACTCTCCAAGAACTTGGAGTTTCAGGCTCTGCACTCTCCCTCCTCGCCTCATACCTCAAAGACCGTACCTACAGGGTAACTTGGAGAGGGTCTGAGTCTGACCCTTGTCAATTAACTACAGGGGTCCCTCAGGGCTCTGTTCTTGGTCCCCTCCTTTTCTCTCTGTACACAAACTCGCTCGGCTCGGTCATTAGCCCGCATGGTTTTTCTTACCACTGCTATGCTGACGACACCCAATTGATTCTGTCCTTTCCCCGCTCAGAGACCCAGGTCGTCGCACGCATCTCTGCTTGTCTAGCTGACATCTCTCAGTGGATGTCTGCTCATCACCTCAAGCTCAACCTTGACAAGACTGAACTGCTTTTCCTTCCGGGAAAAGATTGTCCTACTCTTGACCTGACGATCAACATCGGCACCTCTGTTGTTTCCCCGACTCTGACCGCAAGGAATCTGGGTGTGACCCTGGATAACAACCTCTCCTTCACTGCAAACATCGCTGCTACAACTCGTTGCTGCAGATATACGCTGTACAACATCAGGAAGATTCGTCCCCAGCTGACCCAGAAAGCCACCCAGGTTCTGGTCCAGGCTCTCGTCATCTCACGCCTAGACTATTGCAACTCCCCTCCTGGCTGGTCTACCTGCATGTGCCATCCGACCTCTTCAGCTCATCCAGAATGCAGCGGCTCGTCTGGTCTTCAACCTTCCAAAATTTTCCCACACCACTCCGCTCCTTCGCTCCCTTCACTGGCTCCCGGTAACTGCTAGAATCCACTTCAAGACACTAGTACTTGCATACCATGCTGCGAATGGATCTGGCCCTTCCTACATCCAGGACATGGTTAAACTGTACACCCCAGCGCGTGCACTCCGCTCGGCATCAGCCAAACGACTCGCTGCACCCTCGCTGCGAGGTGGACCCAAGTTCCCATCAGCAAAAACACGTGGGTTTGCTATCCTGGCTCCAAGATGGTGGAATGAGCTCCCCATTGACATCAGGACGGCAGAAAGCCTGCACATCTTCCGGCGCAGACTGAAAACTCATCTCTTTAGATTCCACTTCGAGCGATAGAATTACTATCAAAGCACTTATATACTAACATAGGACTGGCTTATCTATAGCCAGCTGACAAAGCACTTATATACTAACATAGGACTGGCCTATCTATAGCCAGCTGAGTAGCACTTGAAATGTGTGGCTCTATGATACCTGTTGTACTTATATGATTCTGTTTTTCTTCTGGGCTGTGTCTTCCTGGTCGTATGTACTTATTGTAAGTCGCTTTGGACAAAAGCGTCTGCTAAATGCAATGTAATGTAATGTAATGTAATGTAATCCTTCTGACATTGGATGAATGTAATTAACTGTAGCTCTCTAGCTAGTTTATTCACGCAATTTAAACCAAAGTATAGCCTATAGCTGCAATATCGGACGTCCACTGACTAACGTAGTGCGTTCACACAGGATCTGCTGGTCATATCAGAATCAGAATACCTTTATTAGTCCCACAGAGGAGACATTTGCATCATTACAGCAGGAAAGAGCCACAGACAGCTTAATGTTACATATGTTAAAAACAAATATGATGTCCTGATGAACAGAAACACAAGCAGCCCGCTGGACTCAGATCTCTAGATACCTCATCACTCCTCCGCTGCTCCGATACAAGTCCGGGTTGCCGTGGTTTGTTGATACATGTCGTCTTCTTCTGTTTGCTTTAATCGAGGCTTCGTAGTTATGCAGAGCCCCCATCGGCAGTAAATGGAAGTTCTACAAAATACCCCATTTAGTGCAATTATTTCACAAGTTTTGTTATATACACAGCTCGGAAAAAATTACCTCAATGGTGGATACGGCCCTGGATGGAGGGGTGGTGAAGTGACCCTTTTCTTAATGTAACTTTTAGTCATGTTCGGAACAAACTTATTGTGACTTAAAAGCTAGGTTAGACAAGCTAAGAACAATATGTTTAACAATGGTAATAGTAGTTTGACGAGATGTAAACCTGGCCTTGCGAGCTAGTTAGCTACCTTAACTCTGACAACAGACCAGACACTAGGCTCATTCATCTACATCTGACATCATCAAACATTCCAAAGGTTCCCAATCTGAAAACAGAACAGCATCCTTCTGTACATGGAAACACAGAGTTTAGTTAACCAAGGCCAACATTTTGGCAAAACCACTTTGAAAGCAGGTTCAGACAAACATAGCACTATGAGAAAAAAGACAGGGGTTGCAGTCGAATTGTCAATTTAGCTTAGGAATTCTTTATGAAGGGATATGATGATGAGGTGCCAGCCATGATGAGAGCTGATCGGACTCTCTAGATCAGGGATGGGCAACTTGGATGAGGTGGGGGCCACAGATTCACTTGGAACACACACACACACACAAATTCCATGTATTGTATGTAATTATTAACAAATATACTAAGTCTGATATCTTCATTGACATTTTACAATCTTTCAGGGAACATCCTCTAATAAGCTCACTAAACAAATATCTGTTAACAGAAATGTTATTTAATCTTTACAAGTGGCATGTTTGTATGAACAGGTTATTTAACAGTGGAATAAAACTATTTTAAACTATTGGAAAGCAGTCAACCCGCACTCTGCTGTTCCTCAGCGCCGCTCCCCCTCCCTCCCGCTGAAATTATGAATGAAAGGCATCTAGTAATCATAGATAACACGGCAAGGTCCGTGACAGTTTGTTTTCATCTGATTTCAAATAATCAAAGTCTTGGTTTTTAGAATATTAAACTTGTTTTCGCCAAATTCAGATGATAAATACAACTTTGAAGCTTGTAACGGCATAAACAAGCGGTAACTTAACGTCACAGGAGGCATAACAACAGCCGCTGTTTCTTGTGAGGGTTTCCCCGGGAAACAAACACAATACACACAAACAGATTATTTTGCGGAATTTGGCTGCAGAACGAAGTCATGTACGCAGCTTGCGACGTAACTAGGAGTCTAGTGGACGGTATCAGAACTGCAAGTAAAGAAATTAAAAATATATTTATTTTAATTAATTACGTCGTTTATAAATTAATCTGAGGGCCGCAAAAAGAGGAGGTGCTCTGGATGATAGAAAAGGAGCTTTGAAACTTCCTTTATAACCTCCTACAGCTTAGGAGACACTGGACCTTCCTTAATGAAGGGAGAGGAGAACATGCTGTCCCACAATACCTTTCGGCCACAACATTTAACGTGAAGCACCATCCGGCCGTTCCTGGAAACAACCGGTTGTGACTGAGAAACGCAGATCATGTAAATTAAGTCGCTTATTCCGCATTCTATAACTTATGCCGTAACTTGCCAAAGTGCTTATATGTTTTGAACTTTCAACACTATAATAAATCATATGAAACTGACTGAGAATAAGAGTTTTTACTAATGAATTACTCAGGCAGGCCACTTTGTTTGCATTAACTTTACAAGACAGAGTCACTTTATGCCACACACACACACACACACACACACACACACACACACACACACACACACACACACACACACACACACTTATATTTAATTTATGCTATTGAATGACATTGGGAAATTACAAGTTGTTTGCTCAAGTAGTTAGCTTAATAGTTTTTTATGTTAAATATCTGCAATCGTATCCCCTTGCAACGTCTATATAACAATAGTTTAGAGTGGCCTATTCAGTTTGATCTAAAGATAACATGCTGATTCATTTTCCACTGTGAATCTATTGGTTTAAGGGTGGCTGAACTTTATTCCACCTAGATGTTCTTTGGTTTACTAAAGCATTCATTTACAATATATCAAACACAAATGTGTGTTATGGGCATTTAATAAAGATGCAAATAAAACATAGTGCTAAGTAAGCAGCTTTTATTATAATGAATGGGAATCTGAGCTTTAAAAGTCCCCCTAAATCGCCCTGGATGCACGTCCTAAGGAAGCCTTTGCATACAGGCCCTATAAAGCCCATGTGAATAAAACAAAGTGTGTGGTATGTGAGTGGTGACGCTCCGCAGTGAGGTCACAGATGCAGCATCAAAGATCCAGTGAAGCCAGCACTTCTGAGGCTTAAGCCCCCACACAAAGAGCTGGATCCTCAGCGCGGGGGTTATCAGCACTGGGCTTTGACCCGGTGTTAGGGGGCAACTGGTGATCAAACAGTGATGCCGGACAGCCTCAAAAGAGCCCCAAAGCCCGGTCAGGCCTCCGGACCCTCAGCCTGTGCCGCCCACCAGCAGCTTCAGCCGGCCATTTATTTTAGGCTAATTAGCCGTTACAACACGAAGGGCTTTCTATTGATCCGCTGAATCCTCACAGTCGAAGCTCTGTGTGCTGACACCTCAGGCCTGAGTCAGACACTTTGTTTACACGCACATGCACGCACGCACGCACACACACACGCACGCACACATACACACACGCACGCACGCACGCACGCACACACACACACACACACACACACACACGCACGCACGCACACACACACACGGACGCACACATACACACACGCACGCACGCACACACACACACACACACGCACGCACGCACGCACACACACACACACACACACACAAGGCACTGTAGATGTGGTAAGCACCCTGACCACCTCATAAAGACGTTTGATCTTTAACTCTGGGTCACAGATACTGTATGTCATGTGTACCACAGACACACACACACACACACACACACACACACACACACACACACACACACACACACACACACACACACACACACACACACACACACACACACACACACACACACAAAAGGCCAGGGGCAGAGGTGGGAGAAGTACTCAGATATTGTACCTAAGTAGAAGTACCAGAGTGTAGTAATACTCTGTTACAGTAAAAGTCCTGCATTCAAAATGTTACTCAATGTTACAAGTATTGGCATCAAAATATACTGAAAGTACACACACACACACACACACACACGTGTACCACAGACACACACAGGCAAACTCATGCAGTTTAACAATCACTGAAAAATGTTCCCAAACCACATGCCACCACATACTCACTTTAATGTACTGTCAGACAACAATATGTATCATGGAGTAACTCATTTACTGGACTTACATTCCTGTACTTTTTGTAATTTACAAGAAGAAAGTCTTTGAATGTATGTTTTGTAGAATGTTTTGGCATGAGGTAGAATATAGTATATTCTTTAAGGAAAGCAAAATGTTTCCATTCTTCAGAGGTAATAGTATGGGTGCAGATTTAGGGAAATTTCATATTCATAAAAAGAAAACAAATTTTACAGAGAAATAAAACAATATAGTAGCACTATTAAAAACATTATGAATAAAAAGGCCTTTTTACATTGTTTTACTTTCTGTCATGTTGTATTACTTTATATGTCTATCTCTAATAAACCCGACAAAATATATGATGTTCATATATCAAAAAACAAATGTACTGGGGCTCTGTCCCTGCTGCAGTGGAGCCAGGTTCAAATCCAGCCTACAGTCCTTTACCCGTGTCATCCCCATCCATCCATCTAAACTAAAAACCTGTAGCTGATATCAGTTGCTAGTTCTTTGCCTGATAACTTGTGAGGATGCCCAACATTTTATACAGAGATTAATTGAATTATACATCAATATTAAATAAACTAGAGTATGCAAGTTCCCTCTATCTGTTCCTCTACACCAGTGTTTCTCAAACTTTTTCATACCCAGGGACCACCTAACTCCACAAATATAAAAAAACACATCGTTTTTCTAGAACAGATTACAAATCTCCTGAAAATGGTACAAACAAGTGGCAACATGTGTGATTAAGGTGTTGCGCTGGGCTATATCATGCAATCGAAAGTTAAACTGAAACTCGCTCGATTGCGGAGATATTCCCGCGAGAGTGCGGAAAACCAGTGGTCCGCCAGTGGTCCGCGGACCACCCTTTGAGAAGCACTGCTATACACCAGCACACACGTTTTTTGTTTTATCTCTCTTTCTCTCAGATTATTGTTTATTACATGATTCGGATGAAAGAATGTACAAACAATACCAGGTGAGGTTCAATAAAACAGACCAACAACTTAAACCTTGTGGGTCCTCAGAAAACGAACCAATGCTTTCCCCTGACCAGTGTTTTTGACTAACTAAGTACATTTACTCAAGTACTGTACTTAAAGGGCCCATGTCATGCTTTTCCGGTTATTACCCGTCCCCTTGTTATGAAGGTTTGTATGTATGTAAACGGTCTAAATGGACCAATCTGTGGAGTACTTCACACAACAGGATCTTTGCCGTACTTAGTGCCCCGGCACTTATTACCCCAGGGCACTTAGTACAGATCGCGTTCACACCGGAATAAGTTCCCTGAGGGAAGATTACGCAAATGAGCCGCTGACGTCACTTCGTCTTCTTCTCCTTTGGGTTTACTGGCCGGCCGCAAACCACGATACTGCCACCTGAAGTAAAAAAAGTGTTTTCTTTTGTGTTGCCATAAGTTAGTCTCTCTGCCTTTGTGCGCTGGGCTAATGCTAATGCTAATAATGCTAATGCGAGGATAATAAAATGGCGGCTCTACAAAACATTTCAGAGTTTTACGGGTGTGGTTTGCAATTCGCCCAGCCAATCAGAACTGGGGCACTTTTTTCTCCCAGGAAAGTACCATCTCTCAGCAGGCACTAAATATGGGGGTAAACTTTCCCGGCACTGAGTACTCTTTTTGGTGTGAACGCGACATAAGGGGTACTAACGGAACTAAACGCGAAAAGTACGGGGAAAAGTATTCCGGTGTGAACGCGGCTCTTGGCTAACTAACAGGGAGTCCCCATTGACTTGCATAGAGCTCCCTGAACGCTGGTAATAGACGAGTTGTTATGGCGGAGAAACGCTCTCCGCAGACCCATGCTCACAGCGTTATAAACCTTTTTCTTACTCAATATCAAGCCACACTTATTGTTTTTACTTCGGCTGTGAGTGTTTGTGTGCTCAGGATGAGTTTCGTTGTGTTTCGCTGTATCGCCGACCCGGAAACCTGTCCGCAGCTCGCAGCAACCAGCCTCGCAAAAGTCCCGACCAGGGAAAGGCAGGAGCTCCAACAAGCCGTTTAGGACAGAGAGTGGATACCTGGTGAATACTATACAGAGATGCTGTATGAGAAACCAATGTGAGTTTGGAAAATTGCACAATTTAAATCTATTCTAGTAGACCTCAACAATGGAAATATGATCAGTAGAAATGGCCAAGACATGGGATCTTTAAGAACAATATTGAGGTACTTGTACTTTACTTCATGATTTCCATTTATGCTACTTTGTACTTCTACTCCACTACATGTATTTCATACCTATAGCTACTTTACAGTTGTGGATGAATGATGTGAAATATAATCAAGTGTTAAATCAGACTTTAGTTCCACCTGGAGTAAATCCACAAGCTACCCTGCAGTCTACAAAGCCATTCAAACTAGCTGCACCTTCACCAGCTACCCTGCAGTATACAAAGCCATTCAAACTAGCTGCACCTTTACCAGCTTTGAGAACACTTTCATGATCAATCATTATAAAACATATCATATATATCTGAAATGAACCAATCTGCACAATGACTACTTTTACTTTTGGTACTTTCAGTATATTTTGATGCCAATACTTGTAACATTGAGTAACATTTTGAATGCAGGACTTTTACTGTAACAGAGTATTACTACACTCTGGTACTTCTACTTAGGTACAATATCTGAGTACTTCTCCCACCTCTGCCCCTGGCCTTTTGTGTGTGTGTGTGTGTGTGTGTGTGTGTGTGTGTGTGTGTGTGTGTGTGTGTGTGTGTGTGTTTGAGGGCTTTTCGACCTGAAAAAGCTTGAGAAAGGATGAACAGGGAGTGTGTGTGGCAGGGTTTGAAGCAGGACTTTTCTGAGTGTGTGATCGCAGTGAGGCTCAGAGCGGGTCACACACTGCGCAGGGAGATTAGCAGGTTGAGAGTATTATGGGGTGGGGTGGGGCAGCTCGCCGTTTGTGATTAGGTACGGGTAAAGTGCGTAAGACTGAAATATAGAGCCAATCAGAGGTCCTATTTTTATTCATAGTCACACCAAAACACTAGTTTTCTGATTCTATGAAAGAACTGCCAGTGGATCCATAATCCATGATTCCAAAAGTATTAATGAAAGGTAAGGTACTGGGCTTAAGCTTTGATCCAACACTTTATGCACTGGGTCTACTTCTGATGAGATTTTCTTAGTGAGAATTCTACTTCTAATTGCAAACAAATGGCAATAGTTTCTTGGCTGAAGCCACGGCCCACCAGCATAGTTCATTGAAGAAACAGGTTCAAAAAATGCACCGATTTATTTATTTTATTTTATTTCTTTATTATTTCCTTTGATTCACTGCACGTGCACATGTGTCATCTGGAGTTGAATACACAGTTCAGGTATCATAGGGTCATGTTGATGGGAATGACAGTATCCGCACTGTGTTGTTAATGTTTGTACAATATGAAGATTGATAACATCAAGTTCAATTGATGTCTTTGTGGTATCCATGGAGGACACGAATGATTCTATCTGATGTACAAAAGGTGCAGTTATGTAAGCATCTCCACATGTGGTTTTTATGTGTCTGTAACAAATTGTTAAAAAATAAATGAAAGGGAAGACAATTTGAGAAACTTCTAGTTTCCAAAGATGCCAAACATAGTATATATACATGATAGATTTAAAAATAATCAAACTTTAAATGTCTATGATCTCCAGATGGATAAGATTCTCCGACAGCTGCAGCATCACTTTAACTCCATGCAATGTGTTTGTTCTCCGTTATGGAATGTTAAAGGTCCCATGTCATGGCCATTTCTACTGATCACAATTCCATTATTGAAGTCTACTAAAATAGATTTATACTGTGCAATTTCCCAAACTCACATTGGTTTCTCATACAGCATATCTGTATAATAAACTACTACTGTGTTTGATGAAAAATCAAATCGTGGTTTGCTATATATGAATGATATATTATTTGCTGATAGGAGCAAATAATTCAGGGAAGAAAGGCTACTAAGTATTTCCATCAAACTTTATTTTTAGAAATGTACAAAATGAACATGTGTAAATATACATATATACACGGTATATCATCCATTCCTCCCCTTATAGGCGTTTTCGGCATCTTGCCTATCACAGCTTTGTAAGCTGGTGCTGTGGCTTTTTAGGACGAGGCATCAGAGTGGTCATCCCGTCATGTGTTGTCCGCCGGATACGTCAGGAGTTTCCTGATCTGGCTGGACGAAATCAAATGCTAGTTGTTCAGTGTAATATGCCAACCTACTATGAACAACAGCTAGTGGTTCATATTAGGCTAGCAAGAATATGTTTACAATTGCAATCTTATACGGGTAGTCTGCTACGTTCGGTCATTCATTGTAGCTGGCATAAAAACAATGTTTTCCCTAGCATGTCTAGCTCTTGGTAGCCTTCTTGTTTAGCTCAGTAACATACACGCTAGGAACGCCAACTATAATGTAATTAAGTTTCGCGACTGACCGTACGGTAAATCACCCGGAGTATACTGTCTGAGTATTTTGTGTGTGAATGCAGACGTTCTCCTGCTATGAGATACAAGTAAGACCATCTGCTGACATTGGAGTTGATATATGGAAACGCTAGCAACTTAGTTAGCCCAGTTAGCACTGTGTCAATGGCTTAGCAGCCCCAAAAACGTTTACCCATTTAGTCGTGGTAGATACCTTGTTTGTTTTAAACATCATAAATACACAAACAACAATGCATACTTACAGGTTGTGTACCCGAATCTCCCGTCATGGTTCTGCCCTCGGTAAGGCATACATTGAAGATTTCCCCTCACAAGACAGGAAACAGACCCTCGTTGGCATGACTGGATACAGTTTTGAACTGAACCTGAGCTTCCAACAGTATATATGTTCTGCTGGCAGAGGGTGTGGCCATAGCTCTAGGCATGGCTACTGGGTATCCCTACGTCACGATACCCAGGAAGAAAACATTGGAAAATGAGAAATCTCCAAGGAGGCGTTTTGGGGAGGTATTTTCTGTGTTCGAGTTTTACTCGCTACAGGGTGTACTTTGAGGGTTTTGACTCTGCACACCGTTTACATGCATACAAACCTTCATAACACACAAGAGGACGGGTAATAACCGGAAAAGCATGACATGGGACATTTAAAAACACGTGTTAGGTTGGAAGAAATGGTGCACAACTAAACACACAGTTACAGCGTCCAAGAAGAAAGACATTAGCAGCATACAACTGCCTAAAACACAACAGACACTTGAGGCTAAGACAGCTGTCCCGCAGTAAATCCTGCCTTTGTGAAGGGTATAATGTTCAGTTTTTGTTGAGACTGTTTTAGAAGTAGTTCAGAGGCTACAGTTTGCGAGGCTGTTGAACTGTAATGAACTATTCAAAGCAGGGTCTGGTTGTTAGGCAAACCCTCAAATGATCTGCTCATAACAATCATGAGTGTTGTTTGTTAAAAAAGTTCAATGCTGTTTTTATAGAGCCACAAATTCCACAGAGGGACGATGTTGATTATGATGGGTGGATGGGTATGTAAATGCTAAATACTTGTCATAGCTTGTTGAAGGTTAATTGTTTGAGTTCAGTGGAGTGTTTGAATAGTTTGTACCACTGGCTGATTTGATCGTTGAGACAGTTTTTAATTTGTGAGCAGCAGAAAGCACTGGTTTATAGATGGAGTTCTGATTCTTTTTGCAACACTTCCTTAATTTGAGCTTGAAGGCTGTAGCCTTTCAAGCTATAATTAAGGAAGTGTTGCAAAAAGAAGGGGGATGTGCTCTCTGAGAACTGCTTTTGAAGTCTTACAAAGAAGAGACAGTTATTATATCTGGGAAGTGGTCCACTACCATTTTTAATGGTCATTTTTTTTCAAATCTTTGTCTATTCTAAGTATGCTGTAGAATAATATATCCATGTTTCGACGCAGTTGGTACTTCACATGGTCATCAGTTGTGTTTGGGCTGGGATGTCAGTGCACATATCAACGCTTGCTCTCAGAGACACGAGCAGCAGGCAAAATGTACGGAACAATGATCTAAGTCACATTCATAAATGTGCTTCAAGAAGTTGTTTTGAGGATCACCAGCTGGAGAACCATTATAACTCATTACCAGCCGATGTGTTGATCTGCACGTAATCCCCTTCTCAATGTATGTTAATGAAGGGGCCAATAATGATCCGGGGGGCGTAGCGATATTTTAAAGCGGCTGCACTTTATGTCATGGTCATGGAGCATGAGGAGAAAGAGTGATCAGCTCTCTCGGTCCAAACATCTTGGTACATTTTAAGTGTTAGGATATGTTGCATTAAATATAATGTTATACATTGTAGTAGAAAAGGACTCCTAGAACTAGGTTAAAAAAACAAGGCCTCACAAACTGTGGAATTAAGAGTGTCAAGGTTAAATGTAAATGAAGAGGCCACACTAGTAGGTTCAGGTAAACAAATATTCTCATGAAGTTAATGTGGTGCAAAGTTACGATAGGAAAGTGGACAAAAGGTCAAGTGTCGGTCAATGTAGTGCAGGGAAACGTGTAGGAGGCTTTAGCTATCAAATGATATTACAACGTTTCTTTAGCAGTATGATCCTGGGGTTTGTTTGGACTTTGTTTTCTGTACTAAGTTATTTTGCATGGAACTCTGACTGCCTACAGCGCCTTCTGCTGAACCTGTTCGAATTTTACTGGTGCGAAATAAGTGAAAAAGTTCAAGTGTGGAGAAGGAGGTCCAACTGAATTCACTCGTTGGTACTACTACAGACAGCCAGGCTGCCTCTGGGTAAAAAGGTAAAAAAAGAAATAATAACTGCTTCCTCACACCTGTGGGTCACTGAGGCTGAGCTGACATGGTTCACTGAGCAACGGTCAGAGAATATCAACAACCGCTCTCTTCCTACATAGCACCTTAAATTAACTGTCACAGTGCTTATGAACACTTTCACGTGTCAAAGAACACTAAATGTGTATTCATGTTTAACAGTCTAATGCCAGCATAGAGTTTATATTCTAGAGCTGGAGAGATTAATGGATTATTTGATCAAGAGGAAGTTAATCTGCAATTAATTATCTAATTATTATGTTAGTTAAATATATTTGCAGCAGATATCTGTTCCATCGGCAGTCCCATGTTGGAGTGATGTTGGTGGCAGATGCACAGGGTTTCATTTTGTGCGATTTATATTGTGGCAGAGTAAGGCTATATGAAATGAACATGAATATTAGAGCTTGATATTTTTTCTTGCCTCTCCTTTATCCGGTTCCCTTAAAGGTCAACATTGTCAGAAGAGTTTGTGATTAATCAACGGTGCAAATTCATGGGTGAAAGTTATCCAAAGTTGACTTCAACATGAAAGCATTTGTAAATTCACCGTTCACAGGGATTCTACGGCAATGAGTCCATGGATTCAGCCTGAAACTTGTGCAGGGTGAGAAAGGAGCAGGCTCTCAACTTCCTGCTCAAGATCCTTTTTGGTACTTCTCTCAATTTTCATATGAATGAACCTGATGCTAAACCATAACTTCAAAAAGGGTCTGTTTGAAAATGTGATACCATTATCCCTATGTTTGAAATGCATTTCGTTCCCTCACTCTCTATGACGGACAGCTTTTTCCTCTGCCTTGTTCTGACCATACATAACAACTATAAATAATTTGTTGTCTGACACGGCCCTGGCTAACCCCTTAAGGAGATCTTCCAATAAATGATAAGGATGGAAACAGGACAGATCAAAAATCATCGCATGTACGAAAAGACCGTCAACCAAAGAACAATTATGACAAGTGAACATGGCCCAAAATCTCATCTCATACAAGCACAAATCTGTAGTGTGTCTATAAATGTACCAAAGCAGCTCGGATGGTCGGACTCCATACCAGGTCATGTTGATAGTCCATAATAACTCTCACTGCCAGAAGGGGAGACAAAGCCCACAGTGTTGACATCTATAAAGCAAGTTAACCTAGACTCCTGCTCGATTTGAGAGCAGCCAGGCTGGGGGTGCAGAGAAGGATCAAGAGCCCTGCCCTTTTGCTTTAAACAGGGCAGATGTGTGTAAATCCTTTAAAGGGCTTAACCCACACAAGGCTCCTGGACCTGATGGCATCCCTGGCCGTGTTCTCAGGGTGTGTGCAGTTCAGCTGGCAGAGGTGTTCACAGACATCTTCAACAGGTCGCTGCTGCAGTCTGTTATCCCCACATGCTTCAAACACTCGACCATTGTTCCTGTCCCCAAAAAGACAAAAATCACCAGCCTCAATGACTACCGCCCAGTAGCACTCACCTCCATCATTATGAAGTGCTTTGAGCGGGTAGTCAAAACCTTCCTCCCTCCCTGACTCTCTGGACCCCCTGCAGTTTGCCTACAGAGCAAACAGGTCCACAGACAACGCCATAGCCCCCCCCCCCCCCTCCACACTGCCCTCTCACACCTGGACCAGAGGAACACATATGTGACAATGCTGTTCATTGATTACAGTTCAGCTTTCAACATCATTGTGCCCTCCAAGCTGGCCATCAAGCTCAGAGACCTCGTGCTCAACATCGCCCTCTGTGACTGGATCCTGAACTTCCTGACGGGCAGACCCCAGGCAGTGAGGGTGGGAAACATCACATCCTCCACCCTGATCCTCAACACCGGCGCCCCTCAAGGCTGCGTGCTCAGCCCTCTCCTCTACTCCCTGTTCACTCTCGACTGCGTGGCCATACACAGCTCCAACACCATCGTGAAGTTTGCTGACGACACTACCGTCATCGGCCAGATCACAGACTGCGACGAGACGGCGTACAGAGAGGAGGTCGAAAACCTGACATCTTGGTGACAGGATAACAACCTCCATCTCAACGTCAGCAAAACCAAGGAGCTGATTGTGGATTACAGGAAGCAGCAGAGAGAGGGCCACGCCCCCGTCGCCATCAATGGGACTACGGTAGAGAGAGACAGCAGCTTCAGGTTCCTTGGAGTCCACATCACTGAGGACCTGAGAAAATTCCCAAAAGACTGGAAGTTAGCCATTGTTGTGCCAGTCCACAAATCCGGGGACACAACTGATGCAAACAACTATAGGCCCATTAGTGTTTTACCTGTCATGTCTAAGATCTCTGAGAATTGTGTAGCTGAGCAATTGACTGGACATCTTAACAGTAGTCCTTTCACACTACACCCCATGCAATTCGGCTTCCGAGCCAATCATTCCACTGAGACCGCAAATTGTTTCCTTGTGGAAAATATTAAATCAAAAATGGACAAAGGAGGCATTGTTGGAGCAATCTTCTTAGATCTTAAGAAAGCTTTTGATACAGTCAATCATCAAGTACTCATTCACAAAATGTCTTATTTTAATTTCTCACCCAGTGCAATAGATTGGATGAGCTCCTATCTGTCAGACAGAGTTCAGTGTGTGAGGGTAAGTGGCGAGACATCACCACCCCTGAGGAATGAACTGGGTGTACCCCAGGGATCTATCCTGGGCCCAATTCTATTCAGCCTTTATATAAATGACTTGCCATCAGTGTGCACTGGATGTGAGGTGCAAATGTATGCTGATGACACTGTCATTTATGTCCATGCAAAAACCAAGGCCGAAGCTGCGGCCAAATTAAATGATGCAATGGTTCATGTAAATCAATGGCTTACTGATTCACAGCTATATCTGAATGTTAAGAAGACAGTCTGTATGTTTTTTAGCAAGACCAACACTGTATCACACTGTGAACCCAAGGTCTATGTGTCTGGGGAGGTCATTCAAACTGTTACACATTTTAAATATCTAGGCATTATCCTTGACACTACTTTATCCTTCAAAAAACAAGTGAGAAAGGTAACGCAAATAACTAAATACAATCTAGCAAACTTTAGATATATAAGGAACTGTTTGACAACACCTGTAGCAAAACTCTACATGACTGCCATGATCCTTCCCCACCTAACATACTGTATGACCAGCTGGACCCAGGCGAATAGCACAACATTAAGGCCTATCCTGTCACTTTACAAACAAGCTCTCAAAGTTTTAGACAGAAAACCAAAGCTATACCACCATTGCAAAATCCTGGACAAACATAACCTGCTCAGCTGGGAAAATATATTAAAACACACTGATGCATGTCTCATTTTTAAAATTCTAAACGGCAAGGCACCCCCACCACTCTGCACTTTTATACAGCAGAAAAATTCAAACAGCAGAACCACAAGGTCTGCCCTAAGAGGGGACTGTGTAGTCCCTCTTAGGTCCAGTTCCTTTGGCAAACACTGTTTCTCTGTGAGGGCACCAACACTCTGGAACACAATACCAATACAGATAAGGAATAACACCTCCTATCATACATTTAACCACAATCATAAGAACTGGCTTTTAAACAATCAAAAATGTGAACACTTTTAACTGTATTAAGGTATGATGATATTTCATCTGATTGCATGTTTGTTTGTTCCTCTCTATTGTTGTACTGCTGTTCCTATTTATTGTTGTACTGCTATTTATTTATTGTTGTACTGATGCTGTCTGCTGTACTCTATTTAATTATGTTTTTATGTTCTAGTCTTGTTGTGGTCATTTAACATCTTGCCAAGGACAACAGTTGAAAATTAGCCTACTGGCTAATACTGGCTCATTTACAGCAATGTGAATTAATGTGCACTGTCCTTTAAATAAACAAACAAACAAACAAACAAACAAACCTGACATGGACTCATCACTGAGGACCTGACATGGACTCTTCACACCACCACCATCATCAAAACAGCTCGACAGCAGCTCTTCTTCCTCCGCAGGCTGAGGAGGTTCAACATGGACTCCAGGATACTCTGCAACTTCTACAGGTGCACCATAGAGAGGATCCTGACCTTCTATAGGTGCACCATAGAGAGCATCCTGACCTTCTACAGGTGCACCATAGAGAGGATCCTGACCTTCTACAGGTGCACCATAGAGAGCATCCTGACCTTCTATAGGTGCACCATAGAGAGCATCCTGACCTTCTACAGGTGCACCATAGAGAGCATCCTGACCTTCTACAGGTGCACCATAGAGAGCATCCTGACCTTCTACAGGTGCACCATAGAGAGCATCCTGACCTTCTGCAGGTGCACCATAGAGAGCATCCTGACCTTCTACAGGTGCACCATAGAGAGGATCCTGACCTTCTACAGGTGCACCATAGAGAGGATCCTGACCTTCTACAGGTGCACCATAGAGAGCATCCTGACCTTCTACAGGTGCACCATAGAGAGCACCCTGACCTTCTACAGGTGCACCATAGAGAGCATCCTGACCTTCTACAGGTGCACCATAGAGAGCATCCTGACCTTCTACAGGTGCACCATAGAGAGCATCCTGACTGGCTGCATCACGGCCTGGTACGGCAGCTCAACCCAGTCTCACGGCATTTCGTGTTATAGTCACGACATGTAATCTATTGATTCGTGTTCACCAACATGATTTTCCCCTTTTTTTCGTGTCACACAGAACGATTTGAAAAGCAATGTATTTCTATTGGTAGTATGTTTCGTGCCTGCAGCACGTCTTTTTGTCCGTTCGGGTCTTGGAAGACCGGAAGCTGTGTGGTTCATAAAAACATGTTCTTACTCAATATCAAGCAACGATTATTGTTTTTATTTTAAATCGTATGATGTCGGACTCTTGTTGTCGTCTGTGAGGAAAAGAAATGGGGCTCAGAGCCTCAGGATACTGAAATCTGTATTTTTTAAATCTTTTTTTCCTTCTAATTTGTTATTCTTTTCTAAATAACACTCTGTTATGTACTCACCAATAACACACAATTATCCTTGCTTTTATTTATTTGTTTAATTCCATAATCTCTGGCTTTTTTGGCGTCCGTCAGGAACTGAATTTCAAAATAAAAATAACCGGAAACAGACGTAGCATCATTGTGATACACAGCCACTGAACTGATTACCCAAGATCCTCAGCTATGGTTTAAGCTCGCTGATTGGATGTTTTAGCTGCAATGCATGTAGGGATATGGTGTTCATGCCATATCAAATCCGAAGAACTTTTTTTTTTAAAGAAAATAATACTTTATTCCGAGTGTTCTTGCTTTTCTCTTTGAAAGTCATCACATAACGGCATTGTAATACACGGTTCGGCTGCATTACATATTACAGATCTGCCGTAGTTCTGTATTTATAGAGCCCTGATGAGAAGAGCTTTGGAAAAACTGGAAGAAATGCCGCTGAAACTGAATACTTGACATGGATCATAAATATATCAACAATTAAACAACATCTTCAATTTCTCTTCACACAATACGTCTCCTTGCAGTATCAACACTAATTCGGCTGACTTTTACATTTGATCTAATTGGTTGATAGGTTATATTTACACCATAACGGTGCACAGCTGATAGAAAAGGACTTGTAGTTTTTAAAGATATTACTGATTTTCTTTGAATATAAGAATGTAAATACTGAGTCTGAAATAATATAGCAATATGCTGTAAAATTATGTAAAAACATGAATAAAACTACACATCTTCAGATGTTGTACATACATAAGTGTCCTACACTAAATACAAAGTTATTATGGCTGTGTATACCTTGTGTGCACCATATGACAGTTTAATGGTGGAGGTACACACACATATTGATAGAAGTCTTGTAATGCGCTGTTGAGGAACCTGTGACCCAAGTTTTTCATTCATTGCATACACCGTAGTTGTGTATATGATATGTCAATACACCTTAGAAAATCTTGAAATCTTGAAAGGGATGTGCAAAAAAGCCATAATATACAGTCTTTAATGAACTATTAGTAGAGAATAACGAGTAATGAATATACTTTATTACTCGTTTCCATTCATGTCAATTGCAGATACATGTTTAGTCTTCTCAAGCACCAACTATCAAATATCTCTCCTGATTGTTGGCACTTGACAATCACCTTCCCTGAATGTTACTCAGGTGTAACTAATGTCTGATTTAAGGGTTGTTTATATTTCACATCATTGATCACAATCTGCAAAGTAACTCAAATAAATGTAGTGGAGTAAAAATACCAGGTTAACCTCTGAATTGTAGTAGAATTAAAAAGTAACAATGAGCTGTCATGTGGGTATATATTAATGCTGCGCATTATGGACACAAGCGATTTTCACCCATTTAGTAATTATATGTTTTACATTTGATAACACCAATGTGTTTAATACTGGCAACTTCTAATTGTGGGAAAAACGAAATCGTTCAGTCGAGACGTCCCATAGAACATTTTGCGAAACACAATAGCCAGCATGTGTAGTTCTGGGGAGGCGTTTGATTCCAGTTTTGGATAGTCTGCCGTGGTTTCGTTCCATTTCAAACAGCTGTTTGACGCCGTTGTAACCTTGGCGCACTGCCACTCTAACATCCAATCCCAGAGCTTGAAGATTAATCACGGGGACTGTAGTCCTAAACGATAGCTGGGAATTATGGGTAGTGTAGTGTCTTCGGCCATCCTAAACTCCAAAATGTTTTTCGGATTTGATATGGCATTAAAACCATATCCCTACATGCATTGCGGCTAAAACATCCAATCAGCGAGCTTACACCATAGCTGAGGATCTTGGGTAATCAGTTCAGTGGCTGTGTATCGCACTGATGCTCGAAATGTCCCTTATAGGCCTACGTCTGTTTACGGTTATTTTTATTTTGAAATTCAGTTCCTGACGGACGCCAAAAAAGCCAGAGATTATGGAATTAAACAAATAAATAAAAACAAGGATAATTGTGTGTTATTGGTGAGTAAATAACAGAGTGTTATTTTGAAAAGAATAACAAATTAGAAGGAAAAAAAGATTTAAAAAATACAGATTTCAGGATTCTGAGGCTCTGAGCCATTTCTTTTCCTCACGGACGACAAAAAAAGTCAGACATTATACGATTTAAAATAAAAACAATAAACGTGGCTTGATATTGAGTAAGAACATGTTTTTATGAACCCCACAGCTTCCGGTCTTCCAAGACCCGAACGGACGAAAAGACGTGCAGCAGGCACGAAACATACTACCAATAGAAATACATTGCTTGAAAAAAAGGGGAAAATCGTGTTGGTGAACACAAATCAATAGATTAAATGTCGTGACTATAACACAAAATGCCGTGAGACTGGGTTGGGCAGCTGCACCGCCCTCAACTGTAAGGCTTTACAGAGGGTGGTGAAAACTGCAGAGAACATCACCAGGGCGGAGCTGCCATCCATGGAGGACCTATACTCCCAGCGGCTCAGGAAGAAATCTCTCCGGATTATCAAAGACCCCCATCACCCCAGCCACAAACTGTTCAGTCTGCTCCCGTCTGGCAGGCGGTACCACAGCATCCGGACTAAAACCACCAGACTCAGGGACAGTTTCATCCCACAGGCCATAAGACTGTTAAACACCTGAACTGTTGAAACAACAGCCATAATATCCCATCTGCTACTTAGTAATTATTTATCTAATATATCATTCCAATAGCTTGCATATAAACTCTTATTTCACTACTTCACTTTTTTTTAACTATTTTCTTTTTGTATTTACTTTTTAATATTTACTTGCACTATATTTTACTGTTTTTTTGTGTTATTGTGTTGCACTGACCTAAGATTTTCATCAGCATAACTACTCTGTAGCTATGTTCGTATGACAAATAAAGAACCTTCAACCTCCTGTCAGTGTGCTATTTAGATAGCGAACGTTAACTATTTAGCTAACTAGCAAAATGTTAACTATTTATCTAACTAGCGAACGTTAGCTATCTATCTCCCAAGCTAGCTAACCCTACCTAAAAAGATTGCTAGCAAAATATAGCTATTTAGCTAGCTATGACCAAATGGGTGGCTCTCAAAAATTATTTGTTTTATTATTTATAATGAATGCCCTTTGGTGAAATTTGCGGTAGAATCCATTGTCTACGGTCTGGCAGGGAGACAAATTATAAAAACTATTTTTTTAAGCCAGCAGCTCCGCACAGCTGCAAACATCGCCGTAAATTCCCGAATATGCATTTTCTTTTTAGACACTAATCATATATTGGTAATCTAAATGGTTAGTTTCCTGCCTTAAAACGTGTTTTTAATTAATAATAGATTATTTAAAGCTTTAACACAGTTTCTTTGGCAAGTAAAGGTTGATTAATTGGCAACACCATACATAACAGGAAGTACCGATAATGTGGAAGTGCCATAGAGCAGGGGTTCCCAAACTTTTCAGCCGTGAATTGTCATGGGGGGGGGGGGGGGGAGTCCTCATGACCAGTAACACACAGCTGTGTTTGTTTGAATGCAATGCAGCATTCTCATAGACAGTTTTGGAATTCCATATTCCTTGTGATTGGTCAAGTTACCATCAGAAGAATTAATGGTCGATGGATGATTGGTGTGTGTGTGTGTGTGTGCGCGTGCGTGCGTGCGTGTGTGTAGTTGTGTTTGAGATAGCTCCTGACATAGTGATACTCACCCACAGTATCACATGGCTCGTCTTTATGAACGCAGAAATCTGTCCTGAAAGAGAAACAAGAGCAGTTTAGATCATCTTTAATACTCAGGGGTGGGGAACCTCCAGCCTCCGGGCCGTATACGGACCGCGAGACCATTTGGTATGGCCCTCGAGGTAATTTATAAACACACGCAAAAAAGATTTTTCTTTTAGAAATCTAGACCGCAAAATAATTAAACAAGCGAGTGCCTGTTTTTCCTGGCCAAGGTCAGGGTCCTTGAACACAACACGAGCCTAACGTGTCATCACGTGGTATATGTCTCATCTGACAGGGGTGCAGTTCTGACGGAGAGCACCAGAACGCCGCTCCGGGCCGGTGTAGGTACTGTCATATACACTCAAAAAAAGGACTTTGGCTGGCTGTTACGTCAAATAAAATGTAACATGTATTTTCAACCTAATAATTTCATGTTTCCAAGATGAACGTGATGAAAACATGTATGGTTTGCATGAATCGCAACAACTTCACATTTATTAGATTCATTCAAGTTGAGATAAACTGAGACAAAGGGATTAGGGTATATCTGATTCCCACTCCAGAGCAGAAGGTGGTGGTATAACCACCAATAAACTGGATACCAACCACAGTCTATGATACCAACTAATGTAAACAGAGACAAAAATCAATCTACTTTTAAATGTTCACGGTTGTAAAGATGTGAAACAACAAACACGGCTTGAACAATAATGCATGCTACATTATTGACTGCTCTTGGACACTTCCATGGATGTATTAAGAGAACTCTGCCAGACTCTGCCATTGTTTGATTTTGACCGCGATCTGGCAGGAAAGGTTTTCCCCTGCATCCTGTGTGCACTCGCGATATTTGGGCGTAACCGTAAACTTAACCATCATCATCGCGAGAGAGGATCTTTGAGACAAGAAAGACTGTTGCCGAAAGTTGGAGGAGGTAAGCAGAAAACGTTGTCATCTAACTGGGAAGCTGTTAATAAATGTCATCAACTGCTAGTCCATGAGTGATATTTTGGTAACGTTGATAGTTAATTTGTTATTTAGTGATATTTTTTATCTCACTTAAAAAGCCGAATGAGCCGACGAACATGCTAAAGCTAACGTTGTTAACTATCTAGTCTGTGTAACTGCCAGTTAGGGAGATGGTTCAAATATAGGATATCAGTATTGAAAACTAAATGACGGTAGCATTACCCTGGGAAAGTTAAACGGAAAGTGTGCTACCCCAGGCGCTTATATGTCAGTAATATCAGCCCCTTTTACAAAGGAATGTTGCGCCGTTATTCGGCTGCATCACGTAAATTAGCTGCCAAGCTAGCTGCCATGCGGAGCTGACTGCCACTGTGGTTTTCGCTCTGCAGTTAATGTTACGTGACGGGTGCCGCTCTGCCAGTGTCAGTAGTCGCTAGGGTGCAATTTAATCGATCCTGCAATACCCGCGGCTGAAATATCGATATTTCAGCCGCGGGTATCGATACATTAAGTCCCATTCAAATCCCCCGTGTTCCGCCTGGCACTCTGCTCGCTGCCCATTCCCCCCCATTCGCTTTGCATGAAGAGCGATTATGTCAGCCAGCCGAGCCGCTAGTGTCACTGTAGAGCATTTCTAGATACACAGACGCCGGTGTCTTCTTCTCGCAGTGAATGCGAAGCGGTTCAGGAGAATGGCGGCAAACATTAACCCAGCACCTTCGTGCTTAAAAGCAGATGTGTGGGAGCACTTCGGCTTTAAAAAGAAGAAGGAAAGCGACAATTTAGATAAAACTATGGCGGTTTGCAAGCTGTGTCACACAAACGTGAAATACTCTGGAAATACCACTAACCTACGAACCCACCTACAACGTCACCACCCGGACAAGGTAATGCTAACTGAGGAACTCAAGAAGTTGCGGCCGCGGCGTGACCCAAAACAAACCGTGCTGGACAGCGATGGCGGTTGTTCCCACAAGTTCCCATCTACTTCACCAAGGTCGCAGAAGATTACAGAGGATTTGAGACCTTATTCCGTGGTGGAAAACATAGGCTTTCTGCGCATGGTGAACGTGATGGAGCCCCGCTATCCTGTTCCAACCCGCCAACACCTCACCAAGGTTTGCGTTCCCAGGCTGTATGCTCAGACAAAGGCACACGTCAAAGCCTCCCTGGGCAAAGCGGAGAGAGTTGCCCTGACGTGCGACGGGTGGACCTCGCGAACAACTGAAGCATATGTCACCATCACGGCCCACTTTATTAACGAGGAATGGGAGCTCGTTACGTATGTATTACAAACCAGGGACATGCCCGAGAGCCACACCGGACATAACCTGGCAGAACATCTAAGAAAGGCCCTCGCTGAGTGGGAAATCACGGAACCTTTTCTGTGATTTCCCACTCAGCGAGGGCCTTTCTTAGCAACGCGTCAAATATGACAATAGCAGCTGAGGAGGCAGCGATCACACTTCACGTCAAATGCTATGCACACACCCTAAATCTGGCTGCACAACGTGCCCTCAAAATCACAGCAGTCTGTTGGGAAGAGTGAGACACATTGTGAACTTCTTCAGATGAAGCACCACAGCCAACCACATGCTGAAAGAGAAACAGAGGCTTCTACAACTACCAGAGCACAAGCTGATGACGGACGTGGTTACAAGGTTTGTGCGTAGGTACTTTTCAATTGTTTATTTTGTTTTTATTACTAATTTATTTTGTCATTAATAAATAAATGTAAATAAATCTATAAATAAAGTTTCTTACTTTTATTTAACTACAGGTGGAACAGTGCACACGACATGATGGAAAGATTCCTTGAGCAACAACCGGCCATCTGTGCAGCCCTGCTCTCGAGTGAGGTGAAGAAGACCGAGAAGGATCTGTGCACACTGACTGAGTCAGACGTGACAACAGCTGAAGAAGTAGTCAGCGCGCTGAAGCCCATGAAGGAGGCTACACAGTACATGTCCAAGGAGAAGACCCCCACGCTGTCAGTCATCGCACCCCTCCAAGACACACTGATCAATGGACTGAAACCGATCAAAGGTGAATCTGCAGTCATAAAAGAGATGAAGGCTGACATTTCTGGGGATCCTCTGAAGAGGTACATCGACCTCAAGGCAACTCTCCATGCATGTTCAGCAAAGGATCCAAGATTCAAAAGTCTTCCCTTCCTGACTGAGAACCAAAGACAGGAAGTTTATGATGGACTGATTGCAGAGGCTCAGGATCAGCCAATGCCATCAGAGGTAAGGCAATGATGGTACTGCTAGATGTTAGAGAATATTTTAATCCTGTATGTTCCCATGTATCGAATTGGGAACTTGTCTGCGAACTTCTGTTTCTAATGAAAGTGTTGTTCCCTCAATCTGTGAAATACGATCATGCCATTCTCAGGGTCAACTCAGAGGTCAGATGCGTTGCTCTGTGGAGAAAGGGGGGCATCCTGTCCTGGCTAAGGTCTTTGTCCAGTTTGTAGCATCTGTTATTAGAAAGGGCGCGTAAGTTTGGGATCCGCCTTTGGTCAATATATTGTGTGATTATATTGTGTAACCTTCAGAGTGCTACTCGGTGGAAGACTGTTCATGTGTGAAACTGAGTGTGCCCTCTCCGGCCGATACTTCAATAAGTTCTCCGTCTTCATTCTTCAACATTGGCTCTGCACTGAATCCCAGAAGATTATTCTTCACAGATTGGCGTCACGACAGAATATCAAATATATCTTCAGAATACTGGTAAGTGTAATTTCAAATCTATTTGAATATTGCCTTACCAGGATCTGTGATTGACGATATCATAAAATTACCTGTGAAGCTGAAAGGCTGCACATTTTTTTTCTCGGTGTCTCTATTTGAATTTCGGAGAGACCTTAAAATAGAGAATCAGTAAAGTGGATTTCTGCATTAGAGCAATGTCATAGATTTGTATTGAAACAAATCGCCGAATTCTGGAGACTTCAGCGGTCAAAATAAAAATAAAACAGCTGTTTACAGACCCTGTACCGCTGCAGAAAGGAGAGCGTGTCTGTATGTTCCCTCCCCCCCTGCGGAGAGCGGCAGGGCAGGAGAAATTAAGCTTGGTAGTATAACATTATTTTCCTCGCACCATAGTCGTTAGTCGAACTAAATTAAATCGTCATATATGGGCGGAATGCGAGAATGTGGCATAAACGATAATTTTTTCATTGTTGTAAGAAAATTATGGGTTGATAAATACGGAGGATAAACTGATGGTTTTATTCTCTGGACAGAGGGAATCCACCACTAAATTAGCATAGTGGTTGTTGATTTGAGGATAAATTCGTTATTGCTCTTCAACAGATCCAGTCTTTAGCACTTGTACAAGCTAATATGAGTAAGAAGGCACTCATATTAATTATATTTCCCAACCCCCGCTGAAGTCTTTTTATTCGGATTAAATTAAACTTTCTGTCACGCGGAGGTTTGCTGCGGTTTTATGTTTGTTTGTCTAAACTGCAGTGTTTGTTGATTGTACTAACCGTTAAACATGGGTAATAATCAGTCTACAAAGGAGTCAGTTGGTCAGAGGAAAACGAATGAACGCAATAAAACATTTTCTAAAAATCCAATTACAGACAGCCACTATTTTCACATGTTTTCGCCCAACATGCCGTCAGGGATTCTCGGAAGAAGCTTGGATTGGTCTAAAGTTATGCCGTTTACCTCGTTATTTTGTGAGCACTCACAACAAAATAATCAGAAAGGGAAGATTCAATTTGATTGGCCTTTAACAGGGAGTTTTGACATGGCCGTGTTGTGGCAAGCATTTAAAATTGTGAAAAATGATCCGAACCCCTCATGGGATTCAGAATACATGTTGAGTTGTCTCAAAGCTTGGATGTCTATTGCAGAGAAAAGAGGATATAATGAACGAAAGAATGAAAAATCAGTTGGCAGCGAGCGAGGCTCCACAGAGCTCAAGGCTTTGATTGATAGGATTTCCAAATGTGTGGCGAGTTGTCATTTGCTCAGCCTAGAGGCTGCTTTTGATGTTAAATCAGAGAACATGTCCAGAATTAGCGGTTTTTCAAAGGGCTGTCCAGCGTAAAAGGATCATGGAAACGCAAACATCTCAGAATAATAATTCTGCTGACACTGTAACCGCCCCGAAAATTCTGATAGGAGAGGTTCCAGTTTATAAGCCTTGGACACCCACGGAGGTCATGGATGTCATTAATCATGCTCCCAGTCCCACTAAAAGCCCAGATGAGTATCTGTCGTGGTTGTCTAATGTCTGCTCAGTTTATAACTGTTTGGTTCATGATGTTAAACAGCTGATAATCCTAACATACAAGGCAGATTGGTCCACATGCAGAGACGAGTTTAAATTCCCTGCATGCACGCCTGCAGGCGATTGGCCTTTGACACAGACGCGCGACATGTGGATTCAGAACGTCGCTGCTTTGGCTGTTAGAGCATGCGCTAAGACTCACAACATTTCCCCATTCAAGCAGCAACAATTCGCCTTTCCAATAACCCGCGTGAAGATCCGATTATGCCCGTTGATTTTAGTGGAACAGCTGTAGATATTTTGATTGACAGCGGCGCCACTGTCAGCAGTATGCACAAAAGAGAAAGTGTGTGAAGCAACTAATGATTTTGTTACAACAATGGGCGTTTCTGGCATTCCTATGTCCGAGCACATTTCAGAGAGTACTAATGTTTCAATCGAGGGGTCAAATGTGCAACACTCTTTCATTATTTCAGATGGAAGCCCGATTAATTTGATGGGCAGAGATTTACTTTGTAAATTACAGGCAACAATACAATGCAATTTCTGTTTTTGGGACCACAAGGATGTGCGTTGCCTCTTAGGCTGACTCCTGCACAAAAGGCGTTTATTGCAGGAGACATTATCCCTCACGTCACACTAGCTGTCACTCCAGGCAGTAGTCCTAAGGAGGTGGGGGCTATGACAGCCCACTGCCATGCTCAGTTGGAAGCAGCAATGGTCTCTGACCCCCACACCACACCTAATGTAATTAGCCTTGGAGAAGAGCATTACATGCTGTGTCTCGCTTACCACATTTCCCTTCCCCAAAGCACGTTCCTTCATTTACAGCCACCCCCACCCACAGAGTTTGGCCCCCCTTCGGACTTTGCCGACATTCCACCCAGTTTGTGGGCCAAACACAAGAACCATGTGGGCTTTGTTAGTTCAGCTCCCCCCCACAGAGTGACACTTAAAACTAATGCCAGATTGCCTGCTATCAGACAGTACAATTTACCACATAGAGCCATTTTGGGAATTGAAGGAGTCATCCAATCTCTGCTTGATCAGGGCGTATTAATTTACATGAACAGTCCCTGTAATACTCCAATTTTGCCCATACCTAAACACAACCGCCCTGATGAATGGCGTTTTGTCCAAGATTTGCAAGCTATTAATGCCATTGTCATCCCAACAGCTCCCATAGTGCCTGACACTAATTCGATCCTTGCTTCTCTATCCCCAGATTCCAAGTATTACACAGTCATTGATCTCTGTTCAGCGTTTTTCTCTATTCCTTTGCATCCAGAAAGCCAGTATCTGTTTGCATTTACTTTTAAAGGTAAACAAATCACATACACGCGCCTCCCACAGGGCTATGTTGAGTCGCCTACTGTGTACGCAGCAGCTGTTAAAAGAGATCTGGACACTCTGATACTAACAGGAGGAAGCACCCTACTTCAGTATGCAGATGACCTGTTGATTGCATCCCCTAACAGAGACGCCTGTCGCATCGATTCCATTCTGCTCATGAAAAGACTTTCTGAATGTAGACACAGAGCATCCCTGGCCAAGTTGAAATGCTGCCAGACTGAGGTCACGTATTTGGGTCACATTCTGAGAGATGGACACCGCCTCCTCTCACCTGCGAGGATCTGCCTTTTGAACAAAGTGCCACCACCACGTACACAGAAGGAGATGCTTTCCTTCTTGGGCATGGCAAACTACTGCAGACATTGGATATACGAGTACGCTGCTATGGACTCCATCCTACGTGCTGCAACTCTGCAGGCCGCACCTAACATTGTTCACTGGTCTGAGGACATGCACACAGCTTTTCAGGACTTAAAGCGAGCCCTCACATCGCCTCCGGCCCTGGGTCTCCCTGATTACCATCAACCTTTTCATCTACATGTCCATGAGAAGTTGGGCTTTGCAACCGGCATCTTGGTACAAAAGCATGGATCTAATTTCCGGCCTGTTGCATACTATTCGTCTCGACTTTCCCCTGTGGTACTTGGTATGCCTTCATGCCTGCGAGCAGGAGCCGCAGTTGCAATTGTTATTTAACAATCCTCTTCTATTGTACTGGCCAGTGACTGTGTAGTACATGTCCCACATGCAGTTTTGTATATTCTGAACACCTCTGCTACTCAGCATATGACAGCAGCTAGGCGATCTGGTTATGAAGCAGTAATTCTTTCAAGTCCACACATCACTCTTAAACGTTCCCCCCCCCTAAACCCAGCTACGCTGGTGCCAATTCCAGATTTTGAAATAACACATGACTGCGTCACAACGATTGACATGTCTTCTTCCCCCAGAGCTGATATGTTGCAAACTCCTATCCCTAATTCAGATATGATTCTCTACACAGACGGATCTGCGAGCAGGCCGTCTGACACAGTTCATTTAGCAGGCTATGCTGTTGTGAACGACTGGGAGGTCTTAGAAAGCCGGGCCTTGCCAAATGGCACGACGGCTCAGGCTGCAGAGTTGCATGCTCTGCTGAGGGCGTGTATTTTGGCTAAAGGAAAAGTTGCAACCATTTTCACAGACTCCAGGTATGCATTTGGTGTGTGCCATGATTTTGGTGTCTTGTGGAAGATGCGCGGTTTCTTAACATCGGCTGGTAAGCCTATTCAACATCATGCGTTGGTAGCTCAGTTATTAGACGCTATCCTGCTCCCTGCACAGCTAGCAGTAGTGAAATGTGCTGCTCACACAAATTCTGATGATCCTATTTCGCGTGGAAATGCGACACCGCGGCTAAACAAGCAGCAGTTTCATGTTCTTCTATGGTGCTCCAATGCCCCCTGACACAACCCACAGAACCCATTTCTTTGCCTTCCTTTAATGATGTCGCGGTAATGCAAGCCCGCGCTGATGTTAGGGAGAAAGATTTATGGCTAAGACGAGGTTGTACACTTGACGCTCAGTCCAGCTTGTGGCTCCACCCAGACGGCCGGATGGTTTGTCCCCGTTCGTTCCTCCATGTTCTGGCACATGTTGCACATGGCAAATCACATGTAGGAAAAGGAGGGATGAATGGAATTATAAAGTCACAATGGTTTGCTCCAGGCATCACACTAGCTACACAGACCCTTGAAGATAGATGCATGATATGCCAGCAGACAAGAAGAAGAAGTGGTCTGGTTCAGCACGAACATCTACCGCCCCCTTCAGGGCCCTTTGTAAATATGCAAACTTTTCGCACATGCCACCATGCCAAGGATTTAAATATCTTTTGGTAATAGTGTGCCAGTTCTCCAAATGGGTAGAAGCCTACCCTACCAGAAAAGAAGACGCTAAAACAGTTGTAAAGTGTCTTCCCAAAGATGTTATCCCTAGATTCGGTGTTCCAGCAGGGATTAACAGTGACAGAGGTCCAGCATTCATTTCTAAGATAACCCAGCGTCTAGCTACAGTGTTAGGGTTTAAATGGCAATTGCATGTACCCTATCACCCACAGAGCTCAGGCCAGGTTGAGAGAATGAACTTGACTATAAAAGAGAAACTCACTAAAACAATGTTGACCACAGGACTAAAATGGGTAGACGCGCCGCCGCTAGTTCTGTGCTCCATCAGAAGCGTACCAAATGCAACGACAGGGCTTAGCCCACACAAAGTATTGATGGGAAGGGTAATGTTCACAGGGTCTAGCCCCCCAGTAGAACCCCACACACTCACCCTTTTGTGGACAGAGGATTACATGACTAACTATGTCAAATATCTAACTGACATGTTGAGAAAGTTTCACAGGCAGGTGGCTGACAGGCTCCCTCAGCCGGGAGAAGAGCCCACCCACCCTTTTAAGATTGGTGATAATGTACTAATCAAATCTCTTGAAAAAGATGCCCTGTCTCCCAGGTGGAAAGGTCTTTTCCAGGTGTTGATAGTGACCAGAACCGCCCTAAGAGTCCAAGGCAGAGCGGAGTGGACCCACGCCTCCAGATGTCGTCTCTCCCCTCTACCAGATGCTGGCGTGTGAAGGCAGTCATCATCATCGTCATCCTGGGTTTGCTGTACCTGGCCAAGAACGCCCTACTAGGTGAAGCTGTGGAAATCTCAACGACAAGTGGCGAGGGCTCTCGCCCCTCTGAGAGAGAAGATAAGGTGCTCTTATCCAAGAGCGCAGACGACTTGACTACTCAGGGTCCAGACCCTGAGGGCAAAACAACACCAACGGGCAAATCAGTGCCTAGCGACAAGGACAGGTTGTATCCAAACACCACACAGACATTCAGTATGGTGCGAGAGAGACAGAGAGAGAGAGGAGGAGGAAGAGTAAAGAGGATCGTCGACATCACTCGTGAATTGGAGACTATTTATTTTAACTGTTCAACTTCAATATGTAACCCATCTAAATGTATTATTGTGTTTGCTGTGTCTTCAATCAAGGGTGATGATTACTTGACATGGGGAATGTATCCGAAAGACCAGTACCAGTGGTTCGGGAGAACATCGGAGGTGGTAAGAATAGCTCTCAACACCATTGCCAACATGCCCTCAGAATTGTGGTGTACCACTATGGAACAATTAAGGAAACTGATAATGAATGAGGTACAATGCACATCGAGGAAACCAGATTATAAAGCCCCCAACTCAGCTGTCACTGCATGCACATTTACTGGACCAGATAGCAAAGTGGATTTTCTATCCACTCCACTTAAACAAACAGGAGGTGATGTAGATTCTTCAAAAAAGGCCTTAATCACTCCACTTAAACGAGCTAAAACTAATTCTGCAGTAAGTTTAATGATAGACTACGCACATGAACGTAATGTTAGCAACTGTTGGCTGTGCCAAAATATGCCAGAATCCATGCATTCTCCAATGTTTAGCCCAATTCCGTTCACGAAAGCTGATTATGATTTAATAAGCTGGAATGACATTGCATCCAGAATTAGCGATGAAGCTGAAGATTGCTTCACTCCATCCTACCCCTTAGAGTCGGAGCAACCTGTACAGTACAAGGGGTTAGTCTCTCTCATTGTTGATACAGTAAATGAAAATTACCTGCCTGACGGCTTCAAACGGTTGATGTTTTTAAAACTAATATACGTGAAGAAATATGTTAACTTAGCTTTTGAATACAGATTCCAGTTAACTTTAGCCCAGACTAATTGTTCAGTTAACCTTACAAGTCCAACATGTACAATGCAACCACACACACCATCTTTGTTGGTTGAAGCTGTGGTAACAGTTGTGCCCTGGTTTGGGTCCAGAACAGTGGACTCCATTAAAGTCAAGATACATGACTGTACACAACCAATCCCCTTAGGCAAGCCCCTAACACGAGATTGCTCAGCTTATGTACCACCAATTACTGTACATGAATGGAAGAATGTGTCTATCTGTTTCCAGAATGAAGTAGGATCTCATACTTCTCCAGATGTGGGACACAGCGACTGCAATACCATAGTGAGGGTAAAATTAGCCAGAATTCCCCTCCCACAGAGAGTTTACTTAGTTTGTGGAGACCGCGCTTATGGCTGTGTACCCTTTGACATTTTCTATGGCACCTGTTATCTAGCCTATCTAATCCCTTTAATCCGTAAAGTAGAGGCTAATGAGATTGCAGTGATACTTCCCTCTTTACATCGGAAAAGCAGATCAATTACAGAAGGACAACAGATAGCTAGCCTATTTTTGCCTTGGTACGGTATTTATGTTACTCAGCAGGAAATAGTGGCACTGTCCAAAGTGGTAGAAAAACATCTAAATGTATCTAACACAGCGATGTTAGCTGAACACAAAGAATTGCAGGAAGTTAGGACAGTAGCACTACAGAATCGCATGGCGCTGGATCTCCTCCTCGCTGCTCAGGGAGGCACATGTAAGGTGATTGGGTCTGAGTGTTGTTCTTTCATCTCTGATGCTACACCTGAAGTTATGGATATGGCACATGATACTGCTAGGGGAATAAAAGAATTGCATGAAACTCATGGGTTTACATTTGGTGATTTAAGTGGAACCTTTGGATCCTGGGGAGCGGGGTTGGTTAAATGTGTTGTTACTGTTTCAGTGTTTATCTTGGTTGTGCTAATCCTAGTGATCTGTTTGATAACTGTAGTTAAATTAGCCATACGCAGGGTTGCCAAGACCGCCCTCCAGGCCCCACAGAGGATTGTGGGGTATTCAACTCCAGATAAAATAATATTGATGTACAACAAGGAATTGCGAGATCCGTGGGTCTCCATTGCGGTTTCTGCCCCATGGGTACCCCCGTTCAGTGATTAATAAATTGATTACAGTTGGCTTTCAGAATAAAGAACAGATGTTTTGATTTTTCCTTTTCAGGTTGTTATACAATAAATATCTGATCTTTCCTTTTCAGATTTTGAACAAATGTATTTGAATGAAATGTATGTAACTACTAAAGTGCCTTACTCTTGAATGAAGCTTAGTAAAGTAAACGTAAAATAATGTTAAAGATTGAGGACATTGAACCTTTACGGATTACAGATTGACCGATTCATCACTGAGAATTTTAGCCTGGATCTCTCATGATTCAGATTTTATACCTCATTTGGATTTCTTATAATCCTAAATTCTAATTGTGTTTTAATAAGTAATTGCCTTGAAGTAAATCTTTGAGATGTAAACTGACTTTGAATTTGTGTTTGAGGAGTGAGATTAACTGAGTGATAAATGATAAAAGATCTTATTTTTGAAACATATATTTTGCTGTTATATTTTTGTATTACATGTGTGTTTATTATTGTGCTTTTGACAAATGATATCAGACACGGAGGAGAGATGATTTTTTGTTATGATTGATTGCGTTCAATCAAGGTAATTGAAATGTTTCAATTCTGCTTACTTTTTGATGTAATTAATGTGTGTGATCCCAGACTCTGAAGGCGTTTATTGATTTGAGTATTGACTGAAATATTCTTAGACTAGTGTTAATTGGTTATCAATAAATTGATAAAAAGGAGGGGCTGTTAGAGAATATTTTAATCCTGTCTGTTCCCATGTATCGAATTGGGAACTTATCTGCGAACTTCTGTTTCTAATTAAAGTGTTGTTCCTTCAATCTGTGAAATACGATCATGCCATTCTCAGGGTCAACTCAGAGGTCAGATTCCTTGCTCTGTGGAGAAAGGGGGGCATCCTGTCCTGGCTAAGGTCTTTGTCCAGTTTGTAGCATCTGTTATTAATTAGCAGAGAAAGGGCGCGTAAGTTTGGGATCCGCCTTTGGTCAATATATTGTGTGATTATATTGTGTAACCTTCAGAGTGCTACTCGGTGGAAGACTGTTCATGTGTGAAACTGAGTGTGCACTCTCCGGCCGATACTTCAATAAATCTCCGTGTTTGATGAAAGTTCTCCGTCTTCATTCTTCAACATTGGCTCTGCATTGAATCCCAGAAGTTACACAGTTACTGTGGGAGGTGCTGCGGGAGTATGGGGTGAGAGGGTCTCTACTCAGGGCCATCCAATCTCTGTACTCCCAAAGCGAGAGCTGTGTCCGGCTCCTCGGCAGTAAGCCGGACCCATTTCCGGTGAGGGTTGGCCTCCGCCAGGGCTGCGCTTTGTCACCAATCCTGTTTGTAATATACATGGATCGGATTTCGAGGCGTAGTCATGGGGGGGGGGGTCTGCAGTTCGGTGGGCTAAGGATTGCACCACTGCTTTTTGCAGATGATGTGGTTCTGATGGCTTCATCGGTCTGCGACCTTCAGCACTCACTGGATCGGTTCGCAACCGAGTGTGAAGCGGCTGGGATGAGGATCAGCACCTCCAAATCTGAGGCCATGGTTCTCAGCAGGAAACCGATGGATTGTCCACTCCAAGTAGGGAATGAGTCCTTACCCCAAGTGAAGGAGTTCAAGTATCTCGGGGTTTTGTTCTCGAGTGAGGGAACAATGGAGCGTGAGATGGGCCGGAGAATCGGAGCAGCGGGAGCGGTACTGCAGTCGCTTTACCGCACCGTTGTGATGAAAAGGGAGCTGAGCCAGAAGGCAAAGCTCTCTGTCTACCGGGCCATTTTCGTTCCTACCCTCACCTATGGTCATGAAGGATGGGTCATGACCGAAAGAACGAGATCGCGGATACAAGCGGCCGAGATGGGTTTTCTCCGCAGGGTGGCTGGTGTCTCCCTTAGGGATAAGGTGAGAAGTTCGGTCATTCGGGAGGGACTCGGAGTTGAGCCGCTCCTCCTTCGCGTCGAAAGGAGCCAGTTGAGGTGGTTCGGGCACCTAGTTAGGATGCCACCTGGGCGCCTTCCTAGGGAGGTGTTCCAGGCACGTCCAGCTGGGAAGAGACCAAGGGGTAGACCTAGGACCAGGTGGAGGGATTATATCTCTTCGCTGGCCTGGGAGCGCCTTGGGATCCCCCAGTCAGAGCTGGTTGATGTCGCCAGGGAAAAGGAAGTTTGGGGCTCTCTGCTGGAACTGCTACCCCCGCGACCCGACCACGGATAAGCGGAAGAAGATGGATGGATGGATGAATCCCAGAAGATTATTCTTCACACTAGGTTTAACCCTTGGCATTGTATCCTATGTAACATCTCCTGGTGAGAGTAAGCATAGGCCTAAATAATACATTGTTCAAAGTTTAAAAGGCAAATCCTACAACGTTAACTGTTTAAAATGCATAAATATTAAATTGTTTAAAAAGCATAAATACTACAATGTTAAAAAATTTAAAGGCATAGATTTTAAATACACTAATTAAAAGATGTATTACAGTGAAAGCTCATGAATTTCATTTCATGTTGACCTATTTCATTTAGTTGTCACTTTGGAGTGTGGTCGAAGAGGGCACAGGAAAATGTAATGGTAGCGCTGATGATGATTCAAGGAAGGAGAGAGCAGTCAAGGTCAGTATCACCTATTGTTATCCAGTGAAGCACACTGTGTTGTCTGAACCTCTGAGTAGGAATTATGGAATGTGATTAACTATAAATAATGTGTTTTTGTTTTTATTGTTTATTTATTTAAAGGTCAGCATCCTCCACCCAGGAATCCAAAGCCGTCTTGTCCACTGGCTGCCCTTCTTGGTGGTGAACGATACGGTGGTGGAGCACAACCCAAGACAAATACCCAAGAGAACCAGGCCAAGGAGCAGATGACCCGCTACAAGGAGGCAGATCTCTTGGAAGTGAAAGAAGATCCACTGGTCTGGTGGAAGGAGCACCAGTATGAGTATCCACTCTTGTCACACCTTGCTAAAAGGTACCTGTGCATCCCTGGCACTAGTGTCTCCTCGGAGAGGGTCTTCTCTACCGCCGGAGATATCGTCACTGCTCAGAGAAGTGCACTTCTCCCAGACCACGTTGATCAGATTATATTCCTGAACAAAAATCTGAAGAGAATGTAGATGCCGTTATGTAGAGAGGAGCCTTTCTGTTTAGTGTTTTTGGCTTAAATGTTACTCCTTTGGACTTGAATTATTGGCAGGTACATTTTACATTAAATGTTGTTCTTAGTGACTTGAATTATTGGCTACCTCATATTCTGTGTTAAGCTAAAAATGCTGTAAAAGAATCTGTTCAGAACAGGCCATCTGCTGCACCTTTTAATTCTCCATTGTCCATCGTGATACTGCACTTTATGTACTTACGTTTCAAAGGCTTGTAAGCTACAGTTTGCACTGTTTCAATAAATGAAACTCATTTTCTCACCACATCTTTTGATTCATTTTGTCCAGCATTTGCAAGCTGTAGACTCTAGTCAGAGCCATAGATTGTATAATAGATGCTTTCAGTTTTCAGTTGAATTAATTCAATCCAAGTCAATGGAACACTCACAAGATGTCACCAAAATCACACTGTCCCTTTAAAATCTTTCAGAAAATGATGTAAGTGTATCGAATTATATCGAATCGTATTGAATCGTATCGTTGGCTGAATATCGTGATATATATCGTATTGTGAGCTGAATATCGTGTATCGTATCGTGAGATTAGTGTATCGCCACAGCCCTAGTAGTCGCACTCTCTGTCTCTCCGCTAGCTCTCCCTGCTCAGCATATAGTTATGTTCGGCTCTGTGTCACTGCATCCCCGGGCCAGTAACCTACATGCTGCCTGCACTGCAGTGACAAAGAGCCGGCTGAAAATCGGCAACGTTTCCTTAATATTCCTCGATTTTAAATATTGATGTCCACACATGTTCAGTAATAATGTTTTCAGGCACTTAATAATAATACGTGTGCCTGTCAGTGGCAAAAACAAGCACTTTGAGTAATATAGGATAATGTAACAATTCAGTAGGGTACCGAGCCCTGGTATTAATCAAAGGAGTCCCGGGAATTCATTATTAAAGACTCTGGTGCCGTTAAGCTCCAATGTTATCAGTCTTTGTATCGGTACTGGAGACATTTAAAACATGTTATGTGTGTTATGCTACACAAACATTATATTGCAGTTTTAGTTTCGCCAACTCCGTTTTTAATATGCAAAAACACTGCAAAATGCGTCTAAGATTATTTTGAGTATTTTCGATCTTTCCAATCCAGCGTCTGTGCGAGGGGGCGGGGCAGTTTACACACGCGGCTGCTACATGCAACACACACACACACACACACACGGCAGAGAGCAATTTGTCTAAACATCTTGCAAAAGTGCACCACACTCAGACAGAAATGCACCGTTTTCGACTTTTCTTTTAGTAGCTCTGTAGCCCCATCCACGAGTAACGTTTCCACGTCAGGTGTTGTGTATGCTAGCAGCAACACACGGAGTTAACACAATTATACAAACATGGGTTAATGATTAGCAGTGTTTCTCAAACCTTTTCATACCAAGGACTTAACCAATAAAAAAACACTCGTGGACCACCTAACTCCACAAATATCCAAAAACACATGGTTTTTTACAAATCGCCTGAAAATGGTACAAACGAGTGGCTACGTGTGTGATGGAAATGTTTATTTGGGTATATCATGCAATCGAAAGTGAAACTTAAGCTCGCTCCATTGCGGAGATATTCCCGCGAGAGTGCGGAAAACTTAAATGTATTTATTTATTTCAAATGTGAAATGTTACCAATATACTCACGGACCACACTTTGAGAAGCACTGGATTAGAGGTAACTGAGTTATTTATTTTGTTAAAGTTTCAGCTACAATAAAACAACCATGGTGCTGTTTCTTTTGATGTGAAATATTATTTATATATTTTAAATAAAAAGCAATGTTAATTCTGTTTACAGTTCTGTCATCACATTATTTAATGTGATTTGTTCATTCAGTTTTAAAGCTTAACACTTAGGCTGGATCCATGTCTTTTAAATTGAAGAACTCTGATGAATTGGTTTGGATATGACTAAGTCATTCGTCAACTTCTGTCTGATAAGGGGACTGATAAGGTTCGGTGTAAAAAAAAGCAGATGTAATGATGAGTCTTAATTTACAGCAATATTGCGAGTTCTCTGTAACTTAACTTTCATGTATGTTGATTGGTCTCTCTCAATTTTTCACAGCAATTTGTGACTGCAAAAGTTCCTGTGGCTGCTGTCCGACCGCAAGAGTGTCCTGTCTAACCGTACCTGTGTCTGCAATCCAACTTCATTAGTGAGGTAAAAGGTGTCATCTGCCATTCTCAAGTTCATGATTGAAATGTTTTTTTAATTATTTGCTGGTGATTTTGTTTTGGTGGGCAAATGTGGAGGTGTAAGGAGTGTAGTGAATCTCTTTCTGGTAGATATGAGTTACTAAAGCATTTTAGACTACAGCACCGGCATAGGCAACGCTATCCATGCACACACACAAACTGTCCATGTACATTTTAGACATGGAATGCTTTGCAAATTCATTTAAATAGAGCCCATCCCAAACAAAACTCTCAGGAGCAGCTGGAATTGTCAATATTCAGTTGTCATTTGTGCACTTCGAGCGATATTCCTACGGAGAGGGATTATTTTGTACACATTGGAACTCCTTTTAAGAGTCATGAGACTGTTCCTTGTATGTTTGTGGGTTGCAGTTTTGAAACAAATATATATGCAACATTTCACTCTCATAAAAACAGGAAACACAAACCGCATACGGTGAAAGATTTCAAGCCAGGTGTAGTTAGAACCACTCTAGTTGCACAAGAGTCCTCTGATAATCCTGAGGAATACGCACATAATCAAGATGACTCTGCAGTTGAAGTACACAGTGCTTGTTCAAGTAGTGATGTGGATGTAACTTAGAACTCTTCCAAAGTCATTGAGAAAAACGTTGCTGCATCGTTGCTCAAGATAGAGCATTTTGCACATGTGTCGGGTACAAAAATGGATGAGTTTTTGGAAGAACTGCACTACTTAAGTTCAGCAACATTGCCCCTCTCCATTAACATTCTTGAAGGTGTATTTCAGAAACATAGTCCCACAACTGATAAGTTTGTGATAACAGAAGTAGCCGCTGCTCTCTGCGCATCAAACCCCTTGCTCAAAGCCATAGGGAAGGGTGGTCCCCTAAGGACATCTTATCTCCGCAATCAGTATTACAAAGACAGCTTTAATGTTGGAGAACCCATAGAGTACATACTTGATGCCAAGGAAAAAAGGAGTTTTCAGTATGTGCCTGTACTCAAGTCTTTGCAGCAGCTCTTTCAGAGGAAATATGTTGTAGACAAGGTGGTTGAAAACCACAGAGTGCAGCAGAGTAATAGGGGGACTGGTGAACAACAGACTTACAAATCCTCCCAGCATGGTTCACACTTCAAGGAAAACGGTTTTCTGTCAGGGGATGACTTAAGAATTGTGTTGACTATATACATAGATGACTTTGAGATTTGCAATCCTCTGGGTACTTCTCGCAAGAAGCATAAGCTTTGTGGAATCTACTGGACTTTGAGTAATTTGCCTCCAGGCTCACATTCATCACTATCCTCGATTTACCTGGCGGTCTTGTGTAAAACTGATGATGTGAAGAAGTATGGTTATGACCGTGTCTTACATCCTCTTCTTCAAGATATGATAACTCTAGAACAAGTTGGTGTTTTCATTCCATTGCTTGGCAGATGTCTTAAAGGCACCATTCAGGTTGTTGCGGCAGACAACCTGGGAGCTCACAGTATAGCTGGTTTCAATGAGAGCTTTTCTGGTGGATATATCTGCCGATTTTGCACAGCAATAAGTACAAACAAACAAAAGAGGTAAAGTAAGGTGCATTCAGTCTAAGGACAAAATAACCCCATGACTCTCATGTGAAATCAGCGCAGGAGAATGGGGCACGCTGTTTTGGGGTGGAAAGACATTGTTCCATCACTCAATCTCTTGACCACTTCAGTATTCACACGGGTTATCCTCCAGATATTATGCATGATATTTTTGAGGGGTTAGTGCCAGTAGAGCTTGCACGTTGCATTGCTAATATCTAAGAAATATTTCAATCTTGAAACCCTCAACAAATCTATCCTGCAGTTCCCTTATAAGTGGGCAGACAAAACAAACAGGCCACATGTGATCCCACACATATTTTCTAAAAGAAAAACAATAGGTGGGAATGCCCATGAAAATTGGGCTCTGTTGAGACTACTCCCATTCATAACTGGGCATCTGGTGCCTGAGGGTGAAATTGCATGGCAAATACTGTTGGACTTAAAAGACATTGCAGAGCTTGTGGTTGCTCCAAGACAAACAGATGAGTCAATTGCCTATCTTGAGGGCAAGATTTCAGAGCACAGACAAATGTACCAAGAACTCTTCCCTGATGTGCGACTGCTACCAAAGCATTATCTGGAGCACTATCCACAACTGATCAGGATGTTTAGTCCTCTTGTGGGCCTCTGGACCATGCGTTTTGAGGCCAAGCACAGTTTTTTTAAGCAGGCTACGCGACACACCAATTGCTTTAAAAATGTGCCCCTCTCGCTAGCTACTAAGCATCAGATAATGATTTCCTATCAACTGGTATCATCCAGTTTTGATGAAGCTGCCTTGGAAATCACAAAGGTCTCAACAGTGCCTTTGGATGTATTGAAACAAGAAATAGCTCAGACTATTGCCCAGAACTTCCCTTGTACAACTGAAGTTCACTTAACAAAGTGTGTGTCAAGCAAAGGGGTAACATTCAGAAATGGGATGATAGTTGCTCATCGGTCTACAAGTGGACTGCCTGACTTTGGAGAGATTCTTCAGATTTGCATTGTACAGGAGAGACTATGTTTCATGGTGAGAAGGCTTTATGGGTGGTATAGGGAGCATTTCAGAGCCTTTGAGTTGAGTCCAACAAGAGAAACTGTTTTGATTGAGCTTGAGGAACTGGCAGATGACTATCCTTTGGCAGACTACTTTGTTGGACCTCTCAGAATGGTGACATTAAAAAGACACATAGACATATGAGGTAACCGACAGATTTAACATTGAATGGTTATTTTGTCATCTCATTGCTCTATTGAAATTAAGATTAACCCTTGTGCATCCCTTGAAAAAAAAGTTCTGTATAACATGTAGGCTAATTTTGTCATCCCTCTTTCACAGACGGCCGTGGCATGGCTACTCCAGTGAAGCTCAGAATCATTTTAGGAGAAAACAGTTCCCAGAGATTGATCCTTCCAGATGGGATTCCAGAGTCTGTCACTGAACTCACACAGCAAATTAAGAGGCAGTGTGGAATAGAAGGGGAATTCAGGCTCCAATTCATGGATGCTGAGTTTGGGAATGAATTCACCAACTTGCTGTCAACATCAGATGTCCAGGACAGAAGTTCCATCAAGGTCATCTTTACATCAGTTGCACCTGCACAGCCTGTTGGCTCCCTGCCCCCTCCCTACTCAGCTGCTGCCACTTCCCGCTGTCTAAATGACACCTTATCTCTCTCATCTGGAAGCTCCGTCAATACTGACATACTGTCTTCTCCTGAGTCCACGTCAAGATCATCTGGATGGCCCCCTGTCTTCATTGTGCCCCGGTTCTCATTTTGTGAAATACAATTTTATTTCAACATCTTGCGTTTGTGTTATGTTTCCACCCTTGAAGCTCACTAGACTGTAGTAGACTGTTGAAATTCTGTTTCTGTTGCTGTTCACTCTAAACGTTTTAAATGTGTAAACACTCAAAAGTTATTCTTTGAATGAACTTGATTAAATCATGGACAGTATTTCCACATGATGAAATGGCTTTCTTTCAGCTTTAAGCAATTACGTTGACCCAACCTAGGTAAATCATGTTGGTAACAAACCTTATAAATAAGTAGTATCAATCCTAATAGATTATGTTGACCCAACCCAAGTAAATTAAGTTGGAACAATGAAATTGCTTAATCTTGAAAGAAAGTGATTTAATCATGTGGAAATATTGTCCATGATTTAATTACGTTCATTCAAAGAGTTATTTCTTTGAGTATATAAACACTAGATGGCTCAAGGGGGAGTCGCCAGTGTAGCTCACTGGCGGCCATCTTGCCACAGTCAACAACTACTGCTACAGCTGTTGTGAGGTGAGTGATCTGCACAAAAATACTCTTAACTCGCTGAATTCTTGACTGATTTACAAACGGTTTGGTTTATTATAAACGTTATTATCATTGCTATGATACAGGAGACAACAAGAAATGTTGAAAAAAAAAAGTTCATGACTATAATTATAAGTATGCAGTATCATAACTACATCTTTGATGTTTATAACGAACCAAACCGTTTGAGAATTGGTTGAAAATGGAGCAATCTACGGTTATTTCAATAGTGCACCATAGACACAATGGTATGAATGAGCGAGCTGCCTGTGGCAAGATGGCCTCCATGTGGCAACGTCGGTCTCCATTGGCTAGCAGCGCGGGTGAGTCATCTAGTGTTTATATATATCTATGGGTACTAGGGGTGTAACGGTTCACAAACATTTCGGTTCGGTACGTACCTCGGTTTTTAGGTCACGGTTCGGTTCGGTACGTTTTCGGTACAGCAGAAAAAATTATCACAAAACATAAAATATTTTTTGGGTTTTCTTAATTATTATTAAACTGTGAATATTCACTCAAATAAATACAAAATATAATAAAATAAACATTAAGGTGCAGCATTTTGATTAACTGAAATAATCTGTATTTGAACTTTACTGTACTAGTACTCACAAAACATAAACTATTAGTTTTGGGTTTTTAATTATTATTAAACTGAATATTCACTCAAATAAATACAAAATATAATAAAATAAACATTAAGGTGCAGCATTTCGATGAACTGAAATCATCTGTATTTGAACTGTACCACCTAAGCAGCCACTTTGACATTAGGACTTGCTTGTCATTGTATTTTCATGTTTTTTTAAAGAAAGATGAACTTGTCCACATTGCTTGCCGACAGGGCAGATCTGCTGGCACTAACGATGTCTCCTGCTGTGGAGAACACCCTCTCACTAGTAGGGACAGAGGTAGCATATACAGCCAGGTAGCGCTGTGCTAACATGGCAACATAAGGATATTTGGCGTTTGTAATAGCTTTGACTCGGTCTGAACTTGTTGCGAGTGGTGGAGGCTTAAATGCTAGCGGGAGTTGGGTTTGCACTTCAGTCTTTTTTCTTTTGGTACCGGTGATATTCACGTTCGAGTGATGCCTTTTCAAATGAGTGTGCACGTTTGATGTATTGCCAGCCGCGTAACCAATTTTAGTTGAACAATGCCGACAAACAGCTTTGGTTCGGTCCACCTGTCTTTGTCCGTCATCCTTGTACGTAACTGCAAAACCAAAATGTTCCCAAACCGGAGACTTCAATGATGCTGGAGGATTTTCGAGCTCAACTTTATCTGCGTTGAGTCTGGAGTTTCAATAAATTCTAAATCATCAGTAAAGTCTAGGACCATATTTCGGAGAGATATGATATTAACTTTCAATTTTAAGCATTTCAGTTCTTCAATAACATTACTGAATTAACACTTCACTTTCCTGACACAGTTCCACTAACATACATTCACTGTCGATTGTTATTTTTTAATATTCTTTGCGGAATTTTTGTCCTCTTGGGTTGCCGTACAGCCAATGCGTGACGTCATTAGTAAGCGTAACGGACCCGGTGCTGATCTGGTAGGCCGTGCAGATATGGTACCTACACCGGGACTTCACAAATTGCAGTACCCATAAAGAGCCGTTCACATGCCGCAGTTCCTGCGTGGCTGTGTCTTTAGCTGAAAGCCCAGTGGCTGTGTCTTTAGCTGAAAGCCCAGTGGCTGTGTCTTTAGCTGAAAGCCCAGTGGCTGTGTCTTTAGTTGAAAGCCCAGTGGCGATCTGTTCATCTGTCATTCTGATCATACAGTCAATAACCTTGTTATGAGTTAAATGAGTTTAGCTGTAGGCAAGGATTGGGTTTTCTGCAAGTTAATGCTAGAAGCCTAGTGCCCAAACTAGATGTTTTTAAGACCTGGTTTTTAGTTGCTAAGCCTGATATTGTTGTAGTTTCTGAAACCTGGTTAAAACCGTCTGTCACTGACACTGTTATTCACATTGATGGATATAATGTATTCAGAGCAGATCGTAAGGGCAGAGCTGGTGGTGTTGCAATATACACTGCTGAGAAACTACAGTGCTCAGTCCTTCACTCAATTTCAATTCCAAGGCAATTTGAGTTTCTAGCAGTCGAAATAACTATAGCAAATGCTCCTCTCACTGTTATTGGCTGTTATAGGCCTCCATCGGCCATCATGGATGCAACTACTAGCCTTATTGAATTGTTGTCCACGTTTTCTTCTGAAATCATATTATTGGGTGATTTAAATTGGGACTGGTTGAGTGATAAATCTTCACAGTTTAAGCAGGTTTGTGATTCTTTGAACTTAACTCAGCTTATTGATAGTCCCACTAGAATAAACCCTGCCAAATCCAATAACGATACCCTTATAGATGTCATTCTAACAAATGCAGCTCATAAGTATGTGTCTGTTGGTGTTTTTCCTAATGATATCAGCGACCATTGCACTATTGCTTGCGTTAGGAGCACTAAGTTGCCCAAAGCCAAGGGCCTTATTGTGCTCAGGCGCTGCTTCAAACACTTCTCTGAGCAGGCTTTCCTACACGATCTGGCGGAGGTTAAATGGCACTTCATAGCATTAATTCCATCTGTCGATGTTGCAGTCCAATTTCTTATTGATCACTTTTTATCGATTATTAATAGACATGCCCCTCTTAGAAAATTCAGAGTTAAGAATAGGAACACTCCATGGTTTACCAGAGAACTATCTGATCTAATCCATGATCGAAATAAGCAATGGTCCTTAGCTAGAAAGTCTAACACTAGTGATGACTGGCTTCTTTTTCGTGTCCTCAGAAATAAATGTTCAGCCCTTATTAAAAAAGCTAAAGCTGATTACTATCTGAGCTTAACCACTGATTGTTTTAATGACCATTCTAAGTTCTGGAAAACAATTAAATCACTTCAGAACAAGAAGGTTTCTAGTTTCCCAAAAAAACTGAAGGTCAGTGATTCTTTTATTTCAGATTCAGATGGTATGGCTAATGCTTTCAATGCTCACTTCAAAAAGGCTGGTCACATTTTTGATGAGCAAAGTCATGACTCTCTAAATGGTCGTACTCACAGCCCTAGTCTAGCGATGAACTCCCCTGTTTTTGATTTAGCTTCTTTCTTGGTCTCTGAAGTCTTACAGGGTTTGCAATCAATTGATCCTAAAAAGTCTGCCGGGCCTGACGGCCTCGACCCGTTCTTTTTAAAAATTGCAGCTCAGATTATTGCACAACCAGTAACTGATATTTTTAATCTCTCCCTGTCCACTCACACACTGCCAGCTGTGTGGAAGCAAGCTCTGGTATCGCCCCTCTTGAAAGCTGGTGATCCCACGGAGTTAAATAACTATCGTCCTATCTCAAATCTTTCTGTGTTATCAAAGATTCTTGAGTCCCTAGTTTCTACTCAGCTAAAACTTTTTTTAAATTCACACAATATCCTTAACCCTATGCAATCTGGATTCAGATCAAAGCACAGTACTGTGACTGCCAGTCTGAAAGTCTTAGACGATATTAAGGCTGCCTTGGATAACAAATCTGTATGTGTTGCATTGTTTGTTGACCTAGCCAAAGCATTTGATACTGTAGATCACCACATTATGTCTAATGTTATGTTGATGTCTCGTTTCGGTCATAATGCCATTTGCTGGTTTCAGAGTTATCTAACCGACCGTACTCAATGCGTCAGGTTGGGTAGCACTGTCTCTGACCCTGTCACCTTGAAGAAGGGAGTTCCACAGGGCTCTATTTTGGGGCCTTTGCTCTTTTTATTATATATAAACAATATTTGTAATCAGATGCAATTCTCTACCTATCATATGTATGCTGATGACACTATTGTGTACTCATATGCTCCTTCTCTGGATATGGCCGTTTCCAATTTAAAATCTGATTTTATCACGCTGCAGCATGCACTTATTGATTCCAAACTGCTTTTGAACAGTAAGAAAACTAAAGCAATGCTTTTTGCTCCCAAGTCAGCGTCCTCTTGCCTCTCCATTGACACCCTTGATGGTGTCTCTGTTGAGTTTGTTGATACCTATAAATATCTGGGCTTCTGGTTGGACAGTAATCTGAACTTCAAATACCATATTGAAGTTCTAACTAAGAAATTGAAATTCACTCTTGGCTTCCTTTACAGACTTAAATGTTGTTTTTCAACTTCATCCCGTAAAAGGTTGGTCTCTGGCTTATTCCTGTCCCAGCTGGACTACGGTGATACCATTTATAGATTTGCCTGTCCCACTGTGTTGGCCAAACTTGACCCACTCTACCATGCTGCACTGCGTTATATATCAAATGCACCCTATAGGACTCATCATTGCAAACTGTATAGCCTAACTGGATGGTCCTCACTTACTGTGCGTAGGATGCGGCATTGGTTTTTATTAATGTATAAAGCCATTTTAGGTAAGCTTCCACTGTACATATGTGCCAGATTTGCTCCAGTTTGTGACTCTTACAACCTCAGATCCAGTGCCTGGATACGTTTCCAGGTTCCTGCTGTGCGGACTGAGGCTGGGAAAAGGAGTCTTTTTTATTATGGTCCTTGGTCTTGGAATGACCTTCAATCACGCCTCAAACTGAGGGCACTTGTCTCTATAGCCTGTTTTAAATTGAAGTTGTCTGAAGTCTTTACTACCAGCTGCTCTTGCAGTAATAAGTAGTACCTTTCGTACTGTCCTAATGTGCACAATGTAGTGACTGCTTTTTTGTCTTTTGTTTTCTTAGTTATGTTCTCTGTATTTTATATGTTTGTGTTATGTGTAACGTTGCTGCCTTCTTGGCCAGGTCAGCATTGAAAATGAGATTCTATCTCAATGCTTTTATCTGGTTAAATAAAGGTTAAATAAAAATAAATAAATAAATAAAAATGTTGTTATTAGCATCTGGTTAGCTAGCTATGCTAACGAATATAAGAAGCTTTTTCTCCGACCAGTGAGGTAAAGACACATCTTTATATGATCATTATAGTTGTAAAAAAATAAGAGAATAAAGGAAACGGGTATAAAATACTATATGACAGTAAAAAGTTGTTATTAATAAAGAAGAATACAGTTTGAAAGGAGAGTGATTTGTAAGATATCCATAAAGAAGAAGAAAATCTGTAAATGGCCCTTGAGAGGAAAAAGGTTCCCCACCCCTGCTCTACATACTGCTATACTACTTTCTCACCTTCACCTCAAAAACGTTTCAATAACTTTGATTATGGTTCTAAAGGCCTTGCCTGTCCCTTTTAGGATGGAAGGGGTTGTGGGAAAAAGAGTTGTTGTTGTTGTATATGATGACCATGGTAAGTGAGTGCAGTGAGAAAGTTCGATTAGTTAGAGAGGAAAACAGTGTTCAGTTTAGCTCAGGGTTAGGACTGTCTGTTAGCTACCACTGTAAGAAGCAAGAATAAACAGGGAGGCAAACTCATCAGCTAGGACAAAGGTGACAAGGACCCGATACAACCCTAAAAACATTATTTTATTGCAGATCTACATGAATCACACAAACTACCTATTTTGGAGTCATAAAGATTTGAAAGCAGCACGTTTTTACGACCTGGGCAGTCTGAATGTGTGTGGGGGTTGGGGGGGGCTTACCACTGACATGTGAGGCTGCTCAGCTAGGTGTGAACAACTGCACAGGGGTAACCCACATATGGGAACCAAATCTCAACAAGACCTGCTGCTCCATACTTAACCATTGTGTGTATGTGTGTGTTGATAGTGTTTGAAAAGGACTAAAGCCTTGCTTTAACCAAGCCACGATTGTCCAAAATGGCTATCAGTTACCTTTAAGTTAGAAAGCTACTAACAATGTAATGTTGCAACGTTTCAACCCACAAATCTCTTTAACTTACGAGATGAAGAACATTTGAATTGTTGTCTTTTTGAGTACCTTTTGTTATTTGTTTAATCCTTCCCAGCTGTTCTCGTGCAGTGAATCCTGAGTTTATGTCTGGAACCATTCCTCTCCAGGTCAACAGAGGCCATGACAGTACCACTGTTCAGATTGACCTGGCACTTTTAAGGTTAGCAGAAAGGGAGACAAATATAAAAAAAGGTTATATAACTAATTTAAACAAATAGCTTTAATCTTTTGATCTTCTTGGAGACAACAGCTGTTTAGTTTACCAGTGAAAAACATGACTATTGTACTGTCAAACTATTCCACATTCCAAACAAAAACACTGCTCAGATCTCATGGCCATGGCAGTCTGTCCACTACAGTTCAGACACCGGGTACATTTATAGAAATGTGATGTTTTCAACTATTTCTGACAAGTGTCTTTGAAAAGAAAAGATGTCAAATCGCCACTTCATGCATTATTTGATTGACACGAGCAAGCAACTGACAGTGCACTCACACAGTGCACTCACACAGTGCACTCACACAGTGCACTCACACAGTGCACTCACACAGTGCACTCACACAGTGCACTCACACAGTGCGCTCTACATGATCACTGTGCAGTGATTGGCCATTAGACTCTGTGTGTATGAAAGAGCACCCTGTGCTGCAATGGGTCAACACGTCCTCTAAGTGAGAACAGGCAAAGACATTCAGACCCAGTCCAATACAACATGTCATTATTATAACTTTGTTGGTGGAATTCTACAGAGATTGTTGAAATAAGAAGGATCCTCTTTAGCCACACGGATGGAAACTAAAAGGTAATACTGAATGACTGAACATAGCAATAACAAAGTGAGTCAAATAAAAAGAGATGGAATACTATTTAGTCAAACCATCATCCCAAACGTATGAGCCCCCGCTGTGCAGACCTGTGAGGATCAGTGTTCAGAGGACACGGTGACACCCAGCTGTCTGGTTCTCAGGAGGACGCAAACACTTAGAGACATAAAGAGATCAGTGTGGAGGACGCTTCCTCAGACACTGCACAGAAGTCACGTAGAAGGTTGCTGTGAGTTCAAACACACTCAATATTGAATGTCTTCTTGTCTCATATTCTCTCCCTTGCAACACTGGCAGTTATAAATGCCTTAAAGAGGTTGAAGTATATTATATCTGGAGGCACACAGATGTTCACCTCCTTCCACCTGGTTACGTTTCACTGGCCTGTCCCAACTGTTCTCCAAGGCAAATCTACTGGTTTGACATGACGTCCAGCTCACTAGTCATGGGAGTGCTGCAGTCACAGTGGAACAAGTCAGTATCATGTATTCAGTTGAAGTGGCTGAAACTCAGCACCTGATGACATGTACTGTAGAGGATGTGACGCCAGTAGGGAAGGAGTTAGGGATACACAGTCAGAGGGCTGCAGCTGTGGGGAAAAGGTGAAGAACAGAGGTGTTATGGCTGCCTTTTCCCCTCCACTAGATCTGCCCAGGTGTGTTGCATTGCTGCAACGAGGTGCATGACGACGTGCACCTTCAAAGGTAGGTGCTTAAAGAGGCCACGTTATGCTTTTGGGGGCTTCCCTCTCCTATAGCTTTAGTAAAACATGTAAATGGTCTGCACAGGCTAAAATCCCTGTGTTCCCTCCAGGGGGAGTCTCTCTCCTAGCACATGGTACGTGATAGGCTAAGGGGCAGGACATCTCTAAGCGGTTGCCAGCTAAGGGTGAAAAGAGGTGCTGCAGCATGAGAACAGCATGGAGACATGTCCCAGTGGAGACACCACATTCATATGAACCTGAACATGAGCAGAATATGACTCCTCTGACTGTAAATATAATATGTGATGGAGAGGCACTGTTGGTAGCTGCTGTACAAACCCCAGTGCAGGTGCAAGCTATTCTGAACACATAACAAGAGGAATATTTAATATAACCTGACACTTTTGAAAAGTAACAAATGAGATATACTCAAATACTGTACAAAGTGCTCTGACACCGCTTCGCCACTTTGGTCACGTGAAAGAGGGCGTGGTTGAATCTTAAATGAGTTGGGAAAATGATAGATGCTGCCACACTCTAAAAACCAATTCAGGTGACCTTTCACCTCCACTTAATTAAATGCATGGTTGCAAGATAAAAACGTGAGTTAATTGATTTAGATAAACATTTTAAGTTGCAAACATGAATTTATAAGTTGTGTTGACGTAATAATGTTGGTAATTACATCAACTTAATATTGTGTGTAATTTGAACTCTGATTTCCGCGTTAATTGACTTCAAACTAAATTCAAGTTGTAGTAAGTAATGCAATTGGCTTGATAACTTCATTGTTCTATTGTTTCAAGTCCACTCCCACTTAACATGCCTGGACAAGTTCCCTCAGTTAAGACAAATAGAAATATACAAAGGACATTTTAAGGTGAGTGTCATCTGTTGTCATTCAAACAGTAGATAGCCTTGTAGTTGCACTGTATAGGCAAATTACTGTTTGACCAAAACTAGCATTCTTTGAACTGTGAATAGTTCTGTGAGAGGATACAAAGTAGAGGCTACTGTGAGAGTACAAATACTTTGGTTGCTATAGTGATATCGCTTTTGATTCAAAATGAATCTCGTGAAGCAGATCAAGGATGCTTCTTGAGGTAGGATCCTTATTTAGAGTTGTCATTGAAATGCAAGTTGTTGGCAGTCACCCATTCAGAATATATTCATTTAGGTCATTTCTCTTTTTTCCCTTTTTCAAAAATAGCACAATACAATTGAAGTACGCAGAGAATTAGCCATCCCCTGCCTTGTGGTGCACCTTGGAGGAAAGGAAGAGGACCTTTTCAAGGAGTTTAGCGACCAAATAAAAAATCTTGAAATAAAATAAAATCCATGGACTCAGTGTAAAAACACAGGACACTAGCACTGCTCTCTGTCAGCTACATTCTGAAGCATATTGCACTTTTGGCCACACCCCAATCAATAGTATCTTAACAACGTTCAGCATGGATAGGTGTTGACAGCAACAGCATGGGAAAAGGATTGTGTAACATTTGAAAAGTGGCTTCTGCTCTTCACAGTTCACATATCGTATGGAACCTGCTAAACAGATGACAAGATACACTAAAACGTGCACGGTTGTGATAAGTAAAAAGTATGCAGTTACCTAATTCATTATCTCCTATAACCTATTATTTAATGTGCTTCAAAAGGACATGAATATGGCCTTCATCAGTGACCGGTCCGCCCAGGATGTGACCATACGATGGTAACCATCGTGGTCCAGGGAAACAAATGAATGAGCATTCTGCGTTAAATGTGTTCATACTGTTTGAGATAATGACTGTCGGCAGTGTAAACATCTTTGTTACATCTTTGTTACATCAAAGGATGTGTGTGATCTGCAGACTGGCGGCCATTGAGAGTTTGTTTCTGTAGTTTGAAAAAACCTTTACAGATTTGACATATTAGGCACTGGTTTTAAATATGCAAAGGCCTCTAACTTGGATGGGATGGCAGCATGTATTTGCTGTGTCCCCATGTCCCATGGTAATATACATTTAAATTTGTGTTATTTATCTTTTTTCTCAAGATGTAAATGAAGCTCAGTGCAAGTTCTTTCAGGAAGACTGGGTATACATACATTCACTCCGCAGCTGCATATAATCAGCTCATCACAGGCGTTCTCTTTAACCTATTACATTTCACCTCATTCTCCAGCAGCCAATCAGCGTGCTGCAGCCAAACTATAAATGGTTTTCCTCTCTCCTGCAGTCAGCTGTGCTTCCAGGTGTTCATGCACCTTATCATATGGCATGTGTCCATACATGTTCAAACTAAATGAATTCTCTCCTCATTGAAACTTCATGTGTTTAAATAAACAACTGCAGTTCAAATAAAAAGTGAATTGCCTAATATTTTTGTGGTGGAATCAATTAATGTCTTTCTTTAAAGGCAAAAACATGAAAAAGCTAAGAAGAAAACTATTGAATACAATATATTTGGAGCAACTTCATTTATAAATGGTTCTCAGCTTAAAAACGTGTGTGTTCACAATGATGGTAATTAAGTACAACTTCAAATTACATTTAAATCATACGGTAAAACAAGATGGAACAACTTAGTTTTTGGAGTAATCAGCTTAAAAACTTGTGTTTATGCTCCAATTATGAAGTTAGTGGTAATTCAAACACCTGGCTGTAGAGGAAAGGCCTTCTCCCTAACTCAAATCACTTTGTTGCTTTAACACCATTTCATTAGAAGTTGTCTTAACTCAGTAAACATGGATGCAAAGTGTTGCCTTGATGTTCTTTGTTGAGCCAAGGCATTGTTTTCAGAGGTATTACAATGTATGAGCGACATCTCCTCACATGGAGAAGCTGGGCATCGAATGTTTAGCACCTTTGAGGGAAATGACTTAACGAGGGAATCAGTGCTTAATTATGCCCTTTTTCTTTTACTTAGGTTTTATTCTTTTCAGGAACAACAAAACAAACAAAAGTCGTGTCAGAGATCAAAGAATGATCTATACATAATGTAACTAAGGTCAGGGTTTGCTGTGACCTAGTGAAGGGTCTTGTAGGCAGTCCACTTCTGGTAGCTTCATTCTGAGCCCATGGGTGAGTCTTTCCAGATGGAGTATTCCTCCAACCACTTCCAATTCCAATGATTGCTTTTTTCATTGATGCTACCAGTATACGCACAATATATTGCTCTCCGTATTGAACAATGCTCCTTGTGAGATTTCCTAAATAAAGTACTTCAAAAGTGTTCGGGACCTCATATCCCAAAACCCGCCTGAGCACAGTCCATACATCATCCCAGTATCCCTTCATTTTCGCACATTCCCAAAAAACATGTGCATGTCCAACATTCCTCTCCCCACAGTCTCCAGCATGCCTCCTGAGCACGTGCGTATTTGACTGGGAGTAATGAAACATCTGAACTAAAGTCTTTCCACATCCTTGAGCTGGTGGTAGATTGCTGTACAGTACATATATTACACCAGTCTTCATTGGACAACAGTATATTGCTCTCTTTCATCCATGTATCTGGAACATACAGTGTAGAAGTGTTCCTGTTCATGACTAGACCTTGGTACAGCGCTGACATCCCTTTACAAGAGACACTGTTGTATGCTTTACACCAGGGATCACCAACTACATTTGTCCAAGGGCCAAAATGTATCCAATAGACACTATCGCGGGCCAGCGGGGGGGGGGGGGGGGGGGGGGGGGGGGTACAGGTACTGCATAAAGCTTAGCAGGGTTGGGAGGGTTACTTTGTAAATGTAATCAGTTACTGATTACTGAATACATGCTCTGAAAGTAATCAGAATACAGTTACAGTTACGTGTTCAGGTTACTTTTAGAATACTTTTGGAATACTTTCTTTTTCCATAACAGATGGGTATGTTTTGGTAAACAGGAGACACTTGTTTTACTGTTTTAATGGCTTATCAAGAACTCAAACACAACATCTTGGTGTCATTCTGGACAGCTCCCTCTCATCTGCACCACACATAACAAACATCACCCGGACTGCATTCTCCTACTGTAAACCTTTCCTTAGAATATGTTATTAATTGTAAGGTGTCCTTGGGTGCTTTGAAAGGCGCCCCTAAATAGAATGAATTATCATTATTATTTATTATTATTATTATCTGAAACGATGTAATAACTTTTAAAACTTGTTCCAGTCACTTGCCCCATGCATTCAGCAGCAGCAGGCCATTCACTTTGATTTGATCCCGTTATAAATGTCATAATTTCGACAATAAAGAAATGCTACATCAACGTTATCTTGCACATTTTATCTAACCATCTCCGTTTCTAACTTTCAATATATTTAAAAAGAGATCTCTCTCTCTCTCATCTGCGTGCGGGGGTGGGGCCTCACAGACACGCTGCATCTCTCTCTCTCACAGACACGCTGCATCTCTCTCTCGCTCACAGACATGCTGCAGCGCCGTGCAGTGTGCACACAGTTCTGCCGGTAATGAATATTACATTTTGTGAGGAAACTTTTCCACCAATAATTCCAATAAGTATTCCAAAATGTATTCACTTCAGGTTTACGAAAGTAACTGTAATCAGATTACTCGTTTTTCAAATGTAACGCCAGCTGAATACAGTTAGCCTACTTGATTTTTGTATTCTGATTACGTAACGCCGTTACATATATTCCGTTACAACCCAACTCTGCTTCTAGGCTACTGTCCCGCAGCTCCTGCCTCTCTGTTGGACTCTGTCACAGCAGGGCTGCTGCTGTGGTGCGGAGCGCACAACGCAGACTCTTCACAACAAGGATCACTTCTTCTTCTTCAAGGAAGGGAAGGTTTCGCAGTACGCAGTCTACTGTCCCGCAGCTGCTGCCTCTCTGTTGGACTTCGGTACTGCACCTTACTCACGAGACGTTGTAAAAAATGGGTGGGGGGCGAACGCAGTAACCACTCCGCCAACGCCACAGTCACCCCGGCGAGCGGGCCGGATGAGAATGTCTGGCGGGCCGGATGTGGCCCGCGGGCCGCCAGTTGGTGGTCACTGCTTTACACAATGTTAGAATCACTCTGTTCCTTTCATGCTGCTGGTGTGGTTTCTCAAATAAATCTCTTACTTGTAAATACCTAAATAAATCCTGGTTATTCAAATCGAACTCCTTTACGTTTTTGAAAGCTTGTAATCATGCCCTTTAAAAAAAAATGAATTTAACAATCCTTGCAGCACCAGGGAAAACATTATGCAATTGCTTTCCAAAAGCTTGCTGCCAGCCACTGACCCAGGAGCAGTTCCTAGCAGCTGCCTCTGAAAGGCTTCATTGCTGATTTGTTTTCCAATGTATCAAAATGTCAACCTTTCATCAAACAGAGTCTGAGGTATTTTGTTCTGAAAGCGTGTTCATGTAGCACAGCTCTAATCTTCTGAATGTGAGTAATCCAGTGTGAGTGACATGAAGTCATCCAGAGGCCAGGATCAAATATCTGCTTATCTCCCATAACAGGCTGTTCATAAGCCGGGGAGACAGGTGTCACACACATGAGCTTCCCACCAGCTCCAGAAGAGTCACACACACACACACACACACACACACACACACACACACACACACACACACACACACACACACACACACACACACACCAGGAAACCAGAGTGCTGTGTCACACACATGAGCTTCCCACCAGCTCCAGAAGAGTCTCACACACACACACACACACACACACACACACACACACACACACATACACACACACACACACCAGGAAACCAGAGTGCTGTGTCACACACATGAGCTTCCCACCAGCTCCAGAAGAGTCACACACACACACACACACACACACACACACACACACACACACACACACACACACACCAGGAAACCAGAGTGCTGTGTCACACTTTAATTTGCCGGCATGCCGCCTCTCTCCCTCCCTGACGGCTGCTGGCATCACCCCTCTCCTCCCCTTCCTGCAGATGTTGATCCTGACTGATGCTGTCCTCACACAGGACGCCTTATGACAGAGGGGGGGTTTATAACAAACCACCTGAAGAACAAAAGGCCACTGTGTTCCTGCCCTCCTCCCTCCGCTCACAGCAAGAGGAGACAGGATAGGATCTGACAGCAGACATGAGTACTCATTTAGACAAAAAGATTCCTTTCACCCGTCCCCCCTCCCTGCTGTTACAGCAGGTAATAATAGCTAATCCCAAATTAGGAATGTTTTATGATGTTCCAGACTCTGTCTTGTTGGGTATTTGTGTTGGGTAACCTATGGTAGGGCCAACCCATACAGTGGTGGGGTGAAGTCAGTATTTGCAATGTAATTACACTGTTCCCCTTGACAGTGAAACGCCACGCATGAGGTTTAGATTATTTCCCTGTCTCAATCCAAATGGAACTGTATGAAATAAAAAGGCACATTTGTCTTGTAGTACAAAGGGGTCACTGTGAACGTGACGTATGATCAGGGTTGGGTTGTAACGGAATATATGTAACAGCGTTACGTAATCAGAATACAAACATCAAGTAACTATTCAGCTTGCGTTACATTTGAAAAACGAGTAATCTGATTACAGTTACTTTCGTAAACCTGAAGTGAATACATTTTGGATTACTTATTGGAATTATTGGTGGAAAGATTTCCTCACAACATTTAATATTCATGACTAAAGGTGCAGCCGCATCATCACGGCGCACAAAGCCGCGCAGAGGGACCAAAAAGGGGAGTGTTTGAAAAAGAAGGGGCGTGTCCGCTCAGTGAAGCAATAACAACGAAACATGGAGGAACAAAAGTCTGCCTTTAAATGGTGGCGATATCGACACCACTTCGAATTTAAACAAGAGCATGGGAAGAATATCACGGTCCAGTGAACCTTGTGTCTTCCAACCATCAACACAATGTCTGCAAAGGTCTCCACGTCTCATCTTAAAAAGCACTTGGAGGTAAGTCAACGTTTGCTTTTCTTTGCTCTCTTTATTGTTATCCCGACTTCGACAAAGTTACCTTCCAATAAACGAACACACACACATCGCCTTGGTGACCGGAGATCCTCTTTATAGAACTAATGAAAGGGGAATAATGGAGATGTCATGAAGTGAAGGAGGTGTTCCTTCTATAAACAGCTGTGGGCAGCAGATACATGAAGACATAGATCAGGCAGACTGGAGCACAGTAACAACACCTTCAGTTTCCTTTAGCTTGTGGTGTCTCCTGTTCCCCAGAACATACCATCTGTGGAGGAAAAAGAGTCATCCAAAAGTCATCTGAATACGCGTAACTGTAACTGTATTCTGATTACTTTCAGAGCCATGTATTCAGTAATCAGTAACTGATTACATTTACAAAGTAACCCTCCCAACCCTGCGTATGATAGTACACGTTGAAGATCCAATAGGGATACTGAATGGCGGTTCCGATTGATCTCATCAGTAATGCATGACGCAGACCCTCTGATTGGCTGTAGGTCTATTCAAATTGCATTCGGAGGCATTTTGATCTGACCGCGGCTGCGCTGATACTATAATGCCAGAGAATTTCCACACCTTTAGTGAATAAAACTCCCCCACTACTTAGACTATTCCTTGCACCCCTCTAGCATAAGCCCGAATGGTCTCAACCATATTGCGTCAGTAACGTGCACTTGTTGTTACAGCAGGATCACTTTGTGTTGTGGACACACAAACTGCAATCCATGTTCTCAACATGCTGACTTTAACATCATTGTTCATGGTGGGGCTAAGCCATTTCTTGGTATGGCTGTAGCCTACCCCAGCCATACCCTGGTGCCCCCACTGCTATCACATGACAAGTATGTTACTCTACGTGAAAAACGGTACAAGAAGAAGGTGGCAGAACATCAATGTCAAAACAAAGAGGAAGTAGAAAATGATTTTTTAAAAACTGCAAAAATCTACAGGAGGCTGAGCAGCACCAGGACTAAATGTTAGAGTGAAGAGGCTCATAGACAGAGTCATAGACAAACACAACACAATGCTAACCACAACACATTGTTTTAATACTGCTCCACCTGAAAGAACGCAGAAGCCTAAAGCCTATCATTTGTGTTGAAGCAGAAACACAGAAGTCAAAGGCTCTGCATCTAAAGATCATGGCAGAAAGAACACACACCCGGGTCTCTGCGAGGGTTTTAAATGAGCACTACAAAGGCTTCCAACAGTAAGGTAACCTGAGCAGCCGGGTGAAGGAGAGCCAATCACAGAAGCATGCCCTGTTGGTGTGTGTGCTGTGAGGAGAAGCTGAGGTCTGTGTGTCCTGTCACCTGATTACTGATCCACTGTATGCAGGTAACTCCAGTGCTAAACTGACTAGCATCACCTGTTACCTCACACAGATGTACTGACTGTAAGACGCCTTACTGTAAGGAGTCAGGAAGGGACACCTTTGTGAGGTATCACATGGATAAACAATGCTCATTATAATAAACAAATCAACGTCAACTGTACGGCATAGGTTAGGATTTCTTTAGATAATGTTCAAAATAGTTTGAATGTTATTTTTCTAAAACTTGAATAAGTGAGATTTTTAGTCTTTATAGTAAATGGACTGTGTTTATAAAACACAAAGTCAACTACTGTGGGCCATCAGGAGCAACAGTGGGTTTAGTATCTTAACCTACATCAAACAAGTTGACTCACAACCTTTGGATGAATGAACGCACGACCTCACAGCAGCAGTCTCCCAGCAGTTATAATGGAAGTGACAGCCCATGTAATAAATGACTCATCCCTTCATGTGGGGGGGGTGCTGGGTTCATACCTGGTGACAAGCACTGCCGTGTCCACTGGCGGGGTGTCGTCCCTTCCTCCAGGAACGTGGTTGGTGCCGAGGTACCGCGGCCCCCCAAACTCCTGATACTGCCAGTGACAGAAGCTCTCCAGAGCCCGCTCCCCATGGTGGCCCACCTTCAGCTTCCCCTGAAGAGGCATGTGAACACAATACATACATTCAAAAGGTAGAACAGATCAGTAGCAGCATAAAACAGTAAAGGACTGTATGAAACAAATAGCAGATAGAGTAGCAAATATTCAAAGTATATGTTGCACTGTGTTTTTTAGATCAGTGTTGTTAGTGAGCAGTAACCCTCTCCCCGTACTGCTGTAACCCACCTGTTCATCAGCCTTACTCTAACAGTCACTTTGAATTAAGACATGGCTTAAAATGGCTTATTATGTCATTAGAAATAATAATAACTTTGTTATAATTTGTTAGTTCGTTTTGAAAAAAAAGTGCTTTTCCATCGAATCTCCCTTCAACTCTATTAACGTATTCTATATTTTATATATATTTGGTAATGGAACATATCAATACTTCACACACACCTGCTTTCTGTGTGAACTGCATATCTGAGTCATGAGGTGCACACGTTCTCACTGCCCATTCTTCTGTTATAAACATCTTGTGTGAGGGAAGTAGATCTTTGTGAACATCTGAGCATTATATTAGATACAAACCTCCAAATAAATGAGAAACAAATTATGTAAGGTCTTAAATGCAGATTATTCTTAATTTGGACATGAATCCTGTCCCTGGCATTTCAAAGTAGGAAAAGTAAACCTCTTTCCTGAGAGTCATGACCTCCCACTCACACAGGGTCAGAGAGGGTCACTCACCGGGCGGCTGTGGAGCAGCACCAGCTTGGTGACTCTGATGTTGATCCTGATGCCCAGACTCCGGTGGTGGAACATGTTGTAGACCTGAGAGAGCAGCAGGGGGGGGGGGGGGGGCAGTGAGGGGGGGGGAGGGACAGACCCAAGAGCAGGAGTTTATAACAAGTGGATGTTTATTGTCCAGTTTAATGATGTTATTGATTAAAGAGGCCCTATATAGTTTCTATCACGCACACTACCCCCCCTAAATATAGTTCTGAACCTGAACATGAACATGGTTATATATCATCTGGAACACTTTGTCTTAGGCTTGTGTCTCAACTTCATTTGTGTGTCATTTAGTGTATAACATCTCTCATGCCTCCCTCTGCTCTGTCCTCAGTCTCAGACAGGAACAGCTGGGCGTAGAGGCAGAGCAGCCACATGCACACACTTCCTCTCACACACAGTGCTGCAGGGTCACAGTACTATCACATCCAAGACAGCTCAAATCTTAAAGACATTCTTATGAAAGTGTGTTGTCGACCTACATCCTTATGAAAGTATAGGTAATAATGTACTGCATATAACTCTCATTTTCAAGTTTCTTGTTTTATTGAGGTTTCCTTTGAACAAATGTTAACATGCTTACATAATGTTCACATATTGCCCATGGCTGAAACACCTGTACTAACCCCCCTCAGGCTTGTTTTGTATAACCTGCACACTTGACATAAAGAAGTAGAAGGAAATGCACCAATCGTTAGAATGTCTTAATATAATATGCTATTTGGAAGCACACCCCAAGGGGGGTTCTTTTTCAAAGGTCTGAGGGGAGACTCAGGCCCCTGCTTTACACAGAACAGATTCTATACAGAAAACATACCATTTGACATTTGACCCTATGAACCCTCAGAGGGTCCTGCTGTTATTGTTTCTGATGTGCTCACCATGTTCATGACGGTCAGCAGGAACCTCTGCGCCGCCTCGGCCCCGTGGTACTGCACCATGTCGGAGTCGGCCACCACCACCGTCTCCACTGTGTAGGCTTCATGCAGGCGGATGGCGTTCCTCCTCCCCCGACCCTCCTGCCCCACTTTGGACATCTTTTCCTTCTTCTTCCCTACCATACACAGGAAGAGAGACAAAGAGAAAGACCCAGCGTTAAACAGTAACACAGAGACCTTTACACTGCAGTGTGCATGTGTGTGGGACGAGATATCTGTTACATCAAGTTACCTAAAGCGGAGCCGAACTACAGTCAGGAGGATTTGTTGTGTAGCTTTCTGGTCCCATGACCAAAAGAAGTCATTCCATATTTGAAAAAGGTATTAAAAAAGCCTCTGATTGAGTAAATAATCCTAGCACCCTTTCCACAGCTGACTGAGTGACTGAATGTGAAGCTGCACAAACTGGTTGACTTCAAGTGTACAGAGAAATGAATTTAGGTGTCATAGTACAGGTGTGTTTGTATAGGGTTCATACAGGAAGGATGCTCAGCTAATACTGACAACATACTCCTCATTGTACTGAGTTTTCTGCTTTATTTTGTATATTTATATTTGGTGGAAATACTGTCTTTATCCTCTTTAATGTTAAAACGTTTTTTTAATATATTTTATTTGTATTATTGTTCTATTATTCTCTCACAACTTATTTCCTTATGCTGTTCGCACCACCAAACACCCTACCATGTAACCCTACCATAAACTCTAATCTGATTCTAAGTCTAATAAAGCCAAGACTCTGTTTTCTTTATAATATAGCTTCTGACACAAGATATAAACCTCAACATACTCTATATTCAAATATAGGAATGAAATGAAATACACCCATTATATGTAGCTGTGCACACGTGGTGACAGTGTCAGAGATATTATGATGACCTCTGTATGTTTATCTCTGGGTTTGGCTCACGTCTAGTTCAACAACTAACCTCCTCCTGATCGTTCCCATAGCTACCACTCTGTCAGGACAGGAATCCAGAATTTCTAAATGCTTTATTTTGGAAAAGGCTCTGAGTCTTCAAATGGTTTGCATTTCAACAAAACATGTGATATTGTTTAAGAATCAAAACATCCACGACACCAAGAATCAGAGGACTGCATGAGGAGACGTTTATCTGGAGCTGTCATCAGAAACAGGTGGTGAAGTACACTGATATACAAAAGCCCTCTGTACTGTGTGGCGCAGGGGATAGACCCTCAGTCTAACTGAGTAACAACTACATGAACAATCAAGCCAATAAACTGAACCCCCACAACAACAGCAAGCCCCGCCCATAGGAAAGGAAGAGAAGGTCAGAGTGTGTTTCAAACAAGCACTGTCAGGTTCGGTGACAGCATTCCAAACTTCCCGTCTAGCATTTGCATTGGTGGGAAACTGTGCCACCCCAACATTCAATCCCTTCATTCAGCGGTTAGTGAGGGCTGGAATGTAGGTGGGAATAGAACTCTCTCCTAAGCTATCTTTTTTCATCCTTAAAATCTACCTTGGATAATTCTGCAAACACCAACATACATCTGATGCTAGCATTTCTTTATACAGTACATGTTGTGTGCATGGAAAGATAAGGAAGGATTATGGCAAAGAAAAACAGCTTGATATATGGTTAGTTTTAGGCGACTCACTTTACTTGTATACCCCATCTCGTTATTCTGCATTTGGGTCCTGATTACCTCCTGCCCGTGACCAAACTTAGATCCTCCAGTACATCAATCCAATTCTTCATCTTCCTCACCATCATCATTATTACTGTTGACATTAAGTCGGCTTTAGGAGGTTTGAACATTCCTCCATGTATTGAGCTAGCTGGGAGCTCTAGCGTCAGTCTGGGACTGCTTACTGCAGCCACTCAGCGAACACGTCTGCAGGGGCCAAGCTCTTCTTTGAATGAGCTCTGTACTGTTCAGCCCATCTGGTGTCTGTTTCGCTTGTTTCCTGGAGTGTACACATGTGACTGATGGCAATGCAGCACCAGAGTGAAGGCTGCCTGCAACACTGCAGTATGGATTCACCCAGGACAGACTCTGGACCAAGAGGACTAAATTCATCGGAAGCCAAACAGCCATCCCATAAATTCCTTTTTGTTATTTGAGTCTCTATATTTGAGTAAAGATGTTCCGTTACTTGCCTCGTTTGCAAGGTTTTGTAGAATAATCATTGTAACTGGAAGGAGCCAGTGTATGACTAGACTGGAAACACAAACAGAGCAATGACTGGGGGACCTGAACTGGTTCTAGGACAGCTGTTTGGGGTTCTAGACAGCCAGAATGTTTACATGTGACTTAGGCTAGCTATGAATGCCTCCCTTATCATGGGGTTATATTGTTTTTTCATATCAAACTTTAAAAAATCTGTACAGTAATTACCTGAACAAATCATGCAACCTAATTTGATGTTGCCCTCCCAAAAAAAACATGTGGGCTTTCTTGATTTTCAGGGTTGGTGGTAAAGGTTTGATTAAGTTTAGGCTACTAAAACTCTGCCATGGTTAAGGATAGGAACAATTGAGGGCTTCGGGCGATTTTGTGGATTTCTTCAAGTCCCAACTCAACTCAAGTGTAAGCTCAGATAAAAGACAACTAAGAGCAAGTGGTCCCATGAAGTTGCTACATATCCCACCCAGGCAGAGCACTGAGACACTCAGTGAGTGTCTCAGTGCTCACTCACTCAGTGAGCAGCTCACTGAGACACTCACTGAGACACTCAGTGAGTGTCTCAGACACTCAGTGAGTGTCTCAGTGCTCACTCACTCAGTACTCACTGAGTGTCTCAGTGAGTGTCTCAGTGCTCACTCACTCAGTACTCACTGAGTGTCTCAGTGAGCTGCTCACTGAGACACTCAGTGAGTGTCTCAGTGCTCACTCACTCAGTGAGCAGCTCACTGAGTCACGCTGAGTGTCTCAGTGAGCTGCTCACTGAGTGAGTGAATGCTTTAAGGGAGAACACCTTGTAAAAGGAAAGAAAATAGGATGTGTTTGAGTCACAAATAAAGAAATAACACTTTGAAACCAGCAGCAGCCCCACAGGGAACAATCATCTGCCTACACAGCACTTTGTGGGACAACATATCTTTCTGTTTGGGTGGTCATGCCACACCGTGCACGTGCATGCATGAGTCATGGTAAAATATCTGGATTAAGAGGTTGCTTTTTCTTTGCACAGCATGAAAGAAAGGCCATGGGGGGGTCTTTCCTAATATGAAACCAACTCAGAGCTTAGTGCATGGTTAACAAATAATGCATTCTTTTCTTGCTGCGTGTCAACCAAGGAATTCACGTTATGCTGTGGCATACAGTATGAGTCGCTGTTTGGCCACAAGGCTCAGAGGTTACTTAATCCCTATACCAAAAGCAAATCTTTCAACCATTGCTACTACAGATACATTGCTATCAGAAAAGTAATGTCAAAATGTGTGTTAGGTGCAGCACCTTGTACTGTATCAATAGATACAGCTCACATGCAAGCAGTGCTTCCTAAATAAGGGCTCTGTAGGGGAGGAACTTGCGACTGACCAGATGCAGATACAGTAACCTGAGGGCAGGGCTCACCTCAGGGAGTTTGGCTGTCCTAAAATAGACATGAGCTGCAATAATTGTAAGGGGAACTCTATATAATCACAATTGTTGTTGCATTTTTATTTTGAGCAGATCTTATGGATAATAAGCACATTAACACAGGTGTAGATAAATAACGTCAGATGATCCAAAAAAATGATCTTTTCTGGGCGACAAGATTAACTTGATTCAAACAGCCTGAGTGAAAAACTAGCACTGATGTTTTTTCAAGATAAATCCATGAGGGAGACCCTTGTGACTCATCCCACTGGGTGTAAGAGTATCTCCTCAGGACCAGAGGGAGGTATGGGGCTCTGGACTTGGTCTCCAGCCATGAAACAAGCAGATGCCTGGGCTCCACTGTTGATTTAACTTCCTTTTATTTTCCCTGCTGACTGGGTGACAGTCTCAGATTACACTCATAAAGCAAGGATGTCATTACTGTAGATAGACTGCAGTACCACTTAAACAGTAACCTGGCTCAGTGGTCAGGAGCATCAAGTAAAGGAATAAAATAATAGTTTTTTCATAATTGATACATATTATCATGCGTGACTCACCAGTGTCAGGTTAAAAGAAAAGCAATCTTTATTTTTAAGTACAGGGAATATCTGTAACGTAACTTTTAGTTGTAACAGAGCTAAGGTTATCGTAATAACTTGGGAGAATGGTGATATTAGGGATGGTTTTCAAAGGGAATTATCAATACCAATACCGTTTACGATACTTCTTATGGATACCCGTCGATGCCTATTGCTACTCTAATACATAATATGAACATATGTAAAAAGATTCACACGGTTAATGTATTCCTTATTTTGCAGGAATAACTGTATTAATATAGTGTTTGAACTTTCCAGAAGGGAAAAGTCAAAGAAAAGGAACAAAGATTTAGGATCTCCCCTGTATTATTGTGCATAGTATGTTGACTTTGTTGTTGCATGTTGACTTTCCCTGGAACAAGTCAAGATCTTCCTTACTGATAGTACCTCTAACACAGGCATGGGCAAACTAAGGCCCGCGGGCCATATACGGCCCGTTGGGCATTTTAATCCGGCCCGCCGAATATTGGTACAAAATTGGCCAAATTATAGTAAAGACCGCATTCATTTTGCCTTTTTCCTGCAATAACCGGCATTTCAGTTGATCCCACTAGATGGCGCACTCTAGACACAACCGGCAAGATCTAAGAACCAACACGTCACGCTTACATTGGAGGGGGTCGAGATTAACCTGAGCAATAACAGTTCATGGCGAGCACAGCGAATACAAGTTGTAACAAGCAGTAGCGCTGAGCAAAGTGACTAGAACGCGACCACACACTTATATAAAGTCAGGCAACACTAACCAGGCTTAGTGTGATTCTGTTTATTTGACCTTACTTTAATAACCATCCGTTTACTGTTATTGACCATTATGAAGAGGCAGACGTTTTCCTTGTTTTGTATTATTGCAGCTATCGGATGGAATCAATACATGGGCTGCATGTGGCCATCACAAGTAAAATCATAACGAAAAATACGCCGGTAAAATATGCGTGTAGAAAACGGCTTATGCCACAATATGATAGCAACAAGTAGTCTAGACAGTCTGATTAGCTTCGGTTGCTATGCTAACATCACCTGTAGAATGCCAGAGAAACTTTCATAACAGCGTTGTGATGCCAAACAGCTTTCAGACTAAAACACATTCACTTATGGGGATGGGGGATATTTATCAGCTGCTTGTGTGACAGTCGGAAAGTGAAGACTTTGCAGCGGCCGCTGCCGCGAGTTAACAGGAGAATAAACTCCGGTGGACGAGCAGCGCTGCAGCGGGCAGTAATGCAGCTGATCCACATTAATAAACAATACTCCACGGCACTCTGGAGAAAGGTATAAGGTTGGAGAAGTAGTTATTTAATTGAATCTGGCTTCGTATGATTAAAAACTACCCGACGCCGTCCTCTATTGATGTTGTTGTGAGCGGTGTTGCAGTGAAAATCAGCGACGTAAAACGCTGTGTGGGTCATAAGAAGACACGTAAACGGTTATGTCATGACGATGACGCAATGACGCAATAATTCACCTTTGAACCGAATTCACCTTTGAACGTGCATCAGTAACAATGAGTGGACCGAAGAAAAGAAAAGTCGAAAATTAGTGCCGAGTGTTTAATGAGGAGTGGACAGCAAAATGTTTTTTCACCGATCTGCTACTGGCCCAGCCCGTCTGTCAAATTTTAAAAGTCATAGTGTCCCCCGAGTCAAAAAGTTTGCCCACCCCTGGTCAAACAGGAGGCCTGAACACAGAGCGCAGGTTTCTCACTGACTCTAGTTACCTCACAGGACTGCTGACATTAGTCTATGCTTCTGTGGCGATGATTCTTTGATCAACTTTCGGCTGTGATTTGGTGAAAAAACTTTGAACTGGACGACCTTTAATGCTGAAAGCAGAAAAGTACTTCATGCTGATGTAATTTAGTGAAGGGAGATTGTTGTTTCTATCCTTATTGGAACGAAGAGAAGTGAAGTAGAGTAAGACAAGTTTGTTTCCTGAGCCAGACACCATTTTATATAAGTAAGCCCATACCATGTTCCTGTTAGTGTTTACTACCTGTCTGTCTTCTGTTGATATTTCTGACGTCCAACACTATGTCTTTTAACCCCATCTAAAAGACGTTGAATTTAAGTCTCCGTTATGCTGATGACCTGGTCCTGCTGTCACACCCACCCAACCTGGGACGTGTCAACCAACCCAATACTGATCAGTCAGAAACGTAAGTAGGCTCAAGTCCCGCCTCCCCTTCAACAAGAGATTCTCAATTCCACCTCTGAGGACCTCTCCAGAGATGCATGGTTGGCGGCTGCTTGGAAGCAGGAGTGGGAGCTAGCCGGGCCCTCCCCCATCCATCGCTACATCTGGGACCCAGGAGATGCCGTCATAGGAGGAGACGACCTACCACGCCGGCAATGGACCACACTAAACCGCCTACGAACTGGGGTTGGTCGCTTCAAAACATCAATGAAGAAGTGGGGCCTGGCAGACAGTGCTGCATGCGAGTGCGGTGACCCTGAACAGACTGCCGAACATATAATAACCACCTGCCCTTTATATAGAACACCCTCGGAAGCCAGCCTCTTCGACTTAGGACCAGAGATGCGGGCATGGCTACACGACACCGAGTTGGACCTCTGACATTACACGAAAGATGTCAGAAACGTCCCAGAATACAAGGACACAAGGACAATTTTACAATTGAAAACAAACTTTGTCAGACAAAATTATCAATTCAAGATTTAAAGAAAAATAGGTCATGCTCTTTAGTCTGCTTACATTATTGCTCTGCTGATGTGGTAGAGCCTCTGGGACACAGAACACATTAAAGAAGAAATAACCTTTAGGGAAGAAACTGCCAACTGCTCTTCATCAGAGTTAGAAGAGTGAAACGCACTGAAACTCCAGCACTTCTGGTGAGACACAAAGATCACAATTGTGTGGCTAATTGTCCACACAAACACTAACTTTACCGCCTTCCCTAAAGTGCAGCTCACAAAAGATCAAGAGCAAAGCTGTGTGACCGCAGGAGGACGCAGGGTCAGTGTCGGAATTTATATCTGATTCAGATAAATCTTCTAAATCTAAAATGTAAACAAAATTCTGAGAGTGTCACTGAGTATCAGTGGTGTAAATGTATTTACTTACTAAGTACAATTCTCTGTTTATGCTACTTTATACTTCTACTCCACTACATTTATTTGACAGCTTTTAGTTCCTAGTTACTTTAAGATTTAGATGATTAGCTAATACATAATCGATTAGCTAAAACATAATCGAAAGTTCATTAAATTATTGAATGCACTTTGACATATATTTATAGGTTAAGATATCCAACAGCAGTATACAGTATACAGGGCTCCTGCAGGTTTCACCATCTCAAATGTAAGGCTTTTTAAGAAATTTTTAAGACCACTTTGAATAGAATTTAAGACCTATTTCACGGCAAGAAAGTATGAAGGAAAATTGCTATGAAAGAAGAAATACGTCCCATGATTACTTACAAGTAAATGTATTCATGTTCAACATAAGAACGATGACTGAACATAACAGCATAACAGTACAGAACTGTGTTAGACAAAAAGTGTGTATGTCTCTGTGTATGTGTGTGTGTGTGTGTGTGTATGTGTATCTGTATGTGTGTGTGTGTGTGTGTGTGTGTGTGTATGTGTATGTGTATGTGTGTGTGTGTGTGTGTGTGTGTGTGTGTGTGTGTGTGTGAGTGTGTGTGAGAGTGACAAGAGCTATATTCAGAGCTCTGCTGCCTTCATGCTGTTGTATGATTGGTGCTTAGCTACGGTTAGTGATGGCAGTTTGACACTGAAGCTTCGAACAGAGCTTCAACCCTGGACTTCCTATTCCATAGAAGCAGTGCTTCGAAGCTTGCTTCAAATCACGTGACATATGACGTCAGAAGCAGCAACTGCTTCAAATCACGTGACATGTGACGTCCGAACCAGCAACTGCTTCATTTCCTGAATGAATCAACTCACTGGTTCGCCGTCCAATCAGGTGATTCAATGCACTGCCTCGTCTCTATTCTGACAGGTGACAGGTTGAAACAGGTTCAAATGTGAGCGCTTCAACACTTTATGACCGCTCTAAACAATGCGCAATGTGTGGGTTGTTGTCGTAGTTTGCGTTGTTGCTGTTGAGTTGTTGTTGGTATTGCATTTGAATTGTAGTATCATTATAGAGCAAGCCAGGAAGAAAGATAGGTCGTTCTGGCTCGTGAAACACTTACGAAATGTGGAGAAGTTCTGAACAAAAAGACAATTAGTAATATAAAAACACTTCAATAGTGTAAGGAATAGATAGCCCAGTGGATAGAGCCGGCGGCCAGGATGCGGCGATGTCCTCCTGGTTCAAAGCCCGGAATAGATTAACTTGTAATCATTGCTTTTCAACTTTAATACTTTAATAACTGATAAAAGGCCCTCTCCGCCCAAAAACATGTCCAGCACTCTCTAGTCTCTTCGCAATAACCCAATACACACAATTATCAAACTTTAATTGCAAATAGAACATGATATTCAGTCTTAGTGTGTGTGTGCATCGAATATTTTTCAAGGCAAAGATACGTTAAACCCACTGCAGCCTTGCACTTCGCCAGGAGAGGTCGCTGTAACTGAAGCTTCGAGAAATTAACCTATTTCCGACACAATTGTCCAAGTGGTTCGATGCTTCATTCAAAGCTTCATTTTGCCATCACTAGCTACGGTATTTAGCGTCTACAGCACCTCCTCTTTTAGGGTTGACGTAGACCCACACGTCGCACGGAGGTCCCCCGATGTTGTTGCGGGAGCTGCTGCACTAGCTAACGCTGCATTAGCAAAAACACGCTAATTTCTTTTGCAAAAGGTGCAGCGGGCTTCAAACACGTTCTCCTCCACTGGTTTCAACCAAGCACTCAATTCGATGTTTTCCAACCATTACATTACATTACATTACATTGCATTTAGCAGACGCTTTTGTCCAAAGCGACTTACAATAAGTAAATACGACCAGGAAGACACAGCCCAGAAGAAAAACAGAATCATATAAGTACAGCAGGTATCATAGAGCCACACATTTCAAGTGTTACTCAGCTGGCTATAGAGAAGCCAGTCCTTTGTTAGTATATAAGTGCTTTGTCAGCTGGCTATAGATAAGCCAGTCCTATGTTAGTATATAAGTGCTTTGTTAGTAATTCTATCGCTCGAAGTGGAGTCGAAAGAGATGAGTTTTCAGTCTGCGCCGGAAGATGTGCAGGCTTTCTGCCGTCCTGATGTCAATGGGGAGCTCATTCCACCATCTTGGAGCCAGGATAGCAAACCCACGTGTTTTTGCTGATGGGAACTTGGGTCCACCTCGCAGCGAGGGTGCAGCGAGTCGTTTGGCTGATGCAGAGCGGAGTGCACGTGCTGGGGTGTACAGTTTAACCATGTCCTGGATGTAGGAAGGGCCAGATCCATTCGCAGCATGGTATGCAAGTACTAGTGTCTTGAAGTGTCAAATACGGTTGAACTTACACTTCCCCATATTTATTTGTAAGTAGATTCGAAGATAGCTTGGTTGCTAGGTTACTAGCTGGGTGATCTCCGATAAGGGGCCGGGGGAAACAAAGTTAGTGATTACTGGTTCCATGTTGATTTATTTCAATAGAAATTGTTGGGGGGAACTGAAAGGCTATTACCCATGGATGTATAATAAGAACTGGATACAGCGTGGGACTCATTCATTCCTATGAGAGCTGCTCATTGGCACATGAAGATAAAATGGCCCAACTTTTGAAAGAGCGAAACGTCACAGATTACCCGTCATGCCTGAGAAGTACCCGTATGTGTGCTCATAGAGCATGCACAACTTTAACCACGCCCCCAAAAGGCTCGTTCACATTAAGCACGTCAATTTGTACACGTAACAGCACCGCGCGTTCATGACAGCATGGTACTGGATTGTTATGATGGATTTGATATTCTGTTCTTCCTTGTAAAGCGACCTTGGGTATTATGAAAGGCGCTATAGAAATCCAAGTTATTATTATTATTATTATATTGGTGGCCGCGGCAGTTAGCAGCTAGCGGCTAGCTAGTAATGATGCTAATGTACCATAAATCGTTATGTACTTTTATATTACGCTGATAACAGCATCTAGTGATATCCAAGCAACAGAGCTTCATTTAGCATGATACTTGTGTGGGTTGTACATGAAACCACTTGGTAATATAAAAATATATATGTATTTTGAGTAGGGCTGCAACAAACGACTCATTTGATAATCGATTAATCTATCGATTAATGAAACGATTAATCGACTATTCGGACTGTTACTGTATGCCTTGCACAATTTCTCAAGCGCTCTTATTTAGCCATCAACTTTTAGATTTAGCTTGAGGTTGTTTTAGGCATGTGGAAACTAACAATGAAGACAATAAAGATGAATACTTGATTCAAAAATACATATATTATTAAATTAACTAAACACATTTTGAACAAAATTAAGATTGCTTTTTATTTAAATTAAATACATAATATTTCACATCAAAAGAAACAACAGTGTTTTAACAAATGGTATTAAATAATGTGATGACAGAACTGTAAACAGAATAGCTGAAACTTTAACAAACTAAATAACTCAGTTTCCTCTAATCATTAACCCATGTTTGTATAATGTAGTTATAGATCACTAGCCCTGGATCTTGAGTCGTGGCTGTGGTCCTGGATCATAGGTCCTGGATGGATATCCTCGTGGATCCATCTTCCTATTATACACACATGCATTTCCAAACATTTGGACTACCTATGTTGCAAATGTATTATCTTTTCAATTTACACACGGCATCTATTGCACGACTGTCCGTCCTGGGAGAGGGATCCCTCCTCTGTTGCTCTCCCCGAGGTTTCTCCATGTTCCCTTTAAACTGTGGGTTTGCTCTGGAAGTGTTTCCTTGTACGATGTGAGGGTCTAAGGACAGAGGGTCTAAGGACAGAGGGTCTGAGGACAGAGGGTCTAAGGACAGAGGGTCTAAGGACAGAGGGTCTAAGGACAGAGGGTCTGAGGACAGAGGGTCTAAGGACAGAGGGTGTCGTATTGTCATACTGATATTCTGTACAAACTGTGAAGTCCACTGAGACAAATGTAACATGTGTGATATTGGGCTATATAAATAAACATTGATTGATTGATTGATTGATTGAGTACTTCTACTTTTAATCAAGTACAAGCTCAACGATTCCTTAAATAATATTGCGACAGAAACATTTTTCTGTTCACATCACGCTCCGACAGGGAGCTCTGCTATGAACACCCGAACGGTAAGGCGATATGTGTCCGTTCTTATTGTGCATCCATGGGTAAAGGTAAAACGCATGTAGTACTGAACACGTAACATGAACGTGCCGGGCGGCGTGGCCCCGTGGGTTAGATGCGTGTTCATAATGCAGAGAGAAATAACTCTCAGAATAACGTTATTAGCACATTTTTACAACTTGAGGACCGAATATTTTTAATAAGGGCTATACAAACGTTCATAATGGGTAGTTTATTTAGTTTATCACTCTTTCCCAATGTAAGTCAATGGGAAAAAGTGTTTCCGGGCCCAGCAACCTAACGGAAGTGTAGTACCGCCGTTTGGCCACAACAAATGTTCTCCTCAGAGTCCGGCGCACTTCCTGGGGTCTTGGTATTACCGTACTGGTTACTTTGCAGCCCGGACATTTCCCCCAAAACGCATTTAGACGTGATCGCGACACAGAACTACCTTTCAAATCCCATCATTTTTAAGACCTTCTAAATCATATTTAACCCTTGTGCCCTCCTCGGGCATTTTTGTACATTTGTCCAGACATTTTTATTTATTTGGTTATCATTTCAGCTGTGTTACAGTTTTTGGCATGGAATTTTGTAAGAAGTCTTCTTTTGAGTAACATTTTTGAAATCCATTGTCGTTTACTCTTACATGTTTTGTATACTCTCGTGATGCATGTTGCACCCTCTGGACACCTTCGTGGCAAAAATGTACCCGCCCCAAAAAACTGCTATGAAATCATACATCAATATTTCTTTCAACTTTTTTTTTCATGACTCACTTCTACGTACTCAAAACTACTAAACATTCAATCCTTTTCAGGATTTTAACCCTTTCAATGCCTGTTTAATAATTGTAATAATGTAATTTCTCTTTAAAAAAAAAAACACAAAAAATAAATGAAATCGTGTGTCTGTGTGTGTGTGTCTGTCTGTGTGTCTGTGTGTGTGTCTGTGTGTCTGTGTGTGTGTGTGTGTGTCTGTGTGTGTGTGTGTGTCTGTGTGTCTGTGTGTGTGTGTGTCTGTGTGTGTGTCTGTGTGTGTGTGTGTGTGTGTCTGTGTGTCTGTGTGTCTGTGTGTGATGTGTCTGTCTGTGTGTGTCTGTGTGTCTCTGTGTGTGTGTCTGTGTGTGTGTCTGTGTGTCTGTGTGTGTGTCTGTGTGTGTCTGTGTGTCTGTGTGTCTCTGTGTGTGTGTCTGTATGTGTGTCTGTGTGTGTGTCTGTGTGTGTCTGTGTGTCTGTGAGCATCTGTAAGCATGCACGGATCATTTCATTGGTAAAAAAAGGCCATCTTTTGAGGGATGTGTTTGATGTGTCTTTGAAGAGCTGCTTGATTACTCAAAAGCAACTGTTGGTGTGTTTATGCACCTGGCTGCCAAAGATACACAGGGCTTATTTCATTAGTGAGCAGAGAAGGAGAAAGACCTGAAGCAAAGAGAAGGAACTCAAATGAAGAAGCATTTCAGTGCAGAAGAGTCTTCAGAAATAATCTTGCAGCCTTCATCTGCCAGCGAGCTGAAGAAGACACGAGGTTCTCATCTGAAGAAGACACAAGGTTCTCATCTGAAGAAGACACAAAGTTCTCATCTGAAGAAGACACAAGGTTCTCATCTGAAGAAGACACAAGGTTCTCATCTGAAGAAGACACAAGGTTCTCATCTGAAGAAGACACAAGGTTCTCATCTGAAGAAGACACGAGGTTCTCATCTGAAGAAGACACAAGGTTCTCATCTGAAGAAGACACAAGGTTCTCATCTGAAGAAGACAGAAGGTTCTCATCTGAAGAAGACACGAGGTTCTCATCTGAAGAAGACACAAGGTTCGAGGGGGGGTCTGACACTGAATGCTCTCTGGAGTCCAGCATTTCTTTGAGTTCCTCTGACCGTTCCTCTGAAAGTGGAGTGTGTCCCCTCACTGTGGGCCGGACCCCCACAGTGAGGGGACAGAGAAGAATGAAGGTCGTTCTCCCAGGAGCTGGGGAAAACCAGTGTGTCCTCACAGATTGTGAGAAGAAAGCCCCCCGCAGCAGCTGCTGCTACTACCATGGTGGTGGATGGTGGGCCCAAGGGTTAAGACTGTTCTTATTTTTTCGATCATATTTAAGACTTTTTAAGGCCTTAAATTCTGATTATCAAATGTACGACTTTTTAAGACTTTTTAAGACCCCGCGGGAAGCCTGAGTATAACGTTATACAAAACGTGGTGTTTTGTATAAATAATTGGTTCCCAATCAACAGCGCTATTGCATGGGGGGGCTAAACGCGGAGTTATGTTGCCCAAATGACGTGTGTGTAAGTGCTCAGATCAAGAAGCAAAAGTTGAAATACTTAAGTACCTCAAATTAAGTACAGTACTTGAGTAAATCTACTCAGTTACTATCACTATTGCAGGTATGTGTGCAAGCAGCCCATAATCCACACTATACATACAATAAATCAATGTTGATTCTGTTTCTAATTTGTTTAGTTTATACCTTAAAAAATTACAAAAATAACCTATAAAAATACTGTTACAGTACCGGATCGATAAGCAGTATTTGTTATTGTTTCAATTAGGCCTCATTATTTACACTTACGTTATTATTAGCAGAGAAAATGTAATGTTTGTACAACTATATACAATTAATTCTACCAATCTCGGTGGGAACAGGGTTAGGGGGGGCTCGAAAATATTTCCAATTACTCAAAGGGGGCCTAACTGAAAAAGGGTTAGGAACCACTGTTATACAAATTAGCTCTACATTTACCAGCTGTGATATAATAGTAACTCAGTTACTCAATATATATAACAGGGATCACCAACTACATTTGTCCAAGGGCCAAAATGTATCCAATAGACACTATCGCGGGCCAGCGGGGGGGGGGGGGGGGGGGGGGGGGGGGGGGGGGGGGGGGTATGTTTTGGTGAACAGGAGACACTTGTTTTACTGTTTTAATGGCTTATCAAGAACTCAAACACAACATCTTGGTGTCATTCTGGACAGCTCCCTCTCATTGGCACCACACATAACATCACCCAGACTGCATTCTCCTACTGTAAACCTTTCCTTAGAATATGTTATTAATTGTAAGGTGTCCTTGGGTGCTTTGAAAGGCGCCCCTAAATAGAATGAATTATCATTATTATTTATTATTATTATCTGAAACGATGTAATAACTTTTAAAACTGTTTCCAGTCACTTGCCCCATGCATTCAGCAGCAGCAGGCCATTCACTTTGATTTGATCCCGTTATAAATGTCATCATTTCGACAATAAAGAAATGCTACATCAACGTTATCTTGCACATTTTATCTAACCATCTCCGTTTCTAACTTTCAATATATTTTAAAAGAGACCTCTCTCTCTCTCATCTGCGTGCGGGGGCGGGGCCTCACAGACACGCTGCATCTCTCTCTCTCACAGACACGCTGCAGGGCCGTGCAGTGTGCACACAGTTCTGCCGGTAATGAATATTACATTTTGTGAGGAAACTTTTCCACCAATAATTCCAATAAGTATTCCAAAATGTATTCACTTCAAGTTTACGAAAGTAACTGTAATCAGATTACTCGTTTTTCAAATGTAACGCCAGCTGAATACAGTTAGCCTACTTGACTTTTGTATTCTGATTACGTAACGCTGTTACATATATTCCGTTACAACCCAACCCTGCTTCTAGGCTACTGTCCAACAGCTCCTGCCTCTCTGTTGGACTCTGTCCCGCAGCTCCTGCCTCTCTGTTGGACTCTGTCCCGCAGCTCCTGCCTCTCTGTTGGACTCTGTCCCGCAGCTCCTGCCTCTCTGTTGGACTCTGTCCCGCAGCTCCTGCCTCTCTGTTGGACTCTGTCCCGCAGCTCCTGCCTCTCTGTTGGACTCTGTCCCGCAGCTCCTGCCTCTCTGTTGGACTCTGTCCCGCAGCTCCTGCCTCTCTGTTGGACTCTGTCCCGCAGCTCCTGCCTCTCTGTTGGACTCTGTCCCGCAGCTCCTGCCTCTCTGTTGGACTCTGTCCCGCAGCTCCTGCCTCTCTGTTGGACTCTGTCCCGCAGCTCCTGCCTCTCTGTTGGACTTTGTCGCTGCTGTGGTGCGGAGCGCACAACGCAGACTCTTCACAACGAAGGATCACTTCTTCTTCTTCAAGGAAGGGAAGGTTTCGCAGTACGCAGTCTACTGTCCCGCAGCTGCTGCCTCTCTGTTGGACTCCGGTACTGCACCTTACTCACGAGACGTTGTAAAAAAAAAATGGGTGGGGGGCGAACGCAGTAACCAACGCCACAGTCACCCCCGTCGTGCGGGCCGGATGAGAATGTCTGGCGGGCCGGATGTGGCCCGCGGGCCGCCAGTTGGTGGTCACTGATATATAAGATTCTAAAAAGGGACATTACTCATAAGAAGTACTTTTACTTTTGGTATTTAAAGGTCCCACGTCATGCTTTTCCGGTTATCACCCGTCCCCTTGTGTGTCATGAAGGTTTTTCTGCATGTCTGCAGAGTCTCAAACCCGTGGAGCTCCTCACACACACATACTCTTTCAGCGGCAAAAATGCGCCGTGTTTCGGGGTGCGGGGGGGATGATGGGCAGCCCCCTCAGCACCCCCCCCCCCCCCTCGCTGTCTCGCAGCAAGCAGAGCATGTGAATACTATACAGAGATGCTGTATGAGAAACCAATGTGATTTTGGAACATTGAACAATATAAATCTATTCTAGTAGACCTCAACAATGGAATTATGATCAGTAGAAATGGCCAAGACATGGGACCTTTAAAGTATATTTGTATATTCTTACTTAAAGGTGGGGTAGGTAATTTTGGAGAAACCAGCTCGAGTGCGCTAGAATTTGAAAATACAGGAAAAAATCTGCCACTTCCTCACAGAGCCCCTCCTCCAACACACGACCAATGAGGGCACGAGATAAGTTTGTGCACAGATGGAAGGCTGACAGGCAGGTAGACATCCAGTTACTTTAGCCGGGCCGGCTCAGATGATTGGTCGTGCTTTTTACAGTACTACGGCTTCCACAGATGATATTTTGTTATGGATTTTTTGTCAAAGCACTTCAGATATTCATTGCTATCGGGATGTTAAGAGCATTCCATGGAATATAACAAAAAGTGTATCTCGAGCCGGTTTCTCAAACTTACCTACCCCACCTTTAAGTAAGATTTTGAATGCAGGTCTTTTACTTGTAACAAAGTTACATTAAAAATGTAGTATTGCTACTTTTATATAAGTAACAAATCTGAGTACTTCTTCCACCACTGCTAATACTCCATCTTAGTTGACAGAGGTAAATTCCTCCTTTTGGTTTTGTTGCTAATTTATGGCTATATAGGAGTCCCTTCTGTCATGTCTGACTGGCAGCAGGATGTGTCAGCCTGCCAAGACTTCCAACATCTGATGAGCCCAGGCTTACATCTTTATCTTGTGTTTTTTTTATCTATAGCCCTTTTATATTGTTTTTGTCCATTTTATATTGTGTATTACTTCAGCAATACTGCATTGTATGGAGTTCTGCCAATAAGGCCACTTGAATATGACTGACATTGAGAGGGAGGGAGAGAGTTTGTCATTTTGTGAATACCTCTGGACAGAGCGGACTCCTAATGGATATAAAGTCTGCCTCAGTTCGTCTCTCCCTCCAGAGATCATGTGCTTTTGGGGAGGAAATGGAAGCTTTGGTGAAAAAGGAGAGGAGAGAATTGGACAACAGGAAATAGAGGACTGGCTGGGTCCAGGCAGACATGAATGCAGAGGAAAGAATGTAATATCTGGCCTTCCCTTCATCCATCGCACCTCAGGGCACCAGGAGCATACACACTTTACAGGTCCCATGTCATGGCCATTTCTACTGATCATGATTCCATTGTTGAGGTCTACTAGAATACATTTATATTGTTCAATGTTCCAAACTCACATTGGTTTCTCATACAGCATCTCTGTATAATATGTGTATTCACTCTCTGTCCTACACGCCTTGTTGGAGCTCCTGCCCCCCCCTCCCTATGAGCCCACTTTGCTCTGATTGGTCAGCTCGCCCACTCTGTTCTGATGAGTCCACCACCGTTACAGCTGAACATCAGTGATTATGTTTTACAGTAATGACAAACAGATGAGAATGCTGCGTGGAGTCTGGGTGCCGTGTTGGGGGGACGTTGCGCGGCTCGCTGCTGCGAGGAGCGGACAGTGTGAGCTGGGGCCTGAGGTCCAAAAAGTTTATTAAAAAATAAAAAAATAATCTCCCGTTCATCGCGTCCATTCGGGACCCACCTATCACATCTCATGAGAAATGCTGGTCTAGATATTGTGACAATGTTGACTGGACTCATCAGCAGAGACTTTGTCTTTCAGTCATACAGTTGAACTCTTTTTGAGCTGCAACTAGTAGCTGTACAGTAGTGGTGACCATGTGTCTGACATGTACATCATGGTATCATGGTAAAGGTATTATATCACAGAATGTCAACATGACTCTACCTCTTTTCAGTGTATTGGCAATTAAAGGGAAAATATTTTCGGAAATAAAACACAAATATAAATGAAAATAGTCTTGCATGTGTGGGAGGACTCCCACAACCCAAATCATGTACGTTATTTAGTAATGAAATGCGGGGTTCTTTTGGGCCTGTGAGCCGCGTTGTTCATTTCAGGTTCATCAGAAATACAATACAGGCTGTCAGTAGGATAGGCATTCCAAAGTGGCCGTTAGCGCACGTGGCGCTGCAGTTGTGTGGACTTTGATTTACGTTTATAAAGCAGGTATTAACCAAACCCGGTCTTATGAAGAACTTTTGAAGTAAAAGGTCTTCAAATGGTAGCAAACAATATGGCACATGAAAAGTGCAAAAAATGGCCACCTTGTTGGGTTTGCCTTCAAGAGGGTTTGCACAGTTACCTTCAGAGCCTGCGTTATACCATACTGTCACACCAGTATCATGATGTTAGTAGTCACTTATAGAATAGTTCAATTACATTTAACTGGAATTAATTTACCCCTTACAAAATTACAATAACCACACTCATCTTGAGTTTCCATGACGCTGTGCCATTTTCAATGACCACTTCCTTGCAATGTAGCAACAGAAAAGTGAAAGCATCTGACTCTCTGAATACACATAGGTTACGGCCAAAAGGTTTTGTGATTATGCTTTGCTTGCACCAAAATGATTCCTGCCTCCGATGAAGCTCTGAGAGAAACGTCTGTCAAACTGAAACAGACTTGTGGCTATGTGACGGCTTCTCTGGCTTCACTCAATCACTGAGCCTCATATATACATACTGTACAACTCCATTCTGAAACTATTCAAACTTTCCCATGACTTCCCAAGCCAGCCATCAGGGCTTTGAGTGGATTCTCCGTTCAGGTGTGTTACACAGGGCCTGGCTCAAAGATGTTGGCAAGGAGACACCAAGGGTTAGGAAAATATTCTCATTATCAATGTAGAAGAGCGGGGGGTTTGCTGTGTTTGATAATGTTTACAGCTCAGCAGGTTCCAACATGAACTCAGCAGAAAGGAGATCCACGTTAAATAAGGAAACATCTGCATTCCACTCAGCCGAACACACTAGAGCTGAATGAACATCAAAGTGTATCAGATAGCAGTAAATGCTGCTCTGAGACATATGATTTATTAGCACTGCTTCCCAGGATGTTCTAACGGGCGGGCGGGGGGGGGGCCGTGGGGTTTACAGTAGTTCATTCATACAGCTCCCTGCATGCACATCACTGCAGGGGTTGGAACAATGTTACAGGGTTTTTAAGGTGAGGGGAAGAGAAATGGCTAATTGATATACCTTGCAAAGGGATTAAATATGCTTAAAGAGTACTTTTGTCGAAGTGTATGAAACAATTGTTAAGGAATTTATCAAGCAAGACAAATGGGTTTTGAAAAATCATATTTTAGGGTAGTATCATTGAGTTGTCCACATGAAAGAGCAATTTCATGATCTTTCTATCATTACATAGGAGGCAGGAGCTACAGAAGTCAGAACGTCCAGTCTAATGATCATGTTGTGATTATATTGTACAAACCTGAAGTAAATGCTTAAAGCTCTGAAAACAACAGCAGGACTCGGAGCATGCGGCAGAGTGGAGACAAACCAGATCATCCTCACATTCTAAAGCACTTTATTTGGAGGCAAACTGAAAAGAGTGTTATTACTGCCAGAATGAATGCACTTTACAGTAACAGTGTTTGCACACAGCAGGGGAAGTGGAAGCGGGGAACCGGAGGTGGCTCTGTACACAGAGAGGGAAGTTCATCTTTGATGTTCTTTACAAATCAGTTCATCTAACCTGAAGGTTTGCTTGTTTTGATCATGTCTGCATGTTCCCAGTCTTAGCTGTTAACTTGTGTTATTACTACAGAGAGGAGTCTCACCTGGAACCTTCATTTCTGTGCTTCTTCTGTCTCAAAGGTCTCTTTGTTCTGGGATCACTGACACACATGCCGGTTCTTTGTTCTTCTAACACAGTCATTTATGCTGTTCTTAATATATTGAAACTAAAACATTAGTTTTCATGATCCATAAAGAATGTTGTATTAACCCAAAATGTATAACTTTTTCAGTAATGATTATTAACTATTAACATAGGGCTGCACGATATATCCCCCCCTGCGATATATATTGTGATATGAAAACATGCAGGAAGTGAAGAAAAGACCGTTCTTTTTTCCCCGCAAACCATCCTTTCTTGAACTTTAATCCTATACAATTGGTATTTTTATATTGGTATGGTATAACTATATTTAACCGGATGAAGGATTTTAGTCACAGACGTCTGGATCTTAAGTTATCAGAGCAACAAGCTGAGCTAGCTCGGTTAGCAGCGCCGAATGCAGAGAAACCGTTTTGTTACATAGTACCTGTACTACGTAATGACAATACGTTGAATCTTCATCTTCTTCTTCTTCATAAAGACTGCTCTTCCACACACGGAAATCGGCGCATTAAGTAGGACACCCGAAGAACAAAAGACGGTGAAGTGGCCTGTTGTTATGTTAATGTTTGAAGACGGATGGGAGATCGCTACTCTCCGACAGAAGAGGGAGTCTGAATGGATCAGCTGATTCCAACTACCAGCTGATTACCTTTGCTTTTCCTTTGTAAACGACATTTAAATAAGTTGTTCTTTAAGAAAGACGGTGCAACAAAGACATTTTCTATAAAAACTAAGCGTTTATTGTTGGACACCTACAGTTGAGTTTAAGCACTGTAGTAAGCTTAATTTGAAAGAGCCATGGAAGAACTAACCGAAAGGAGCCACAAGAGGGAGCCAAAGCCCGCGGAGAGGGTTAAATGGATTAAGGAGTGCGAAGCTGGGCCAGCTCACCAAGAAGGTTAATGAGCTGAAACGTCTTAAAGAAAATGATAGCAATGTAAATAAAGTGGAAGAAGAAATCCTGAATGAATTTGCTAAATTATATGGAGAGTTTAATGACATTAACAAGGAGTTTGTAACTCTCTTACCTGAAGAGAAGGCGTCTGAAGACCAGCAACACTGGTTTAATCCCAAGTCAGCAAACATTGAACAGTTTGTACACATAACTTAAAGGAGTACGCAAAGGCACAAAAGAGGACCATGAAGAGGAAGCCTGCTCGTCTGAAGTAGATGATATCAGGCCTGAAGACAGCGCCTCCAGAGCCAGTCACCACACAGTGGCTTCTTCTACTGTCTCTTCTGCTCGCAGAAGGGCGGAAGCTGAAAAGGCAGCACTGCTAGCTCGAGCAGCATCTTTAAAGAAGAAGCAGGCTCTTGAGGAAGAAGAAGCCTCTCTAATACAGCAGCAAGCAAGGCAGCTCCAGCAGCAAGCAAGGCAGCTCCAGCAGCAAGCAAGGCAGCTCCAGCAGCAAGCAAGGCAGCTCCAGCAGCAAGCAAAGCAGCTCCAGCAGCAAGCAAGGCAGCTCCAGCAGCAAGCAAAGCAGCTCCAGCAGCAAGCAAAGCAGCTCCAGCAGCAAGCAAAGCAGCTCCAGCAGCTCAAAGCTCAAAGAGAACAATTAGAGATGGATGCAGCTGTAGCTGAATGAGATGCAAAGTTAAAGGTGCTTGACGGGTATGAAGACCAGCAGGATGGTATGAGCAGCTACCTCAAACGCAGCCAACGTCATGTCAAGTCAGAGACATCTGGCACCGGATCCAGAACTGCTTCCAAAAAAGCTAAATATGGTGAGAAACTTGCCTCAGCACACCTGCTAAAAGGAACTGTCAAGCCACGCCCAACACAGTCAAGCATGTGGATGGACGCGCAGGATGGAGCTTCTGATGCAGCACACGGACCGGGCCCCAGGGAAGGTCACCGTAGAGAAGAGCAGAGGGACAGCTATGATGTGATGCAGATTACTGAGATGCTAGTAAGGCAGCATAACCTGTCTTATCTTCCTAAACGAGACTTGCCTGTGTTCAAGAGAGACCCGCTCACCTACAAGTCCTTTATAAGAGCCTTCAACCATGTCATCGACAGCAAGGCAGAGAGCAGCAGCGATACATTGTACTACTTGGAACAGTTCACCGGAGTTGTGAGCACATGGCACCGCAGAGAGGCTACAAAGAAGCCAGGGCTTTACTCCAGAAACGTTATGGTGATGAACTTAAGATTGCTACCGCCTATATGGATAAAGCTCTCAAGCGGCCACAGATCAGATCTGAAGACGGAAAAGCTCTGAATGCCTATGCCCTTTTTCTGATGATGTGCCGTAATGCCATGGAGGACATAGAGTACATGGATGAAATGAACAACCCAACTAACATGAGTTGTCGCCTCAAAGCTCCCATACAAAGTGAAAGAAAGATGGAAGAGTGCTGCTTTTGAGGTTCAAGAGAAAAAGGGACGAAGAGCAAGGTTTACAAACCTAGTGACCTATATATACAGACAATCACAAATGGCTAACGACCCCCTCTTTGGAAGCATGCATGATACCAGGACAACTACGGAGGGAAAGTCAAAGCAACGGCCACGGACTCTAAAGCTTGGAAGTCAGGCTGGCAAAGGGGAAGCACTTTTGCCACAGCTGTCGCTCCAATGAGTGAAGAGAAAACACCCCCTCAAACTTCAAGTACAGCCCCTCCGCCGCAAAGCCTGTCAATGCTTTTCAAAAACCCTGTTTGTTTTGCCATAGAGACCACACACTTGATTCATCAAAGAGCAACAACCGAAAGACAGGATTGAGTTTCTGAAAGCTAAAGGCCTCTGTTTTGGATGTCTTACACAGGGACACCTTAGCAGAAACTGCAATAAAAGGATGACCTGTCAAGTCTGCTCCCAAGGACACCCAGGATGGAGTTGTGAGCCACATTACAGCCAACCACATCTCCATAGCTAACATAGAGGAACTGTTGATCAAGCAATATAACACAGACTTCTCAGAACTCAGCTGTGAAGACAAAGAAGAGATGTCCCAGGAGGATCATCAGTTCATGCGGTCAGTGGTGATGGGCACTACTGCATTGGCTTACCACTGCCAAACGAGACAAAATGCAACAGCCGCTCTATGTAGCGTGCCGCAAGTCTCCAAAGAAAGCTCAGCAAAAACCCGGACCTGTACAAAGATTACTTGATGACGGGTATAAATGGAAAAGGCTACGCTGTCAAAATCCCCATGGAACAGTTAAGCCGAGAAGATGGACGTGTGTGGTACATACCTCATCACGGTCTCCACCACCCAAAGAAAGACCAAGATGTGGATCTTCTGCATTTCCTATGGTGGCAGGATGGTGATTTGAACAAACCGATGGAAGAATACCGAATGACGGTGCACCTGTTCGGCGCTACCTCGTCTCCCTGCTGTGCATCATATGCACCAAGAAGAACAGCACAGAATGGAGGAAGCAAAACAACACCCGAGGTGGTGGAAACGGTTCTCAGAAACTTTTATGTGGATGACTGTTTAACGTCTGTGGATTCAGAAGACCATGCTGTTGCTTTGGCCAGGGACCTCAGACATCTGTGCGCCAGTGGAGGTTTCGGGCTAACAAAGTGGGTCAGCAACAGTAGAGTTGTCTTGTCGTCCATCCCTAAAGAAGACAGAACAACGGAAGTCAAATATTTTGACATGAACCATAAGCAGCTTCCTATGGAAAGAGCCCTTGGTACTCAGTGGTGCACTGAATCAGACACCTTCAGGTTCAAAGTGCAACCACAGGACAAAGCCGCTACAAGACGAGGAATCCTGTCCATCGTTAGCTCCACCTACGACCCCCTCGGGTTCCTGGCCCCATTGGTACTGCCAGTGAAACTCCTTCTGAGAGACCTTTGTAGGGAAAAGATAGGCTGGGATGAAAAGATAGACAGTGGGCAGGCCCAGAAATGGATGAAGTGGCTGGCCGACCTTGAGCAGCTGTCAAAGTTTATGTGCAGAGATAATTCAAACCGGCAGGGTTTGAACCCCTGAAGATGGCACAGCTCCACCACTTTTCTGATGCCAGCTTGGATGCATATGAAACGGCTACCTACAGTGTGCAAAGAAACAATCAAGGCAAAATAAAGGTTTCCTTGCAGATGGGAAAGTCCAGAGTCGCTCCACTGAAACACATCACCATCCCGAGAACGGAGTTGACAGCAGCAGTCGTCACTGTCAAGGTCGACAAGATGCTAAGAAGAGAGCTCCAGGTTCAGCTGGAGCTCTCTATCTTCTGGACAGACAGTGCTACTGTACTGAAATATATTGAAAACAAAAATGGACTCCCAGTAAAAGAAGAATATAAGTTCCTTCATTATGTTTAGATTATATGGTCCTATTTAGGTTTATTTTAGTAATTGGTACGCTCCCCGCCTAGCCAATTAGGGGCCGGAAATGTAGGAGCCATATGTTAAAAATGTATAGTTTGATATATTTGAATATTATAATCCTTTGTTGTTAGTGCTATCATATAATTGATTTGAACCAGCCGTGTGAAATTGACGGCATAGACGACCGCAGATGTTCGTGATTACGAGACATTATAGCCGACGGCAGCTGCTGGTGATTGTGTGTGTGTGTGTGTGTGTGTGTGTGTGTGTGTGTGGTGGTGTGTGTGTGTGGTGGTGTGTGTGAGATATATATATATATATATATATATATATATATATACAAATAAATATGAGCACACATTGTCTCACAAGCAAAACAAACCTCCTTAAAACAACAGTCAAGTGTACAGTCCTCTGTCCAAAGACCAGAGGCCTCAACAGGCCATATCCAAATCTGTATTTCAAGGTTTTCGAGCAAGGAACAACAACATGTTTGCATTGATTGATTGTAAACTGTCGGGAAGGTGGGGGCTCTCCATCTCCAGCTGCCGTGTTTGCTCCCAGCTGGAAAACGGAATGGGGTGGTTGTGTGTTTCAGGTGCAGTTTAAGGTTGGTCGTATTGCTAGCTTTTGTTGCTACCTTTTTAAACAAATGCGACACACCGCCCGGCTCATTCAAGTCCGTAGGTTCGCCTCGTTGATTTGGCTTTAATCCAAAATATTCCCATGCCCGCTTTTTATAAACGTCATCATTTCAGTTGCACTGACAGGCGACAGAGGTCCACAGTTTCCCCGCAGCAAGGCTCCCCCGCCCCCCCCGTTGACAGTTCACGAGCGTGCCCCCTCGACTTCATCCACCACATCACAGTCATCAATTAAGGACGCGCTTTACAGTGCAACGGCCGACTCAACCAGCTCGCAAAGACACAAAGATATAACAGATGCCAACACATTCTACATAGCTAAAGACATGTGCCCAGTTAGCACGGTTAGTAACTGGTTAGCACTATGGACAACTAGTTAACACTATGGACAAGCGATGCCATCTCGGCATCATTTCAGCAGATCTGCACTGCATGCCCTATATGACAAATGCCGAGGGGAAGTTGAACAATATGTGGCTTCAGCTGAATACTTTGCAGTTGAATTATACTTAAAGTTCAGGGTGATCAACTGTTAAAGATACTGTTCAAATTATTATTATTATTTCTTTTAAAGTTCAATAAATGGATGTTTTAAAAGTCAATGAATTAAATAATCAATTCATAATAATTAAATAATCGTGATATCAATATTGACCAAAAATAATTGTGATTATGATTTTTGCCATAATGGAGCAGCCCTACTATGTTTCCTGTTTATTCCATCTCTAAAATATTTGTTTCTAAGTTATGATGGATGTATGTAGGGGGGTGCTCTCCAGTGTGGCTCACCTTGTGCAGTCCCACAGAAGTGTGGCGAGTCAGCGTGCAGAGCAGAACCGGGGGGGGCAGAGCGTCGGTGTCTCTGCAGCTGGTGCTTCAGTCCGGAGAAGGACTGTGAGGGGCGATGTTCACCCAGTGGCTCGATGAAAAGGCGCTCCTCTCCGATGTGGATGAAGCCAGTCTGTACGAGACATCAAAGTGATTCCATTAGGAGACTGTTCTACAGTTGAGAAAAGTAGCAGTTTAACAGCTTGTATGGTGAATGGAGCGTGTTTAAATATAATGCAACCAGCAGCATTGTTTTGTTGGATCTTTTTTTCCCTAATGATCACTTATTAATTTAACACAATATTGATTCTGTTGACAGCCAGTTTATAAAAGCAATCCATCCCTATACATTTGTATGGTTTACAACCATTACCAAATGCTCATTCTACTCTATATAATAAACCATTTTGGACTGCAGAAAATATTAGACGCGATGGTTTGGTTTTCATAAGCTTTGAAAGAAACGTCTTTTATCTACTAGTACTAGCACAACATCTGCAGAACCCTGTCAGAATGAGTGTCCCTACAAGTGGGACTGCAGTGGTCTTCTAGACAAGTCCACTCCTCCGCCCCCTAAAGACTCAAGCTCTCTAACAGAGTGACAGTTCTCCTCACTTTGTCTGATGGTGAATCCAGAGATAAAGACTAATGTCACAACGGTACAATGCGAAGTACAACGTGTGTGTGTGTGTGTGTGTGTGTGTGTGTGTGTGTGTGTGTGTGTGTGTGTGTGTGTGTGTGTGTGTGTGTGTGTGTGTGTGTGTGTGTGTGTGTTAGGGCTGTCCCGAATACCATTTTTCGGGCTCCGGATATTCGGTAGTAATCAGCAGCGAATATTCGGACCGCACGGGGGGCTGGATGTGCGTAGTAATCAGCAGCGAACCGCTTCAACACGGCATTCATTTTGTTAATCTACAGTAGTGTTGTTTTATAGTTATTTGTTAATGATATTAGAGTGTGCAATAAGCAGGCTGCCAAAAAACGGGAAAAAAAACCGAATATCCGAATAACGAAATTGAAACACCCAAATAGTACTCCAACGAACGAATATTCAGATATTCGGGTACAGCCCTAGCGTGTGTGTGTGTGTGTGTGTGTGTGTGTGTGTGTGTGTGTGTGTGTGCTCCTCCAGGACAGAGATCAGAATTACTATCAATGGAATATTAAAAAAGAGATATTATGCTCATGTTGAGGTTCATGGTTAACTGGCCGGCTCTCTTATGATTGGTCAGCCGCTTAGCTGCTTAGAGATGTCCCGCCCCTTAGCCTATCACGTATAATGTGTTGGAGTGCTAGCCAATAGAATCACAAGTGTTACATAGTGATGTCATTATATTACAGAAGAAAACAAAGGAGGGGGGGGGGAGAAACTCCCTCTGGACGGAACACAGGGATTTTACCCTTTGCAGACCATTTACATGCACAGAAAACTATACAACACAGTACAGGGAGGAAAACCATAAAACCATAATAGGCCCTCCTTAACAATAACATGTGGTAATTTATTTATGTTACTTTTATAAACGGCAGCGGTGTAACAGTGGATTGCAAATAAACTGTTTATCATATCAGAATAACTTATATCATTCAAATTGTGCATAGTATATTATCAGTGTGTTATTTTGCCAGGGAAGACTGAACAGCATGCAGCTAAATGTCCTCTATTTGCCAGATCTGGCTGTTACACATTTTATATGGAACATGTGGGCTTGAATAAAATGTGCTGGGCAGTCAGCCCAACATGAAACTCCAGCTTCATCCTAAGTGGTCAAGAAACTCTCTGCTGCTTCAGAGAAACTCTTGCGAGAGCAAAGTGTAGACACTCTATAAATCTATAAATCAAATCAGCTCTCATGTCAGAGTGCAAACTGTAGTAATGCTGTTCTGCACACTTTCCAGCAAACATGTGTGAGGTCTGCACAGCGGCAGAGAGCAGACTGATGCCTGCTCTGACTGCAGCACAGAGGTATGCTATAAAACACAGCAGCAGCTCCTCTGCTCCAACGCTTCACACACATTCCACTCCTGGCTGAGCCCCCGGATAACAAATGCTGTTAGCCAGCAGAACGTGGACTGGAGGATGGATTAAAGTATTTCTGCAGCTCCACAAACACAGCGACATGATACTATTCATAGGCATTAGCTGGGGAGGGAAGTATATCATAACCATGGAGACAGCTGTGGGAGGATGTGAGGTGTTCTGAAATCCCTCCTTTCTGAGCTGCAGAAGTTTGATTTCATCTCTGAAGCATAAATCCATTTAGTTATGGAAGTTATAGCAGTCCTGTGAGAAACTCTGAATAGAAAAATAATGCTCTTTAACATACTTTCTGTTTATTATTATTATCAGTATGACTATTATTATGTTTAGGGACATCCTGTGTTTCTCTGACTGTAAATAAACTAAAATATTTCAACTCACAGATGTCTTGAAATTTGATGAGGACTTGGCACAAAATACTTCAAAACAAAACCTCTGGAAGATACAACTTCTAAATTCAATTAAATTCAAAACCTTTATTTATCCAGGTAAAATCCCATTGAGATCAATGATCTCTGTTCAAGGGAGACCTGCAGCAGTAGGTTCCACAAGAGACATAAAAACATAAACAACAGAACAACAAAAGGACATCATACAGCAATATGTACAGGGATTACAATTTACATATTTAACCACATGGACAGGTACCAACAGCATCTAATTTTGTAGCATCCAACCGAGCTTTAAAAACATGTAGTGGTACTAGCTTGGTAATTTTCCATTCTTTTTGCAGACTGTTCCAAGTTAGTGGAGCTGCACATCTAAAAGCTTTCTTCCCTAAGACAGTCCTAGCACTTGGCACATTTAATAATCACAGGCAATAAGTACTTTCAATTCGCAGAGAGATCAGGGAGCAGATATAAGATGGTAGTTTATCCAACATGGCTTTGTAAATGAAAAAGTACCAGTGACTGAGCCTCCATACAGTAAGTGATGGCATAACCGCCTTGGTATACAGTGATGCGTACGTGCTTTACAATTTGTCAAAAATCTCAGTGCGCTGTGATAGGCAGCATCTAACTTGCTCAGGTAATTGGCAGGTGCATTCATATTCAACAAATCACCATAGTCCAGCACAGGTAAAAAGGTCACAGTAACTAGCCTTTTCCTGGCCTCAAGCGAGAAACAGGACTTATTTCTGTAAAAGAAACCTAGCCTAACCCTCAGCTTTTTAAGCAGGTTATTTACATGAAATTTAAAAGTGAGACAATCATCAAGCCAGATACCCAGGTATTTGTAACAGGTAACCACTTCAAGTTGTATTCCTTGCGTGGTTACAATATCCAAGCAGTCTCCGGTGTATTTTTAGCTTTAGAAAAGAGCATTACCTTGGTTTTATCCACATTTAAAAGAAGAGAGCTGAGCCTGAATAATGTTAAAAACAGCCTGTAATTTAACAACAGCCTCGTTAATCGAGGGACCTGCACAGTACATAACGGTATCGTCCGCATAAAAATGTAAGGTTGCTCCTTCGACATTTTCACCTAAACTATTAATATAGATAGAGAATAATAGCGGACCTAAAACTGAACCTTGTGGTACACCATTAGTGATGTTTAACCACTCAGAAGACAGCCCATCAAACTGAACACATTGGGACCTTTCAGAAAGGTAGTTCACAAACCACCCCACTGCATGGCTGGATATGCCAATACTGACCAGCCTCTGCTTCAAAATGCGATGATCGACGGTATCAAAAGCTTTAGATAGGTCAACAAATAGAGCTGCACAACTCTGCTTATTATCTAAAATACTCGTAATATCATTTACCACTTTCATTGTGGCAGTGATGTTGCTATGTTGCTTTATGAAGCCTGACTGATGTTGAGACAGGATGTCATTTGTACATAAAAACTCCTTTACTTGTTCACTCACTAGGCGTTCAAGAACCTTAGCCAGAACTGACAATTTAGAGATGGGTCTATAATTGTTTTAGTAGTGGCAGGACATACGCTGACTTCCATACTTTTGGGATTTTGTTCGTGCTGAGGGAGAGGTTAAAAAGAGTAGTAAGAGGTGGAGCAATAAAATCTGCAGCTATCTTTAAAAAGAAAGGTTCTACGTTGTCCGGACCAGCCGGCTTTTTAGGATCTAGCTTGGTTAAGACTTCATGAACAACATCAACAGTAAAAGGAGTAAAACTGAAAGGGTTTTCCAGACCTCATTGTTCTGAGTCACCGACTGTGGTGTTCACAGAAGCAGAATTAGAAACAGAATGAAACAGAGAGCCACAGGACACAAAATGCTCATTAAAACAATTTAACATGGTAGCCCTATCCGATATAGTGCCAGATGCTGTGGTAAGGCACGGAGGTAGCTCATTACGGATATCACCGGTGGATATCGATTTATGGCTTTCCAGAATTTTCTAGGGTTGTTCAGGTTCTTTGTGGTAACTGACAGATAATACTTAGATTTAGCACTTTTGACATGTGAAGTGAAGATATTTCTTAGCTGCCTAAAACGCAGCCATTCTACCTCTGAGCCTGATTTCCTAGCCTTTGCCCAGGCCTCGTTTCTCTCATGTAGGAGACTAGATAATTCAGCAGAAAACCAAGGATTGTCTCGTCCCTTCACTCTAAATGTATGCAGGGGTGCATGTCTATCTATAATTTCCATAAAACCAAGATAAAAATAAGACCAAGCAGTCTCAACATCAGCACACAAATCGATTTTTCCCCAATCAAACCCAAACAGTCATGTACAAAACCCTGCTCCACAAAATGTTTTATGTCTCTCTTGATGATAATACGAGGTTTAACTTTTTGGGCTTTTGTGTCCCTAATTGTGGCTACAAACGCAAGTGGTCACTCAGATCATTCGCAAATACTCCCACAGCTGAGTATTTATAGGGAATGTTAGTTAGAATGAGATCAATTAGGGAGGATTTATTTGGGGACTTAATATTAGGGCGAGTAGGACCTGTCACAATCTGAGTAACATTTAAAGAGATACAAAGGTTTTTAATAATCCTCTGACACTGTAGTTAACCAGTCCCAGTTAAATCTCTAAGTAGCACTATTTCCTTGTAGTCTAGTTGCGATAAAAGATTTGCTAGCAAAGACAAGGACTCTTGACAGGTGAAGGGGGGGTCTGTACAGCCCACGACCATGAACCTGTTGACCCTTTGCCACTTCTATATTTAAGGCTAAAAATTCAAATTGCTTACTGATAGATTTGGAAACTAATGTGGATACACTGAACTTATTCTTACATAAATGGCAACGCCACCACCTTTATTCGGCCGGTCGGTACGATACACAGTTATAACCATTTAAGGCAATGTTCAAGGCCAAATAGATTTATTTAGCCATGTTTCTGATAAAACAATGACGTCAGCGTCAGTCGAGCTCGCCCAGATACGGACAAAATCTAGTTTACCTAACAGACTGCGCACAACTGTGACAACTGTAAAATGTGGTCATTTGATCAGTTTCTCCCGTGCTTGTGTTATAATCTGTCCTTGTCGTAGGAGTTTCTCCCTGACTTTTCTTTGACCCATATTGGCCCTGATCTGATTCCACTCTCAGTGGGACCACATCTTTATCAGTGCTTTTCAAACCCATAGATTGGTTAAGATTGTATGCAAATGTCCCCTCTGTGGGACGAATAAAGGTATTCTGATTCTGAAGATTTGGCTCCAAAAATATTTTCCTCCTGACAGACAATAGCCTAAACTCACATGCCCACTGTAGTTTGTTATCAATTGAATAACGCTTACACATCTTCCGGCGCAGACTGAAAACTCATCTCTTTCGACTCCACTTCGTGCGATACAATGACTAACTAAGCACTTATATAATAACAAAACACTTATATACTAACAAAGCACTTATATACTAACAAAGCACTTATATATATACAAACCACTTATATACTAATAAAGCACTTATATACTAACAAAGCACTTGAAAACAAAGCCAGTTGAGTAGCACTTGAAAATGTTTTAGCTCTATGAAACCTGATGTACTTATATGATTCTGTTTTCTTCAAGTTTGTATCTTCTGGTCGAATGCACTTATTGTAAGTCGCTTTGGATAAAGCGTCAGCTAAATGCAATGTCATGTAAACATAAGTCATTAATCCATTTAAAAAGTGACTGATGCCATTTTTCTTTGGAGGATCCATTCCTTGTTGGGTTGGGCCATTTGCTGATTTCTTCTGTACTTGTCCGTCAAAGGCAAGGCAAGGCAAGGCAAGGCAAGGCAAGGCAAGGCAAGGCAAGTTTATTTATATAGCACCTTTCAGCACCAGGCAATTCAGGGTGCTTTACAAAAAAAATGAAAGACCATTCAGACAAAGGTATTTAAAAAACAGTAAAGATAATAAAAGACAACATTAAAACAAAAACAAAAAATTTAAAGACATAAGAAATGGCATTTCAAAATCAGTCAATTAAAAAGAAATGCATATAAATAAACATTAAAGATCAAAGTTACAGTGCAGTCTAAGATATGAATAGTTCAATTCTTTAGATTCTTGATTTTTAATTTACTCAAAGAACCTCCCTTTGGAAATCCGAACATTTCCCGTCCAGATTTTTAATTTAGACAGACTGTTTTCACCATGTTTTGCTCGCATGAACATCCACAATCGGACCCCTCAGGAGGGTGTACTAGCCCCCTACTCGGCTTTGCGTTCCATAACAAAGTCTTTAAAGTGTTACCTGAACACCCCGTGTTACCAAAACACTATTTTGCACACCGTCGGTGATGTGATACTTGTTTCCTCAGTACAAATCCACCCAAAAACTGATCGTAAACCGTGGCTACGACGGATATCCCAAAGTATCCTACTTTCGAGCAAGTCCCTCTCATAATTCATGGTAGTTTAATTACTTTTAACTTTAAACAGATTTAGACACTGTACATTTCAACGAGCATTGAAAAGCCTTCTTTCCTTCATCATTCATCTTCAAACCTTAATATTTTCTTAAATCCACGAGGCTTTAAGAAAATAGAGCTCACGGCACTCTGCTTCATCTCCCAGTAGTTTTAAACACTTTCTGTGAGTGTCCAGCTTTTCTAAGTCTTTTACTTTAATTGTATGTTTTACCCTTCATTCCATCCTCATGTTCTTGATTTTTAATTACTCAAAGAACCTCCCTTTGGAATCCGAACATTTCCGTCCAGATTTTTAATTTAAGACAGACTGTTTTTCACCATGTTTTGCTCGCATGACATCCATAATCGGACCCTCAAGAGGGTGTACTAGCCCACCCTACTCTGCTTTGCGTTCCATAACAAAGTCTTTAAGTGTTACCTGAACACCCCTTGTTACCAAAAACACTCATTTTTCACCCGTCGGTGGATGTGATACTTTCTCTCCTCAGTACAAATCACCCAAAAACTGATCGTAAACCCTGGCTACGACGGATAGCCCAAATATCCTACTTTCGAGCCAGTCCCTCTCATAAATGTCATGGAGTTTAATTACGTTTAAATTTAAAAACATAAAAGAAAAAAAAATACATGGGATAAAGGTTACAGTGCAGTCTAAGATATGAATAGTTCAATTAAAAGCAGCGACAAAAAGAAAAGTCTTCAGCCTTGAAAAGTAGTAAGAGTGGCAGGCGACCTGCAGGTTTCTGAGAGTTTGTTCCAGAATTTTGGAGCATAATAACTGAACGCTGCTTTACCATGTTTAGTTCTGAAACTCTGGGGACAGAAAGCTGACCAGCTACCCCTGAGACCTGAGAGATCTGGATGGTTCATAATTTAGGCAGGGAGGTCAGAAATGATAATTTTGGGCCTAAACCATTCAGTGCTTTATAAACCAGCAGCAGTATTTTGAAATCTATTCTTTGACACACAGGAAGCCAGTGTAAAGACTTCAGAACATGAGTGATGTGATCCACTTTCTTAGTGTTAGTGAGGACTCGAGCAGCAGCGTTCTGAATCAGCTGCAGCTTCCTAATAGATGTTTTAGTGAGACTGTGGAAGACACCATTGCAGTAGTCGACTCTACTGAAGAATAAAAGCATGGACACGTTTTTCCAATCCTGCTGTGACATTGGTCTTTTAATCCTAGATATATTCTTTAGGGTGATAGTAGGCTGATTTAGTAACTGTTTTAATGTGACTGTTGAAACTCAGGTCAGAGTCCATGACTACACCTAGATTTCTGGTTTTATTTCTGTCATGTTTTGAACATTGCAGACTGAAGCTCATGTGCTAACAATTCCTTTAGGATGTGATTAATTCCTCCTCAACATCCTTCCCACCTGAAAACACCTGCATATATAGCTTTTTGTTGATTTCAGAAAAGCATTCAACACAATCCTCTGAAATATGTAGCAGACTCTGGATGATTTGATTTCCTCCGTTCAGACTGATGGTCAGATTTCTGAACACCGGCGTCCATCAGGGGCAAAGTGCTCGACTCCCGCCTGTTTCACTCTTAATTTAGCATTTAAGAATGACACAACCAGCATCGTCCAGATTAACCTGACTGAATTTTTAAATGAAATAACAATATCGATTTTTTAGAGTTTGAACACATATGTTTATTTTCTGTATTTACCATGTTTTAGAAGTTTTAAGAGTCAGTCCAGTGCTCTGTGTACTCTATATTCAGGAGTGCACATAACTGGTACGCAGGTACGCATGCGCGGCAAAAAATCTGAAAAATGTGTAACGGCACATGTGTCACCTACGCGCCTTTGCGTACCTGATAGGTCATGAAAACAAAACGCTTATTTCGTCTACACGTGTTTCAGTGAGTAAACTATTACATGTCCAAAAAACCAAAAGATATTAAGCAGCCACTTTGGCGTTTTGCTCCCTGAAAAAGATCTTCAGACTTCTTGGACTGACTGAACTGGGTGCTGGCCGAGCCAAGCAGGCCATAGCCGACGGACCTGTGAGCTTACAGGAGGGCAGTGGCTTAGATCACCGGACGACAGAGTTGGTCGCCGTGTTGCACAGACAGACAGTAACGTCGGTATGAACAACAGAATTTACCAAAACTACGATCAACTGGCTTGCGGTGGGAGACTCCCCTGAGCACATTCTGTGCACTCGCACACACTGGAGAAACTGCGCAAAATCAGCTGATCACAACGTTCACGCTCTGTAGTCAAGCTGCTGCAGTTTGATTTACAAACAAAAGTGGAGTAAAAACACACAGTTGCAAACTTACTCGAGCTGTTAATGGAAGAGTTTTGAAATCAGACCGAGTGGAAGAAGTTACTCAGATCTTGTGTAGGAATACTCTTTTACAGTAAAAGTCCTGCATTCAAAATGTTACTCAAGTAAAAGTAGAAAAGTATTATCAAAATGTAGTTAAGTACCAAAAGTAAAAGTAGTCATTGTGGCAGATTGGTCCATTTCAGAATAATATATATGATGTGTTTTATAAATATTGATCAGTAAAGTGTTATAACATTTGTTGGAATGACTTTGGTATACTGCAGGGTAGCTTGTGAATTTAACTCCAGGTGGAAGTAAAGTCTGATTTAAGAGTTGATTATATTCACATCATTAATCCCACATCTGTAAAGTAACTAAAGGCATTAAATACATGTAGTGGAGTAAAAGTACACCATTTACCTCTGAAACTGTAGAAGAGTAGAAGTACAAAGTAGCATCAAATAGAAATACTCAAGTCAACCTACAAGTATCTCAAAATTGTCCTTAAGTAGAGTACTTGAATAACTGTACTTAGTAGACTACCCACATCTGAAATCAGATATGACTTCAAGTCATGTGATCATTTCTTAGTATTTGATCCTTCAACTTGGCCTCAGGAAAATGCAAGGACTTCACAGTTTTGGCAACAAGTTTTGGAGAAAGCAAATCGGAGGTTTTAAAAAGAGACAGGGAGGTGCTCTTCATCATCTTCATCATCTAGCAGCAATGCAAGAAGTGTAAATAGAGGACAGTGAAGGAGACACTGAGGAGGACAGTGAGGAAGACCAACCCAGTCTCACAAAAAAACGTGTAATAACTACGTTGGTCCACAACTTGGGACGTAGTATTTCTCACCAAAAAACGCCTCTGAAATTGTAAGATCCCTACGTTTTTGTTCACCATTCATTCCAATGGCTGGCGTCTATGTCCACGTGATCTTCAAAATTTCTCCCTGCAGAAAAAAAAACATGGCCGACCCTTCGTTTTATTCTGGGTGGAAATGCCTATTTTAAAGTTAGTTTGGCCATTAAAAATGCCTTTGATGTCATTTGATGCGAGAAATATGAGTTGTTATTTCAGATGATTGTGTGCAGTTGGATGTACATGATCTTTAGTTTGCTAGTTATTACGAAGATTACTTTCAGGAAATTGTGTCCAAACAACGTTTTTCATTGTTACCAAGGTGGTTGCTAGGGACGCTGCTATCGATATTATTTCTGTCATGTTGTTGTAACTGTTTAATGGTGTTATCTTTATTGCTGCCCCCTTCCCCGTCAATGTATAGTGTTGGTCCACAGCGCAAACATATTAGATTAACAAAATCCGCATCTAAAATTATGGCATAGATATATTATTTTCCCCTTTTTTTTTTCTGCAGGGAGAAAAGTGAAGATCACGTGACATAGACGCCAGCCATTGCAAGGAATGGTGAAAAAAACGTAGGGATCTTACAATTTCAGAGGCGTTTTTGTAGAAATACTACGTCCCAAGTTGTGGACCAACGTAGTTATTACACGTTTTTTTGTGAGACTGGGTTGGGAAGACTGCAGTTATTAACACCACGCTACGTGTGGGGTGAGTACCAAACGCTGTCTCCTGGTACTCATCTGAGTAACTCACTAAAAAGGTTATGTGCACCCCTGTCTATCGTTACCTGTAGGACTGAAAGCAATGATCCGTTAGTCAACTGGCTAAACATTAATCATCTACAAATCTGATAAACCATTCAGTCGAGTTAGCAAACATGCTTAACATTCACTGTTTTCTGCTTTTCGCAATTCCTGATTTTTGCAGTATTAAGTGACTTTTAAAGAACAAGATGAATTGATTAATCGTTAAAATTATTAACCAGTGGCGAGCTGTCAGGGCCCTCTAGGCCGTCTGTGAGGGCCTAAGATATTCTAAAATATGATATTTCAAAACATTTTTTTAAAAAAAGAGTATATTATGTTATATTTTTCATTAGTTTTACCAAAAAAACTTAATTTAATTGTATTTAAAATAACATTTCAACTAAAATAAATCCTTCTAATCTGCCTATCCAGAAGTAGCTAATTAGCATACGTTCATTCACGATGGCTCATGTCAGTGATAGTGATGACATCGTTGCGAAACTACTAACCGAGTCATTTTCAAGAATGAGTTCCACTGATAAATTGGAATTAATTACCAAAGGGCGAGCAACACCACAGCTTAATTCAGTTAAAAAAAAACCCGGTTCGAGAGGCATTTTAATTTCGGTAATTACGCCAGATACAACTCTATGACCGGATCAACCAGGGAACAAAAGCTGTACTGCTGGGATTGCTTGCTTTTTGGCGCGGACAGTGGGTCATGGGCTAGAGATGGATATTCTGATTTAGGAAGTTTATCCAAATCAGCACATTGCCATCAGAATGCTTCAGGTCACCTCAGAGCTACTATTCACCTTAAAACATTTGGGGACACCAGGATAGAGCTCCAGCTGGATGAGCAACAACGCCGGGGTGTCATCGCTCATAATGAAAATGTGAAGAGGAACCGAGGACTTTTGAAACGCCTCGTAAATTGTGTGGTGTACTTGGGAAAGCAGGAGTTGCTGTTCCGAGGTCACGATGAAAGTGTAACTTCATCAAACAAGGGGAATTACATAGAGTTGCTGGATTTAGTGGCAGAATATGACAGCGACCTGCTGACACACCTAGCCACAATCAATAGTCTTTACCGGCACGTCTTCAAGGATTCAGAATGACCTGAACAGTGCTGTCCAGTGGCGAACCGTGACTTTTATACCTAGGCCCTCTGACCCCCCCCTTCCCTCGAAAAAAAAAGAGTTATTACATCACAGCGTATACTTCAGCGGATATCAAAACAGCGGCCTGATCTATCGGTCATAAATCTATCGATTAGATTTATGATTCGAAAATAATAAAAGTAGGGTAGACATGTGGATATTATCCGGATGAATAAAACGTGCATTTATCTAACAGGTTCGTTTTCCCAGACCTTATTTCCAGGTATTTTCCAAAACCCTCTGGAGAATCCCATTGCTTTCTGTCGAGGGAACCCGAGCACAGCTTACTTCCGGGTTTTAGGACGCGTCACAGCACCACTTGCATAGACCTCACAGCGGGCGGAACCTGTCATAAAGTCCGCGAAAATAAAGCCCGCCCATTTAAAGGGAAGATATGATTGGTCAATTGTACTGTCACTTGACATTACTCTCTCATTGAGTTACTATAGTGAATGTAGGGTAGACATGTGAATGTAGAGAGGGACCAACAAGCTCTCCCGTCTTCACATAACTCGCAGATACGGCATTTAACCCTTCACATTCCAACAGAAACTGAACAGGCAGATTCGAAGGATTTATTTCTTTGGAAATGTTATTTTAAATACAATTAAATCAAGTTATTTTGGTAAAACTAATGACAAATTTAACAACAAAAAAATCCAAAAAATTATATTTAAAGAAAAATGTTTTTTCTTTATGTTTTCAAATATTATGTTTTAGAATATGTTAGGCCCTCACAGAGGGCCTAGAGGGCCCTGACGGCTCGCCACTGGTGCTGTCGCTAGTGCAATGACGGATAGCAAGTAACATGTAATGTAATGTAATAGCATGAAAGAGGAGCTGAGGAAGGCACCTTTTGTGGCGATCATGTTGGATGAAACAACAGACATTAGCAACGTGGCGCAATGTGCTTCGATATGTCACTGAAGATGGGATAAAAGAGCGGTCAAGTACAAAGATGTGACAGAGGACAAACGAGCAGAGGCCATAGCTACACGGCTGCTGGAGTTCCTGAGGGAGAGTGGCTGTATTGACAAAGTGGTCGCGCAGTGCTACGATGGAGCAGCTGTTATGGCCTCTGGATTGAATGGGGTGCAAGAGAAAGTTAAGGAAACAATTCCACAGGCCCTTTTCATTCACTGCTATGCTCACATCTTACATCTCATCTTGGCAAAGGGAGCTTCCAAGATAAGAGAGTGTAAGGTCTTCTTCTCCCACCTCTCTGGCTTGGCCACCTTTCTCAGCCACTCAGCAAAGTGCACCAAGCTACTGAATGATATTTGCCAGCATAGGCTTCCACGGGCAGCTCCTACTCGCTGGTGCTTTCATTCTCGCTTGGTGTGCACAGTGGCAGAGAAGACCTGAGAATTGAGAGAGGTAAGATAATAATAATAATAATAATGACCGTATGAAAATATTAAAAATAAAGAAATGATTAGTGTTGGAAACTACCCACTCATAAAAACATGAAGGTAAAGAACTACGCTAGTATTACATTAAATGAAAATCTTAGTGTTTACTGGAGGTCTATAAGTTGTTTTTTCTAAACTAAGCATTACTCTCGTAGGTGTTCGAGCACATCGTAGACCATCACACAGAGTTTGATGACGAAACTGTTCATTGCTCTGATGGATACATTACCCTCCTTACCAGCTTCGATTTCAGCTTTTGGTTGAAAACCTTCCACGCTCGGATGTTGTTTTTCTAATACTTCAAAACAAAGGTTTTGATATGCAGTTCTGCCTGGCCAGAGTGGATCAGCTACAGCGACAAATGAACAGGAGAAGGGAACTTTGACAGCGTCTACGATGAACCCAGGCTTTGGTTGGCCCTCCGCGCAGCCGTGGAGCTCAAGGAGACGTTGGTGCACGGTACAGGGAGCTCCACTGCAGCGTAATTGACAGCCTGCTAACCCAGATTGCCAACCACTTCAGTGACCAGAACAAGCTGGAATTCCTGGCCCTTCTGGACCGGCAACAGTTCATTACTGCTTTACTGTAACTATTTCCCAACTGCTGCCTTGAACAGTTTGATGGAGAGCTATGGCGGGTATTTCGACCAGCTTCGACTGCACACGGAACTCGCCGTGATGTACGGCATGTCTGACATTTTGGAGAAAAGCCCAGCCAACATTCATCAGTTTCTCCTCAAAAAAGAACTGAGTGAAAGCATGAAACAAGTGTACCACCCTCTCATGCATCATCCTGACAATACCTGTGACAATAATTGGCCTTAATTTCGATCGAGAAGGAATTGCTGATTGCTTTAAAAGCAAAGGATCAGCTGCATGACCCCACCATCAAGTACTTCATCCAAAAGGACAGGAGGATGGACTTTGTGTTTTGATCAAAGGGGGTACATTATTGAAAAAGTTTGAGAACCACTGATGTTGACAGCCAAGTCACCCTGTGAGGCAGACCACATCATGTAGACAGCCAGTCCCCCTGTGAGGCAGACCACATCATGTAGGCAGCCAGTCACCCTGTGAGGCAGACCACATCATGTAGACAGCCAGTCCCCCTGTGAGGCAGACCACATCATGTAGACAGCCAGTCCCCCTGTGTGAGGCAGACCACATCATGTAGACAGCCAGTCACCCTGTGAGGCAGACCACATCATGTAGACAGCCATCACCCTGTGAGGCAGACCACATCATGTAGACAGCCAGTCACCCTGTGAGGCAGACCACATCATGTAGACAGCCAGTCCCCTGTGAGGCAGACCACATCATGTAGACAGCCAGTCACCCTGTGAGGCAGACCACACATGTAGACAGCCAGTCCCCTGTGAGGCAGACCACATGTAGACAGCCAGTCCCCTGTGAGGCAGACCACATCATGGAGACAGCCAGTCCCCCTGTGTGAGGCAGACCACATCATGTAACAGCCAGTCACCCTGTGAGGCAGACCCACATCATGTAGACAGCCAGTCCCCTGTGAGGCAGACCCATCATGTAGACAGCCAGTCACCTGTGAGGCAGACCACATCATGTAGAAGCCAGTCCCCCTGTGTGAGGCAGACCACATCATGTAGACAGCCAGTCCCCCTGTGTGAGGCAGACCACATCATGTAGACAGCCGTCCCCCTGTGAGGCAGACCACATCATGTAGACAGCCAGTCCCCCTGTGTGAGGCAGACCACTCATGTAGACAGCCAGTCCCCCTGTGAGGCAGACCACTCATGGAGACAGCCAGTCCCCCTGTGTGAGCAGACCACATCATGTCGACAGCCAGTCACCCTGTGTGAGGCAGACCACATCATGTAGACAGCCAGTCCCCCTGTGAGGCAGACCACATCATGTAGACAGCCAGTCCCCCTGTGTGAGGCAGACCACATCATGTAGACAGCCAGTCCCCTGTGTGAGGCAGACCACATCATGTAGACAGCCAGTCCCCTGTGAGGCAGACCACATCATGTAGACAGCCATCCCCCTGTGTGAGGCAGACCACATCATGTAGACAGCCAGTCCCCCTGTGAGGCAGACCACATCATGTAGACAGCCAGTCCCCCTGTGTGAGGCAGACCACATCATGTAGACAGCCAGTCCCCTGTGTGAGCAGACCACATCATGTAGACAGCCAGTCCCCTGTGTGAGGCAGACCATCATGTAACAGCCAGTCCCCCTGTGTGGCAGACCACATCATGTAGACAGCCAGTCCCCCTGTGAGGCAGACCACATCATGTAGACAGCCAGTCCCCCTGTGTGAGGCAGACCACATCATGTAGACAGCCAGTCCCCCTGTGTGAGGCAGACCACATCATGTAGACAGCCAGTCACCCTGTGTGAGGCAGACCACATCATGTAGACAGCCAGTCCCCCTGTGAGGCAGACCACATCATGTAGACAGCCAGTCACCCTGTGTGAGGCAGACCACATCATGTAGACAGCCAGTCCCCCTGTGTAAGGCAGACCACATCATGTGACACCCAGTCACCCTGTGTGAGGCAGACCACATCATGGAGACAGCCAGTCCCCCTGTTGAGGCAGACCACATCATGTAGACAGCCAGTCCCCCTGTGAGGCAGACCACATCATGTAGACAGCCAGTCCCCCTGTGTGAGGCAGACCACATCATGTAGACAGCCAGTCCCCTGTGAAGCAGACCACATCATGTAGAGCCAGTCCCCCTGTGTGAGGCAGACCACATCATGTAGACAGCCAGTCCCCCTGTGTGAGGCGACCACATCATGTAGACAGCCAGTCCCCCCGGTGTGAGGCAGACCACCATCATGTAGACAGCCAGTCCCCCTGTGTGAGGCAGACCACATCATGTAGACAGCCAGTCCCCCTGTGAGGCAGAAGCACACATCATAGACAGCCAGTCACCCTGTGTGAGGCAGACCACATCATGTAGACACCCAGTCACCCTGTGAGGCAGACCACATCATGTAGACACCCAGTCACCCTGTGAGGCAGACCACATCATGTAGACACCCAGTCCCCCTGTGTGAGGCAGACCACATCATGTAGACACCCAGTCACCCTGTGTGAGGCAGACCACATCATGTAGACACCCAGTCACCCTGTGTGAGGCAGACCACATCATGGAGACAGCCAGTCCCCCTGTGTGAGGCAGACCACATCATGGAGACAGCCAGTCACCCTGTGAGGCAGACCACATCATGTAGACAGCCAGTCCCCTGTGTGAGGCAGACCACATCATGTAGACGCCAGTCCCCCTGTGAGGCAGACCACATCATGTAGACAGCCAAGTCACCCTGTGTGTGAGGCAGACCACATAATGTAGACAGCCAGTCCCCCTGTGAGGCAGACCACATCATGTAGACAGCCAGTCCCCTGTGAGGCAAGACCACATCATGTAGACAGCCAAGTCACCCTGTGTGAGGCAGACCACATCATGTAGAAGCCAGTCACCCTGTGTGAGGCAGACCACATCATGTAGACAGCCAGTCACCCTGTGTGAAGCAGACCACATCATAGACAGCCATTCCCCCTGTGTGAGGGCAGACCACATCATGTAGACAGCCAGCACCTGTGTGAGGCAGACCACATCATGTCGACACCCAGTCACCCTGTGAGGCAGACCACATCATGTAGACAGCCAGTCACCCTGTGTGAGGCAGACCACATCATGTCGACACCCAGTCACCCTGTGAGGCAGACCACATCATGTAGACAGCCAGTCACCCTGTGTGAGGCAGACCACATCATGTAGACAGCCAGTCCCCCTGTGTGAGGCAGACCACATCATGTAGACAGCCAGTCCCCCTGTGAGGCAGACCACATCATGTAGACAGCCAGTCCCCCTGTGTGAGGCAGACCACATCATGTAGACAGCCAGTCCCCCTGTGTGAGGCAGACCACATCATGTAGACAGCCAGTCACCCTGTGAGGCAGACCACATCATGTAGACAGCCAGTCCCCCTGTGAGGCAGACCACATCATGTAGACAGCCAAGTCACCCTGTGTGAGGCAGACCCACATCATGTAGACAGCCATCCCCCTGTGAGGCAGACCACATCATGTAGACACCCAGTCACCCTGTGTGAGGCAGACCACATCATGGAGACAGCCGTCCCCCTGTGTGAGCAGACCACATCATGTAGACAGCCAGTCCCCTGTGAGGCAGACCACATCATGTAGACAGCCAGTCCCTCCCTGTGTGAGGCAGACCACATCATGGAGACAGCCAGTCCCCCTGTGTGAGGCAGACCACATCATGTAGACAGCCAGTCCCCCTGTGTGAGGCAGACCACATCATGTGACAGCCAGTCCCCTGTGTGAGGCAGACCACATCATGTAGACAGCCAGTCCCCCTGTGTGAGGCGACCACATCATTGTAGACAGCCATCCCCCTGTGAGGCAGACCACATCATGTGGACACCCAGCACCCTGTGTGAGGCAGACCACATCATGGAGACAGCCAGTCCCCCTGTGTGAGGCAGACACATCATGTAGACAGCCAGTCCCCCTGTGAGGCAGACCACATCATGTAGACAGCCACCCCCCTGTGTGAGGCAGACCACATCATGGAGACAGCCAGTCCCCTGTGTGAGGCAGACCACATCATGTAGACAGCCAGTCCCCCTGTGTGAGGCAGACCACATCATGTAGACAGCCAGTCCCCCTGTGTGAGGCAGACCACATCATGTAGACAGCCAGTCCCCCTGTGTGAGGCAGACCACATCATGTAGACAGCCAGTCCCCCTGTGTGAGGCAGACCACATCATGGAGACAGCCAGTCCCCCTGTGTGAGGCAGACCACATCATGTAGACACCCAGTCACCCTGTGTGAGGCAGACCACATCATGGAGACAGCCAGTCCCCCTGTGTGAGGCAGACCACATCATGTAGACACCCAGTCACCCTGTGAGGCAGACCACATCATGGAGACAGCCAGTCACCCTGTGTGAGGCAGACCACATCATGTAGACAGCCAGTCCCCCTGTGTGAGGCAGACCACATCATGGAGACAGCCAGTCCCCCTGTGTGAGGCAGACCACATCATGTAAACAGCCAGTCCCCCTGTGTGAGGCAGACCACATCATGTAGACAGCCAGTCCCCTGTGTGAGGCAGACCACATCATGGAGACAGCAAGTCACCCTGTGTGAGGCAGACCACATCATGTAGACAGCCAGTCCCCTGTGAGGCAGACCACATCATGTAGACAGCCAAGCACCCTGTGTGAGGCAGACCACATCATGTAGACAGCCAGTCCCCCTGTGTAAGGCAGACCACATCATGTAGACACCAGTCACCCTGTGTGAGGCAGACCAATCATGGAGACAGCCAGTCCCCCTGTGTGAGGCAGACCACATCATGTAGACAGCCAGTCCCCCTGTGAGGCAGACCACATCATGTAGACAGCCAGTCCCCCTGTGAGGCAGACCACATCATGTAGACAGCCAGTCCCCCTGTAAGCAGACCACATCATGTAGACAGCCAGTCCCCCTGTGTGAGGCAGACCACATCATGTAGACAGCCAGTCCCCCTGTGTGGGCAGACCACATCATGTAGACAGCCAGTCCCCCTGTGTGAGGCAGACCACATCAGTAGAAAGCCAGTCCCCCTGTGTGAGGCAGACCACATCATGTAGACAGCCAGTCCCCTGTGAGGCAGAACACATCATGTAGACAGCCAGTCCCCCTGTTGAGGCAGACCACATCATGTAGACAGCCAGTCCCCCTGGTGAGGCAGACCACATCATGTAGACACCCAGTCACCCTGTGTGAGGCAGACCACATCATGTAGACACCCAGTCCCCCTGTGTGAGGCAGACCACATCATGTAGACACCCAGTCACCCTGTGAGGCAGACCACATCATGTAGACACCCAGTCACCCTGTGAGGCAGACCACTCATGAGACAGCCATCCCCCTGTGTGAGGCAGACCACATCATGGAGACAGCCAGTCACCCTGTGAGGCAGACCACATCATGTATACAGCCAGCCCCCTGTGTGAGGCAGACCCATCATGTAGACGCCAGTCCCCCCTGTGAGGCAGACCACATCATGTAGACAGCCAAGTCACCCTGTGTGAGGCAGACCACATAATGTAGACAGCCAGTCCCCCTGTGAGGCAGACCACTCATGTAGACAGCAGTCCCCCTGTGAGGCAGACCACATCATGTAGACAGCCAGTCACCCTGTGTGAGGCAGACCATCATGTAGACAGCCAGTCACCCTGTGTGAGGCAGACCACATCATTAGGACAGCCAAGTCACCCGTGTGAAGCGACCACTATGTAGACAGCCAGTCCCCTGTGGTGAGGCAGACCACATCATGTAGACAGCCAGTCACCCTGTGTGAGGCAGACCACATCATGTCGACACCCCGTCACCCTGTGAGGCAACCACATCATGGAGACAGCCAGTCCCCCTGTGTGAGGCAGACCACATCATGTAGACACCCAGTCACCCTGTGAGGCAGACCACATCATGTAGACAGCCAGTCACCCTGTGTGAGGCAGACCACATCATGTAGACAGCCAGTCCCCCTGTGTGAGGCAGACCACATCATGTAGACAGCCAGTCCCCCTGTGAGGCAGACC